>CM071793.1:29467941-30080441 GCA_036559045.1 Platycarya longipes | reverse complement strand
AAGTATGGGGGAAAGGATTTAGGTTTTGTTTTTTTTTTAATTTAAAAAAAAAAACATAAAATGCATGGTTTTTCAAAAAAAACTTGAAAAAAAATAAGAGTTTTGCTTCTTGTTTTTGTGGTTTACAATTATTTTTTGTTGTGTTTGTCATGAGCAAAACTCAATTAAGCTTAAAAAATTCATGACATATTGAATAAGTAATCTTCTAAATTAATTAGTCTAGTTATTTTTCTTGAAGAATAGTAGTAACTAAATTTGGTAGACAAAAACTAGTGAGATTATGAACCTTTAGACTGACACATCCATATCTATTTCACTATTTTCTTTCATGTGAGATATTCTTTCATGGATTTATTTTTCTAGAACTTGCCTTGATTTTCTTCGAGATCACATTGATACATGTATGCATTAACATGATTAAGACCCTCATTGTTATAAGCTACATAAATCAAATAGCCTACCTTGTAATTACTTTTTTCCTTTGTTGAACCCTTTGAGCTTTATTGATTTTTTTCCGTTTGTTGTGAACCCACGTTACAAGTTTTAAACCCGAAAAACAATGCATTTACCCAAGCTGTTGAGCTAATGGAACATTGTTTATTATTATGATATGTATAGATATGCAAGAAATAAGTATGGGAGTGTCTGAATTTTTGGTATGGCTATGACTGATGAAATGAAATATGTTTTCATTCTCAATTTGTGAGTTCCATTGTTGATGTAGTTTTGTAAAAAAAAAAAAAGGAAGTGATGGGGAAAATTGCTTTTGATAATACTAACTATCCATGTTCATAATTCCTCCTAAAAGTTTAATAAAGAGGTCTATTTACATGTGATATATACAAAGTGTACGTTGTTGTGAAGGATCGTTCCCTACTGCAAACGAAAAATGTTCTTTTTGAATGATCTCTTTTTCAACGCAGGAGTTTTATATGGTTTAAATTCTTTAAAGCTAAATTGAAGAAGCTGCTGAATGGATTGATTGGTTTTACATGTATTTTATATTCTAACTTGAGTTGAATAATTTTTACTCCACTAGCTTCTATGGCTTTTGAGCTACACTCTCAAATATTTTTCGCCTTGGCCCTAAACCTAGTTACAACTCTTGAAAAGTCCTTATGATTTATGTTATGCATGTGATCCCAGTGGTGGAGAATGAGAAGATATGCAAGCCTATGGTAGATCATTTCCATTGGAATGAATTTGAGCGAAACACATACCTTCAAACACATGAGAGTCGAGTGTTTATTTCCACAAGGGTCTATGTATTTACTTACTTCATCTTCAAGTGAAAATGCTTACTAAGGAATTGTAAGTTGTTTGTTCAAGATATGTTATGAGTTTTGAAAAGCTTGGTTGTTCTTTATTGATGGCGTTGCAACCTTAGTGTTTTTCGAAAAGTGAATTTGAGCTTTGCCTGAGGACGAGCAAAAGTTAAGTGTGGGGGAGCGATCATGAAGAGATGTTCCTAATAGAATTAAGGATCACATTCGGAGACGTGTACTGGTGAGATAACTTTATAATTATATTTTTTCTCCCTTAATAAGTATATCGTATTACTCACTTAATTCACTTCTTAGAATGAGTTCGACCTCGATTTTATTCGTACCAAATATGTGAGAACTATGAACGGACTGATGACTACATTATTCTGATGTCACAAAGGCCGAAATCATGAGCAATTTAAGAAGTTTCAGACGTTGGAAAAGGCTACGAGGTTGCCTTTCTAGAATATGAAGTTAGATGATTGGATGAAATATTGTGATTTTTTCATAAGTCATGATTATCAAGTATTCTAAATTAGCTAGTTATTTACATTTGTATCCATTCTAGTTAACAATAGCATTATTAATTAATTTTGTAGAGCTTAAGTTCGACGAATGCACATAATAGATCCACTCTCATTGTCCACCATCGTGTCGATTCAAAATCGTTCCATTATCTTGCTGATAAGATGGTGATTAATAAATTATAGAAATTCATTTATTTTTTTGATATTTAATGTTATTTAATTACTAATATTAAATTTCTCAATTGTTAATGTTTCTTTGTTAAAAACATGATGATCCTGAAAAAAATTTCTCATTTATGTTTATGCTGCTACTCAGACTAATGAACGTAGTGAATGGATGGATCCTGCCGTTGGAGAAAATTATATAAGCGATATTAATTTTGTTAAAAAAATTATGCAATATTTGAATAGTTTATTTTTGTTCTTGTTTCAATTAATTTTGTTGTTTAATGTGTCTTTTCTTTCAAATTGCAGGACAGAATGTTGGAGATGCATTTAGCTTCTGGAAAATTCTTTCCTACTGATGTAGACATATTCACGGAAGTGTTCGGGGCCAAGTCTCATATGGTCAGAGGATCGGGACATTCAGTCAAGAATTCAATTGTTTCATCATCCTCCACGAGCTCCTCGACAGCAGGACGAGAAAACGAAATTATGAGATCGAGACAACAGGAATTGAAGACTCTCTTAGAGCGACACTCTAATCTAGAAACTTATGTGCAGTAGTAGCAAAAAGAGTAGGAAGAAAGAATGCGCACTACAGTCCAAGAACAAATGCAGGGGAAGATGGCGGCCTAGATGGAGCATGTTATGTCACTATAGCAGGATCGCAGTGGACGAGGAAAAAAATAGATAAATCTTATCTTTTTTTATTATTTATAATTTTTAGTATTTAACTTTGATATGCTATAAGATATTGTAAGTTACTAAATTGATTATATAACATGATACAATTTGTATATTTTTTAATTTTATTAAAATTTATCATTTCTAACTAGTACGTTAGAATTTACACATTAAACGTTTGAACATTTATTCTAACTACGTTCAAATGTACCACACAACGTTCGAATGAACTGACCAAAACGTTTGAGTGTTAATAAAACTAACATTCAAATGTTCAACAAAACATTCGAACATTCATCAAATTAACATTCAAACTTACTCAAACGTAACGTTCGAACGTTGTTTTAGAAACATCCGAATGTCAAAATTACTCTCGGATGTCACCAACATTTGAATGACAATACTAACGTTCGAACTTCGGAGAAACAAACGAAATAGTATGTCGTTCAAATGTCAATCAGATGGGTTTACGTTCAAACGTGATATTGTACATTCGAACATGACTTTTGGTGACATATTTGAACCATCACTAACGATTCTAACGTTCGAACGTTACATCAAACGAAAAGGCACCAACCGTCACAAAAAATACTTTTTATGACGGTTGAACAATAAAGTATCACAAATACTTATCTGTGACGCACTTATTGTAACGGTTGTCATGACAATTTCTAACTATCACCAAAATGTGTTATGACATTTTTTACTGTCACTATAATCTAAATGTGTTGTAGTGAGTAGATCTAACAGATCAGATAAAGTCAAATCAGTTTGTAAGATTATTTTTGTATAATTTATTTGTGTATATAGCAGACCTTTTTTTAAAAAGCAATCTCTCTTCTTATCTCTTTTTCAAACATTAACAACACCAAGCCTTATGAGTATTTCAAGAATGGATTTTGGTTGTGTTCATGTCGACTGCCCAAATTCTTCCGTAAATTAATGTATTTGTCATCTCTTTCACATATTGTTCATAAGAAGTTCAAGATAATTTGTGCATGTTGCAACAGATCTAAGGCATGTTTGAATTGAAAAATGAGTTAAAATTAAATGAGTTTTGAAAAATAAATAAAATATTATTAAAATATTATTTTTTTAATATTATTGTTGTTTTAAAATTTGAAAGGTCGAGGACCGCTTTGCTAATAAAGACCCACAACAAGATGTCCAGCTTGCGGGATTAAGGGAAAGGTCGAGAACTGCCTTACTAATAAAGACCCACAACAAGCTGTCCAGCTTACAGGGTTAAGGGAAAGGTCGAGGACCGCCTTGCTAATAAAGACCCACAACAAGCTACCCAACTTGCGGGGTTAAGGGAAAGGTCGAGGACCGCCTTACTAATAAAGACCCACAAGAAGTTGTCTAGTTTGCGAGGTTAAGGGAAAGGTCGAGGATCGCCTTGTTAATAAAGACCCACAACAAGCTACCCAGCTTGCGGAATTAAGGGAAAGGTCGAGGACCGTCTTGCTAATAAAGACCCACAACAAGCTGTCCAGCTTACGGAGTTAAGGGAAAGGTCATGGACTGCCCAAACTACAAAACATCAATGACGAGTGATAACCCTCGCAGTGCCACAGAAAAAGGGCGCAGAGGCAAATGACCCCGCCACCCTTAAACACCAATGACGAGTGATATCGCTCGAGATGCCATAGAAAAATGGCGCGGAGGCAAATGACCCCGCCACCCTTAAACACCAATGATGAGTGATAACGCTCGCAGTGCTACAGAAAAAGGCGCTGAGGCAAATGACCGCCACCCTTAAACACCAATGACGAGTGATAACGCTCGCGGTACCATAGAAAAATGGCGCGGAGGCAAATGACCCCGCCACCCTTAAACACCAACAACCAGTGATAATGCTCGCAGTGCCACAAAAAAAAAAAAGGCGTGAAGGCAAATGACCTCGCCACCCTTAAACACTAATGACGAGTGATAACGCTCGTGGTACCATAGAAAAAGGGCGCGGAGGCAAATGACCCCGCCACCCTTAAACACCAATGTCGAGTGATAACGCTCACGGTGCCACAAAAAAAAAAACGTGGAAGCAAATGACCCCGACACCCTTAAACACCAAGAGGCAACCATGACCCATGATGGCAAATCAAAATCTCGTCGCCATTCTCACGGTAATGACCAAGTCTCCTCGCCATTCTCCTAATGGCAACCAATAGTTTGTACTTCGAAAGCCCCGTGCCAGCTAAGACCCCTCGCTCCAGCAATTGACTACACACAAGTCTCCGAGCCCACAACCAACGGGGCAAAAAGGAATGTAATGAATTTAATTCCCCACACACTAAGGCGAAGAGAATTAGCGGGGTAGCTCACTGGAGGGGATACCTTAGCCCCACGATTGGGCCCACGATTGTAGCGAAGAGAGTGTGGTGACTCAAACTCCTAAAAGGAAGAAAAGAGAACAAACAAGCGTCGCCCATTCACTCGTTGCAGGTGTTCCGAAAGAGGAAAACAATTCAAACAAAAACAAAGGCAAAAGTAAAAATAGACAGTAACAGGAATTAAAGCAAATGCTCAAGATTATCCAGCTACAAATCAAGGGTATAATATCAAAGCAAATGGTTGATGTTATTTGCAAGAAAAAGAACTTAGGTACAAATTAAAGATTACAGTGTGCAATCACAAAAGAATAAAATAAAATAAAGAATAATGTCTTCAAAGTCAAGGGCGTCGCCTTCTTCAGGCGGTGACAAGGGAGGCACGCCTACAAAGGCGTCAGGAATTTCTTTGTGCCCAAAGGTGTCAGCATGGCAGCAGGCGGCCATCTTGGGAGAAAACAAGCTCACATCGAGAGCTTCAAGATTTGTAGCAGGATCAGCCAAGAGATGGTTCCTAAGGCGCACGATGCCAGAACCATGACCATAAGTGAACATCGTGTCCCGGACCTAAGGAACCAAAGCTAATTGAGCCGGAGGCAAGCAACTTCCTCCCGGGTAGCAGTCAGCTGACCTGCTTTCCTGGCTAACTGCTCGTCCCTAGCCAAAGCAACCAAGTTGGCCTTCCTAAGCTCCTCGTCCATGCTCGCAAAGCTCGTCTTATACTTCTAGTGACGCTCCCGAAGCTCAGATAGAGAACCTTGCACTTCGGAAAGGTCTTGAACCGTAAGGAGCGCCTTCTCCAAGGCGCCCAATAAGTTCTTGGTCAGCCCACTGCACATTTCCTACGAGTTGGCGAGCTCTTCCCGAACTGAGCACAACTTTTCGCTGCGAGCAAGGAGTTCCAAGTCCAAGCGGGCCAACTTAGCATTGAAGTTTTGTTGAACTTTGGAAAGTTGCACCCTCGCCAGGTTCCTTTCAGATTGCAAGACCTGGTGGGAAAAGTCATCCCTGATCTTCGCTTCTTGAGCAAGGCGAATAGCATCTCGAAGCTCAAGGACTTCGCTGTCGTGCAACTCCAGCTCCCCTTGAAGAGAGTTGACGAAACCTTCTGCCTGGTCCAAGCGATGTTCGAGCTCCCTATTTTTCTCAACCAGGGTTTCCAACTCAGCCTTGTCAACTTGCCACCTCCTTTTAATCTCCTCCTCCCGCCAAACAAAATCAGCCACTACCCGCACCGCTAGATTGTCAACGCCCTATGAAGAAGAGAAAAGAACCCAAGTAAGAAAAGAAAAGGAAAAATAAGAGAGAAAGTAAAAAAAAAAGTCATAAAGATACCACGGAAAACCAATCCTTTAACTGGTTGGCCATTTCAGTAACGATCTCAGCTTGAGCAAGAATGGGCGAAGAAGAGGCACCCCTCACTACCATCACCTCCAGTGTTCTCGCCGGGACCACTAACTTCCTCAACCACCAGAATCCTCACAAGCTCAGGAGCCGCATTCCCCACTTGGCCCGACAAGCGCCCAGAGTCAGGTAGCGACTTAGGGCGGGCTGGTTCCTCCCATGTTACATACGCGCCCTCTTGAAGCAAGTTGTCCAGCTCCTCATCAATTTGGAAGTTGAGGACTACTCGCCGCCGGTTTTTATCAAGGAAGCCCACTATTCGGAGTGGTTATCTAATATAGTCCTGATAAAAAAGGCGAATGAAAAGTGGAGGATATGCGTAGACTTCACTGACCTAAACAAAGCTTGTCCAAAAGATAACTTTCCCCTACCACGCATCGATCTCATCGTGGATGCAATGGCGGGACACCAAACACTGAGTTTCATAGACGCCTACTCCAAGTACAACCAAATATAGATGTACGCGGCGGATAAAGAAAAGACTGCATTCATAACAGATCGCGGGGTGTATTGTTACCAAGTAATGCCGTCTGGATTAAAGACTGCAGGGGCGACCTACCAAAAAACTAGTCAACCAAATGTTCGCGAAACAGATAGGGAAAACCATGGAAGTCTATGTGGACGATCTCTTGGTAAAAAGCAAGGAGTCCGCCCAGCACATCGATGACCTGAGAGAAGCATTTGATGTGCTACGCCTATACAAGATGAAATTGAATCCTGCCAAATGTGTCTTTGGAGTCGAATCAGGAAAGTTTTTGGGGTTCGTCGTATTTGAAAGAGAAATCGAAGCCTCCCTAGAAAAGATAGAGGCCATAATCAATATGAAGCCACCGGAAAATTTGCAAGAGACGCAGTGGTTTGCAGGAAAAGTAGCCGCCTTGTCCAGTTAAATTGGAATTTTAAAAAGTTAAATTATTTATTATATTTTGTATGAGAATTTAAGAAAGTGTAACGATGAATTTAAAGTAAATAGAGATACTGAACTAATCATCTCGACTTCGAATCTAATCTGGGACTTTGAAATCATGATTTAATATACAGTTTCTTTTACTTAATCTTATTTAAAAAAACATAAATACGTTATTTTAAAAATGTGAAAAATCCAAAATTCAAAAATAAAGAATAAAGAAACATATCTAAGGAAAAAAATATTAAGCTTTCAAATGGTAATGAACTTAAAAACCCAATATTCAATAAAGTTTTCTAAATTTACTGAACAAAACAAAATCAAAGTTTAAACAAAAAACTATAAATGGAAAAAGGCATTAGGAGTGTTTAGATCCCCCCCACTGGCCAGAAATCGTGTCTTAGAGCCTGAAGCAACATAGTCAATTCGTCACCTTCAAAAAGCAATTTGTTAAGCAAGATAGCGAGGTTGGCATAAAGGCTGGCACAGGAGCCAAATATATCCAAACCAATCCTCTAAAAGGAATCTCACCTTCCCCCATATTATCTGGTTAAACCATATAGAAGTACAGCTTCATCTACAAAAACTCTCGAGTCCCCAATCTTTCATTCTATTGTATTCTCCATCTAAAGTAAGTACCTCATTTCCTCACAGATTAAAATATATATATATTCATTTTTTCCATAGATATAATTAAGCATCATGGATATGGAGAAGTTTTTTTTATCTAGGTGGCTCTTTCATTGGCTATACTTTTGGGTGTTGCCAAGAGCTTTGATTTCCAAGAGGCTGACTTGGGTTCAGAATAGAGACTCTGGGACCTGTACGAGAGGTGGAGAATCCAGCACACAGTTTCTCGGGAGCTAAAGGAGAAGCATAATCGTTCCAATGTGTTCAAGGAGAATGTGAAGCATGTTCACAAGGTGAACATGTTGAATAAATAGTATACGCTTAAACTCAACAAATTTGCGGATATGACCAACCACGAGTTTGCAACCACCTATGCCGGTTCAAAGGTTAGCCACAACAGGATGTTCCGAGGTGGCCGGAGGACCTGTGGTTTCATGCATGAGAAGGCTGACATGAGGAGTCTTCCAGCCTCTGTTGATTGGAGGAAACAAGGTGCAGTCACCGGTATCAATGATCAAGGCAAATGTGGTAATTAATTATTCTTAATTAATTCGAGAGCAATAATACTCTTTCTTGATTTTATCATCTTTAGTCCCGATACATTTTTAAAGGATTATATAGGTCAACCATTTAGATGAAAACCATTTAAAATATAACATATACCCAGTGTGACTATGGATCGATGACGAAATTCATGATAAATAATGGCGTACTTTTATTCCTTTGAAAGAATTTTGCCTCAAAAATCTTGAATAGAAAGTGCTTCATATTCGCATGGAAGCAACAGAGACTCTGCATAATTTGTTTTTTACGGTTTATCTCAATTTATCTCATTTTATTTTTTTAAATTTTTTAAATTTTCATATAAATTAAAATAAATAATTTAATTTTTTTAAATCTCAAAACAAAATAATATTAAAAAAATATTCTAATAATATTTTATATAATGAATTTTAACTTTAATCTCAACTTAACTCATTTCATTTTATCTATAAAAATAAAAGAAAACTTTTAAAGTTGATTAATTTCTAGCTTCAAAAAACCCTACCTTATAAATAAATAAATAAGAAGGTGAAACTACGTGCTGATCATATCTTGTCAATATATTTTAGCAGTCGGCCTATTCATTATTTGCTGAGAACTCAGTCAAAACTGTTGATGTTATAGGTAGCTGCAGGGCATTTTCAACTGTAGTGGCAGTGGAGGGTATCAACCCGATCAAAACAATTAAAGGAGCTGGTTGACTGCGATACTGAAAACAAAGGTTGTGATGGGGGATTGATGGAAAATGCATTCCAATTCATAAAGCAAACCGGTGGAGTAACAACAGAGAAGGAGTTTCCCTAGCAAGCCCGAGATAGGTCGTGTGATTCAGCTAAGGTTAAAAGACTCATGTTCACATGATCACATATCTATTTAATTTGGAGAAAATACATTTGCACCGTCCAAATCCAACGATCATGATCAGGCATTTTATACTAATTAATTACATACTAATTAATTACCAAAATTAAAGCATTCTACCTTTTAACAGCTAAACATTAACAATTAAGATTGATAAAAAGATGTAGGTGGCATGCAATGAATATTTTTTTCATTTTGATTTTTATGCATGTGCAAATGGAAGTATTACGAGTCCGGATGTGTTTCTATTGCATTGCAGATGAATAGTCAGTCCTAGGGTACATATAGATGGGTATGAAAGTGTTCCACAAAATGATGAGAATGCGTTGATCAAAGCTGCTGCAAACCAACCTGTATCGGTTGCAATCGATGCTGGGGGCAAGGACTTTCAATTCTAGTCCTCAGAGGCAAGTTATTGGCCGCGTGATTTATTACTACAGTACACATATATAATTTACGTACAGTACCCATGCTAGAATATAACTTAACTAGCTCTTTCCATTGGCTTAAACTTTTGGATCAACAATTGATAATTTAAGAGCCTATGTGAAGCACAGGGTACTCAAATTTAGAGGCCACACTGCAACCTTGTTGATTATCAATTGAAGCCATTATTGCATGTATTCAAACGTCGCAAACAGTGATAGTTAAGTATACAGTTGATCCCTTATCCATACATATAGGCGCATATATTATGTATATATATATATATATATTATATGGTTGAAATGGATGTGAGTGCAGGGAGTATATACTGGAGATTGTGGGAAAGAGCTGAATCATGGCGTCGCGATTGTGGGGTATAGAACAACTCTAGATGGTACAAAGTACTGGATGGTGAAGAACTATTGAGGACCAGAATGGGGAGAAAAGGGGTATTTGAGGATACAACGTGGGGTTGATGCAGAAGAGGGACTTTGTGGTATAGCAATGGAGGCATCTTATCCCGTAAAAAATTCCACCACCAACCCTAAAATGACCTCTTTCAAAGACGAACTCTAAAGTCATGTCATTCGTAATTCAGTTCCAAGATTGTGAAGCTGAGTCAGTAAAATCTTGTGGCCTGGTTTGTATGTATGTCGCATGCAGTAAACTCATACAACTGCAATTCCATTTCTTGTTTTTGGGTGCTTCTGCGATGACAGGAGAGTTTAGTAATTACATGTATCAGTTTTATGCATTTTTTTGGATGAGAATAATTAATATGCTGATTCAAAAGCCTCAGAAAAAGACAATATTAGTCTTACAATAAACATGAGACATATATCATGTCGGTGCCTCTATCTCTGTTAGTGTTTTTGAATCTGGGAACTAGATTCAGAATGTTGCAGTCAAATAACTGAAATTCGTAGTTTATACTAAACAAGAAAAGGATGATGCTGCTGGGCCATCCAATATTTACCATTGTGCGTATCCCTAATGCAATTGCACATCTTTTTTTCCTTTTTCTTTTAAATATTTTTTAAATGTTTTTAAACATTTTTTAAAAAAATACACAAAAACATAAATAATTATTTTTGAACTATTAAAAAAAATCAGATGCCAAAAAGGGAGAAAGTACAAAAGAAAAATCTAGCCCCAAAACCCCTACTTGTCTTTTGTAAGAACCTACAAGGTCTTGCCAGTCATGTTATGTCCAAGGACCAAGACCTACTGTCACAGGGCTAATTCGCTATTTAAAGGCTTCCGATCGATAATGATAAAAACAGAAAAAAGTAAAAGCATTTATGAGGATCATGGAGTTGAGGCCCAAAAGGCCTATAAAAGCAAGCAAAGCAACTGGGGTGTCGGTTTTTGGTGCTACATCTTGGATGCGGATGCATCCAAGGACTCGTGAAGCCATAAATTGTCAGCCATAAATTGTCACTTTGATGAATCATTAAATTTGTCCCTTGGGTATGGACCTGCCCTCGTGCATGCATGTACCACTTTTCCCAAATTTTAACTTGTCATTTTAAATTATGTCTTTGCATAGACATAATTTAGAGTTTTTGTTGTCACTCGGTCTCTCATAAAGTGATAAGCCAATTTCACATGTTTAATATGAGCATGAAAAATATGATTTACAAATAAATACATAGCTCTTAATTTATCACCCCACAAGGTCGGTGGATCATTTAGAAGTATCCCTAATTCTTGTAAAAGGGATTGTATCCATAACACCTCCCATGTGGTATTGGTAATAGCCTTATATTCAGCCTCAGTTGAAGAATGGGCGATTGTAGGTTTTTTTTGTATCCCCACAATACCAAATTAAAACTCAAGAATATACAATAACCTCCAATAAATTTTCTATCATTAGTTCAACTGGCCCAGTCCACATTAGAGAAAGTCGGGATATTGAGTGTAGAGGATTTGGTGAAATGAAAGTTAAAGTGAGGGGTAAGACAAAGATACCAAATAATTCTTTTAACGGCTTGCCAATGTGGAATTTTGAGATTATGCATAAATGGACAAACTTTATTTACACCAAATGAGATTTCAGGATGGGTAAAAGATAAGTACCATAAACTTTCCAACAAAACTCCAATAGAAATGGGGATCCTCAAACAAGGTCCCATCAAAAGCAGAAAGTTTTGTAGACACAGACATTGGAGTGGATACAGTTTTTGAAAGATGCATTTTTGTCTTACAAAAAATATCTTAAATGTATTTTGATTGACATAGGAACAACACATCAATGGTTTTGTGAATTTTAATGCCTAAAAAGTAGTGTAACTGGCTTCAATTTACAAATATAAAAGGGATAATCAGGGTGAACAAAACCTGCAGTCGGTTGCATGTAGACGGCTTCCTCAAGATCTCCATGTAAAAATGTATTTTGTATGTCTAATTATTGAAGAGGCCGGTCAAAGGAAGCAACCAGTGAGATGCGGATGGTGATGGGTTTAACTACAGGTGAGAAGGTCTATGTGTAATCGATTCCAACTTGTTGATGGAATCCCTTGACTACGAGGCATGTCTTGCGCCTTTCAATCGTGCCATCAGATTTTTGTTTGGTTTTAAGGATCCACTTTTGTCCTAGAACATTGTAGGTGGTGGATGGTAGGACTAAGTCCTACGTTTGGTTCTATAATAGAGGGTGGAACTCAGCCTGCATAGCATCCCGCCATTCGGGAAATCACATGGCTTCCATGTATAATTGTGGTTCCTCAAGAACCATGGTGTGCTCAGAGAGTGTGTGTGTGTAGTGAGGGAAGCTGAGTGTTTCCTAGGAGGCCAGAGAATAGTGCCATCAAGACGAGTATGGGGTTTGTGAGTGTTTACCTAAGCTCGTGTGATCATCGGATGCCTAGGTGGTGCGAAGGACAACACGGACAGACATGGAGTGGACGACGCTGAAGAATTAGGATGAGAGGAATTTTCTAAGTGATGATTCTTGAAGGCATCGGATTGAGGTAAGGGAGAGTTAGGGTTAGCCGGATGTAAGATTGGGGCCATGGGTTGGGCTGGGTTGGTTAGGTACGGGTCGATAGGATTAGGTCCGTGGGTGGAAAGGGGTTCAGATGGTGTGGGGACCATGAGTGGGGGTCTATGGGCTGGACCAGGGTGCGGGCTAGGTGCGTTGAAGCCGAAATGAAATATAGGTGTTGGGTTAAAATTGTTGCGGACGTTGGTATGTTGTGGGCTGGATGAATCCATAGGTGAGAGTGTGGCAAAAGGAAAGTGAGTTTCATTGAATAAAACATCCCTAGAAGTGTAGGTCTGGCCCGAGGAAGGGTATAAACAAAAATATCGCTTGTGATCAAGCTTGTATCCTATAAAAACAGAGTTTGGATCGATATTCCATTTTATAGCGATTAAAAGTTTTAAACTAAGCCAACATGCCGGTCCAAAAACGCCAAAATTTTCTTAAAAACAGCCTGAAAGGGGAATATATATTTCAAGACTGGAATAGGCATGTGATTGATGAGAAAGACAGCAGTTTTAAATGCTTCTGTCCAATATTTGAAAAGGACCAAGGCATGAGCTATTAGTGAAAGTCTTGTTTCCGCTATATGTCTATGTTGTCTCTCAACGATCCCATTTTGAGCATGAGAGTACGGACATATGATAAATGAACAATTCCTTTTGATTGAAAATTTTTATGGAGAGGGCGAAATCCACCTCTCCAATCCACTTGGATGGATTTGATATTGGCGGAAAAATAATTGCAAACAAATGTAATGAAAGCAATAAAAATTGATAACACATCGGATTTGGATTGAATAGGAAAAAGCAATATGTATTTAGTGTGATCATCAATAATGAAAAAATAAAACCTACATCCAGTGAAATATAACATTGGGGCTAGACCCCACATCTAAAAACATTAATTCAAAAGTATGACTAGACCTAGAGGGAGAAGAGGGGTGGGGTAGAGCATAGAGTTTGGATTGGAAACACGCCGTGCATGAAAGGAGTGATTTG
The DNA here is from genome assembly GCA_036559045.1 of Platycarya longipes. NCBI lineage: Eukaryota > Viridiplantae > Streptophyta > Magnoliopsida > Fagales > Juglandaceae > Platycarya > Platycarya longipes. The sequence continues at coordinate 30,066,718 of CM071793.1, read as the reverse complement.
GTTGATGTCACGAGTAGGTGGAACCTCAGATAGTAAGACTGGTGACTCTAGGAGATGGATGACCAAGGCGGTGGTGCCAATGTTAGGTGGACGTGCTCTCACCAATTCATGCTTGAGGTGAAATTGAGGGTGATGGTGGAGTCATGGCATACATTGGTAAGACAAATAATCCATTTTTAACGGGGCCCTGAAGAAGAACCGCCTGGGTGCAAGAATCTTTCACAAAAAAATAATTTGAGTGAAACTCAAAATATACACAGTTGTCAAGACAACATTGCAACACAAATATGAGATTCTTGGTAATAGATGGAAGATGCAATAATTTAGAGACTAAAAAATTGTTAGAGGTAGTTTGGAGTTGAGCAGAACCGATGTGTTGAATCAGCATTATCAAGCCATCACCAATGCTAACTTGGTCAGTACCCTGATAAGACATAGCATCCAAGTTGAGGTTATTGAAATCCAAAGTAAAGTGATGTGTTGTAGCAGTATCGGGAAATCAAGAATTCAAATGAGGGGAAGGAGCATCAGTGTTCATATTAGTCGAGAAAGATGGAGGGGGGGAGCTTGATAGTTGTGAGTAAACCGGTGATAGCATATTAAGGCAGTGTGTCCCGGTTTATTACACACTTAACAAAGAGTACGCCGGTCTGTGCATGGAGGGAAAGACGATGGCGCACGACCCCCTGCCCCCCCCCCCCAAGACGACTGCAATTGTTACATCCCCCTACCTCGGTATGAAGAGATATGGTTTCCTGAGGGCTTAGTAGCTGTGTAGTTGGCAAAGAGTGAATTGCTATTTAACAACATAGTGGTTTGGTAGGACAAGCATGACTCATGTGTGAGTAAATAGTTGTAAATCTGATGAGAAGGAAAAGGATCAGCTCTTGTAGTCAAACTAGTGACTAGAGACTCATAGTCAGACCTAAGGCCAGCCAAGAGATACACCGTAAATTCTAAATGGGATAGTGGTTGCACAGTGGCACCCATGGCAGTAGCCAAAGTTTTGGCTCTCTAAAAATATTCAAAGATAGGTTCGGCTCCATTCTTTAAGGTAGCTAATTGGTATCAAGTGTTTATGAGGTGAGCACTTGATTGTGTCGAGAACAGGTCATGAAGGAAGGACCAAACCTCTCTTGAGGTTGAACGCTCAAGGACTTGAGCTTGCTCAAACAAAGAAGAATTTAGTGCCGAAAGAATAAGTTGATTTGTGAGACACCATTTGAGATACACTGGATTTTCTCTTCCATCAACCATGGGGGGAGGTATTTCAATAGAATCATCCACATGATGAAAAAGTTGGTGACCCTTCAAGAAAGGCTCCATTTAAGCCTTCCATAACAAGTAATTTTGAATGTTTAGTTTGATATTTATGAAATAATTTGCTGAGTTGAGGATGGATGGATTGATGGAAAAGGAGTGTGGTGGTGATTGTGGGATTTCTGAGTTTTCGAAGTCAGCCATAAAAGAGAGATTTTGAGAGAAAAATTTATAGACAGTGAGGAAAAACGAAGCGAAGAGGAAGAAGGACTGACTGGAAAAAAAAAAAAAAAAAAAGATAGATGAAGACATGGGTCTCTCTAGGGGTGTTCAGAAATTTCGATTTCCGAATTCCGTCTAACTTCTGCTCCGATTCTGATTCCGATCGAAGTCCGAAGTCGGAAGTCGAAAGTCAGAAGTCAGAAGTCGGAGTTATTCCGACTCCAAAATCGGAGTTCGGAATCGGAAACGGAGTCCAATATCGCTCCGATTTCTGACTCCAAACTCCGACTATTTATACTTTATATATTATATATTGTATATAAAACATGATAGATCCAAATGGCCCAGTCGTTTTAAAGTTGTTTTATCCACTCTCACGTCTTGGGTTCAAATCCGCACGGCCTTTTTTCTTTCCTTTGCAACTTTTTTTTTAAATGCCTTAAACGACTCCGTTTTATAGATTGTATATATTCTTTCCATCAGAAAATCCTAAGTTCGACTTCGACGTCTCAGTTCAGCCTCTCCTCTCTTCTCTTCTTCTAGGGCTAGCATCTCTCTTCTCCCCAATTCGACCCCTCTTCTCTTTTTTCTTCCCCCAGCGTTTCTGATGTCGTTGTTAATGTCACGCGAAATTCTTCATTTCTCCATCACCGCTGAGAGCTTGGGGTTTCAATTTCTTCAAAGCCGCAACCATCACCACACTGCGTTCTTCTCTTCTCCATCATCGCACGAAGTTCTTCCCTTCTCTATTACCGTCATTGATTTGCAGTGATAGTAAGTCTTCGATATACGGCTAAAAGGGTAGATTATTAGGGTTTCTGTGGTTGAGTTCTATGGTTGATTACGGCTAAATTGTATCCTTGTTGCCATGTAAATTTGGGTTTCTGTGGTGGATTACTAGGGTTTCTGTTGTAGATTACTAATGGTTGATTTCTATGGTAGATTATTCGGGTTTTTGTTTCAGTATTTTGAACAGCAAATTCCGACGAACTCCGATCGAAGTTCGCAAGTTCCAAACTCTAATCGGAGTCGAACTCCAACTCCATTTTAGAGTCAGAATCGGAAGTCAATTTCAACTCCGATGGATGTCGGAGTCGGAGCCCACCCCTAGGTCTCTCAGTTGACTCTGATTACCATATCTACTATATCAAATTATGTATAATCAATGCACAAGTGGTGTTCAACAAAATGGCTAAAAGAATTCCTTTGTTTTTAGTATTCCTATTTCTCTATGTATCACATAGACTTTACATGGTATATTTATAAGAGAAACTTATACAACAAATATTATTTTAACTAATGACGTTATGAAATTTGTCCCTTTTGTCTGCTTATCTTCCTTGTTAGTGTGCGCATGTCCATTGTCCAACTTTGTTAGTGTCTTCTTGTGAGTGGCAACATTGCTCTGAAATTCAATGGTTCTACATTTGTCTCCCTTTTGTTTTCTGCATGTTGTTGCCATGAGTGTGCTGCTTTGAACGTGCTGCCTTTGTCTTCTTGTGGTGAGTTTGTCTCATTTGTCTTAACATATACAAGCTTGAGAAACATATCTCATATGAATTATAATCAGACTACAAGAAGGAAACAAAAAGCTATACAAAGAAACTTTAAAATCTTTCCATAACATATGATCCAAAAATGATTCTAGACAGAGTAATTTACTGGGAGAGAAATCGGGAGAAGTAAATTCTCATAAATGTATAGTTGTTAGCACTCCACCTCAGTTGGATTATGAATATCATGAATGCCCAACTTGTGAGCAATGTAGATGAATTGTTGATGTCTCAATGGTTGGTAAAAATGCTTGATGCATGGTAGAAATATGTGCTGCTTGAATAAATCCTAACCAAATATTCTCATGGACCAAATAGTAATCCAATTCCTTGTGTTTTGAACACTAGTGAAAAAAATAATTATCGGCAATATATAAGGTCGCTTTGTTGTCACATAATAGAGTTTTTGGTTGTGGATGAGAAACTCGTAAATCAGTCTAAAGATAATGAATCCATGTAATCACAACTAGCTTTGGCCATGGCTTAATACTCAACTTTAGTTGATGAGTGAGACAATATTATTTGCTTTTTAATTTTTCACAAAAGTGGTGAGTCTCCAAGCATGCTACAAAAACCTGTGGTGGAACGTCTTGTCATGGGGCAACTTGTCCAATCTGAATCACAATAGGCTGTAAGAAAAAGAGAGCTTGTAGTCAAGTACAGGAAGCCTTGATAAGGAGAATTCCTAAGATATCGAAGCACACTCATGGCTACATCTAGAATGGGTTTTCAAGATGCAAGCATAAATTGACTTAAGGTATGAACTGCAAACATGATATATGGACTAGCAATAGTAAGGTCAATGAGACATCCTACTAAACGACAATAAGTGAATGGATCATGGAGAAGTTGACCTTCCACATTGGATAATTTCAATTTTTGCTCCATAGAAAAATTTGTGGGTCGAGCAGCAAGTAATCATGCATAGATAAAATATCTAGAGTGTACTTTCTCTATGAAATATAAATTCCTTGATTGAAACGTGCCACTTCAATACCAAGAATATACTTAAGTTGTCCAAGGTTCTTAATGTGAAAACGATCCTGTGAAAACTCCTAAAATGAGTGATAGCTAAAGAATCATTTCCCACAATAATTATATCTCCATGGAGAAAAGTATTATGGACGTCTAATTGATGAAGAGACCAATTCTGAACAGCTACAATAGCTAAAAGACATAGCACAATAGTTAATTTAGAAGCCAGAGAAAAGGTTTCATGATAGCCTAGCCTAGCTTTTTGAATGTAACCTTTAACAACAAGATGAGTTTTGCAACGTCCGATAGAGCCATCAGACTTGTAGCTAATCTTGTACACCCAATGATAACAGTTTTTGTATGTCCAGTGGGTAAATCAACTAAGGTCTATGTCCCATTAGCTTCCAAAGCAACATGTTCAATATCCATGGCCTTACGCCATTGAGAATTCTCATCGCTTGAATAAATATTGCAAGTTCTTGTTGGGCAAAATAGTGGCAATAAAAGAATGATGAGTAGATCTAAAAAGGTCGTAAGAGAGAAAATTGGACAGGAGAAAATATGTACCTTTACGAGGGACTTGCAAGGAATCCAAGGATTCAGTGACAGAAGAGATTGCCAGCATTGGACAGTGGTAGTCTTGAAAATGAATGTGGCGTTGAAGTTGCCCTGTAGATCGTCAAATGGTTGAAAAACGAAGTATATTTTTTGCAATTTTTGTGTGGGTATTTCCAACTGAAAGTGGGGCTGGAAGGCTAAGTGATGGCAAATCAAGAATAGAGATAGATAGAACTGGTTGCTAAAGAAAATGTGTGTGAGCATTATTCTTAGCAAAGGTGTGATAACTCGGATTTTTAAGTATTCTTTTAATGTTCATACTTGACATGATTATGTTTCTTTAAGATTATTTTAGGGTATCTTTGAAAAGTCAAGAGTAAAATTCGAAATAGGGAATTGAAGGAGAAATCAAGTGAAAACATATGGTGGAATCGAATTGATCTGTTCGGAGCAGTTTCAACATCTTTCGGTAAATTAGTCATAAATATTTCGTCTGATCTCTGAATAAGGTGATTATAGTTCCCATAGAACTCTAAGAGATAGATCTATAACTTTTATGTTTTGAGTTTTTGAAAACATGGATTTAAGAATATACGAAATTTAGATTGAAGTAGCAGAATCGAATTTGGATAATAGGTATTGACTTTGAAGTTGACTAAGGATTTTGATTAACATTAAATCTTTGGATTATTTTCTCAGTTATCCTAAGATCTTGATAAGTATGTATATATATGGAAAATGAGGAGATTTTATTTAGGAAATTTAATATGAAACAAGAAAGAATATCTATCAAACACTTGGTATGCCCGGATTGGTGTTCTCGGGCTGATTTGTCGACTTTTAGAAGAATAATTATAACATTGTCATATGAGCTCCGAATGAGGTTATTACAATTCTTATAAAACCTTAAGAGACAGATCTAAAACTTTCATATTTTTGGTTTTTGAATATTCAGACTGGATCAATGACTAAATTTGGTGTGAAGTGGACGGACAGAAATAGGAGCCAACTGGTAACCGACTTAGATGAATTGTCTCATGTTCGGCCATGTGACAAAAATTATAATTGGATACTGAATTTTCTGAGGTCTTCACATGTTTACGAACAAGTGACAAGTTTATAGCAATTGATTTAAAAGCCTTAGTTGACAAGAAAACAAAAAGAAACAAATGGTGAGTTCGGATTGGGTGTTCTCGGGTAAGTTTTGACGTGTTTCGGTAAAATAATCATTCCTCTCTTGTTTAACCTCGGAGTTAGGTGATTAAAAATCCTTAATTCCCTAAGAAGATGACTGAAAACTTTCCTGTTTTGAGTATTTAGATAATCGAAATTGATAAATGACTTATTGGGCCAAAAAGTGAACGGGCCTGATAGGGGACGAAAATGGAAACTGATTTGAATTATCTCTATTACCTTTGACATGTAGCAAAATCTAATTGGTTTTCTAAGATTCTGAGCATTTGGACATGTGTAAGGTACAGATAGATGGCAAGATGGGCTAATATCCTTAGGATAATTGGAGGACACTTGGAGGGATAGATGATCGGATCTTATCTCTTTGGGGGAGACTTTTCAGATTTGGTGGCATCATCTTTCCATGTGATGAAATTGTGACTATTGATCACCCTAAGCTTGTAAATGGCAAGAATCTAACCATTAGATTATAATTAGAAACGACTAAGCCTAACTTTAGACATGATTATGAAGGCTATTGGAGGCTGGACACATCACCCACAAGGAAATGGGTAAATGGTTATACCTTGAGCATTTTTCACCCTCCAAGCTCATCCATACGTTGACCACTTATATATATATATATATATATATAAGAGTTTTCATAGTCTCCTTTTATTAAAAAGCACACAGCTATACTTAGAAAAATAGAAAGAAAAGCACTTCCAAACCCTTTAATCCCTAAACACAAACCAAGTGAGTCATTGAGTGGTTTGAAGGAAATCTTGCAAGAGTTTGGTTCTATCATCTATTCAAGTTTGGATAAAATAGTAAGTGCATATATTAACTTAATTTTGGCATAGAATAAATAGTTTAGTAATTGAATTATGTTTGATATTTATTTGAGTTTAATCTTTGTTTATATGTTAAATTGAGACATATTGAATTTTGGAGTATTTTTGCTATGAAATCATGCTAGAAAAATTATGAGATTTTAGAAATATATTCTATGATATTATATGAAGATAATTATGTAAAAACATGAGGTTTTGCTATGGAAAAGAATGAAAAAATAACTCTAGTGAATTTCGACCTTAATATGATTATTATTGATAGATTTGACACATTTTGGTAAATCAAACATAACTTGTTCATTTAATGTCGGATTTAACTGATTCAAGATGCTATGGAAAGTTAAGAGAAATATATAGAACTTTTATGTTTTAAATTTTAAGAAATAAAGACTTAATCAAGAATGAAATTTGAATTGAAGTCAGAATCGAGTTTATCATAGTAGGCATTGACTTTATGAATTGATGTGACGTAAATGTATGTACATGTAATGTACGCTATTATTAAATATTCTCACATGTTATAAGGCTCATATGGATATAAAATATGCATGTCATAAGTCTAAGTTTATACGTATGTTGCATTACGTCACATATATGTGTCATCATAAGTCATGAAGTCTATTTAAATAAATACGTTAAGAAAAATTTATGAGTGGAAAGATTAATAAGTCAGTCACGTCATGATGGGGACCAACGATACGCCTGTATGACTGACGTACTGGCATGGACCTAAGTCTGCCGATAATACGAAATCCGGTAAAGACTTAAGTCTGTCGATGATACGAAATCCGACAAGAACCTAAGCCTGTCGATGATACAAAATCCGACAGGGATCTAAGCCTGTCGATGATACAATATAAGTAAGATCCGATAGAGATCTAAGTCTGTCGATAATACGAAATAAGTAATATTTGATGGAGACGTCTGTCGATGATATGAAACAAGTAAGACTCACAATATTACGAAAGAAAAGAAATAAGGGTTTCAAGTATGATAAAATTGGTCCATGAAGTACATAAGTCTAAGTCATGCATGAATCACATGAAGCATGTCATAAATGCATACTCTAACTGTCTGGCTTATATGTGATTATTTCACGATATCTATACTTTTATTAAGTTACTTGTGTACTTACTGAGATTTCCTTGGAAATCTCACTCTTGTATATTTCTATTTTTGAAAAAATAAAATTATGTGGTAGGATTGATGATTGAAAAAAGGGAAAATCTAATGACTTAAGAAAACTCAGAGGAGTCTGGATGATCATGAAGTTAGTTTAGGTTTTAAAAATAAGTTATGTATATGACAGACAAAACTAAATGGGCTATATATGTAAGGATACAATATTATTATAAGAATGGATGATGTGGATATTATGATTTTATTTCACCATGTGATCATTTGAAAATTTTTTAGTCAGAACTTTTCTGCTGCAATTTGCATTAAATTTAGATAAGTACGGGGGTAAATAGTCAAGTATTACTTTCTCTGACGACATTTCAATTTACGTTGAATTACGAACGTAAATTGGGTGCGTCACAAAAGGAAAATACGAGCTCATGAAAAACCACATGTCGACCAGTAAAAAGCTATGTAGACTCAAGATCAGAAGGTGATAGGCCTTTTGCCCATAAGGATAGCCAACCAAAACAAATAAACAAGCACGACTGGTGAATTTTCCTTTAAGAGAAACATTAGTGGCAAAACAAAAACAACCAAAAACTCGAAAGTGACCATATGTGGTTGAACGATGAAAGATGATCTCATATGGTATTTTTCCTAAAAAATGGGCGTTGGCATTCTGATTATAAAGTAAGTGACAGTAAAAATGCATTCACCCTAAAAAATCAGAGGTAGAGATGCTTGAAAACGAAGAGCACACACAATATTAAGTATATGTCGATGTTTTTATTCAGTCACGTCATTTTGTTGTGGCATGTATGCATAACTATGTTGTTAGAGTACACCATGATTATGAAGGAATGATATTAAGTCATTCGAAGAAAACTCAGTACCATTATTAGAGCGAATTCATTAAATTTGGCATCTTGTTGTGTTTTAACCATGCTGAAGAAGTTTGTAAAAAGAGAACTCGTTTCAGGTTCAAAACACATAAAGCAAACCCATGTACAACGAGAAAAATTATCCACTATAGTAAGAAAATAATAAGTTTTGTATAAAGAAGCAAATAGAATGACCTCCTCAAATATCACGCGAATTAACTCAAAAAAATTTAGTAGAAGTCATTGAGCTACTAGAAAAAGGAAGATGAGTTTTTTTGCCATTCGATAAAATTCACAAAATAAAAATGCATCAAAACTAAATTCAGGAAAAACTCGAGCAAGGCGTTGAAGTTGTTCATGAGATGGGTGTCTCAATCATTGATGCAAAATGTGTGGAGAAACTTTATTATGAGCAGAAAAAGTTATAAAGGGATAAGAGGTAGTTGAATTGAACAAGTAGAGGTCGCCAACTTCTTTATCCAACTCAATCATCTTCCTCATTGCAAGGTCCTGAAAACACAAAATTCAAGGGAAAAAAAGAAGAAGAAAGATAGCTGACGAAAACAGATGAGTTTACTAGCAGACTTTAAATTGACATTGAAGGTTGGACATGAAATACATTATCTAAGTGTAACATGTAAGTAAAATCAATAGAACCGATAGAGGAAACATGAACTGAAGTTCAATTGGGTAGTCGAATAAGAATAGGATCAACAAGAGAGCCATGTGAAGTGAATAAGTTTGAAGATGAGGCCATGTGATCAATGGCCCTTGTGTCAATGATCCATAAAAAATTTAAAGTTGAACTTAAATTAGAGATAGATGTTGTAGAAACTGATGAAGAACAACAAGTATTTGCTATGTTGGCTAAGCTATATGGGATATCTTCATTAAGTAAAGTTAGAATTTGTCTATATTGTACTGAAGTGAAGAAAGGAGCTACAGGATTGGAGTCATCTTGTTTAGCATAATGAGAAGATGGCTTAGCACTAAGAATATCTTTGGCAGAAGTATCATCGTGCAATTTGTCCAAATGATGGCCCAAAAAAGGATAACTGTGTAGTTGATAGAATCGATCAATAGAGTGACCAAGTCCATGTAGTCCATGTTGTGACAATGATGGCATAATACCATGGCCCACCAAACCCTTTGCATCTTTGGTCGAATCTCTAATAATTTCTGAAGAACCTTCCTCATTTATAGAAGTCTCTAACTATCATGAATGGTGTCTAGGCATGAACACCGAGTTTCAAGCTCTCATCCATTATTGCACATGGGACCTTGTTCCACATTCCTCTAGTTTCAATGTCATAGGATCCAAATGGGTCCTTAAGAAAAAACAGTGTGATGACGACACCCTTAAGCGACGCAAGGCTCGCCTTATTGTCAAGGGTTACAATCAGCAAGCCGGATTAAACTATATCGAAAATTTTAGCCCAGTTGTGAAACCTAGCACCATTTGGCTTCTGCTTTCCCTTGTTGTGCACAATCACTGGTCTCTCCATCAGCTTGACATTTAGAACGTCTTCCTACACGAGGAACTGGACGAGGACATCTACATGTAGCTACCCCTAGGGTTTGTTCACTCTGGTTTCCCTCTTACGTTTTTAAATTACGTAAATCAATTTATGGTTTGAAACAAACCCCTAGGGCTTAGTTTTCTAAGCTCAGTGGAAAATTGTTAGAGCTTGGTTTTACTAGTTCCAAATCAAACTCCTCATTGTTCATTTACTCTGCTTCACATATGTCAATTTTTGTGTTGATCTACGTTGATGAAATTGTGGTAATAGCATCCAAACCATCTCTGATTACTGAGTTTGTTTGTGCACTGAGTTTGTCCTTTCCTATGAAAGACTTGGGTGACTTGCATTATTTCCTAGGGTTAGAGGTTCATCATGATGCTATGGGTCTCTACATGTCTCAAGCCAAATACAAATCTGATTTGTTAATTAGAACTAATATGAATCATTCAAAACCAATCAAAATACTTATGTTAGTGTCTAAAAAACTCACAACTCTCAGTGGAAATTCATTCAAAGAGTCACGACTCTACCATAGTGTTGTAGGAAGTCTTCAATACCTTGTATTCACATGATCAGATATCTCTTTCGCTATCAACAAAGTTTTGCCAATTTATGCATTCTTCTTTTCTCCCTTCATTGACAAGTTATCAAAAGGATTCTTCGTTATATTCATCACACACCTACCATTGGTTTACATTTCACATACATATCCTCTAGAACTCACGACCTTCTCTAATATAGATTGGGCTGGCTACCCTAATGAACAAAAATCAATTGGAGGTTTTTGTGTATTTTTTGGTTCCCACCCCATGTCTTGGAGCTATAAAAAGCAATCTATTGTTTCTAGATCATCTACGGAAGCTGAATATAAAGTTGTTACTAATACTGCTTGTGAATTAATTTAGCTTCGATTTTTGTTAAAAGAACTTGGGATCTTTCTTAGAAATCCACCCAACTTATGTATGATAATGTTAGGGCCACATATTTGTAACCCGGTTTTGCATATCCGAGTTAATCTGGATTTTCACTTTGTACGAAAACGTGTGGCTGCCAAAACGTTTCGAGTCTCCTTTGTTTCAAGTAAAGACCAACTGGCGGATATCCTCACCAAACCTCTCTCAACTGCACAGTTCTCTACTTCTCCATTCAAGTCTCATAATTTTGCCCATGCCGCTTGAATCGAGGAGGGATATTAAGGCATCTTCAACAAATGACTTAGCCAAGGATATATATGGAAAGCTCTCTGGACAGACATGCACAACAGAGAAGCACAGTAGGGAAATCACCTCTCAACCACGTCACTAGCAAGGAATAACAAATTATATTTTTTCAAAATTATTCTAGAACCATTTTTTATATACATTGTAATGTACACGAACTCTATATATTGAGAGACTGTATGCATGTAAGGAGGAATAATGCAACTAGTGAGGTACTAATTGAGGCGCGTCTATTGCTAATTGAAAACTATTTCCAAACCCCCTCTTAGGCCTGTTTGGCCCAGGCCTTCTAGAATTTATGGAAAGGCTTCCCCCATTGGGGGTAGAGTCCTACAAAAAAAATGAGGAATGAGAATCAATAATAGAATTGTTGCAAATCAAATTTGCCCTTATATAGAATATGATGTAGAAGATTTTTTATTTAATGAGTAAAATTTAGAAAAAATTTATAGGAAGTGTCCTTTTTAACTAAAATTTAGAAAGAAAAATATACGGATCCCAATGAAAATGCTCTAACTTGACCAAAATTTTCCCTTATTCAAGAGCTTTCTCTAAGAGGAATAGAATAAAAAATGATGCAGATTATCTCTTCTTTTTCATAATTTATTTTAATTTATTTCATTTTATTTTATTTAGTTATTTTATTTTAATAAAAAAATAAATATATATTTAATAATATCTTATTTAATTTTTATTTTAATTCATCGCTTTTTTTTATAAAACAAATATGGCTTAAATAATTTAAAAGCTGGTGAGAGGAAGCAGCAGACATGAGTGGAATAGCCACCATATCAGGAGGATGGAATGAAAAAGAAAATATATATATATATTTATTTATTTGGCCAAGGCCCAAGAAGGAAGATGAAAAATATGTTTATAGTTAAAAAGATGGGCAATTAATATACAAAATACAGCTAGCCCCAAAAAGACAAGCAGCCGTAAGGTGGTTTTTCCAAAGCTCTACCCTATCCAAGCATGTAATGTACTGTAATGTAATATCATTTTAATCCCCCCCTTTTTTTTCTCTTTTTGTGTATCGGGTTTCAAACTAATCCCTAATTATTTAATGGAGTTTAGGATGATAGCATCCAAGTGGCCAACCGTGTGGCCTTGGTCAGCTCAAAAGTAGACACAGCAACGCACGCATTGCCACAGTTTCCATCTCATCGCTGGCTTTGGCAGTTGCCCCCTGGGCCCTATCCCCATACGGCATACCCTAATATCTGACCATTCACACCTCTTTCACTGTTCCTAGTCAAACATTTTGCCAAACACCTTAACTACGATAACGAGACAAAACATATAAAGTACATCCATGTATGTATAATTATGAGTACTGTTTTTTATTTAAATAAATAAAAGACTCTTTGTTTTTCACAACCCCACAGGGCCACACTTGGGAAAGGACAAAGAATCCCGTTAATGCATGATCTCTGGTAGGGTTGATAGTTATGGGCATTAATTTGGCTGTTGTCTGTTAAGATTTCTGTTCATTATTTTTTTAATTTCCTTATTTTCATATCTGTGTCGGCCTTAATGCTCTTTAAAGCCTACCATTTGCTTTTTAGCTTATATTTCTTGCTTTTCCACTTACTAATAAAATAATTAAAAAAAAAAAAAAAAAAAACCAATTCACCACCTCCCTTTTCCTGGGGTCCAATTTCCAAAAAGTACAAACGCTTTTGAGAACCTTTATTTTTATAGTGGCGACTGCCGACTATAAGTTCAAATGGATGGACTGCCGACGGCGATTGGATCCGTTTGGATTAATAGATAAAATAAATTGAGTTAAGTTTAATTTATTTTATTTTTTAATATTATTATTATTTTAAATTTTTAAAAAAATAAATTAAAATTTTAAAAATATATATTAAAATTTTAAAAATTTATATTTTATATAAAAAAATTAAAATAATATAATAATAAATTAAAATAGTATAATAATAAATTAAAATAAATTCAACTCACTTTTCAAATCAAATAAAACTCTTTTTAAAAATAAATAATTGTGCTGTGAACTTATGCACATAAAATCCTAATCGTGGGCTCCATTTGAGATTAATGCCCTCTACAAGTCGAGGTCGAGCGATGGTACGCTACTCACATAATCTTCAAATCACTCTAATCCAGATTCCAAGTCCTCCAAAGATGTGATGAATAATCCACTTGAAAGCTTCAGCATTAACTACGCAAAAAGAAAATTTATTGTTTTTACAAGTGACTATTTAACGGTGATTTAATGGTTTTTTATTTTTTTCTTAAATTTGTTTTCTTTAAATTTAACGATTACTTAATACTAAATATTTAAATAATTAAATATAATTTAAATTTTAAATAAGATTAATTAGATATATAATTTTAAATTATATCTAAATTATAAATTTATATATATAAATTAGAATTTAGATAATATAGATTATTCCATTTATTTGAATTAGATAAGTTATAAATTATAAATTCAAATAAATTATTTTTTTTATATAAATTATATAATTTTAAATTATAGAAATTCTATAAATTCTATGAATTTTAAATTATATCTAAATTATATATACACTTAAATTTAGATATTATATATGATTATATTTTAGATATGATTTAAAATATACTTTAAATTTAAATTATTTATATAAATTTAAATTTAGATAAATTTTAAAATATATATAAATTTAAATCATATATATAAATTTAGATAAATTATATAATTTATATTTTATATTTTATGTAAATTTATATATATGATTTAAAAATTATATTCATTCTTTATATAAAAATATATATATTAAATAATTAAATTTAAATTTGTTTGTCAACTACATTTGTAAATATAATAAAAAACCAAAAAGAAGATTTATAAAATATTATAATGTACTTTTATATAATTTGCTCGTTGTTAAGATAATTTTTTTTATTATCCTTCAAGTATTTGTTAGAACTTATAATTTTTTCTTATATGTATTATATTATTAATCAAAATTTATTTTTTTATAAAAATATATTATTTATTATCACTTCACTAAATTAGAAAAAGGTATATATATATATATATAGATTACTCTTCTCGTGTATGTGTGTGTGTATATATATATATATATATATATATGTTATGATTATGATTATTGTCTCTTTTATTGATATTGTTAGTGGGTGATATGACTAATTGTTGACAAATCTTATAATTAATTTTAGAAAATCAAGAATTAATGATACATGATCAATTTATTATAGAAATTTTTAATTTTTCTAATTTTTCGATTTATCGTTTATACATTTGGTAGTATATATACCCTGACCAAATGCGAGTATACATATAATCAGATGTATAAAAAAGTATTTATATATCAAGAGAAAGTTTTTATTAACAACCAAATATTAAGATTGAAATTTCATGTTATTTAATTTTATATGTTATGTCAAATATTATATCAAATGTTTAAGATTAAGTTTTATATGTTATATCAAATTTGTATTAAATATTAGAAGATAATTTTATGCTATATTAAATGTTATATTGAAAGTTTATAAGATTAATTATTAAGATTGAGATTTCTTGTTATTTAATATTATATGTTATCTCAAATGTTATATCAAATGTTTAAGATTAAGTTTCATATGTTACATCAAATTTTATATTAAATATTATAAGACTAATTTTATGCTATATCAAATGTTATATTGAAAGTTTATAAGATTAATTATATATTACATCAAATATTATATTTATTTAATTATATAAAATTTATGGACATAAATTATAAGTTTAAAAACCTAATGTTACATAATTACATTAACTAGAAATTTAGAATATATATATATATATAATAAAAAGTAAAAATTAAATTAAAAAATATTTTATTTATAATATTAAAAATAATATATATTCAAACCGGTCATCATAATATAAAAATGGATACCAAACCAGTTTTAGATTTTAAGAACCGAACCAACCAGACCAGCTATGAACCTGCATAACGAATGTCCAAATCCACTGATTTGGTCGGTTCAACCAGTTTTCCACGTTCTTTCTAAACCCGTAGACATGAAGGCAAATAAATGAGTCTTAGATTATTTAACTGAATTCAACATACATAAATAAACATTTTCAAACGTCGCCTGGCAGAAAGAATTAATTCTTCTTTCTTCGAAAACCTATTTTGTAGTTGGAGTAAAATAGTGAAGCCTAATCCTCTATTAATCTAAGTTGTTTTATAGATGTACTTTCTATTATATGTAGATTACCTTATGGTCACAGAATTAACATATTTCATGTTAAAAAAAAAAAAAAAACAGGACATAGGATAAAGTGTGACGAGTGACACAAAATAAAATAAAATAGAAAATAGAGATGGAGAATAATGGAGATAGAGTTTGATGCTACATTGTTACTCTTTTCAATTTTTACTAAATACAAAACATACAAACTTATTTATAGAAAGATTATATTGAGATAAGATTTGATGTCAACTCTAACATCCACCCTCAAATTCAAAATAAAAATTTTTAAAGGAGAGTGTAGCCTTTATATCCATTAGTTGGTCACCGATGATATGATGAAAGTGGCATTGGTGACAAGGTGACTACAACGAGAATATTAAATTTGAAGTTGTGATCAACAATGAGTTAATAATGGGTCAAAGCCAACAAAAAGTTAATATTAGGCTGAAAAATTAAGCTAACAATGGTCTTTGCCAACTATATAACTAAAATCAAAAGTCAAAGAAAATGGGTCTAAATTTTCAAAATAATGTTCACAATAGACCAAAACCTAATAGAAAGACTCACAGCTAGTAAAGATACCCCCAACGCAGTGACTTGAATGAAATATGGTTGAACGAAGATGTTGACAAACGTTCTGAGATGTCAAAAGACTAGAGAAAAGATTTTACAAGAGAAACTATGCAGGATCAAGCTTCATAGTGATTGGAAAATATTACTCACAACCGACCCCTTGTGTAACCTGCAAAATCGATCTTACATGACAAATTTAAAACAGCGACATTTTCATTTCATTTCAATTCAAATAACTTCAACTGGCTATTGCTTATCAGGAAATGGCGAAACTCTTGAAAACAACAACATCATCATCCCAAGAAAAAAAAAAACAAAAAGAACCTCTTTTCTCATGTCAAAAAAACTACAATTTCTGGGATAAACAATGAGTCCTCTTTCGCTGTTCAGATTCAGAGCTCGAATTCCTGCAAAACATTTCTGTCACGTAAAACAAATAAAAATTTGTGATGTTACAGGTTGTGTAACGCCTCAATTTTTCGCATCGATTACAATGTAAATCGACGCATCCGGACAAGTAACACAATGCTACTTATCCTATATAAACATGAAAAGTAGCATGCATGCATCTAAACTTACTAATTAAATGCAACGCCGATCGCTGCTGAAAGAAGTAAATTCTCAATATATGCAAAGAGATCTAACTCTTGCATAAATAGATCACATGGCATACTAAAATTACACTTCTCATAACATTGTATTTACAACAACATACTGTATTAAATCTTATATAACCCAATTAGTTTTCTCAAAACATAATCTTATATCCCACCATCGTCCAGTACTCTTACTTTTTTACTTGATCACGTACATGAGATCATCTCAACCGGAGAGGAGCATTCTATAGGACCCTCAGGATACCTCAGAATCTCCAGTGCTGACCGAGTCTCAATACAATTTATCTATCCCTACAACAACATCTATCATTCCATAAGGAATGATAGACAAAACATAAAAGAGTGAGATTTACAAGAAATCTCAGTAAGCACACGGTTAACGAAATAAGGCACAGATAACATCAACTATCATCATACATAATCATATTTACCAACATATCACTTATAAGAATGCTTTATGGGACTTATACAGGTCAATTACCCATCTTCCCATACAAACTTAAATCTTATCTACACCCACCATCACATACTTAATACTTATACTTTTCACCTTACTTCTTAACCTTGTAGGTTTCCCTTATTTCTTATCCTCGATGGGCGTTACGTATCGCCGTCCCCATCGAGATCTACTTATTGCATAACCTCGACAGGCATTACGTATCGCCATCCCTGTCGAGTCTTACTTATCTCTTATCTTCGATGGGCGTTACGTATCGCCGTCCCCATCACATATAACTTATCAGTCATCCAGGCGTTACGTATCGCCGTCCCCGTAATGATGAGTCTCGTGTCAATCTTCCGGGCGTTACGTTTCGCCGTCCTCGTAATGACACGGAACATACTTAACATATATGACAGGCGTCCTCGTCAACTTATCAGTCATCCGGGCGTTACGTATCGCCGTCCCCGTGATGACGTAAACATTCTTATCATAGCAGGCGTTACGTATCGCCGTCCCCGCTAGTCATGTCAATCCTACGGGCGTTACGTATCGCCGTCCCCATAGTGACATAATTCTTATTCTTACGACAGGCGTTACGTATCGCCGTCCCTGTCAACACGTCCGTCGTACGGGCGTTACGTATCGCCATCTTCGTCATGACGTGACTAACATATTTATACATGCATATGCTTTTCATTCTTATCTTAGAACCCTTGTTCTCACAAGTCTTTTACTAACATCCACTATTATTACCCATGCTTGGGCCATGCCACTATTGTTACCCGTGATTTGACCATGCCACTATTATTACCCGTGGTCGGGCCATGTCACTATTATTACCCGTGGTCGGGCCATACCACTATTATCACCCGTAGTCGGGCCATGCCACTATTATCACCCGTGGTTGGGCCATACTATATATTTTCTTATTCTTATGAGTTTTTCACCTAGAACTCATTTCATTTGAGACACCAATTTTATTCCAGGAAAAACCCTGGGTCTAAGCAAAACAGGATATCTCGCTCGAGCGGGTGTCAAGCGAGAATCAAGCGAAGTCACGGGTTGGAACTCGCTCGAATGGGGTATCAAGCGACAGTCTAGCGAGGGTTCATATTTTGCCTTCGCTTGACACACCTGTCGAGCGACAGTCGAGCGAGATCACGGCTCATGGGGTTTTTCAACCTAAACCAAGCAATCTTTTCACATAAACCTTATTTTTACTTATTAAAACATAAATCTATATCCTTATAATTTTCCTAATATTTTACCATCATAAAATCATATCCAAAACACCATAGATTTCAAGCATATCATATAGGCCTAGTTTAAGCTCCAACTAACAACAAATTTAATTCCATCAACAATCTACTTATTCTATACCAAGATTAAGTTAAATTGTATACTTACAAGTTTCTCCAAAACTTGGTTGAATGATCAAACTAGTCCTTGCAATATTTCTCCTCAAAACACTCACTTAGCTCACTTAGGTGATGTTTGGAGGTTCAAGGGCTAAGAGGCTATTTTCTTGACTTATTTCCTTGTGTTGGGCGTGAGTTTCTTCTCCCAAAAGATCCCTCATGGACTGAAGATGACTATATATATATGGAGGAATTGATGGCTTAGGGAAAAAGGGAAGGAAAACAAATCAAGGCAATTGGTTAAATCAAACCGTGTAAGGTGTGTGCTGTCCAGCCTTGGCTTAGTCCAATCATCATCCATATCTCTCATGATCTCCAAGGATTTTCATCCTATGGCTATGCTTCTTCCATATCTAAAATCATCTTAGATCAATGGCCCAAATAATTACTAAATATAGATATAAAAGTAAAATCCAAAAAATCTAAAATATCTAAGATAAGCTCAACCGGCTATTGGTCTTTCCTTGCACCCCCAAAGCTTCTAGAACCTCTTCTTCACCTTTGGCCCCACGTCCAAGACTTCCTTAGTACCCTTAGAGTGGCTGGAAAAAATCTTATCACTTACTTCCCAAGATTTGGTTACCAATTGGTTGGAAACAAGGGTAATAGTTGACTGTTTTGGTCAATCAGATTAGTTCTTCACTTTTGCTTGGTTTTAGACTAATTATTCTTCTAGAAGCTCTTCCTCCACCTAACACATACTTTCATACATGTATCTAGCTGATAGAAATGAGGAAAACCAATCAAATTTGAGCATCTAAAGTGAGGTGGTGGAGTGATTTACTTTCGGACTCCAATTTATACTTAAAACAGATCAGTCTCATTCCAACCCAAATAATCCATTGATATACTTCGATTCTCCAAAACCTCAAATCATAAAAGTTCTATATCTATTTCTTAAGGTTCCATAGGAACTGGAATCACTTCATTTGGAGTTCATATGACCAAGTTATGTTTTTTATAATAAAACTCGACAGATAAGCCCGAGAACACCAATCCGAGCACACCAAGTGTTGAATAGATGATTGAGTAGATGATTCCTCTTATTTCACACGAAATTTACTAAATAAAATCTCCTCATTTTCCAAATCTCTACATACTTGTATAGATCTTAGGATAATTGAGAAAATAATCCAAAAGCTTAATCTTATCCAAAGTTCTTAGTAAACTTCAAAGTCAATGCTTATCTATCTCCAATTCAGATTTGATACTTAAATCTCTATTTTTTATTTTATTAAGTCCATTTCTCTTAAAACTCAAAAAATAAAAGTTGTAGATATTCCTCTTAGCTTTCCATAGCCTCTTGATTCACTCAAATCCGACATCAAATGAGCAAGTTATGACCGTTCTACCAAAAGACGTTAAGTCTGTCCCTGTATCTCGCTCGAGCCAGACATCAAGCGGGAGTCGAGCGAGATCTTGGGTTAGACACTTTTCCACCTTAAAACAAGCCACATTTGTACCCAACCCTACTCCTAACCTTTCAATATAAAAATCCTATACATATATCCCAAAAATTCCTAAAAATAGTTTTGGAGAAACATAATCATCCCACATATGAAAATTAAGCGGATATCTAAAAATCCGGGTTATTACAAGTTGGGTTTTTATAACTGAACTCAAAGGTTTTCATCCTGATTTTTGCTTCTTGATGATTCCTGCATTTTCTTAGATGGAGGTGCGAAGCTCTGTATGCGAAAATGGAGGTGCGAAGCGCTTTACGTACGAAATGAGGTCAACTGGTTCTGATTTCCTATCCATATTTCGATTGTTTTCTTTTCTTCTTTTTCTCTTTTTTTTTTTAATTGGATTAACGTGGCATCAGCCGGTTTCGCATGGTTACGCATAGCCGATTTTCTATTGTACTACTATAAGTAATATATGAGTATTGTTAGATGTAGTCATTGAATGAGTAAGTATTATACAATTCTTTTGAAAAAAAAAATGTTATAGACACAAAAGAATCCTACATAAGAAAATCCATAAACTAATGTGTCACGTTATTAGTGTGCTGCGTGTGCTTCTGTTCTCTCTATTTTTCTCTCATCCCCCCTTCTCCCCATGCCTCCTCCCTCCTTTTTCTTTCTATGTCTCCCATCTCTCCTGTTCTCCATGCCTCTCCTCTCCTCTCCATGTCTCGTCACTATCGCCTCTCACCAACGTTGCCGTCAAACTTCCTCACCTCTCACCAAATTCGTTGTCACACCACTTACCAAATTCGTTGTCACACCACTCACCTTCAGCCTCACTTCTTTTATCATTGCCTTCGTCTTGATCGAACTGAGGGGTGGGGAAGGGTTGGAAAAGTTAGAGAGAAAAGGAGAGGAGGGAAGAGGCATGAAGAGAAGGCAAGAAAAAGAGAAAAAAATTTTATTAGTGGCGTACCACATCAGTATGTAGAATTCTTTAATTCGATTCTTTTGTATTTATAATATTTTCCTTTTAAAAAATAGTTGAGTCTATTATTATAAGGTTTAACTTTTTCTTTAGATCTCGTATTTATTCACTCTTTTTTAAATATAGATTGTATAACATTTGCAAACTCAATAATTATAAATATCATTTTTTATAATATATATTTTAGATCTCAAATTTAATTATTTTTCACAAATAATATACGTTTGTCGAAAAAAAAACTGACTTTATAAATTCTAATTTGTCTTATTACTTTTTCCAATCCTACAAGAATTCGTTAAAAAGTTTGACGTAGATACAAGTGATTATCCTTCATATAATCCAAAACTAATGAACAGTGCAGAATGGAACCCCATATTAACCAAGGTCAGAAAACTGAGTATTACCCGGAAAGTGTCTGAATTATTTGGGTTAGTGTCAACGCTCCCCTATAATGGCAACAGTAATTTTGCCATTATTAGTTTCTAGATCATAGCCACTTCCAACATTTCAGAAATAGCGGATATCTCGCACCTCACCAGGACCAGGTTTTCTTTGTCCCACAAATATTGGAAGTCGAGGTTCTGGTCCTGCTCCTTTTTTCTGATTTTTTTTTTTTTAATATTTTTTTATTTAATGAGCAGGTTCTGTTGCTTTGTAATTTGCTATGATTTCTCTTTGATAATTAGGTACCGATCATGTAAGTGTATAGAGGACTGGATATTTGTCTTGCACCAAAATGGGTTACGTGTACAGTAACTGTCAGCATTGACACCAACCATACGAGGTTTGAGTTTTGGTCGAAACATAACAAAGCACCAGGAATGACCTATATCCATCGTGACATGGCAGAAATCGGGTGGCCCACGTGTCAAAACCCCAGAACATCAGAGAGAGAGAGAGAGAGAGAGAGAGAGAGAAGAAAAAATGAAAAGAAAGAGTGATGCAGACCCTGACATAACAGGATGTGATACAGAGAGGAGCATTAAATGGGTAATGAGAAAAGAGGGTTCAGATGATGCAGAGGAGAGTGAGATTGTTGTTTCATTTTTGAGGGTGGTGGAGAGGCTGCCTTACCATTTTTTGTTTTTATATTTCTCTCTCTCTCTCTCGATCGAGGGTGGACAGAGAGTGTGACAAACAAAAAGACTATGCACTGCTGTGACTGAGAGGAATAGAGCGGAGCTTTTGGGGCTTTAGCTTGTGCAGTCATAATTGGCGGTATGGATTATGGGTCAAACCTTCTACAGCCACTAGTCTTACCACCTCGCCCCATTGTCTTACGTGGCATTGGATTCTTACCTGTTGCCTGCCACCAATTCACATGGCTCCTCTTCTCTCTCTCTCTCTCTCTCTGTGATTCTCATTAATTTCTCGGGAATTCACGTCCAACCAATAGAATTAAAAATCCCTACGAACTTCTTTAGTGAACATACTGAATTTTTGTTTTCTTTTGGTTTTGATGCTTTTAAAGTGGTGGAACTCTTGGGGTTGGGGAGATATTATTATAGAGTAATGTTATGCATCGTACTAATTTTATTTTATTTTTATCTTTTTAAATAGAATGAATTACTATTAGATAATAAAAAAAGCATATAATATATATAATTTAATAATAATAAAATATTATTAATATAAGTTAATTTTTATGAAAGAGTAATGTCATATATCTTATTCTCATCTTATTTTCATCATACTAAATAAGATGTAACATATTCATTATTATTATATAATAAAAAAGTATATAATAAATTATCACCTAATAATAAAATATGTGTCGTATCTTATTTAATAAAATGAAAATAAAATAACAGTATAGTATATAGAATTTTTATTTATAGAATTTTTATTTATGAAATATTCTTCGTCATCATTCATTTCTCTACACCTACATCTTATGTAAATCTTTTTTTCTCTCTCCTTTCTATTCGCACGACAAAAATGAGAAAGAGATTAAAAAAATAAGAGAGAAATCGATTAGAGAGAGCTTGATGAGAGAGAGTGGGGTTTAGAGAGAACTTACAAAAATGAGAGAGGAAAGTCAATGAGAGAGAGCTTGAGGAGAGAGTTTCTTGAGAGAGAGAGAGGGGGCTGATTAGATGAAAGAGCGAAATGATGAAAGAGACTGAAATAGTAGGAGAGGGAGAAAGGTTGGATGAGAACAAAAGAAAAAAATTGAAAGGAATTTAATAATGATGTATTATACAACTGAAATTTTTAACTTATTATGATATATATATATATTAATGGTATAATTTTGCGTCTATCTCATATTTTACTTTTTAATGAAAAGTTATACTATAAGAATCTTTTAATGAAAACTATTTACTTAAATAAATAATTTTGCTAAGTTTAAGTTGTTTATACAGTAATGCTAGGTAAAAACTATAAACAGACAAGTCTCGTATAATAGTTCTTTTTAAAAGAGTGAATTTTATTAACAAATAATAGTTTCAATAACAAATAATAGTTCTTTTTATACTTTTTTATAAGAGAAATCCTGGGGTTCGGTCTGATTGAAATCCCCCCTCCCATTTTGCAGCCCCCGCCGTTCTTGGCGGCGGTGGGCGATACCACCCAGCTCATCAGGTCCGAAACGGGTTTAAGGCCGCCGGGGCCACACCGGAGGTCGCCGGAGCTCGTTGTCGCAAGGGTGGGGTCGCTGGCTCCCTCCGGTTCCGATGGGCTGAGTGGGATCGCTGGCTCCCTCTGGTCCCAATGGGCTGGGCGGTGTCGCCCACCGCCGCCGGCGCCAGCGCAGGCTGAGTGAGGCCGAATTTACTATAAAAATTTATCTTTATTTTATTTTTTATTATATTTTTTATTTTATTATTTTATTGTATTTTTTATTGTGTTTTTAAAATTTTATTATTTTTATTGTATTTTTATTATATTTTTTAATATTTTTTATTGTGTTTTATTATATTTTTGTAGGAAATTAAGAAAGAGGGAAGAGGGTTGTAAAAGCGTTGGGGTGCAGCCCGACCGTACCCCAACGTCACCCCTTTTATAAAGACATGTGATTTGTATATTTAAAACCTCTACGAGTTATTTCTCTTACTTCAATCAAATTCGAGCAAGTTTAAACAAATTAACAAGCTGACTTCAAACTAGAATATTGAATTCGAATCGAGTGCGAACAAGTAAATATGCTAAAAGATTCCGACCAGCCTTTTTAAATTCGGCTCAATTCAATTTGTATCTAACCCTACCACCATCCTCCCCAACCGCGTTCTCCAACCTTGGCTGGGTGGCCGTGCGTCCCTTGCCCATGCCCCACCCCTTAATTTTTTTGAGTTCTGTTACATATAATTATTATTACATACTTTTTATGTACACTACTGATTGGCCAAAGTAGTTATTTTATAGTAAAAAAATATTGTAGCCAATTACTTAGTGAAATATATAAAGAATACACAAAATAATATATATAGAATTATTAAATTTTTACTATTTGCCTGTATCGACATACTTAAAAGGCGGGTGAATATTTTTGCTTTATTTAGAGCACTAATATTGAATTCATTAAAATTTTCTTTTAAAATTTAATAAAAAAATACAAATTTGATGGAAAGATACACCTAAAAAATATCCTACATTGAATATTTGAAGAATTATTATTCAAAAACCAAATCAAAAATATTTTTATTTTATTCTCTCTACTTTCTTTTTATCATTTTTAATCAAATATGACAAAAGTTTTAGTCAAATATAAATTTTTGAGGTGTTTTATTACCATTAAAGTTGTACTTATCAACAAATTTTAATGAGTCTAATATTAATACACTCTTAATTCATTCGTTCAATAGCAAAAAATATCTATATGCTAGAATCAAAGAACCCAAAATGGATCGACAAAATATAAACCAAAATTGATAAAAGTTGTACAAAACTAAACAGATCGACAAAGATCAAGAACATAGAACAAAAAGAGTTGAAACTTGCAATCAAAACAACCAATTTGGAGCCCTAAACCATAAAACAAAAGCCAAATAAATGGGTCCCGGGGGACATTAATTTATGTCGTAAACGACGCGGTAGCACTGGAAATGGCAATGGCATCGAGTCATTGATCACATGGCGTATTGGAGAAAGGAAGTAGCAAAACGAAGAAGAAATAAATAAAAGAAATATGCGGTCTACTCAAAATTCGACAAAAGCTGAAAATGCTTGAAAAAAATCAGAATTAAACCATTATTAACTTATTTATGCAAAATGACTTAACTTCAACTTGGAAATGAAAAGGCAAAACAACCAATCATTCAAAATTTTTTTTTTCATTTTTTGGTTAAAATACACAACTACATAAGGAGTCATTTCAGACCATTATCGATAACAGATCGATGTACATATGTCTAGATCCTACACCATACTAACGATACATGAATGTAGTGAACTTTGATGTCCTCCTACTGATCAACATGAAAAAGTGGTGGTAAAGTGTGCCAGGTAAGCAAAGAAGCTGGAGGGAAAACGACAGCAAAGGATTGTTGGTGTTAATAACGAGTAATGTACCAAAACTGGGTTGCTGCCACCTGGCCACTTATATATCGGCTGTGTAGAGCACTTATATATCGGCTGTGTAGAGGTGGCTCCTCTTTTTACCCATTGGTACGTCTGTCGACCCTCTACTGCTTTGATCATGTATTCTAAATATTGAACAGGAGCTTCAACGCTTCCAATGGAGTATATATGTATATATATATATAAATATATATGTCTGAGTAATGTAATGTGCATATTTAAAACTAGAAAGTAGAAAACGACAGACTAAAGAACAATATAAACCCAAATTCTACATTCCATGTTACAAAAGATGACACTTTTTTCTTGCAATGGATATAACAAACACCATGAATTTTTTGTAGCAAAGCTCAAACCTAAAAAAATTTACACTACCATTCCTACTTCAGCTCTCAGAGAGAGAGAGAGAGAGAGAGAGAGAGAGAGGAGTTAATGGAAGTGATGGTGGTCAGGTCCGCAATTCTGGAGAATGACACAAACACTAACTAGGTCGATGGGTTGGCCTAGATAGGATTGAGGGCTCGGTGCTCGACGACCCACCACCTATTGTTTTGGGGAGGGTTGCAGCTGCCTGTTCTCTGCAGCGAATTATAATGAGATACGATGTGTATATATGAATTTATTTTAATTAATTCGCTTCATCTTCACCTTCTTCGTCATCATGAACATCGACACCAACGCCGCCGTTCGGGTCGCTGTTGCTGCAACTGGCTGCTGCTGCAGGAATCAGTAGTAGCACGTCGCGTTGGTGTTGGTCAGCGTCACAGTCATGAATAATGCTACTGCTATTACTGCCGTCTTCTACCGTCTCTTGGCCGTCCATCTCATCGTGCTCAGCTTTTGGAGAAGCCAAGAAGAGACCAATGGGGATGGTCTGTTGCTTATTGTGGCCTACTATAGGGAGAGGCTCCGTCAGTTGCCTCCCGTCTCGAGGTGGCGAAAACACCACTGGCAAGTAGTGGTCCATCTCGCACGGGAACTTCGAGTTCTTGAAATGCTCCTTCAACGCTTCCAATCCCTTTTTATGTTTTTGTAATCGAACACAAAGTTTAGAACAAAATAATATTATATTATATATATATATTTTCTACACATGGTGACAAAATCTGCAACTCGAAGAGAAACTGGCCGGAGAACTAAATACCAAGAGATTTATTAGTTCGAAATACATACCTGAACTCTAGCATAGGTGACTTCACAGATTTTTCTGGAGTTGAAGACCTCCCAATGTTGAAGATGAAAGGCTTTGTAGAGCCTCCATGTTGCCTCAGGCGACGTCATATTCACGAACCCATAACCCACATTGCACTTGTTGCTAAACAAAATAATCGATCAATATTATTAAGCAAACCAATATGTACAAAAAAGATCAGACAGCAGGAGGATGAAGTAAACAGAAGGATCCATTAATCAAAGGAATATACAGGAGCGTGTAGAAAATTTACTTGAAATCAATGGGGAGATAAACGAAATCGTAGGAGGACAAAGGCTGGTCAGGGCCGTCGGCCAACTGCTCGTTGCAGTGGATACAGTGGTTGTCCAGCATGTTCAAAAGCAGCTTCTGACTGCAATAAGTAAAAAAAATATATACAATTAAATATATATACTCGCACGCAACTACATACGATGTCGAACAAAAAAATAAATAAATGATTGATTATACATGAATATTCATAAAAATTTAATTCTGTAGACCGACGTTACAATTCGATCTTTTTAAGGTCTAAACTAACGACAGGGAAAAGATTTGAACCGACCTGTACTTATTTGGTATGTTCTTGATCATGACAGTAGTTCTGGAATCTCTGTAATTGGATTCCAATATGGCATCTTCGTTTATTAGAAAACGCGTATCGAACATTTTTGTTTGTCTGCCTTTCCATGGCCTACTACTTCGAGTCTGCTTTGCGGTCACTGTACTGGAGTTATTGCTTTGACTCTTCTTCGCTGCATTCCTCTTCGGAGGCTCTTCGATTAATCCATTCCCAACGGCACCACCCAGACTCATCGAAGCCAGTCTAGCCTCAATTACAGCTCCAGAATTTGCGCCCTTCGGGCTTCCCTTACCCAAAGATCTCTTGGTCGAGAACTGCGTTTGGGAGAGATGTGAACGGGACACGTTGGGAACGAACCGCCCCGAGAATTTCCTAGACAACGGCGGTGGCGGAGGCGGTGGTGGAGGTGGCGGTAATGGACGGTATTTTGGAGATTTCGAGTGATAAAAGTTGGAGTTGATGCTTGAAATATTGTTGGCCGAGAACGAAGCTGGGCCAGGCGAAGCGAACGTCGTATCGAATAACTTCCTGCTATGACCACCGGGGCGACTGAATTCTATAACTACTGGCTTGCCAATAATTTCCTTTCCATTCATCTCTCTTAGAGCCTTGGCCGCGTCTCTGATGTCATAGAACTCCACGAACCTTTGGTGCTTCTTCAATGGCGTCTCTCTCAATTCTTTCACCGGGCCTAAAAACCAAAGAAGGAAAAAATCCATCAACAACATGATCAAGAGCCCAAAAGGAGAACGAGATGATCCTGTCAGTTTTGACAGCAATAACGAGGACGACCTTAATAGAAAGCTTTCGGATCTCAAAGAGATGAAATTAAAAAGAAACCAGAAGACTAATATATATTATCGCATATACCAAAAGTCTCAAATATTTCTTTTAAAGCACTTTTGGAGACTTCAGGGTCCAAATTGAAAATGACGAGGGTCCCCTGGTTGTGGCCGTCGGGTACGGTGTTAGTTGCCGAAGGAATGATGAACTGTGCCCAGACGGCACGGCCGGCGATAAGGCCACGCGCCGGTGGGGGAAGTGGGGCACCCGAATTGTCCACCTGAGACACGGAATTCGCCACCAGTAAAGCCGTGGTACTGTTGTAGTAGTGGTTCCTCAACCTGGCCTGCTGTTGCATGTGCTGGTCGCGAATCTCCCTCAGGGCCTCCTCTGCATGCCTCAGATCGTAGAAATGGACGGTCACGATCCCCTCCCGGATTCGCTCCATCTGCAACCCCCTCACCTCCCCAAATGCCTCCAGTTCCCGCCTCACTATCCCCTCGCTGACGTCACCCGGCACCGAAGTCAGAACCAGCGTCCTCGTCGCCGCCGCCGACGCAGCTTGAACCGGCCCCGGCACCCTCACCTCCGGCGCGCTAACGTACACGGGAGATGCGCAGCTGTATCCTAGACCGCCCGCATCGCAGAATGATACCACTTGCACCTGCACTTCGGTAGTCGGTGCATACGGCGAGGCGTATGGGTAGTAAACCTGGGGCACTGGTTGAGGTAGTGGTGGCCTGAAAAGGGAGAGTTGGGCGTTGTTGTAAGGGTTTCTGGGCCGGAACTCTTGAGCCCTAGGGTCTAGGTTCCCTGCAAACCGGGCAATACCGGTTTCTCCCATGGTGGGTTTTCGCAGAGTCTCAAAACCGACGGGAAGTAAGAGAAGACAGAAAGGAGTTGGAATCGAACGTGGGTTTTTCCGGTGGGGTATTAATTTGTTTACCGTTTACAGGGAGCTTCCCATCTATTCTCTTGTTTAAACAAGCAGGCCTGTACTAGTCTCTCTCTTCCCTTTCTCGACTGCCTGTCTGTCTGTCTGACTGACTGGCGTCTGTGTGTTTTTCGAGTCCAAGTAGAAAAGCAAAGCACAAAAATGTCTTTGCCTCTTTACCTTATTCCTCTCTACTTTCTTTTCAAGCCTAAGTTGCTAAAAATGTTATTTGCCCACCTTAACACCATGCTTAAATTACGGTAATACCCTATTTCCTTGAAACTTGTATCTGTTTTTCAATCTACGGAATGAAACGGGGAGGAGTGTGGGCCGTACACGTGGGGAGTAGTGGGGGGAGCTTGGTGAGATCATGCGGGTTAAAACCGGAGGGACGGTAATAATTGCACCTGAGGAGTAGGAGGGCTTGGTGCCTAGCGAACGGTACAAGACACTACACTTTTCAGTCTCTTCCTAGTCTCTCTCTCGCTCTTTTTTTTTTTTTTTTTTTTTGAGCAGTCTCTTCCTAGTCTTGAATCTTGATTATCGTTCGTTTACGCAGACAAAGAAAATGAATAATCGTTACTTATTCCTGCATATTTGATATTATACCTCTATTTTTTTTTTCGACATTTAATTAACTTAATAAAATTAAATTAAGTTTTAAAAAAATAAAAAAATATATATATTTTTAAAATATAGAAAATTAATAGTGTAGAATGATGAATAACATTTTTAAAATAAAATATATAAGATGAAAATTTAAAAGTTAATTAAATATTTTTAAGATATAATTTTAAAAAATTATTTAAATTTTATAATTAAAAATTATAATAATTATATAAAATAAGAATTTTGGTAATCAAACCAAATCTAACTAATATTTTATAATAAGTTGAGATGCTATGGTAACATTGTAAAAACAAACGAAGCGTTGCCACTGCTACCATTACAGCTCCCTGCCCTTATTCGATTCTTGCCCTCCGTTTCTCAATTTATTTTTGGTATAGTTTAGGTGGATAAATGGGATAAAGATAATTTTAGGTGAAAGTTAAAAATTAAATAAAATATTATTTTTTTAATATTAATATTATTTATTATTTATTATTTATTATATTTTATATTTTATATAAAAATTTAAAAAACTATAATTATAAGATAAAAAATATATATATTGACCGAACTTTTTTCCTTTTGTTTATACGTCTCTGCCAGTATTGTATATTTGTAATTTTAGAGAAAAAGTGATACATACTCAACATATTTTATAATATTTATATAATACAAATTATTAAATAAATGTATTTTTATAATTATCTTATAAAATTAATATTATTTTATAAAAATATGGTTATTTTATCATATATATTGTATAAATTATTATAAAAAGTATTATAAATTTATCAATTTTCTTTCTGGCTGACCCGGCCATGAAACTAAAGATTGCTTTTCTTTTTTCTTTTTTCCTTTTTTTTTCAATTTTTT
Source organism: Platycarya longipes (assembly GCA_036559045.1). Classification (NCBI taxonomy): domain Eukaryota; kingdom Viridiplantae; phylum Streptophyta; class Magnoliopsida; order Fagales; family Juglandaceae; genus Platycarya; species Platycarya longipes. The sequence continues at coordinate 30,036,220 of CM071793.1, read as the reverse complement.
GGTGATTTCATTTTGCTGTTTTTATGAAGGATTCAGAATTTCAGATTGTCGACAAGATCGTTGCAGGGTGTAATTACCATTTTTGACTTTACGATTGTCTCACTCGTCCCAAAGGAAATCTGCCATTCCCTCCTACATAAGATTGATAGAGGACTCGTATCTATGCATGTATCATTGGGGGATGAGTCGATGCCATTGTTTTAAATGATCATATGGATCTGTATATTTCTTTCGAGACATTTCTTGTTTCACAAATAAATAAATAAATCGTTTTAATAATTTACCTAAAGTTAGGTTTATTTTTTATACTAAAAGAATATTATATTTTGATTAATGCTTCGAACACGACAATGATAGGCATACCGATCAAAATATGAGAATGAAATATTTCGATACCGATATCGTTTTTCTATCATTTCAAAATATTTTATACATAAATAAAGTATATAGATATAAATATATACTTATATTTTAAAATAATAGTCAAATAAATTTTATATAAAAATATATATATGTAATTAGTCTAGTATAAATTAAGGTGAAAAAATAGTAAAAAATGAAAAAATAAATAAATGGTTGAAATCGTATAGTCAAAATACCGACGAGTACAATCAGTATCAACCTTGAAATATCGGCTAATACAAAACAGGTTATTGACTTGTACCCAACACTGGCCGATATGACATATTCCAATTGTATCGGCCAATACAATACGATATTAAAAATATTAATTTTGATACACAAGAACAAGTTAACACTTTTTTGTAAAAAAAGTACATTTTGATTACTGTTAATCTTTTATATTTTAAATGACTGACTATCTATACAAGTGACCGATACGTGAATTAGCCAAAATGTGTCCTTTTAATGACGTGACTATAAGCTAAAAAATATTTAGGATGAAGGGTACGTAGTATTGTTCATAATAAAATAGAAAATAATTATATTCATTTTCAAATTAAATGGATTGTATCAGTTTAATTTATATATATATATATATGACGTGAAAATGCTATGAGTTTCACCAATTTAATTTAAAACAATCATATAACATTGTCTAAGGGGAGATCACTAACAATTGATATAGAATATGAGTGATTGGAACACGTCATATTCAAGGGCGGATCTAGGATTTCATCCTTGGGAAGACGATCAATATATGTTTTATATATAATATATGCACAACACAAATAAGTATATATGCAGAACTCACAAATTTATATATACGCACAAATGACAAAATCAATATGACATAATATATAATATATTAAATCAGAAAATCAGTATCACTATATATAATATATGCACAAATTAATATATAATCAGTATGACATTATATATTAAATCTATACATTATATATTAAATCAGTATGATATAATATATTATATATATACAGCAGCACAAATCTATGTTATAATTTATGTATGTTTTTCTATATATATTAATTTGCTAGGTTAAATCTTTAATCTATTATCTATATATATATATATTTATAAATTATAATATATGCATAGCACTCAACAGCATAAATCTTAGAAATCTATATCAATTTCCTATATAAGAAGAACTAGAACACAGAACCTGAATGGTAAAACCTGAAAGCCTACACCAAGCATGCCAACAATTGTTGGTCAGTTCTACCTTGCAACACCCAAGCTGGTAGATGAATAAATTTAGTTTGACAAGAATGAGACCACAGTCCATATATCAGACCACAGACCATTAATATAATTATATATGGCAACATGTCAACATGGCAACACTCAAGGGAACCCACCCAAACACGCAAGTTGCAACGGTAGTATTGTACAAAAACCAATACTGGTAATCTGGTTCCGTCGAGGCAGTTTGACAGTCTGCTTTTCGCATGGTTTCTCGCATGGACTATACAAGCTGTGATTAGTTTCTTGCATAAACCATTGGTTTGAACTTATAACTACAGGTAATACTCTGCTCTTCAAAACATTTGCTTCTTTCGGAGTAAAGATTGCAGACTTGGGGGAAGTAATGGTAAAATCTCAGCATTGGGGGCTATTGTTTAATAATTTATATATTAAACTCAATGCACTACCTAGTTCCGCCCCTGGTCATATTCAATGCAGGACAAGTCAGAGACACGTCGTAATTAATGCATGCTAGAGATCCTAGACATGCTATGACAAGAGTTAGGTGACATGGTTGACCTAGACACGACGTTCATATCTCGACCTCTCTCAACAGCCATTTTCAAGTTGGGCTTGACATACTGTAGTGACCAAAACGAAGATAATAGGATTGACTTGGATGTGGCACCCACTCATCATTCTCCCTCGACAGTTGCACCTAAGCCAAATATAAAAAAGACATCGCACCCATGAAGAAAAAGATTAATCTTTCTCCCTTCTTCAATTGAGTTGTTTTAGTTTTCTTCATCTTCACAACTTAGTGACTTTAGTATCATAGAGGTTTTCAAGATCCCTAAAGTCCATTCTTCTTCTCTATCATAAGTGCGGTGGGTTTGGGCCGTTGTGAACTGTTTGGGCTGCGAAACATGAGTACATCAACGGTTTCATTTGTTTTTGTGAATGATAATTAATTGAAATGAGATGAAATTAATTAAAATAAAGTCGAAAGTTAAATAAAATATTATTATATTATATTTTTTTAATATAAAATTTGAAAAATTAAATTATTTATTCTGTTTCATATAAAAATTTTAATTAAATAAAATGAATAGAAAAACATTGTAAAAACAAACAAAACCAAACTATAAAACCTATTCTACATATCTATCCTATAATGTTTAACGCTTTGAAATAAGATACATTTTTTCTTGTTCTAATAAATCTTCCGTTTTATTATTTCATATATTTAAAAGATAGTGCTCCATATAATCATAAAATGGCGTAAAGTTTTTTTTTTTTTTAAATTATATTCACTTTTTTTCATATAGGTGCCCAATTTACCAAACTCAAAACTTGGTAGTAGATGATGGCCAGGAATAGGCCAGGAATATAAAGGCTCGAAGGAAGTACAAGCTGCTACAGCTGCAACTTATATAAATTAAAATCAATTTGGATGTTCTGTCTGGCAATGATACAGAAACCGAGACAGAAAACTCATTAACCAGGAAATATATTGATCCGTACTGGAAAATAAAAACTCAAATCCAAACAGTTGTGCAATCTTTAATTTCGCGTTTGTTTTTGTGAAAGTGACAACTCGAAACCAGGACAAGAAAACAAATCACTAAACGAAAAATAAGAAGATTTAATTGATGCTTCGATAATCAGAATGGAGAGAGTACATATACTACAGTGTACGTACTATCTGGTTTCAAATTCGAAGAGTTTCGAAATTTATTTGGTTTTAATTGCAAGCCTTTGAAAGAATGACAAATAATGTATATATTTATATATATATATATATATATTAGGAGTGATGCAATGTGCGAGGCACGTTGTCCTGTATCACTATAAAATAAATCAAAATAATATAAATATCTAGTATATATAAAAAAAAATTTAAAATGAATGAGAATAATATATTTCATTCAAGTTACAAGCTACTAATTCAAATAGTAATATGTTTACATAATTTGTAGATCCAAGCAAATTTAGACAAATCATAATTTGCCCTATGAGAACAAGATGCATCAATTATGGCGTAATATATTGATCAAGCATAGGAGTGTACATTATAAAGAAATTACAAAAAAAAACATAGAAGTATATATATCTCTAATTAAAGTCTATCGTCTCAACGACAGACTACATAAATTTACTTGTCATTCGCAATGTAAACTTAATTAAAAAGTCATAACATGTAAAGCACGTGCAAATCAATTAAGGTAGTTGCATACTTTATACTTGGCAAGTTGAACCATGTACAACATTAACTGAGAAAACAAAAGTGCAAAAATCAGCCTCTTCCTAAATCAATAATAAGAAGCTACTTAAAGAACTTACATTGTCTATAATGGTGGAACCGTAGGCGAGGGGAGTGACTACAAATTATGACACTCCGCAATTTTAAAAAAAATTAAAAGAGGAAACATAAAAAACTTACCACCCTAGCAAAAATCTGCCATGGTAATAGTATCTGTTATTTTAATATGGATTTGAATGACTTGGTCATCAAACTAAGCATTTAATCAAATCTGCATATGGGTTTTAAGCATTAATTAAAACCCAAACTAAGCACCAAACTAAATAAAGAGATAAGGATGCTTAATTTGCTAAAACAAATGGGTTTTAATTTCTCTATACCCATGTACTACTGAGGTATCTCCTCAAGAACTTCTTTGTGAAAATATAAAAATCCAAACTAAGCAACAAACCCAAATTCACGGATCTGATTTGGTCCTCTACTCTTCATCACTACCTGAAAAAGTAAAACAAAAAAGTTATTAAAATTGTGCTCTTTGCCACTGAATACATCAACATCGGACTAATTGGAATGAAAAGCAAAAATAAAATAAGTACAACATACAAAAAATACAACATAAAAAAATCCATAGAAAAACAAACATAGAAAAACAGCAATAAAAAATACTTATTGAATATTAAATCAATGCTTCTAAGAACAACATAAAAAAACATGAACAAAATCAAACAGCAACAGAATATCATAAGAACACAATACAGAACAACATACAAAAGGAAAAAAACATAATATATACAAAACAAAATACAGAATCAAGGCCATAAGGACAGTAGCATCTAGCAGCCTCGAACAAACTTAATATTCTAATCACATGCAAAAAAAAAGATCATTTTGTACTAATCAAATTCTGAACTTTGACGAATCATTTCAATTTCTATTTCGGTAAATGAACAATACCATTTTGTTGTAGTTTATGGTCCTATAAAGACACTGCTTTACTCACATGAGTAACACTATTCTAAAAATACTGGAAGGTTTGAAGTACATACAAAAGTCTTTTAGGCTAATTTATGGATATGAACTATGTTAAGGAATTCAATTTGTAGAACTACATAAACATGTTTCTTTTTCTCAAACAATTAATAAGGAAAAAAGTAAAACTTAGCGCCTCTTTGCATAAAAAAAATATATATCCACATGTACACAGTAACAGAAGTGATTGTTAATATGTTGCATTTTTACCTATATTTACATATACATCATCATTAACTTTGATGGTTAATATAACATTCATTAATTAACTCTAAAAAGCCAAAGGAAACAAAATCCCATCAAAACAGCTATCTATCATAAAACAAATATAGATCAGAATTTTCTAGTCCCTGCCTCAATAATAATATATAAAATCAAAATTTTCTTTCTCCAAATATATACTAACCGCTGCAATTCTATCAGGACATAATACCTTGTACTTGCTCAAATATAATGAACTCTACAACCATCATCAACACATAATAATAATAATATATACAATCACAAATTTTCTTGAAATAAAAGGACATGCCAAGAAATTGATCTGAATAGATTCGAGATGGGAAAATACAAACATCATGAAAGAATAATTGTTTCTTTTCCGGTTATATAAATCCAATTACTGATGCTTCATTAATTCAAACTCATTAATACAACCCAATAATCCAAATAGCATAAATCAGTTTACTCATTTAGCAATAAAAATCTGCGCATGAGAGACCAACAATAGAAAATGCACAGAAAAAAAAAATTAGAAACTCATTAATCTAATAAAACAAACTAGGATCAATTAAAGAAAATAAAAATAAAAAGAGCCTATCTTCTGAAGACCTCCTAACCTTATAACTAAATTGATAGAAACCCACAGCCGAGCTCCAAGTTAGCGAAAGATTTAACTAAAAACCTCCTAACCTTATGACTAAATTAATAGAAATGGATTTTAAGCATGAATCAGGATGGGTTTTAAGAATGAAAACCTATTTGTACATGCTTAATAAGCATGAATAAGGATCGGTGTTAAGAATCAAAACCTATTTGTACATGCTTAAATACCCAACATTATTCACCAAAAAAGGCAAAGTCCTAACTTGAAGAACCTAATAACAAAGTCATTCTATCAAATAGATAGGCATAACATGAAACGTGAGTTCCCAAAAGTTCATTCCAAATATCAGAATCTCATGATATTAGATAGGTTGATCAAGTTTTCAAATTTTGTGCTATTTCACTGTTCTTGCTTGATGAGTTCGTTTCCAATTTGTTTTTAAAATATAAGAAATCCTAGAATTTGTTTTTTTTCTTCTTATTTTTTCTTTCGTTTTCTTATAAGGGCATGGAGTAAAATATTAACCAACGAGATACTCATCGTAATGTATCACCGAGAATAAAATAAGAATATGATTTTGAGGAAAAAAACAAATCCAAAACCTTAAAAAACTACTGATAAATAAACGTAGGGAGTCTTACATTTCACGATTACTCATTTTCTGAAGGAATTGTTCTTGAAGAGGGCACCGAAATGAGATATATATATATATATATATAGAGAGAGAGAGAGAGAGAGAGAGAGAGAGAGAGAGAGGAAGAAGAAGAAGAAGAACTAAAATAAAAATATAAACAAGAACCTAGCCTGCAAAATGCAAAGTGAGATTTTAGAGAGCAAAAATATATACTGAAAAATAAAAGGCATGCAAGTAACGAATGCGTGTGAGAGTGAGAGACTACCAGGATGAGGGTCACCATTGAAAAATCGATCAACATAATTTGGTGGGTGTATGCACGTGTAATTTCTTTGGAAATTTGCTTATTAACACCAAAAGCATCCATCGAATCCAAATCATTTAAACGGATTCCATCCATGTACTCTAAAATAAGGACTTACTCTGTTGACTATAAATACAATTTATAACATGTCTATAAATAGAATCAGCAAAACACAACATCATTTGTTAGAAGCTTCAAGAATAGAGACCCTATTCCACAAATTTGATATATGTGAGACACAATGACTGAAAAGAAATCTATGCAAATTTTACTCATTTTTCCCGTCATTTTTGTTTATGCCAAACTATATATGAAAATCCATTAAAGGACAGACTGCAGCCCCCATAAAGAGCAACAATATATAATTTTTTTCTCAAATCTGAAAAAGGAAATATGGAAAGGACATTTGGCCATTGAAACAATATGTTCAAAACACTATTCTTTATAAAGAATCAAACACGATACCTTAAATCACCAACACAACAAAATATTTTCCGTATTGAAAAGAAAAATCAATCCATATTTAGAGAAAGAAAACACTGAACTAATTCACAAAAATCCAGATCAATATTTATCAATCGACTTTTCTTAAATCTTGAAAAGGAAATATGGAAAGGACATTTGGCTATTGAAACAATATGTTTAAAACACTGTTCTTTATAAAGAATGATACACGATACCTTAAATCACTAACACAACAAAATATTCTCGGTATTGTAAAGAAAAATCAATTCAGATTTAGAGAAAAAAAAACACTGAACTAACTCACAAAAATGCAGCTCAATATTTATCAATCAACTAAAATACCCGCACTATAGGTTCTTCAATCGACTGCTGCTATGACCAGAAGCATACTTAAAGAACTTCATCTATGTGGATTTTATAAATTAAAACAGACGACCCTCTTAGATTGCCGATATAATTAGATAACCTAGGAAGATTTAACCAGACAAACAACAAACAAAAGGCATGCAAGTAACGAATGCAACTCAGAACCCAATAATTCATACATATAAGTTGCACCCAGAAACCAGAATTTACAGGGACTTCAAAAATTGAATGATAGACCAACAGAAACAATTCAATAATAGAAAAAAGGGACTTATCTAGGATGAGCAAATACCCATTTCTATAGTACAACGTATTTCACTAAAACTTTTTAATTGCTCTGTTCTGCTAAGCACCAAAAAATATATGCTTTCTTGGATGCTCTGTCGAATGGATGGCCAACCTCAAATTTAAGAGAGAAAATGAAGAAGAACACGCTTGATCAACCAAGAACACCAAACTTTTTCTCCCAAATTTCTGTCGCTGGCTTACCATACATGAGCCTATCTCTACCCCTCCCAGCAGCAAACGATAGAGTAATAAACGAAAGAGAAATCGCAAGGCAAACTTTGCATATCATGGACCCAAAAATAGAGAAGCATATTAGGTAGAGAACTAAACCATATACCCAAATAACCGATCGGAAAATGCATAAAATGTCGAACACAACTGGGAGATCAAACTTAACGATGCAAAATTAAAATAAAAGTTCAACAAGTAACAGATAATCAACATGATTCGAATCCAAACGACCACAATAGAAAAGCATGCTCACGACGCACTAAAGGCTAAAACCCTAAGATTTACAAGTTTTTTTAGAGAAGCAAAGATATTTGGAAAACAGAAAATTAGAGAGGGAGAGAGACGGGTGTCGGGGGGCTAGACCTCACAGTGGGCTCAGTGTCAATGGGAGGAGGAAGGGGTGATCCTGGGGTGGTCGTGCTGCTCAACGGTGGCTATTTACAGAGACGGATGGCTGCGCGAGGGGAGAAACCCGTTTAAAACCCATTTTGGGTTGTGCTCGCGTGCGGCTGAGAGAGGGGCTGCCAAGGGGATTCGATGGTGGAGGTTGCTCGTCGGATTACGGGGAAGCTGCCGAAGGTGGCAGTGAGGCCGAGTAGCCAGCGGTGAGGCGCATTCATGGGTTGCTTGGAGGAGAAGTCGAAGAGGCGAGATTCTTGAAGTGTAGTCGTGGAGAAGAAAGGAAAGGAGATTGTGAGTTGTGTTTTGGCCTGAAATCGATGGGCTGTAGCAAAGTTTTGAATCCCGTTCCAGTGATTGTTCCTGTTGAGGTACTGGAACGGAATATTTCGGTACTAGTCTGTTCCGGTGTGCCGTTTCGGGATTAATTATATATTATAATAAATATTTATATATATAAACTAACAACTAATAAAATAAAGACATATATATGTAAGTGTGTATCATATATGTGTGTACATATTAGAAGAATTGAAGATTTATAAAATGATTGTAAGTTGAAAAAATACAAATTTGAGTTAAGATACAAAAAATAAATAAATAGATAAAATATTAAAAATAATGATATTTAAAAAAAACGTATTTAAAATTATAAAGTATATAAATATATTTTATATTCTAAAATTAATTAAATACGATCTAAATTTAAAATTTTTAAAAAAATATCATTCAAACACAAAAAAATTACAAAAATAATCTAAACCGGAATAGGGATCGGAAGGGCCGGAATTTGACCGGAAGGGCCAGAATTTAGACCGAAACGGAATAAGGAGGTATAGTGTTCCGGTTGAGGCACTGGAACGGAACATTCCAGCCGTTCCGGCCGGAACGGAATGGAATTGAAAACTATGAGCTGTAGGCATATTAGAAGGGTAATTTTGAGATAAATGAGAGGTTGTTGTGTGAAACTTAAGGGTAATTTTAGAAATTTGAATGTTAAACAATTATCACTATTCATCAAGAATATGCTCTTTTTAAGTATAAAGATATACACAATTTATAGCTTCTTATATTATTAGAATTTAGACTTACAAAAAAATTCAATTTAAGTTGAGGAATCTTGGGATTCAGTCCGATCGAAATCCTCCTCATTGCAGCTCCCGTCGTTGCTGGCAGCGATGGACGACATACGGACCCATTTTCGAGTTTAAGGCCGCTGGAGGTACACCGAAGGTTGCCGGGGCTCTCCGTTGCATGGGCAAGGTCGCCGGCTCCTTTCAATCCCGATGGGGTGAGTGGTGTCGCCCACCGCCGCTAGTGACGGCAGGGGCTGGGTGAGGCCAAATTTCCCTTAAAAATTCATTTTCATTTTATTATTTTATTGTATTTTTTATTGTGTTTTCTAAATTTTTTTTTATTATATTTTTTAATATTTTTTATTGTTTTTTTATATAAATTATAGAAGATTAGGGGGTGGGCTGCAAAACGCTGAGGTGCAGCCCGACCGCACCCTAGCATCACCCATTTAAGTTTTGAGCTCTAATAATTTTAAAGTCCTCTGCAAATTTAAAAAGAGACTGTTCAGCTATAAATTCATATTTTATTCTTAAATCATAAATTATAAACATTAAGAATTGTATTTCTATTTTATGTATTTGTTGTGTTATGAATTTGTAAGAAATTATGTTTCCGTTTTATACTATAAAATACAATAAATATTAAGATATAAAAAATTATTATTAAAATATATAATGTTATATTATTATTTTGATTTTGAAATGGTTTGTCTAAAAATTGAGTAGTTTCTTCAATGATTTTAATTTTAGCAAAAATCTTAATTTTTTAACCAAATTTTAGACTTAATTTTAACTAGATCACTATCAATGCTCTTGATTACTCTTAAATCTGTTTGACTTTTATTAATGCTTGTGATGTAAAAGTATTAGTATTGATCTAATCAAATGTAAATTTGATGATTTATGTTAAAAATAGCCCTACATTGATTTTATCCAAGTACATATGTCTAACTTTGAGTTACAATAAAATTAGTTAAACCCTTCAAATTTGAAAGGTCACTATTCAACCACTAAAGTATTTGTTTAATTTATTTTATTTCTTCACTTTTATTTCCTCATTTTCCTTTTCTTTTTGGGTGATGTTGGGGTGCGGTCGGGCTGCACCCCAGCATCTTTGCAGCCCCCTAATCCCCTACAAAAACACAATAAAAAATATTAAAAAATATAATAAAAAATACAATAAAAAAAAAGAAAATTTAGAAAACACAATAAAAAAAATAATAAAATGAAGAAAACATAATAAAAAATATTAAAAAATATAATAAAAAATACAATAAAAAAAAAGAAAATTTAGAAAACACAATAAAATAATAAAATGAAGAAAACATAATAAAAAATATAATAAAAAATACAATAAAAAATAAAATGAAGATGAATTTTTAAGGTAGATTCGGCCTCACACAGTCCCTACTGCCACCGGCGGCGGTGGAGGATACCGCCCACCCCATCGGGATGGTGAGGTCGCCGGGTCCGAAACGGGTTTAAGGTCGCCAGGACTTGTCGTCGTAGGGGTAAAGTTGTTGGCTCCCTCCAATCTCGATGGGGTGGGCGGTGTCGCCCATCGCCGTCGGTGGCGGTGGGGGCTGCAAATCACATGGGATTTAGTCGGTCTAAATATCAAATGCGAAGTTAGATGTATGGTTAGTATAATTATATCAAATTAAATTATTAATATACATATAGTCACTGATCATCTACTAAATATCAAATTAAATTATTAATATACATATGGTTAGTACAATTATAAAACATGAAAAAATATTTAAAAATATTCTTTTTAAAAAATATATATTATTATTTTATTATTTTGATGAGTCTAATGATGAATCTAATATAAAGGTATAGATGTAAAGGTGTGTATTTCTCATTTATAAAATATTAAATCCTTATAATTATTTTTGTTTGCTGAGCATCTGCAAACTCTCCTTAGTCTAAGAAAAAATCTTAATCCCCTCCAAATCTAGAGAATTATATTATAAAAGGACAATGTGAAGGTGACTATCAAAAGTGTCCACCAAATTTACACACAAGTATAAATAGTTTTTTTTCTTTAAAATTTTTAAATATCCTTAATCATTAAGAAAAAGTTAAAAATATATATATAAATTCACTAATAGTTACTTTAATTTCTTAATTATTAAAAAATAAAAATATATATATGAGCAGACATATTGATCACCATACGATCATTTTCTTTATATAAATGTTAAGAATCGTGTAAAGTAGTTTTTTCTCCTAATTTTAATCATGAATTTTGTTGGTTTTTCTTATTCTTTTAAAGTTGGAAAATTTTAATTTATAAATGGTTTCTTTCTGTTGACTGTTTTGGTTTGCTTTTGGATTTCTTCTAAAATTTGTAATTATTTTGAAACTTCATGTTTCATCATTCTTTACTTTGAAATGTCATGTGCAAAGAAGAAAGAGTTTATTCAGTCCAAGACCAACACACGTGCGCCGGAGTTTCATGCAAGGTCCAACACGAGACTTCCAATGACTGACCCTCCTTAATCAAAGTATATTTTGGCCGTGTCTTCGATTCTTTGCATGCTATTGTCTGTCCTTCCACGGCTCTCTCCATTGTCTAATATTTCATTATCTACACACACACACACACACACACACACACACACACACACACACACACACACACACACACATATATATATATATATAATTATATATTATTGTCCTTGAGTTGGGTACCACGTTGAATAATCTTTCTCCTTGGAATCCTGCCTCTAGCTAGGTTTTAGTATTGACTGAAAAGATTAACTTGGGTAAAACCAACGCATTCACGCTTGAAATAATCCACCGAATAGGCTTTCTTGCATCATCATATATTTGCAAAATGTTTTGTTTTTTCAATTTTATATGTCGTAAAGTCACTCTCCATATCATTCAAGCTTGTGTCCATGAAGTTGTTTGTTGTTATGATCCCATACCAACTAAGTATGAGATTGATTGGTGGCTTATAAGCTTCTAGGTACTTTCTCTTTATAAGCCGATTTTCAAAAATAAATTCTACCTAATAGGCTCATAATAAATGATATTAGGGTCTACCTATAAAACTATATTACGATGATTGCAATAGTGCGGCATGGGGGTGATGCTAACATGACAGTATTAGTCTGGAATTAGAAAAGATCTAGTATACAGCCAAAACCATCGTGGATGTCGGTTGCGGAGCGTAGTGGTTATTATGATTCCACATTAACAAAAGAATTTGTTGGTTAAATGAGTCCCTAGGCACCCTCTTCTTGTAAATCGATTTTTAAGATTGAGTTTTACTTAATAGATTAAAAAAAATTGTCATATCTAGTTCAAAAAGGAAAACCAGCTTTAATTTGTTGAAAAAATCTCGTAAATCAACCTTTCTGTAATAAAAATGGACGCCTTTTTTTGAAAAATGTAGGAGCACCGGTATAGATTACATATATTTATAGAAAAATACTTTAATAGTAAAGGATTTTTATAAAAGTAAATTAAAAATTGATGCAGTTTAAAATAATATGTTATATTATAAAGTTAATTTTATTATAAAATTAATTTAATGAATTATATAAATTTATATTAATTTATAAATTTATTTTTATGAATTTCTTCATAAATGAGAATTAAACGTTGAAAGCCCGTCCGAAGTTAAAATTATAAACAGTAAATGATGTGGTTTGATTGGGGGGCGTTTAACTCATGAATTCGATATTTCTCAAGCGGTCACGTTTTGGAAAAAAGATGTTGGTATTTTATTGTAAGGAATGTAGGTAGATAGGTAGGTTATGTTGTTGTTGTGTTCCCTATTTGCTTCACAGGAGGCAGGAATGCATGGACCATAATACCCAAAAAGTAAGTGAAAGGGATGGTTCCCTTTGCCGTCCACCAACCCTACTTTAAGGAGGTTCAGGTCGCCATGTTAGTTACATGCACAACGGAGACATTCCATATGTTGGCGACTTAGGTACGTTTGAATGTCGGATTGAATTGAGCTGAATTGAGCTGAGTTGAATAAAATATTATTAGAATATTAATTTTTAATATTATAAATATATTAAAATTTAAAAAAATTGAATTATTTATTATATTTTATATAAGAATTTGAAAAAATATATATATATATAATTAAAAAAATTATAACGATAAAATGAAGTGAATTTAAAAGGATTTGATAATTAAACTGAGCCTAATTATTCCACACTAGCTAACCCTTTTTTCCTTTGGAAAAGTATGCTATGTCGCCCCAATTTAATCGTTCCATTTTAACCGTTTTACAAGTTGATTTTTTTTAATTATTTTTTTAAAGAAGTTATTTTTAATATATTGATATATTTTTTTTTATTTTTACAAATATCTAAATATATTAAAAACATATTAATAAAAAGACAAAAAAACCAATTTATACTAGACAGCACGCCCAAAAATAATTGCTAGGCAGCAGCCTAGTATTGCCCATATATATAATATTATACATTATATTATTATTTTATTTTCATTCTATTATATAAAATGAGATATATTTATTTTAATAAATGATAAAAATTATTTAATAATAAAAAATATGTCATATCTTATTTTATATAATAAGAAGAAAATATCAATTGAGTATATAAAAAGGTTTCTATTAAAAAAAGAGAGTTTTCATATATATATATATATATATATAATATACCATTATTTGCATTTGTGGGTGTGTTAAACTCCAGCTATTAGAAGATTGGTATTGGATCTATTAAATAATTCATCAAATCTTTTAATGTATAATTTTGAGCTACAATAAATTTTCATAATCTTTTATATTTAAATGGTTACTATTCACACTCTAAACGCATATTTTAATATTTTTTATTTTTCTACTTTATTTTTCTCATTTTCTCTTTTTTATTTTCTTATTTGGTTGAAAAATAATTATTTAAGTAATAATTTAGTTGAAAATTTTGGTTGGAAAAAATTAATTTTTTTATAAGGAATTAAAAAATATTTTTTTAAAATTTAATTAAAAAATAATTATTTAAGTATCAGATTATATTATTAATATACATATGGTTAATGTTATTACAAAATATAAAAAAATATTTAAAAAAATATATTTTTATTAAAAAATTATTATTATATTATTATTTTAATAAAGCTAATTATAAATCTAATATAAAATTATAGACTTAAATATTTGATAAATTTATTAAAACTATACATTTTTTCAAATTTTAAAAGATTATTTAATAGAATATCAATGCTCTTACAAGTCAGGAAATGGAACCGCAGTGATAATTCACGTACAGTTGCATGTCATTTCAAATTACTGTACAAAGCTCAAAAGTTAGGAGCATCAGAAGCTAATAATTTCTCTGAAGCTGGGGGCCCTTTGATTAGATGAGAAAGGTCATACATGAAGTACTGTTTGCACGACTCAAAGCTCACCTCTTCTTTTTCTCTTATCTGATTTTCTTTTTGGTTTTGCTAAAGTCATTAAAATCAAGAGCATTTCTCCCCAATTGTTTTTTTATTTGTTGAATTTTTTTTTATTAAATGATTAAAAGAAGTTTTTTTTTTAATAATAATAATAATTTTATTTTTATTTTTAAAAATTATTTAAACTATCAAAAAACTCATTAAAAATAAATCAAAAAATGTAACACACTCTAAAATCAATTGAGAAAAGAGAGACATTTCTTAATGGTTAGGCTGCTATTTGAAATATATAAGAGTTCTTCATTCATCTATTTACACATTAGAAATTACACAATAAATTTAATAGTCTCAACCATCCGTAGTTTCATCTCCATCCCCTTTCCCCTCTCATTCATGCAAGCAATTCCTCACACGAGTTCACATTTGACAGCACCACCGCAATCCAGCCTTGAGCCACCGCACCACCATCGAGCCCCCTACCTCCTGCGACCACCCCCAGCAACCCAGCCATCCCTAGCTCCTCCACCTTCCTCACTCACGGGTTTTCTATACCCACGCATGCAACCCCTCCATCCACGACCTCTCGATGGATGATGGACGGCTAAGATGCTCTTGGACCATCCCTTCATTGCTGCTGATGATAATATCCTATATCCACAAAGGGCTTTGTGATGTTCACACACAAAAAGAGTTCATTCACTGCAATATAAAAGTTTTAGAATATTCTAGTACTCGACAATGGAGCCATCAAAATCGTAGACTTTGAATTGATAAAAAAAGCAGAGCAAGAACATAGTGGAGAAGGAAACATAATCGAGTTCAGAATTTTCCCGTTCGAAACTTGTATCAATTATCTATTCTCTAAAATTCAGACTTTGGTGAATTCTTAATCTAGGATTCTGTAGTGTATATAGTAGTTCTCTTGCCTCATAATCTAAAATTCCCGATACATGGTAATTCGCCTCTGAACCTTGTTTCCATAGCCATTCGGTGCTGGCATTGCGGGTGGCTGCCGAGGCAAATCTCGTTGGACTATTTGAAGACACTAACCTCTATGCCATCCATGCCAAGCATGTCACTATCATGCCCAAGGACATTCAGCTTGCCAGGCGAATCTAGGGTGAGAGGGTTTAGGAGGTTCTTCTGCTCCAGGCCGATATGTTTGTTATCATATACCTTGCATCGTTTTGGCACTTTTGGGTTATTTTGTGTGTCAATGGCTCTATTGAACTCATTTTCTAATCTCTTTCAAAATGAATTCTTTTGCCACCAAATAAAAAAAAAAAATGGAGAAGAAGTTGTCGAGATCCGAGACAAATTTGAGAAGGGAGGTTCAAATTATCGGCTACAATGAAACCACACCATCACTAACTTAAGAAACCTACGTGGCATAAAACTATTGAAGGGCTATTTTTGTTGGGTTAGAAGTCTAATCGGTTATCAGATTTTCTGTTGGGAAAAATATATAAACATAATTACATCATAATTCTAATACAATTTTTTAATACGATGTTACTATTCTTTAAATTCGAATACATCAAAACTAAACAAAATTCTAGTAAGTTTAGACAATTATAATATTTTATTAGAAATTATATAAGAATTATAAATTATTGTATCTATATATTCTCTTCGAAAGAAAAAGTTTGCATAAAGATTGGAACTCCTACTCATGTTATAAAAACGGCCGATGCTTACGTAGAACTCTTTTTAAGATTTATTTACGGTATTGAATACCGGGATTCATAATTTGGTTATTAATATATGACTATCTTATCAATTAATAGATTCTTCATTCTATTCCTTAAATACATCACTAAATTTATTTATTTTGTTATTTTATATATTAATTTTTACAATATATCATTTACAATTTATCTAATTTTTCTTTATATCATTTAAATATTATTTTTTTAATTATTCTTTTTAGATATCTCCTTTCTACCAATAAATTTACAATATTCATATATTTTTTATATTTGCATTTTCTTTAAAAATATACAATGTAAAATAATTTAGTCCTATACATGTAAAACAAAAATATATAAATGAAATATAAAATAAATATAAAATCAAAATATGAAAAAATTGGTTTTAAAATATTTTCAAGATATTTTTCAGGAGAAAATGAAATATGTGTTTTAAATAATGAACAATAAAAATAATTTACTTACATAATAAAAATCAAAGTAAAAGAAAATGAGTAAGTAAATGAAATATAAATTACAAGAAAGATTTGCAGAATGAACAATACCCGCTACATATGATGGGTTACTGTAGCTAATTTTATTTTACAATTCCTTTTACATATCGGATGTAACTCCCTTTTAGATCAATTCCTTAAATAATTTATACTCTTTGTATAATACAAAAGTCGTTTAGAGTGCTCTAAAAACTTGTTTAGATACTGAGATAGATGAGATTGTTTGAAATAAAAATTGAAAGTTTAATAAAATATTATTAAAATATTAATTTTTAATAATTTTATTATTATTTTAAGATTTGAAAAAGTTAAATTAGGATTTGAAAATGTTAAATTATTTATTGTATTTTAGGTGAAATCTTAAAAAATTTGTATTGATGAAATAAAATAAAATTAGATGAGTTGAGATTAGTTCCCAAATTTTTTATCTTTTTGTTAATTTTATTTATTTTTGGCCTCCATCTCTTCGCAATTAGATTTCATTCACAATTTCTCGAACCTTCTTGAAATTAGTCAGGTATAAACATTAGTTGATGGAGGACAACAAATTATGGGTTAGTGAAATCCCAAAGATTGATTCTTTTTATGAGACGTTGGGTGCCCATCAACTTATCTATTTTATGCCATCCTCGCACTACTTTGAGTATTGAATTTAAATAGAAAAGACAAATACAAATAATTGTCATATTAGTTAAATCTTTTAAAATGCATTTGATTAATCCAATAAAGATACTCTAAATTAATTATTTATTATCACGTCATGAGATAATAAAAGAATGATAAAAAAGATGATAATAAATAGTATTACTCTTATAAAAATATTCTATTATTATTATTATTTATCTATTATAACTCATTACTATTTACTAATATTTAATATTATATTATTACTATTTTATATTTTATTTATTATTATTTATAAAATATATGAAATCACTCACAATCAAAACGCAACCTTAATAACCCCACCAACCCCAATCCCACAAATGAACCAAACAAATATGTATATATATATATATGTATGTATGTATGTATATATTATACATATACATGTATATATTTGTGTTAAATTAAGGGAACTATTCGGAATCTCGGGAATAGATAGCGGAATGTGGACCATGTCGTGTTACTGTGGCGAATCGTCTCTCACACATTTTGCAGCAAAAAAAAAAAAAAGTGTTGGGAGAAGAGTTTGTTGCCAGCCATTTTCTCGTTTGCGTTTGCGTTTGCGTACGTGATGAGATTCTAGTGGCTAACGGGGGTGCAATTATATGTTCGTGGGTTGCCTTTTTAAAAAAAAAAAAAAAAAATCAGCATCGACACCATGATCAAGAATGTTGGTATTTAATTATAAGATTGTGCTGCCAAAGATTACAAACCCCTGTCTCTGATCTGACATTACTATTTATTTGGTCAGACCAAAAAAGAAATGGTCGTATCCAGTTATTGCAACCATTATGGCCTGACGTGGATGACCGATGAATAGGATATTAGGAATTTACTCTTTCTAGACGAGTCAACCAAAGGTAATAATGGTAGCTGCTGATTCTGGGCCACTCAGAAACTTGATACCTTTGTTGGTTTTTGAATGATGAGCCCATGAGGCCCCAAAACATGGTGTTGGACGGGATTTAATGGTTGTTAAACTTTGGTCCAGTTGAGATTTAGAGCTTATAATGGGATAAATAGTGAAGTTGTATTCAGCTTCATTTCCTTTTGATTCATGGACAGATTCTGTTAGTGTGTAGCATGTACAATTTGTGTTTTAAATGTGCCATAAGTGAAACCCTTAAGAGGAGTTGTTGGAACAATTCATGGGTTATCAATGCTGAGAATTGCTTAGTCATTAAGGTCTGTGTGGACGATGGCCCACAGAGCGTGCTTGTTGTTTACACGTTGGCTTTGGATATGGTCCGCATCCTATCCAATGGGGACAATGCAACTTTCTGAGAAACAATAATGAACTTGTTCCTTGATGGTTAACAAAGCCTGAAGAGGGGGAAGCATGATCTGCCCCTCTGGGTGTTTCGTGGCGATCCTCTCCGGTTTTGGAAAGATGGGCATGAATCATAACAAAAAGCTGGAAGAGATGGCAATGAACCATGCTAAAACAAGGATGCAAATAATGACGCAAATAATGACGATTAGAACTGTCAAGAATGGGAATTTTTTGCCGAATCAATAGAAGTTGAAACTGAAATGTGATATATAGACTAGAATAGCATCCTTACAAATTGGTCAAGGGATTACAGGTAATGGATAAATTTTAGTACATAGACTCAACTTAGCTCATCTCTCAATCCAAACTACCCCTAACAATTATCGCTGGAAATTATCAATGCAGAAAGTAATGCCTAGTCCTGTAATTTACAAAATTGGTTTTGTTATCTTTTAAATTCCATCTTTGAGTGTACGGAAGTAAGACCTGTACCTCTGTGCTAATCCAAAAATGCCTAGTGTGCCACCAGTATGAAGCATAACCACTTTTACAGCCCCTTTTGCTTCCTTCTCACTAAGCTGTGCTGCCAGTTCCCAAGCAGCTAAGGTATACACTGGATCAACTAGAATACCAGTATTCTGTGCAATTTGTTGGCATGCTTCTACTTCCCCTTCCAATACATTGCCGAATCTAGAGAGAGAGAGAGACAGAGTTGAGTTTCAACAAATGCAAAAAGACAAAAAAAAAAGAAAATATTTAGTGAAAACATATTGACACAACTATCAGATGTTCGAAACTGAAAATGGTTCTTTTTTTAGAAGATGTAATGGCATATTACTCAAGCTTAAATCTTTGCAGCTCTAGTTCCACAACCATCCTCATCCCCTAATTCGACAAGTTATATTCTTTTATTTCCATTTTTGTCGAGCATATTTCTTAATTGTTGAGAGCAAAGATAATATATGAAATGCTCGATTCGAATAACACCATTAAAAAATAAAAAAGTGAAGGAAATGATATTTTACTTTCTTGGATGGAAACGCTGTACCCAATTCACCATTCCACTATCTACTTCGTTCAAACTGTTGTCAGTCAGAAGAAAGCTAAAGCCCCTCTTGAAATCAGAAACCAAGCGTCTCTCTTGCTGTTTGTAACCATCCATTGTATCAGCCAGCATCACAGCGGTTACCTCCCAGGGAAGCCTGACAGGAAGCAGCAGAAGCAATTACCACACAGCCATAGTGTGCCTCTGAAGACTCATAGCATAACAAAGAAGTAGTGCAATCGTTTATTCTCTTCACCAAAAGAAAATAAAAAATGCATAGAACACACCCTAAACATAAGGCCCCAAGTGCTAAACCAACAGCGGTTGTCCCAGTACCAGCATCTACAACCAATTTCAAGGCCCTCTCTTTACCAAATAAATGATTCTGGGATAAGTAATGAACAAGGCGAATGACACCTATGAGAAAGATACCACTTTTAAGTAAAAGAGAAATTGTAGCAATCAATCTGCACCAGATAAGTGAAAAAGAACCAACTTAAACCAGCCAAAAAGTAATTGATTTACAAGAGTGGAAGACACTGGAATACACTTTATTCAGTCAGCAAGTAAATATCAAATCTGATGAAAGCTTAGCTCAACACAATCAATTAAAACCATCAAATGAGAGTAATGCTTTCTTATATATGTACTTGACCTTCAATCAGAGTCATTATCATCAAGTAGAGTTACATATATAACAGAATGCCAAATCTTCAAAATGATACGCCTATGAGAAGAATATGCACATATTGCCTCCATCCAAAAATGCTCTCATGCTGAATCAATCACATAGAACCACTACAGAGCCAACAAAAGGAGAAAATAAATTTATCCCAAAAAACCATGCAAATACGTGTGCGTGCAAACAAAAATATGGTGCTTTATACAGAAACCCACAACTTTTTTGCCTATAATATGGTTTCATCCATTAAAACCATCAACTACCAATCATTTTCTAAATAATCACAAACAGTAACCACTGTTTACCCTCTTTTTTTTTTTTTTTTTGATGCACAGTTGCCCACATATCGATAATTTCTGTTTTCTAAAGTATGTCCTTGGCTTTCAATCAAAATCATTATCATCAAGCAGAGTAGCATCAATTACAAAATTTCAAATCTTCAAAAAGACATGCAGATGAGAATAATATGAGTTTTTGTTCTACATCCAAAAATGCTCTCATGCTAACTCAGCCACATAAAAACATTATAAGGAGAAAGAGAAATTTATCCCAAAAAGGCATGCTAATAGGTGCACATTCAAACACAAACATGATGGTTTATATATCAACTCACAGCTTTTACCTAGTATGGCCACAGCATCCCCAGCACCTTCATTGACAATTACAACCTTTCTTGGATGGTTTTCAGCACTTCTGTTAGCATCCATTTGGATAAAGTCTGAAGTGCTAGAACTTTGAGTTGTAAAAGAAGCTTCAAGAATATCATTGAACCATACAACATAACCACTGTTGCCAGCCACCAAATCAGCATGGCTTTTCAGCATTTTGTCCCTATTGGCATAGAGAGACCTCGGAACATATGTCACATTCCCATATAGTGTTGAAATCAGGTTATAACCAGTCAGAATTTCAGGCTGCTCCCCTCGTAGAAGCAAATGTGACTTAAGTCCTCTCTCTGCACACGAAACAGCTATAAGACATGCAAATGAACTTATTAGAAGCAAACCCTGTTATAACTTCTATCAAAATGAGTGAAAACAAGAGGGGAAAATACAGTTTGCATCCTCGTAATATCATAGTTTTCACTTCCCAATTTGCACCCTATACCTTTCTGGAAATTTCCACCCTTAGTTTAGATTTGGCTGTTAAGGTCGTTGAGAAATCAACAGTTGTCAAAAAGTGAGAGTTTTGGCAATTGACAGGTCGATAGTTTGGGAAGCAAATTGAGAGAAATGAAGTACCATTGGGCTAAAGAATATTATTTCCCAAAAATAAAGACAAAATATAACACCACTATAGCTGAGGTGAGAAATTTCCTACCAACGGCTGCCGCATGAGCACTTTGACAACCTCCACAAGTAACCTAGAAAATGTCCCAGTTGAACGTTATTTCATATTAGACTTCCTAAAAATGAAAGATATATTATTTGGTATTATAAACGACATAGTTCACATTTGTGAAAATAAAATGGGGTAAGAACATGGGCTAAGATCCCTCCTATGGTTCACCACCAAAGCAGATTTCTAGTTCAAGGATCGATTGACTCGAACAAACAACCAGACACTCCAGGCGCAATTGCATGACCTTTGGAAATTTATACAAGAAATCAACATGATTAAATGTCCAAAACCATCTGCTACACAGAACTTCCCTGAAACATATAGCACATTGTTCTGTTTATCAAAATAGAGCACAGATGCTAATGAACCTACACAATCATTTACCGAGCCTACTCATGCATTAGGTCCATAAAAAATATAATGGAATACTACTCCATAGGCCCTGTTTCACATTGTGCATAGGTATTACAGAAAGGAGGAATATATGTTCAGAAGCAAATAAAGAGAATTATTAGAACATGGAAACCAAGGGACATTCCAGTTAGAAAGAAGATATTCTTAACATACATTTACCATCTTATATTCAAAAGGAATATAAATCACATAATCATACCACGTCACTCACTGAGTGATCTTCAATTAGAGGAAGCAGTCCGTCCAATTTTCTCGCTTTATTACCGTTCACTAATGGATGCAACAAATCATCCCTCACAACATAGAAGGATGGATTCTGGTCATCCTTTAGCATCATGGCATCACCAAAGGATGGTTGAATATTGTACAATTGGGATGCGTAACTGAATGGTCCACCCCTATGTCCTGCTTTTGTAGGAGGAAACATTACTTGGTGAATTTTGGTATCGGGGTTGGGCAATGCCCATCTTCTATCAAGCAATTTAGAGACGAATTCTTCACCGTTTGGTTTCGCTTTGGGAACACAACCCTGGCAATGAGGGGAAAGACCAATCATAACCATAAAGTCTAATTCCTTCGAAAAACCCACATACTTGATAGTATCCAAATCAATGAAAAAACACAGCGTTGTAATACGATTACAAGCATAGTGAAAATATACACTTCAAATTGCGCACAGAGAGAGAGAGAGAGAACCTGGGAGCGAGGTCTATGTAGAAGCTGGGCCGAGTGAAACCCGTTTTGAATGGCCGCCATGGCGCCTTTGCTAGCTGAACCTTGGAGCTTCATATCAAACATTATCACACATTTTTCCCTAGTCTCTTTACATTTTCTGTTGGAACTTGGTCTGTGTAAATTGTCGTTTCTAATCCTAGCGACATAGCGTGTTCTCTCTATTGAGTACGACATGCCGTTTTAGGACGCTTTCTTGTGAGGTATTTTTTAAGGGTATAACTGATCCTAATCGATTCGATTTTGGATAAAATTTATAATTGGATCGGTAACTCCGGTTTTTTATTTTTTAAAATTGATTACGCACCAAAACGGATTTTATCGGTTTCGGTCTGGTTCGGTCTGTTTTTTTTATTTATTTTAAATTAGTCCATATTAATTTATTAGACTATTAATATATATATTAATATTATTTATAATGATTTAAATAATTATTTATTAATATTTGTTATAATAAGTTTAATTTTTTATAGTTATATCATTGATAGTTATAACTAAATAATATTAGTATTAGCTCAAAAATTGTATTATTATTACTATATCATTATTTCATATGTAATTATTTAGTATAATAATTTATATATAGACTTAAATGATATTACTAATAGTAATATATTATTAGTATTAGGCTATAAAATGTAAATTGTAAGTAATTTATATTATATACTAATGTATAACATATTATATATAATTAAAAAGATATTTTATATATATATATATATCATTTTAAAAAAAATTAAAAAATATATTATATTAAACCGGTCCGATCTAATTCTAAAAAATTTAAAACCGGAACCAAACCAGTATCTACCGGTTTTAATATTATGAAAACCGATTCTGAACTGGTACCTATAAAAAACCGGATTAATTCCACCAGTTTAGATTGGTCTGGTCTGGTTTATCGATTTTTCGATTTTTTCTTACACCCCTAGTATTTTTCGAGTTTGCTAGGCCTCTCCTAATGCTAATAGCAGTGGGCAGCGGAAAACTGCCTCCTGCCATCTTGAGTCTACCATCCTGGCCTCACCTGGACAGTGTAAGTAATCCAACCTGCAGACACAGCACCTAGCGGACTTAAGCCTAGCCCACCCCACTCTGCACTCCCAGCTGGGCTTAAGCCCAACCCAAGCATATATATATAAAAAAAACGATGTCGTTTCGAAAGTTAAGTTAAACCTAATTTTCGCCCTCATGCAGTCGCTTTTGCCTTTCTATCTCTCCTTCCTCTCCTTATGGCAATACCCTGTTAGACTTTTTTTGTTGGACCACTTGTATTTGGTCTGTTACATGAGTAATATCATTAGATGGGCTTAACTAGCCTAGTCCAAGAGATGGTAAGGACTGGATTGTATAACAATAGGTAGAATCTTGTTCATATTTAGAAAATAAGAATAACATATCTTTTTGGAGGATCTGATTCCTCAAAAATCAGTCGTATAGATTGTTTTTAGTTTTTCTTTGTCATGATAGGTTTTAAAACACTATTTTCTTGTTCTTGTGTGAAGTCAAGGTCTTCATATTTAATATCAAAGTTGCGATTTGCGCAATGGCATAAGAGAGTCCATTCAAATTTTTGGATAAAATTGTGGTTGACATGAAGCAACATCAAGAAAAATTCTATAGATCAAAAGGTGATCATATCTTCATTTCCATGGAGGGAGATGCGCTTGTCTGATTTCAGAATGCCGGGGAGGTTGCGAGCAACTTATGTTAGAAACCTAATGGCGTCACAAGCCCTAAGGGAGGCGTTGAGAGAAACAGATGAAGTGTTGAATTGGAGATGAAAGCCTGCGAGATAAAAGCCTGGGAAGTGAACTAAGTGAAAGCATTGAACTAGGAATAACATCACTGGAAGTATCATGAAGCATAATGTAAGTCCTATACCCGAAGGGTTAGGGAGTTAATACATGCTTCTTAAAAATCACAATACATCATCTATCTTGCATGCACTCAAAATAAATAAGGAAAAATTCTTTGAAACAGAAAAACCTCATTTATTAAAATATATTTTTCCTTCCTAACATCAGGTAATAACTTAATTAAGAAAAGAAACTCCACAAGTCTTGAGTAATGCACTATCGACTTTTAATACTAACATAAAGAAAGATTAAATAACTCGATAGTTAATCCATTGGTTCCTTGTACCCTTTGACACTTATTCAAAACTGTTATTCATTTGTGTATCTTAAGCATTTATTCCTCTGTGCTCAACTAGATCCACCCATGCTTCTTAGTGGATCTTATTCTTAATCTTCATTTGGCACCTCAAAGGCATCTGAAAATGATGAAAACATGAACCATTTATAAAATATATAAGATAGTCCGTTATCAAAATGGTGAAAATATTACTAGAAACATCTCATCTCATTAATCATCATATACATATATAATAGTTCTTCTATAGGCAACCGAAGGTGGGGAATCCCACGAAATCGACTGACGTGGCATAATACCACGTCAGCTGATATATTAAAAAAAAAAAGATGAAACATAAGTAGTAGCAATAGCCAAAATAGAAGGGAGATAAGACAAACCTGCAATTATGGATTCAAAGGGAAAGAAAGAGAGACAAAAAAAATTGAAGAATTTTAAGTCAGTCTTCTTGGTTCTTTCGATTTTTATGACCAATAATTGAAATAATCAACAAGGAGGAAGCTTTTGGCTGGTTTACCCATGAGGACAGAGAGAAGTTCCCAACACTTACACAAATATTGCTTTTTGCCACGAGTTTTTTTTTCCATAACAACATATCATGGCAAATAGTGTTCTATTGACACAAAAAAAATTTGTGGGAACAAGACATACTTTCTACCACGAGATCATATTGGTGAAAATAATGTAGTGATAAAGAGATTTTTACCATGAAGAAATGTATTTTTGCCACTATTTTGTGTTAATGGTAAAAAAACAATTCACAATAACACTTGTCTTCATGGATTAAAACTTTTAACGTCACCAAAATTTTTTTTGCCATGAAATTGACATCATCGCATAAAATATGTCTGATCACAAGATTTTTCTTCATGGGTAATTAATTATTTGTCACGAGATTAATTATCTTTTGCCACAAAATTAAATGGCCATAAAAGAGAATGACATTTAAATTTTAAAACCCCCATCATCCCTGTCACACCCCTCGCCTCTCTCTTTGTCTTCCCCCAGTGCCGTTCTTCTCTCCCTCGATCTCTACTCTTCGTGCCTCCACGCAGTTGCGCTACACCCCGCCATCGACCCACCGTCACCGTCCACCTCCACCGTTGCCGACCAACCCAACCAAGACCCTCTCTCGCGGCTTTTCTTTCTCCCGCATATCTCCCTCTCTCTTCACCCTTGAAGTCCTTTCTCTCTCAGGTTCCCAGTGTCGCCACATCCTTAGCCACTGCACCACCTCTAGCTACAGGCGTAGCTACCCCCCAAAGGTCTCCAGTGCCGCCACAATCTCTCCTTCTCTCTCACTGTCGATTTGCTCTCACCCGCACGAATCTCCCTCAAGCGCCTCGTACAAGCCCTGCGCTGCCTTCCTCCACGGCACAGCACCACCGCAAGTCAGCCCGCCACACAGCCACAACGCCACCCCCTTGCTCCACCACCTCCCCTTCAACGCCGTATGCCAACCCAGAACAGAGTAGGGTTTGTGACTAAAAAAATGCTTTTTTATAGGTAATAAGGTATTTTATTCAACGTTACACTGTTTTTATCATTCATATTTTTAGCAATCTAATTTTTAATCTCATAATGTGATTTTTTTTTACAAACTCTAGTTGATCAGAGAAATACTATATTTACTTTGCTATGAGTTGTGAAGATATTATGATGTAATTCCTCGATTTATGTTCTACTGATTTGACAGTCAGATTTGTAACTAAAGAAATTTCCATCATATAATTGAGAACTTACCAGTGTTCCTTGTGATATAAGACTACAAAGGGTATGATTATCTTTGATGTTTATGAAGTTATTAAGATTCTTGGCTCTTATACCTGCCAATTATTTAGTTATTATTATTATTGGAGCTTTATTTGCTTTGAAGATGTTGGGTTCATATTGTTCCTTTTACTAAGAGTACTAGCATGTATCGTGTGTTTTTATTAAATGCTTATAGAACAAGAAAATCATGCCTCCTTTGCTAGTGCTCTTACCATTGTTTGCCAACCAACCTTTCCTCGCAAAATGCTGCCTCTTGATGTAGAACTATTTTGTTTTTACCCCTTAATTATCAATGGTGCACATTCAGCAATCATTCTTAAGAAGAAGAATGTGTTTATTGAATGCACTGCTACTAATAGTTGGAAATTTATTTCTGTATATTGCCTAGTTCATTCAACTTCCTATTTTGACTACCTTTTCTCTTTGTTTGATTGCATATTATATGTCATTTCTTTAACTATGAATTCATTGGTTTGTTAGTTCTATCATACAAGAAATGAGGTTTTGTGGGTTTTTTAAGTTCTATTGTGGTTGATCCTTAAATATCTTTTCTAGTTCATTGTAGAGCTGTTTCATATTATTGCATCAAACTTGTGGTGTTGGCTAAGTGAATTTGAGTGGCTGAGTCATGCAAAGAGCTGCCTCATAAGTAATAAGTTATTATTAAATTGGATAAATGAGCACTTACACAAGGACTTGGAACTTTTAATGGCTATTATAGCAGTATCCAACTGCTCTTGACTTTTCACCTTTGTATTTATAGGATAGTTTATGGTATGAATGCGATGGCTATATGATTATTTAAGAAATTAACATGAATCATGTGTTGTATGTGATATGCTTATTTAGTTTGTTCATGACATTATTTAAGTGTGTATTTGATTATTGAGTCCCTCCATTATTTAGCCTATATTAGACTATTTATTTTGATTGTTTTTTGCTCAAGTCTAATTTTTTGGTTTTGTTATGTTTTTTTTTTTTTTCTAAAATTTCTTAGCATTTGTCATGAATGAAATTCATGGGTAAATATGCATTTCAACCAATTGGTTCCGTGACAATACTTATTTTCTGACTATGACTTTCATGGGTAAAGAAGTTCAAAGCACCACAAAGCCTTGACTCCTAACAATTTTGCCACGAACCAAACTAGTTTTTACCACAAATTGGATTCGTGGGAAAAATGTATCTTTTTTCACAAAAAAAAAAAATTGGTGGCAAAAATAGTATTTGCCACTCATTAGATGCAACGAAACTCCCACAATAACATAACATTTGGTTGGAAAAAATCTTTTTGCCACCTAATTCCAGCTTTTTGTGACCACTACCTTCGTGGCAAAAGTCACTATTTATTGTAGTGTGCAACAGAGATGACCCTTTAACTCAAGCCTCCTTATGAAATAATCAAGAAATGAAAGTGGAGTTACAGGATTCATTTTCCATTATGTGAATCGGAGAAAACCAAACACAAGCATTTTGCATCTCACAAACAGCCAACAATACTTATTTATTCAAAAGTAAAGTACTTGCAAGTCTAGCAAAAAGGGCACTTGAGTCTCCTCAACCTTGGCGGCAAGAGAAAGACAAGCTATAGCAACAAGATGGATCATCCATGGCTTCCCAGCTTGATATCGGAAGCTTGAGAGGAACCTATCGAGATAGTTGATAGCTAGAATTGCAGTGAAAACAGAGGGAGTTCGGGGGTTGAAATGGAAGAAAATTGTAAAACACTCCATTTTGATATATATCAAAACACCCCGTTTCATTTTCCATAGGAGCAATGGTTCTCCCATGGTTCCCCTCTTGGTTGTCTCCAGAATATATATATATATATATATATATAATACTATGAGACCTTCAATGCAAGAATACTGAGAAACATCATCGCTAGAGGCCATGTTTACCCCATAGTAGAGTTAAGCATTCTGCGAATAAGCAAGTAGAACATAAAACACTAAGTGAGCCAAAGTGATTGCACTTAGAAATCAGAAGCTACAATTTTTACACATGTGGTAAATTAAACATCAGAGGCCATCGTTTTATACCTGTGGCAGGGTTAAACATCAAATAATATCATATGCAATGCTATAATAGTAGGAAAAACATCAATTAGATGGTTTGATAAAATCGAAGAAATATTTCAAAATTTCATATTCATAATTTATGCTGTAGAAAATCATCATGCAAAAATATATTTATGTTTACACTAGTAATGATAAAATGTTAGACTTTAAGGTTTAGAAATAAAAACTAGTGTAGAAAACCACCATGGACATTTTTATAATAGGACATGCAGAGTTTTTACAAAGTTAACCTCAGTTAATTTCTAGCAAAAATATAGAATAGAAACACCAATTAATTGACTTTTGTAGCGTGTTATCTAAGTATTGTGTCTGACCTCTAATAATCTCACAACAATGGTTATTGGATATGTGATGTGCAAGAAGGGGGCAGAAGACTGAAATGGGCTACTAGTATGGCGACAAAACAACTACAATGTAGAGAGAGAGAGAGAGAACAATATTGGCTTTGGAGGGGAAAGAAGGAAAAATGGAAAAGGAAAAACACCACTTGCACTTTTATTTGGTCTTACAATCCTCCTCCCTCATAAAAATTATGTTCTCGAAATTTGGCTTGGGTTATAAGGGTCTCTACACCTACTCCCATGGGTTCTATCCTATGTGCTCAAAACTAAGTCCTCAAATAGCAGTTTCATCTATAGTCCCATGATGTAGTTTACATAACCAAGATCTCCATTCTCCATAGACAATCTACAATATAAGTCCTAATATTCATTACTTTCATGTTTTAGAGAGCAGAAAATACCAGTGACTACGTCATTATTATCTTCCACCTTCCCATGGGTTAGTATAAACATTCAGGCTGATGCTATATTTCATTGATTATTAGTCATTGTCCCTGGATTGGTCCTTTGAAGCTATTGGGTTTCCATTACTATCTGGTCTCCACGATAATCTTTGATGAGGTGTCCTATTTTGCCCCACCGAAAACAAAGTCCATCTTCTTTTTAGCTTTTCCCAAAGTATACTCGATTGCAAAACCCGCATAAGTCATTCTCCTTATTGTTTTGTACTTGCTTCTGGTTCTCTTCATTTCTCTTTTTCCATGGTCTTTGGTCCTCAATAAGGTGAGATGCCTATAAGATAGACCTCATTCTCTGATCTTGGATATTGGCACTCCTCCTAGGTCAATCTTTTATTATTAGAACTGATCAATAGGCCCTCAAATTCTTATTGTAATTGAGAAGTAGTAGAAGTGGATGATCAAAGTGATGGGATATAACTTTTCTATCGAATACAAGAAGGAAAAAGAAAATAGGCTAGATGATGCCATTTTTGAAAGGAAGATGAGTTAGATGAGTCCATATATTCTGCCATGATCACCTTCCCACTCCTTTATAGGTTGAGGAGTTAAAATACAGCTACCAAGACTCCATGGAGCTGGCTAAATTGTTGAATCAACTCCAATCTAACTAGAACTATCCTACAGGTTTCTCCTTACAGTAGGGCTTAATAAAAAAAAGGAAAGATAGTTTTGGACCCTGATTTTGATTTTAAAAAAAAAAGGTGTTGCAGCGTGCTAAACGTGACTTCTACTGGAAGGGTATGAAGATGGACACAAAACTGCTAGTAATGGAGTGTAACACTTCTCAAGCTATGAAGTACGAGACCTTACATCCAGCAGGATTGTTACAGCCTCTACCCATTCCCCAACAACCTTGGACTGACATATCTCTAGATTTTGTGAAGGGATTATTAGTTTCCAAGGATTCAATATCATATTGATTATGGTTGACTATTTCACAAAATATGATCATTTTATTGCTCTAACCTATCCTTATACAGCCTAAAGTGTGGCAGAAGAATTCATCAATGCATGTTTTCAAACTCCACAGGTTCTCTAAATCAATGGTATCAAATAGGGACCCATTGTTCCTATGTTCATTTTGAAAATTCCTATTTCAATCTCAAGGATCATCACTAGAATTCAATTTAGTCTACCATTCGCAGACGGATGACTACACTAAAGTGTTAAATAAACGTGTCAAATGGTATCTAAGGTGTTATGCAGGGCTTAAACTCAAGGTTTGATCACAGTAGCTACCTATGGCCGAGTGGTAGTATAACACTCCCTACCACACGACTACCAAAATGACCCTTCTTAGGCTACTTATGGCTACCTACTTCCGACTCTTCTCTTGTACATTCCTGGAACTATGGTCGATGGAGTAGTAGATCAATACTTACGCAACAGAGACCAAATCATCAACTTATTAAAACATAACTTACCAGAAGCACAAACTCATATGAAGTATTATACAGATAAACAAAGAACAAAGAGGGAATTTGAAAATGGGACAAGGTATATTTGATATTACAACCCTACAACATAAACCCCTAGCTATGAGGCAAAATTTAAAGCTAACCCCTAGATATTATGTGCTATTTCCAACTAAAGAGAAGATCAATCTAGTGGCTTATCATCTGAAGTTACTTGAGACCTCCAAGTTACATCCCACGATCCTTGTCTCTTGCCTCAAGAGAAAATCAGGGTCACAAGTCCAAGTCTTTCCCACTTTACCTTCTATAGATGCCATGGGTGAGATTTGTCCAAAATCATAGCAACTTTTGGAGTGTCGCATGAAGAAAGAAGGGAATGAGGCCATCACTGAGGTCTTTGTGAAGTGAGTTGGCCTTCCAGAAGAAGAGAGCAGTTGGGAAGTATTCTAGAAGCTTCATGCCCTTTACCCACACCTTATTGGCAACTATTAGAAACCTAATGGCATTGAGGTTCTAAGGGAAGTGCTGAGAGAAACAGATAAGAGTCTGCAAAGTGAACTAAGTGAAAGCATGGAACTAGGAACAATGTTGCAAGAAGTATCATGAAACACAACGTTTTGGTGATAAACTAAAGTGGGGCTATCGTTTAAGAGTTGCAATATGTAGCATTTAAATTAGTAGTTGGAGTTTGTCATTTTGTCTGTTTGTAATGCACACCATTTTGGGGTTAAAAATACCAAATGGTGCATTTATGTTAAGCCTAATTTATTTTTGTATATGAGATGAGATTAAATTTAAAAGTTGAATAAAATATTGTTAGAATATATTTTTTTAACATTATTTTTGTTTTGAGATTTGAAAAAGTTGAATTGTTTATTTTATTTTGTGTGAGAATTTGAAAAAATTGTAATGATCAGATAAGATGAGTTGAGAGTAGTTGTAAAAATAAACGAGGCCTTACTGTTATTTTCAATTTTCTATAACGAAAGTTTATCCATGCTAGATGTTAGTTACAAATTCTGAGGTCATGCATTTATGAAAAACGGGGAAGAGAAAGAGAAGGAATCATCTAGAATTTTATTGAATAGTCTTAATGTATAGAGGTCAGGAATTTCCTTGAAGAACCCTATTATAAATACAAACTTGTGACTCTTATGTGAATACTTCTTGTCCACTCTCATTACTGTTCATTGTGTTTACAGTTTAGATTTCCAAACCCACATCCAATTACAATCATAACCTAAGAATAGGGACCTAACAACTTTAGGTTGTGGGTGACTTTTTTTAAGGCTCTACAGGTAAGCTTTAGAAACTTATTTTATGAGAAATCTTATCGAGGCCATCACTAGATTGAGACAATTCTATTTCTTCAGCTTACAAGTCCCAAAATTAGGTATTATATAACTGACTCAAAGGTTTATGTGAACATTGCAAGTTTAGTTGCTCTTTTAGTGTCATTAAAGATAAAATACGGCTGCATGTTAAAGATGAGTTCAATATGCACATATCTCCTGTATATACCTTGTAATTTATGGAATTCCATTTGAAAGATTACATTGAGTGATCCCTATTTCCTTGTCCTGCACTTTTGTAATATTTGTTTCTAAACTTAAGAGAATAAAGGTTGGGCTATGTTGTAGCCTTAAAGTCATATATCTGTGATGAAGAAATCAATTCTTGGGGCACCTCAAGCTGCTCAAAAAAAAAAAAAAAGAACAAAATCCACCTAAAAAATAACTTCCACTTAACAATTATTAGAAGTTAAAGTGGAGAATGAGCCAATTACTTGACTGTGAAGGAAGCCTTAGGCTCGACCTCTATAGGTTCATTGGTCTAGCTTTTATATGCAACTATAACTTCACTAAGAGATATCTTGAACTTAATTTCACCGATTCCATCCACATGCTTATCTTTGGAACATATACAATAATTGCTGCAGGAAGAGCTACGTATGGTGGCTTTCCCAAAGTCAGCAGTATACTCTAACACCTTTGCATTAATAGAACTGACTTGTAGCATAGACTAAGTTATTTGGAATCAAAGTTTTAAATCCCAATTCGGTGATAATTTCGGTTAAATGAAATATTTTGATATTGATACGTTTTGGTGTACCATTTCGAGACAGTCTTTGACTCTATATGAATAAATTATATATAAAATGTTTTCTAAATATTAAAAATATTAACATAAAGCTTAAAAAAATAATAAAAAGTTAATTCACTAGATTGTAAGGCTATTTTTCATTTATAAGGCAGTTGTTTGTTTGGGAACACAATTGTTTTAGATATTTTCATACTACTTCACTACTATTTACAAACTATTTATTACTATTTCTGTGACGGCCCCAATTTACGTCTGGAATTTAACGTAAATTGAAATGTCAAGATAGGTAACACAAGGTTACATACCCTTCATACTTATCATACATAACTTGCATACATCTAACTTACTAATCATATGTAATGACTAATGCAGTAGAATAAGGTTAATTTCCAATAAATGCAAAGGAGTCTAACTTTGCACATAGATCACATGGTACGACATAATTAAAACCCTTAGATATATTTACAATAACATCAAGTCTCAATTGTACATAAGTTAGAGGTCCAAAATACATATATATAGATTTTCATTTTTCCTGTATGCCTCTTCACCAAACAGGGTCTTTCTTGATTTCTTTATATTCATTCTCATATCGAAACTTGTTCACACTGATTTCAAACTTGCGCTGAAGGAATTTTCCTAATGGTGTTATAAACATACTGCTCATAGATAAAGAGCCATCGACACTTAAAAGAAGGCAACGTCCTATTTTGGTCCCGTCCTCAGACATAAGATGTGTGTTGCTTATATCCTCCATCATATGATCAAAAATAGAAGAGACATAACTATCAAAAAGTGGGTCAACAATGAGAGAAAATTTGGTGAGCCCCTCAAGGCTCACCAGAATCTCTCAGGAAGTTTGATTCTCCTGGCTGGTCATAACTACCTGCAACTAAATCTATCATTCTGAAAAAAATGATAGGAAATATTCAAAAAGTAAGATTTGAAGGAAATCTCAGTAAGTGTACAAGTAATATAATAAAGCAATAACAATATTCACAAACAACATGTATATGCATACGGTATGGCCACAAGACTTATTAATCATGATTCGTACATGCCTTATGCATGACTTACATTTGAATTGTGCATTTTTATAAAAAGACTTAGTGAACACGGGTGCACACTTTTTGTGTCGTAATGTATCTTTTCATGAAAATTCTTATTTTATATTTCTGTTTTTGTTCTTATAA
Organism: Platycarya longipes; assembly: GCA_036559045.1. NCBI lineage: Eukaryota > Viridiplantae > Streptophyta > Magnoliopsida > Fagales > Juglandaceae > Platycarya > Platycarya longipes. Next base: position 30,001,454 of record CM071793.1, on the reverse strand, counting down.
ATCTTAACCTTAACTATGATAGTAGATCGAATCGCCTTTACTGTCAGGTATCTTAGCATGACGACAGTTACTTATTACCTTTATCGTCAGCTTTCATATTCTCGTTACTCATACGGCAGTTACGTATCGCTTTCACCATTGTGACGAGCCTTATCATATTATGACGGAAGTTACGTATGGCCTTTACCGCTAGTTATATCAATTATATGGACGTTACGTATAACTGTCCCTGCCATGACATGACTTTTTATCATTCGACGGGAGTTACGTATCACCTTTCCCGTCGTAATATAACTTCTTATCATTCGATGAGAGTGACGTATCGTATTTCCTGTCGGCACGTCAGTCATACAAAAGTTACATATCACATTCCCCGTTATGACGTGACTTTTTAAATTTTCTTATTCTTTTCTTATCTCTTTCTTATATTTATAAAATTCATTTTTATGTTTTCTTAAAATGAACGTCATAACTCTTAACGTAAAAACTCATGACAAACTTGAGTATGTAAATACTTTTAAACATTTGCATGCATGCTTTATGCTTACATGAATCTTATGACATATAAGACTTACTTAATCAATATATAGCACAAATAATTCACATCACATATCATTTTTGCCTAAGAAATAAAATGAACAATTTTAATCTTAGGTTTACTAGTGTAGACCGAACACCATATATATCCAAAAATTCTTTTCTTTTTTCTTCTTAATCACACTCATTCCTTATTTTACAAATTTCAAAATTCCATAAATCAATCCCCTAACCTCCAAGTTGAGACATATGCATATATATATATATATATGTATATATATATATATCCCTTCCATAATTTCAATTAGTTCTTTTTATTCAAGTCTTGTCCTTCATAATTTTATTCATGACTAAATCTTTATTTTTAATAGAATCTATACCATATTTCAGAATTTCAAAAATAATCAACAAAACCATAACTTAAATAACAAAACCTACAATGTTTCAACTTATATAATGTTAAGGCCGAAACCCCCTAGCTCCAAATTCCAATTTCTTTTATCATCTAAATCTTACATATTTGATCTATTCTTTCCATCATAGTTTTCTAAGATAAAGTCTTGATTCCCAATAAAATTTCTCTCCCTTGTCTTGCAAGAATTCACAATACAATCTTACTTACATCAAACTAACAATTATTATCACTTTGTGTTGAAAAAAAACATATGTGGTTATAAAACTGTCATATAAGCAATTTAACATTAAAGTTAAGTTATTTTGTACACTTACAAATCTCTCCAAATATTTTTAGTTGAGATTGGATTTGGTTTTGACAATCTCATTCTCAATATATCCAAAATGCCCTTGTTGAAGGTTTTGGGAGGAATTGGTGAATTAAGCAATAGTTTAAAGATTTTTCTCTTAGTGTTGCCGTGTGTTGTAGTAGAGAAAAGGGTGAAGAATCTCTTCCCCTTGAAGTGTCAACCTTATATATAGGTGGAAGTGGGGAAAATTTTCTAGAAGTCCAATTGGTTTTCTTGGCCGGCTGCCACATGTATTCCCTTGAGTTTTAGGCTATCATTTTTCCTTGCTAGTAGACTTGGTTGGCAAGTAATGCATCCAATGGCTTATCTTGTGCCACCTAAGAGAGATGCTATGTTATTAGATTAACAAAATATTATCACTTGGAAGGAAAATCCAAGAGCATATGGCACGTGAGTGTTTGGCTTCCTTGCATCATTGGAGTGATCTGAACACTTTTAGAGGTAAGTCACTCACTTGCCACTTGTCCTCATGTATAACAAGACACCTAAGTAACTTGAGACGATTTTAAAGATCTGATCTAAGGTAAGGTCGGTGGTTACATATCTCAATTGGTTTCCAAGGAAATCAAAGTCGGTGCTTATGTTTCATATGTTCAAGTTAATTCTGTCAACTTCAAACCCAATTTTGCCATTGATCCAGTCAATATCTTTTAAAACTAAAGTATGAAAGTTATATATATTTATGTTAGGGTTCTATAACAACTTGAATCACCTTATTTGGATATCATATGAAATAGTTATTACTAATTTACCAAAAGACGTCAAAACTGAGTGAAATAGACCAATCCGATTTCACCATGTAGTACCACTTGACTTCTTCTTCAATTTTCCTCATTCCAATTTTTTACTTGAATTTTCAAATACCATATCAACTAGATTTCTCTTTTTATTTAGCTAATATAAAAAATACCATAAAATAATTTCTATAGTTTTTGTTTTTGTTTTTTTTCTAATACTAAAGAAAATCCAAATATGCATATCAAATATATTTATAAGAAATTCTCACAATTAAACTAAAACAATTTTCAATATATATATAACCATTCTATTATATAATAAAATTAATAAAATAAATTAGGTTGTAATAATTTCACTATCATTTTCCCTACTATTTATCGATAATGTGAGATACTCTTAATATCCAAATGTAGTCTAAACCTTTAACATATTGAAGATAGGGGAATGGAGGGATTATCCAAACTATAGATCATTGCTAATATAATATCATTATAACAAATAAATATCTCAATATATATTATATAATATTTTCAATACAAATGAGTCTATTCATTTCGAACTACTCTCAGTCTCTTATCTCACAATTGCAGGTTTGTATTTTAGACGCTACTGTTGGAACGTTCTTCTTTGTGGTGTAATTTAAATAGTTTTAGAACACGAGACATGAATTAGGAAAATTTTAAAACTTTTTTCCTTTCTCTCTCAGGATATAAAAGATTTTATATTTAAAATTAAAACCTGCTTTGCAAATTAAAGGAGGTTTTACAGCAAAAATTCCATTGGTACCATCATTCATTTAGTCATGACTTTTACGTAGCTTTATAAATTAAACATTCATTCATTTTCTTTCATTTCCTTGTAGCCATTCTTCTCAGTCATTTCCTTTTCTTTCTTTGCATTTATCAGTCTATTTCATTTCATAAATATCATTTTATAGCAAAAGCATAAATATCATTAATAAACGTCATTTCAAAGCATCGTTTAACATCATTTTATAGCATCATTTAGACATCATTTCATAGCATTATTTAAAGATAATTCCATAGCATCATTTAAACATCATTTTATAGTATTATTTAAACATCATTTCATCGCATAATTTAACATCATCTCTTAGCATCAAGCATAAACTTCAACAATATTAGCTTTAAATACCTTTAAAGAAATAGGCCTACCTCCACAGAGATTATGATCATTAGATACCATTAAAGCAAGAGACGACACTAGTGAGCATTAGTCCAAACAGATATCCATATTATCAAAAGACTGAAATTGAGAAGTTAGTAAAGGAGCTGCTGAATATGGTGTTATTTGACCAAATTAGTTGGTCAAAGATGTGTGATACAAAGCAAACAGGAGGTTTGAGATTTAAAAATCAGTATTTGATGATGCTCCTTGCTAAATAAGGGTGGAGGATTATGCAACAAACATCTACATTGTTGCATAAGGTATTCAAAGCAAAAAAACAATTGTGTGGAGAAGGATATGGCGCATTAAAAATTAGCTGGTTATGGGTTGTCAATGGAGGATAGATACTGGTCAATCTGTTAGGATTTGGGAAGATCCTTGGATACTAGAGATTAATAGGTTGTCATATATGGTGAGAGGGGAGGAAAATAGAGATGTTGAAGCAACTGTGGACTCTCTTATTGATCCTAATACCAAATGGTGGAATATTGAGAAAGTGAGATCTATGTTTCAACTTAAGGTGGTCTTTGGGGTGTTGAAGATTATACTTAGTCTAGGGAGACCTTCTGACTTGCTCACTTGGGCACCATAAGTGAATGGAGAATATTCTATTAAGAGGGCCTAAGACTCTTTAAAGCCTTCATTAAGAATGTAAATGCACGTGAAAGCTCAAACACTGTGATAATGCAGTCACTTTGGAAGAAAAATTGGTCTACTCATTTACCTCCCAAGGTGAGGATTTTTACTTGGAAAGCTATTAAAGAAATCCTTCCCACTAAAAATAACCTCACTAAGCAGGTGTTGAATGATGAGACATGTATTTTCTGTGGTGTTGGGAGTGAAGATGTAGCACATGCTCTCTACTTCTGACCTTTTATATAAGGTTGCTGGCCAAAACACTTTTCTCATGTTCTACTAAAAAGTTAATCATTTCTATTTAGTGATATTGCTATGAAGATAAATGAGATGGGAAGGAAAAGGGAGTTAGAGCTATTTTTTCTGATCTGTTGGAGCTACTGGTATAGAAGGAACATTATCACCTTTGAAAGCAAGTGTTTGAAGGTTGAAGAAGTTGTGGGGATTGCAATGGCATTGCAGAAGGTTTTCATAAATTTGAGAGGGAACTCCTTTATTGGTGCTATTGGTTTCTTTAGGTCCTAATGTAGGTATTGGAGTTAGAATATGTGACTGTAATGGTGAGATAATTATGTTAGCTTTTAAGAGAGAAAATACAGTCCATGATGTTGTTGAGATTGAGGGGTTGTCAATTCTTAGAGAACTCCAACTCAATGTTCACTTGGACATTCATAATCTCATCATTGAGATTGATTCACTGATTATAGTTAATGAGATTAATAAGCAAGATTTGTCTATGGCTATAATTGGCAATATGCTTAAAGAGACTAAGGAGTTAATGGGCAGATTTGCTACTTGTGAAGTCCAACATGTGAGCATGAGCTGCAATGAAGCACAACTCAAATTTGCAAAATTTGCTTCTTCTTCTTCTTATAATTAAGCAAGACGTCATTAAAATAAAAGATAATACATGTTGAGAGGGTGGGGTTCCTCAACAAATGTTCCAATACAATAATTGCAATGCAAATGTGGTGATTAAAAGGGAAAAGAATGGATTTTGAGACCAGTTACTTGGTCTCTACCCAAGCTCTACATAGAGGATATCGTTTTAAGAGATGTTCTAAAGGTAAGCTACCGCTGGAGGCAGTATAAGTGGGTGCACTGCAGTCCTTTTTTTGAGATATTTTTTGGAGAGATCTTTAGGCCCTTTAACAAGATTACTGATTAGGACAAACGATAATCCAAATATACTAGCATTGGAAGAACAGATCTACGGAGGAAAAACAATCAATCCACGTGTTTAGAGTGGCGCGTGAGGGTTGTGCGCTGGTGGTATGGAAGTGAGGTTGAGTCAATCTAAAGGATCGAGTGGTGGAAAATCTATTGGTGCAACATGTGTAGCTGACATAATTGTCAGAGGGCAGTAGTGCGTGAAGACCATGTACGGAAAGAAGCCACGTGCCAGCTCTGTGTTGTCCTAGCAAACCAACAATAGGGGAACGTTACGTTGGGGCACGTGTCGTCTTTTTATGGCTGGAGTGCAGTAAATTCGAGAAATCTGAATCGGTGGAAAATAACTACCATATAAGTATATTCACGCATAAATAATAGAAAAGAAAAAGAAAAAAAGAAGATAGAGAGAAATGTGGAGCCGGGATTTACACATTCTTTTTCGATGAAAGTTGATGCAAGGATGTGTCTTTTTTTTTTTTCAAGAGAAAAATCAGAGCTTTTTTTTCTGAGAAAGAAAGAAAATCCTGTAGGAAATTAGTGTACAGTAGGATATATCTCCTGTACTTGCTCATGTTCAATGTTTTGATAACTCTTTGTAAGATTGTTTCATTAATGAAGTTTTGTTTTTTATTAAATAAAAAAAGAAAGTTACCCGTACTCGGCGTTTTTGTTTTCCTGTTTCGATATTCCTCTCAATGAATTTGTTTCTCTCAGAGTCGGCAATACTCAACTCCCTTTCTCTCTCGTATTCTCTGAAAACACGACCCCACTCATCGTCAACGTCTCCCGCGATTTTGCAGCCACTTGATTTCGGACAATTTATGGGGCCCAAAGGGGCTATCTAGGGCTGAAATCTAACCGTTGCTACCTTTCCCAAATCTCACGGTCCAAAGACCCGTCATACTCTAAAACTATAACGACAAATCGTATTGTATATTTATGTGTTTTTTTGAGCGTAATGACGAATTGCACCAGCAAAAGAAACAAAACAAACCAAACCAGAGAGAGAGAGAGAGAGGGGCATCAGATCGGTGGGTCGGTTGTTTCATTGCCAAGAAAAGTATCGAAGAAACGGGCGCTCACACTCTCACACGCACAACCATGTCGACGAATTTGATAGGACTAGCTCTATTCGCCTTTTATGCCCCTCTTTTTTGGTTGAAATGGGTAGTTCAATCACCAACTCCTGTACGTTGAGTGGCTGCTTTCGCTTACGATCCAAGTCTGAATCGCCATCACTAACACCTCCTCCTCCTTCTTCCTCGCTCCCCACAAACTGCTTTTCTCTACCATGATCCTCTGCCCTAGACAGTCTCTCGGATCTTAGCCACAGGTCCACCTTCAACGCAGACATCTCCTTCTCTCTTATCCTCATGGACCCAGCTACCTCTCGTCCCGCTGTAGTACTCGACAACGGCACCGGGTACACTTTTATACGTCTCCATAGTTAGTGGTGTATTTGTGTATGTATTATATTTAAGCGCAAAAACTGTTCGAAGAAATTCCTCAATTGGATTTTGCTTAATTTGACCTATAATCATGTGGGTTTATATCAATCTGATTCTTACAACCCACGGGGACTCCAGCAATTTGAAAAATTATTCATAAATTGGGTTTTCAATAAGTTCTGTGTCTTTTTTTTTTTTTTTTAACAGCTATACTAAGATGGGGTTCGCCGGGAATGTTGAACCGTGCTTCATCGCTCCGACAGTAGTTGCCATAAACGAATCGTTTTTGAACCAATCACGAACCTCTTCAAAAGCCAATTGGCAGGCGCAGCACAGTGCGGGCGTAATGGCCGATCTCGACTTCTTTATCGGGGATGAGGCGCTTGCGAGATCCCGATCCAGTAGTACTTACAATCTCAGCTATCCGATTCGGAATGGTCAGGTGGACAACTGGGATTCAATGGAGCGATTTTGGCAGCAGTGTATATTTAACTATTTGCGGTGTGATCCCGAGGATCATTACTTTCTCTTGACAGAGAGTCCGCTTACTGCACCGGAGAGTCGCGAGTATACTGGTGAAATTATGTTCGAAACGTTCAATGTTCCTGGGCTTTATATAGCGGTGAATTCCGTCCTTGCTCTTGCGGCCGGTTACACAACGTCTAAGGTTGGTTTCAATGTTCAAGTTTCTTATTCTATTTCCCGGATTTAGAATCACGACATTCGCTGCTTATAATTTATTTCAGATGGTGTTTTAATGTATTTTTTTTTGTTTTTCAAGTAATAAGAGATTTTATTTTGCATAACCCAAGTACACAAATGGAAACACCTAAATACAAGTTATGAACTAGGAGCTAGCAAAGTCTAAAAAGAAGCATTTAAAATATCTCCATTCAGTACAAAAGTTATCGCCCAAAAGCAAAGAGTTTGAAAGAAAAACTCTCTAAATTTTTTTTTTTTTGAGAAGTAAAAGATCTTATTAATAAATAGAGTGGCATCAAAGCCAGTTACAGTAAACATACATGCCCTCTTAAGAAGGTGCTCTAGAAGAAAAACTCTCTAAATTCTCTTAACCAACATCATCAAAACAGCGTCCATTCCTTTCTAGCCATAAACACCACATCAAACATAGAGGATTTATCTTCCAAATATCAGCAATATGATGGCTGCCCATATATCCTTTCCAACAAGCCAATAGGTCCACTCTCATGGGCATCACTCAAGCTACACCCAACCTGCTGAAAATCTCATCCCAAATCGTCTCTACCACCTAACAATGCAGAAAGAAATGATCAACCAACTCCTTTTCTTTCTTGCCCAGTTTTAAAATATTAAAATAGTTTTAATATTTTAAATTGGCTAGTTATATAGTCAGTTTTAAGTAGTTTAGTATTTGAATTTGGGTGGTTATTATGTAGCCTATTTGAAAGGCCACATGTTGTTAATAAAAATGTTGAGAATCTTCTTGGGAAAATTGTGCTCTTTTCTCCAGCCCCAAGTGGAGCTTGTGGTGTTCTACTACCCTAAGTGGGAAATTTCTACCTCGTTAATGTCTGGGTTCCTATCAGATGGTGCAAGATTTAGTTCAAATTTAATTCGAGTATTTGACTTGTTGAATTACTTATCAAAAAAAAAGTATTTGACTTGTTGAATTCAATCTGCAATTCTGGTATTGCTCATTCAAGTGACTACTGGTAACCATAGGATTTCACTTAGAAATCTCTGAAGGCCTCATATAGTGTAGAGAAATGGCAGTAGCAAACCCTGCTAAATACTCTTAGCAAAAAACATATGCAATTTTTTTAATAACTCTGTTTTTACTTGAGGAAATTTACATGGAGGAGGTGGAGATATTAAACCAAAAGCAAACTCGTATGTTACAGGTACACACACGTCACTTCCTCCCACCAACAATATAGGTGTGCACAAACATCTGTAAATCATTCATAGACTCACGTCAGAATAGCTCAAACTCTCACTTTAAAAGTTAATTACTCATACAAGTTAAGTTACCTTGCTTCACATTATTTTACATGCGATGGGAATGAAGGTTCCAGTATGTTCATGATCCCCCAACCTGAAATTTTAACCTGTTTTATTTGTGGGATAATTTTTTATTTTAACGATTGTATTAAAAGGAATAGGTATGGCCCAAGTACACAATATGGTATACAAGAGGTTACACCTATATAGGAGTGAGGATTTATGGGATAATTTTTTGGATGATAATCTGGGAGAGGGGGCTGTAAGGAGGAGGGAGTAGGCAATGGTTAGGTTCATAGAGAGGGGCATGGCTCTCACATTTATTTATCATTTCTGCTCTCAGATATAAGCCTAGGGGTGCTAGCACAAAAAAGCTCTTGCCTTAAAATTTCTGATAAAGCTCTTGCCATAAAATTAGTTTAACAATGTAGAATTTTAATATTACATACAGCTATGCACAGCTTCAAACCAATTGCTGGAACACTTTTTTTTCCATGCTTATTTGTGCCCCGTTATTTTTCCTTTGTTAAGAAGAATTTAGTAATCCACATAATTAGGCTTGCATCTCTTTCTAAAAATGATCAGAATAAATTTACTGATCTGCCAAAATTGATGCATTGCCAGGAATCTCGTCAGATGTTTGGCTTTTGCTTTGCTGCTGTTGATTATTACTTTTTGTTGTTGTTGATGTTGTGGTTGCTGCTTATGTTGTTGTGGTTGTCGAAACCTATATCCGTCCATCCATCCATTCATCTAGATCTATGTGCCTGTGCATATTTCTACTGTCATCTTTGTATTTTTTTTCTTCCATTTAGATTGACCTACAGTTCTTCTTAGTGTGAGATGACAGGGGTGGTTGTGGATGTTGGAGATGGGGCCACTCATGTTGTACCTGTTGCAGATGGTTATGTAATTGGGAGCAGCATTAAGTCAATTCCTATCGCCGGGAAGGATGTTACTCTTTTTGTCCAGCAGCTTATGCGGGTAAGCTCTCCTTGAATCTCGTTGTACAAACTGTAAGTTGGTTGTGCTGGCTATGTTTGGAAGATCATTGTTGTCAAATATATACATTATATCGCACCCTTTATTAATTACAATTCTATTGGAAAATTCTTTCGCACATTTGGGGCCATCGGACTGGTCAGTGGGGTAATTTCCCCTTGAATTACCAGAGGTGCATGTGCGAAAAACTTATTGCTAAGGGCCCGTGCACCCCCATGATTGGTCGGGCCAATGTTTCCCGAGGGCCTGTGCACCCCCAGGATTAGTTGGGCCAATGTTTCCCGAGGGCCTGTGCACCCCCAGGATTAGTCGAGACTTTGTCTCGGACACCCATTGCCAATAGTAAATCTGTTGGCAAATTCTAGTGTCATAATGAGCTTGATTTAGGTGGTGGAATTGAAGACCCTAGGACCCATGATGAAGAATAGACATTTTTGATAAAATTTAGTTTGTAGTGTTGATTTAATTAGCAATACCAAATTAATAATAGAGGCTCGTTGTTTGGTGTCTACTGTATTGGTTATTCTTGAAATGTAGATCCTGGAATGTTTTGATCTTTCCAATTTTAAATTCATCATTAAAGAAAAGCTCAATAGTAGACTGATTGAATTTTATACAATAATTTAACCCTTTTCATTGTTGGATTCAAACAGTTTTTGTCTGCATCAATCGATTATAACTGGAAAGTATGAATTCCTTTAATGGCTTCTTGTGGACTCTTACATTTTGGTATTTTTTTAATGTAGGAAAGAGGAGAGAATGTGCCCCCTGAAGACTCATTTGAAGTTGCTCGGAAAGTAAAGGAAACATATTGCTACACTTCTTCTGATATCGTCAAGGTGCACTTGCTTTTATAGCAGTTTGAGTCCAACAAATTTTGTTACAAATGGATATAAATACTTTGTCCTGGGCATCATATTGCAAGTTTACAGCACTTCATATTACTTTCTCCACTAGAAATTTTTTTCAATCTGAATTTCATCTAGAAATTCCTTGATGACAACTCTTATTTCTCCAATGTATTCAGGAATTCAATAAACATGATAAAGAGCCAGCAAAGTATATTAAGCAATGGAGAGGTATTAAACCAAAGACAGGAGCACCATACTCTTGTGATATTGGCTATGAACGGTTTCTTGGCCCTGAGGTTTGATCTATATATCTTTGACCATCTTCTCCATCCTACCTCAGTTCATTCTACTGAATGAACAGTAGGTGGTTTTCCAGATTTAATGAGCAACTGTCTCAGAATTTAATCTAATATGGTGTAAGTTGCAATTATGTCAGTAGGAGCTGGTAATGGAGACCTGTTAAAATTATAGGCTTTGGTTGGTCTTTTAGCTGCCTGTCTCTAACTTTTCCCTCATATAAATACAAGTATGTGTCTGTCACATGATACAGTTGAAGCAGAACATTTCAGTTCTTTGCTTAAATGTTCAATTGAGTTTTTATTATAGCCTTCCCAATATAATTTTTTTTAATTCCTGGTTGTCTTAAATTGATATTCCACATGAGCTGTGTTGGAATTTTTACTTTTTCAGTCTTTTGATTCTTAAATTGATTGGTAGGAAATACCATTCCAGCAAACTATGAGGCGGGGTGGACATCAGATTAGCTGGTATTAATTGTTGGGAGATCTTTTTATTTTATTATTTCATACCTATAAAAAAATTAACAGATCTTTTTTGTTTTGATAAGTTTGTTGGGAAATATTTATATATTTCAATCTAAGGATAGTCCCATACCAGAATCTCGACAAGGAAAATTTGTTGCAACTGATATTAGATTTTTTTTTTCAAACAATTACAGTCAATACCTCCATTTATGGACCAAAAAGACGAGGAATTTGATGTAAATTCTCGACAAGTTCATTTGTTTGGTTTGGTCACTGTATTTGCAAGCTCTCATAATCTTTAATGTCAGTTATACAATTGAAAAGATTATGCAGTGTCAAGAATAATAAAATTACAAAACATTCTGAAAGAGGTTGGAAATAATATACAGCTGGTTGCAATCATAACTTTGCCTCTTTTGAATAGCTTTTTAGCAACTGCATACTGCTGAAACTGTTTTCTGCAATTTGTTTGACGTGTTTACAGGTTTTCTTTAGTCCTGAGATTTATAGCAGCAAGTTTAACACCCCTTTACCAGAGGTAATTGATAAGTGTATTCAGTCTGCGCCAATTGACACAAGAAGAGCTTTGTATAAGGTGAACTACAAAGGCCCAAGAAACTTATGCAAACTTTGTTATTAGATTTATTATATTCCAGTGGAATACTGTGAGTGGCTATGTTGGAGGGCTGAAACCTAGTGATGATTGCTTGTACTTATGAACAGAAAATAGTATTTAGGGGGGGCTTGTATAATTATCCTTAAGTTGTGTTTGATGGACTCTTATACTCTATAATTTATTCTGGGAATCCATGATCCAACGGTTCTAATTCAAAACTCATGATTGTTTTGATTTCCAAACTTTTCTTTTATTGGCACTGGGTGGCCGGGAACAAAGTCATGACTAATCCAAGGGTACACAGGCCCACGGCAAGGAGTTTCTCACAAGTACATTCTGGGTAATTAAGGGGAAGTTTCCCTGCCCAATGATCCCTAGAAATTGTTTGCACCGAATAGGATTTGAATCTTAGACCTGGAGAGAGCATACCACCAAAGACTAAGGTCTTTACCATTTGAGCCAACCCCTAGGGGTTTGATTATCAAACTTCAGCATTGATAGTTCTCTTGTATATTTGAATTTTTCTCACGTTCTGCGTTGTTCATATCCAATTGTTTATAGTACGACTCTGATTTTATTTTTTTCTTTTCTTGTATTTCCCATTCTTCTCAGAATATAGTTTTATCTGGGGGCTCAACAATGTTTAAGGACTTCCACAGGAGGTTGCAGCGGGATCTGAAGAAGATTGTGGATGCCCGGGTTCTTGCATCAGAGGCTAGACTTGGTGGGGAAGTTAAAGTAAGAGTTTCATATTTACAACTGACTTCACTGTTTACATTTTCTTTTGTATGTTTTTGTTATATATAGAATGTGTTTCACTGATCACCATATGGAAATGCTGACCTTTTTTTTGTTCATTTTCTCTGTCTATCCCATTTTGGGTCTCCAGTCACAACCAGTGGAAGTCAATGTAGTTAGCCATCCCATCCAGAGATTTGCAGTTTGGTTTGGAGGCTCTGTCCTTGCATCGACACCTGAATTTTTTGCGGTAGGAAGTTTGCCCTCTCATCAGAATAGACATAAATTACAGCAATTATTGCATAGGTTCTCTTTTTGCACCTCATCAAGTTTCATATTCTACTTTACTGTAGAAGACATGGTATGGTTTGTCAGAGGTATAATTACGATGTCACACTTTAGTGTTACTTATACCCTGAACCTACTTATTATAAAGAGTCGCTATCTTGCATGTCCTCTTGAGAATCAAGTGAACCACTTCATTGGTTTCAGAGAAGACAATGACGGGGACACTTAATCCAAAGCTAAAATGCTGAATGGTGTAAAGAGAATTTTGAAAGTTTGAAGGAATAAGTTGGATTCCTTAAAAAAAAAAAAGAAATTTGCTCGTGTTAGCCAAAAAAGAAGAAAAAAAGAATTACATCATTTCAGTTGGGCAAGACTTTGTACTCGTTTGTGAAGTTCAAGTCGCCAAACAAACATTCAAAAGAAATTTATGAAGTTTATTTCGGTCATTGTAGCTTTTGATGTTTGATTCGTTGAGGTTTCTATCAACATTACCCAAGTTGAGATATTCTTGGGTCATCAAATATTGGAATTATGACTGGAAGTTGTGCCACATTTGCAGGCTTGCCATACAAAAGCAGAGTATGAAGAATATGGTGCAAGTATATGCCGAACAAATCCTGTTTTCAAGGGAATGTATTGATGCGAAAACCATTTTGGATGATCATTATTGCCTGAGGGAGATGGTCAATGGAATGCCTTGTCATTTCCGGCTTCCATATTCACCTCGTTCACTTCATGGACCCTATCTTACTTGGTGGCATTCAGGCTCTGTTGAGTTGGTGTAGGTGATGTAAAATGTGTTAAAGTATCATTTTTGTAAGAATATATGGGTTTTTCATGTATCCATTCTTTTATTAGGGTTTCAACAGTTCTGATCTTAGCAGCCAATAGGAAATGGTCATTGTCATTGGGGTAAATGGTAACTGAGCTGAAGTGCAGTGTTCAGCATAGATTAGAATCTGATAAAGATTTTATTCTTTTATTAAGAGTGATTACTCTACCAGCCCTCAACTCTCATTGCCATATCTACTTTTTAAATTATCAATAATTTTTCTTTCTATCCAGTTTCCCTTTGGTGGCATCAATCAATTTTGAAATTCTCTTTAGAGGTCGGGCGAATAAATGAATTGCAACATCAAGATCTATGGAAATAACAGGGATGGGTCTTTTCTACTGTCAGTTTCAACAAGGTTAGAGGCTGAAAGTCTATTGAAGAGAATGCTTCCAACATGAAATTGTGGATGCATCCCATTGTGTTTTGTTAAGTTTTTAGAACAATTGATGATTCAAAATCATATCATAGGAATGCTTTTGATATTGACTTTGAATTTGAATTCTGAATTTTACTTTATTTTAAATTCCCCTTTTCTTATGAAGCTGAATTTTTAGGACAATCATTAGTTTAACACTTTATATGGCCTTGCACGATTGCTACAATCAGTATCCCCGTCTGATCTGGAACTTGCGTAACCACAATCAGTATCAAAGGTCGGCTGGCTCAAATTTCATCCCCGTCTGACCTGGAACTTGCGTAACCACAATCAGTATCAAAGGTCGGCTGGCTCAAATTTCATCCCCGTCTGATCTGGAACTTGCGTAACCACAATCAGTATCAAAGGTCGGCTGGCTCAAATTTCATCCCCGTCTGATCTGGAACTTGCGTAACCACAATCAGTATCAAAGGTCGGCTGGCTCAAATTTCATCCCCGTCTGACCTGGAACTTGGGTAACCGGTTTTCAGTCTGATAAACTCCAGTCAAAAACCGCATCATCCTACCCGATCCTACCCAGGCTGGGTATGGTTATAATACCCGAGTATCGAGTTTTATAAAAAAAAAAAAAAATCAGTATCAACCCTAACACCTCTCTTTCTCTCTCCCGCTAAAATGTTTGAAGACAAAAACTATATATTTCGTGGGTTGATTATCACCATCCCACATCTTTTTCACATATCTGAATCAACCCACAAACAAACCTGAAAGAAATAACTAACTTGCTTTGTTCCATCCTAAATCTCATAAGTAGAAACAGTTTTCGAAAAGGGATTTTGTTGTTTGTGTGCGTGCAAGTGGAGAGATGGGCCATATGATATCGTAGGCAAAGTACAGGACAACTTTTGGTGCTTTTATTGGTCATTATGGACCCTGGGCCATTTTCCTAATTCATTCCGTTTGTGTTACACGATTATTATTATTATTATTATTATTATTTATTATTTATTTTTTGAAAGGGTGTTACTCGATTATTGAATTTTCTCAAATTAGAGTAAATTTCTTTGAAAATCACCAATAGTAGACAAAAAGATATACTTGCAGGCCATATCACTATCCTAAAACCCTACATTCCGTGGGAGCTATTACATGAACTACATCCTCACTAGATGGGCTTATGGTCTACCGTATTCCAGGGGACTTCATATTGCTTCTGTTCAATTCTTTTATGGGAGTTGCACTCCCTACATTTTATTATTTAATTTTAATATGTTTCAACTTCAATAATTTACAATTGTTTGATATATCTTTTATCAAAATAAGGGAATACCATCTGGTGTAATAGAAAGTCTCAACTAATTAGCTGTCAGTGTACATGTTTAACTCTTAGAAAATACTCACTTTGTGCGAGATTTTTGTATTGTTTCACTACGAGCCTCCAGGATCATCTTTTTTTTTTTTTTTCTTGTTTTCATAGGATTCATACCAAAGCAACAACCTTGTCTAAAATTTGGAAGAATGTCACTTCATCTATAATACACCACATCCATGATGCATTGAAACTTCTTCTCTTAGAATTAAAGGAGTTCAAAAAATTCAAATATCTAGTATTAAGAGGGATGTGGAGGAAAGAGTGTGCAGTCAATAAGAACTTATAAAATATGATGTAGAAAACTTGAGTGTCAACTACTAAGTTATTTATTAGGTATGAATTGTTTTTTAAGCTTGTTGAGCGGGATGGTTTTATTGATCATGTGGCTGATTTGGAATCTAAATTTGTGTTGTCATCTCAAACCTTCTTATGAAGGAATTGTGTCAAACTACAAAATGAAGAGAAGAAACAGTTAGAGAAATTGTTGGATGGTCAAAAGATTTGTCTTACCACCTATGTGTGTAAATTGGTCCAGTCCAGGGGTGATGGACTGAAATATTCGGTCCATCATTTTTCTTGGACCGGACTAGACCGAATATCTTTAGAGACTGGACCGGTAGCTATCAGTCTGACCAAATTATCTTTTATTTTTTATTTTTTTAAAAATCAATTAATGAATAAGTTTATTTAAATTACTAAATTAAAATTAAGTGTGACTTATTAATATGGATTATGTAACTAATTCAATAAGAACATATTTTATATGGTCGATGATAATAAATTAGATGAAAATTATGTTATTAATTTATATAATTATTATATAATTAGCTAATTGATATTATATATTAGTTAATTGATAGAATATTAATCTATTAATTACATATTTGAAATGTTATATTGTTAATAGTGATAGATTAGATGAAAATTACATAATAAAATTATACAATTATTATATAAATAATATATACAAAATATATATTTTTTCTCATTTGGTCCTGTCCAGGGTGGAAAAACCTTGGACTAGGACCGGACCGAAACTTTTCAATCCTCTAAAACATGAATCGAGATCGATCGGTCTCAGTCTCGATCTAGTTTAGAATGAAACGATTGATCTAGTTGTTTTCTTTAGTTTGGACCGATCGTGTTTCATCCTTATTACCACTGATGCTTGCACATTGATGCAAAATAAGAACTACATGTGCATTATTGCACATTTTATTGATTATAATAGGAGATTGCATAAGAAAATATTCAAGTTTTTTCAAACTCATTAGCATAAGGGCGAGACTCTCAAGAGGGTCTTGGACTGACTTATAATTGCATGAGTTGATGATTGATAAGATTTTGACCATTCTGTTGACGATCGATCGGCCTTAGTCTCGATCTAGTTCAGACTGAAATGATCGATCTAGTCGGTTTCTTCGATCTGGACCGATCGTGTTTCACCCCTATTACTACTGATGCTTGCACATTGATGCAAAATAAGAACTAAATGTGCATTATCGCACATTTTATTAATTACAATTGGAGACTGTATAAAAAAATATTCAAATTTTGTCAGATTCGTTACTATAAGGGCAAGACTATCATGAGGGTGTTGGGCTTATAATTGCGTGAGTTGAGAATTGATAAGATTTTGACCATTCTGTTGACAACATCTCATCTAATGATGTTGTTATTGATCACATAAGTAGAAGGATAAAATAATGATTATACCATCTTGGGAGGTGAGTTTCTTTACATGTGCTGTGTTGCCCATAGACTAAGTTTAATTGTTATGGATGACTTGAAAAATATTTATGAACTTTTAACAAATATTAGAGATGTTAGATATGTAAAATATTTACTATCAATATTTATCAAGTTCAAGACTTGTGTGATATAGGAAAAGATTAGTGGAAGGATAATTACTTGGATGTTCTTAGTAAAGGGAACTCCTCATATATGTGATATTGAGTACCGTTGAAAAATATAAATAAGCTTTTGAACAATATCATGTGTATGTAGATAATCAATTCGTGAACCCCACTAACGTTGATTGAAAATATGCATGATTTTTTTTATAGAGTTGCTGAAACTTTGATGATGTTACATTCAATATTTTTTATTTTGTATGTTGCTATTAATTTATATTTTTAGGAATTGTGCACAATTGAAAGGTATAAAATGATATGTGCATGAGTAATGATATTATCATCATTATTGTACTGGGCAAAATTATGAAAAATAAGTATTGATATGGTGTAAATAGATTCAACTTGATGATGTATATTGTTCTTGTGCTTGATCCTTGATATAAAATGATGGTTATGAAGTTTTGGTAAAAAAAATGCAAAAAAGATGTGCAATGCCCAAATTACATGACTTATATTCTAAAAATAATTAGCATGAGCACCATCAAAATATTGTAAAGAGTAAGAACTTTTCATTTTCAAGTAATATGTGATTCTATATACCACCTACCCTTACATATCATATGAGGTATTATAATCTCTTCTCTTAATTTTCTAACGTCCTCGTTGGGCCAGTCATCGTAAGGTAGCATGACTCAAGTCTCATATTTCTGATTAGGATAAATTCTGATACTATTTTTAATGCTCCAATAGAATGTTCAAACCACATGTTTTACTCTAAAAGGACTAGCCAATAATACAATTATAACATCATTAAAATATTATAAAGAGTAAAAATTTCTCATTTTCAAACAATATGAAATCTTATACACCATCTATCCTTACGCATCATATGGGATGCCACATTTATTGTCTATCAGAGAAGAGACTAATAATTCCTCGTGTGAGTAAGCATCTAGTGATGAAGATCTAGTTTTGTTTGCTTAATAGTTCACGAAATTCTTCAAATCCTGGAAGTTAAGTTTGAAAGAAAAATCGCCAAAGTTCAACGAGAAATTTTTAAGGTGATTATCAATGAGCCATCCAATCCAAGGAAATATAGAAAATTTTAAAATAGACAATAACTCTAAAAATGTTTAACATCACGAGAATTTAAGTTTTGATCATATAAGAGTTAACTATATAAATTATGTTAGGACTAAGAAAATGACTCTAAATGTCACATTGAACAAGAAGTCTAATTTTGAGGACTCGTACGTAACCCAAGTCAAGATGGGAAGTTTATGACATCTATTGACTCCCATGTTAGTGAGAAGTTGTAGAAGATGATGATCTACATGGTGGTGTATAACAATTCTTTTGAGGAATTTAAAAAAAAAAAGTTTAAATAAAAAATATTTTTAGAACATCCAATGAAGTTGAACATGTAATAGATTTGATTGTCATATTAAGTGACTCATGTGTTCTTTGTGATAATTTGAATTTTAAAATTCTGTGTTAAAAAATATTAATGAACATAAGAAGAATTTCTTAATAGCTGAGTTGGCCGATTCATGTCTCAAGTGTTTCATTGAAATATGAAAATATTCATTGATTGAAAATTTTAAGTCATTTGAGAATGAATTACAAACATTTAAAGATCAATTGAAAAAGTTTTCAGTCTAGACATTGAGAGAGTATCTGACTTTCCCAACTGATTATTGCCTATTTATTTTCTAGTGATTTCTTGACAAATTATTCATTTTATTGACTTTGCTGGCCATGATAAAGGGCACTCAGATTAAGGTCAAAATTGCATTTATTTCAATAGCAATGAGTAATTCTGTTGTAAACTAACATATCCTTATCCTACATATGGTACTTTTTAAAAAAGTCCAATAGCTAAAAAAGTTTATTCATGAAAATATAACATTTTATTTTGCATAGATTTTTTTTTTTCAATAAATTTGTCTTTTCCATTATCATTCTGACTTTAACTTCTCCTTTTGCCATTATTGTCATGAATGGTGTTTTTTTTCTTTTTCTTTTTTTATGAAAATTCACTACAATAAATATCAGTTAGCTTTATATGCTGCCGCCAAAAAAAAAAAAATTATAAAAAGGATGATTTGTTATGTCTTCCTTATTTACTGACTCTTAACATTCAAACACTTAACTCTTACATTACTAAACTTATTTTAACTCAAAATTTCTTTACCTGTAAGACTCAAAATCTTTTTCAACTAAATACCTTTTTATACGTGTGACTTACAACTTTTTAAAAATCTCATAAATATATCTATATTTATTTTAACATCTAAACATGTCTAAAATAAATATTCATTTTAAATAGACTCTATAAAAATTACTTTATCATTTCAATTCATTAAAATCCATAAAAAAAAATTTAACTTATCTTATCATAATGATAAATTTAACTTAAGTTAAAGTTACTTTAATAAAGTCGTCTCATAGGTTATTGGGGAATAAATTCTATCGAGAGTAAAATTTCTTGAACCAGGAAAGGGTGGCAGATTTTCTTGAACCATTATTGGGCTAATGGTTTATCTAGTCTCCCTACTATGTCTAATATTAGTGTGAGAGTACTCATTACTCGTCTTTTGTATTATTGGGCTTATGGTTTATCTAGTCTCTTGATTTTCTCGAACCATCTCTGCAACCTTAATAATTTTTCTCTCAACTTATGATTCGTGATCGCATGATCATACCTGAAGTACTATATTCTTCAAGTGTAGCAAGCTCTGCTTTACTATTTCTTCATTTGCAAGTATTGATGAGTTAATTCTCTTTGATATGGGAACTCAATTTCTCAATTTCAGACCGCCATAAATGAATCCCAAGCCAGTTGCTTTACCATTACTACACATCATACAAGCTTAGTGAGAATGTATATGTTGGTTTAGATATAATTAAATGTATATCTACCTTTAGTTGAATGATTTTTGAGTTTTTATGTATATATGATTGAATTAATGATATGTTCTTATTATATCAAAAGCTAGCATGCTTATCAAGATGTCTATACCTATTTATAACTTAACAGACTTAGATATTGTTTTCATAATTCATTTTGATTTTGAGACATATTGTGATTAGGAACATTTTCTAGTTAGAAACGTCTTGTAATGAGTTATTCTGGTTATTAATGAATTGTGAAGTTGGAAATAGGATGTCAATATTGATGTCAAACATAATTATATAAAATCATGTAGTTAATCCTCTTGCAAAATGAGGCAAGAGGATTGCTTGTCTTGTACAAAGAGTTTGTTACATGATATTTTGCTTTCTTTTGTGTTTTAGTGCTTTTTTAATTTGAAGTTAGAGTCATTATAATAAATTCCATATTTGTTTAAAATAAAGAGATTTTTAAAAAATATATCTATAAAAAAATATTTCTAAAAAGTTAAGGGATGAGTTTTGTCAAACCCATACTGAGGCACAAGTTCGATTGCTGGATGACCAGGTTTGTTCTCTTATTAACCTCTATTCAAATTGGTGGGATGTAGAGAGGCTCAGAGCTCTATTCAATCCAAATATAGCTGATGTGATGCTTAGAATTCGTCTTAGCTCTACTGATGCTTCTGATATGTGGATGTGGGAGCATGAAAAAACAGGAAACTATTCTATCAAAAGTGGTTATCGTTTTTTCAAGGAGTGCCTAATAGATGTTGTTGGAGAGCCTTCAAATGTCACAGAGATGAAGAGGTTTGGAATACTCTTTAGAAACTCTGAATTCCTTACAAGATGAAGGTGTTTGCTTGGCGTGCATGTAAAGATAGTCTCCCTACTATGTCTAATATAGTGCGGATGAAGGTAGTTGAAAATGGATTAGTGTTGCTTTTGTCTGGGTCAGGTTGAGAATTTGATTCATGCTTTGATCTTGTGTCCCTTGATCTATGATCACTGGCTCAGTAAGTTTCCTATGCTAAAAGAAGAATCTCACAACAGTTCTTTGCCATCTACTGCTATGCGAATTTTTAAAGGTAATACTTCAAATGCTTTATCTGATTTCTTTTTAATGGCCTAAGGGTTTTGGTTCAGGAGAAATAAAAAGATACATGATCAAATTGAGTTACCCCCTCAACAAAGTATCGGTTTCTCTCTTACTCAGAAGATTAATTTGGGTACAAACATGCCTCAATCTACTAGTAGATTTTCATCTAATAAGAGGTATCATCATAGGGTTCCATCTCCTGAAGGCACTCTTAAATTGAATATTGATGATGCACTTTTCTTTGATCAAAACAAAGCTGGTGTAAGGATAATTCTGAGGAATCATAGAGGAGAACTGTTAATGACTATGTCATGACCGAATCTCTACAGTTGGAACCTGATCAAGTAGAAGCAGTAGCCTTACTCAGGGGATTGCAACTGTGTATGCCATTAGCAATCTCTCATCTTATCATTGAATCGGATTGTCAATTTTTGATGGAGGAAAAATTCAGCTGAGAGATAAGACTCTTCTATCCAATCTGTGGTGGCTGATATAAAGAGATTAATGTCCAGCTTCCAACATTGGAGCCTACATCATAGTTTCAGATTTACTAATGAGGCTGCTCATAGGGGTGAAAGAATAAATTCGGTGAACCGGACTGAATTGGTAGATTTGGTCCCGCACCGAGTTTAAAAATCTTATATATAAAAATCGATCCGGTTTCGGTTTTCCTTTTCTTGAAATCGAACCGGACCAGACTTCAATTCATATATATACCATTTTTTAATTTCTTATATTGTATATAATTTTTATATATATTCTATAATTATACATACAATAGTTTAGTATTATATAATAAATTATCAATTAATATAATATTAAACTTTAAAATCTTATATCATTATAATTCATTGTATTAATAATTATACTAATACTATATCATTATAATATATTATAATATATCACTATATTGTATATTATAATATATCACTATGCTATATATTATAATATATCACTATAGTATAATAATTTTATAATACATATTATAATATACTACAATATATTATTTATATATTATTATATATTATATTTTATGTATTATATAATGTATAATATGGTATATTAAAATCGGAAAACTGGACCGGAACGGGTAAAACTGGAAGCAACGATTTATAGGAGTAATCGGTCCGTAATCGATTTTGGAAAATACAAAATTGGTACATTCGATTTGGTTCTAAATTTAGTCTAAAATCAGACCAATTACACTCTTACCTACTCATCAACTTGAAAGATTTGTTTGGTTTTTAAACGAGATGTGCATTTGGTGGGATAATGTTCCTTTGTTCATAGAGAATGTAATTTTTATTAACCAATACTATTGTAACCGTTCTTGAAGCTTTATGCCATGTTGGAATGGTGTTTTATTTCCTATTAAAGAAAAAAAAAAATTATTTGCATAAGTTTCAAGTCCTTTGCCAACTTTTGTGAAAAAGATTGATTCCAATTTCAGAAATTGTAAATAAAAATTATTACTCACTTTTTTATAATAAGACATCTTATTTGAAACATCTAGATTTTTTATTAAAATAAGAGCATTTTTATTAAATTAGTTAAAAATCAAATTCAATAAGATTTTGAATAACTAATTTTATTTTTATATTACATTGACAGTATTCTCATTAAATTGTCTAAAAATATCTTTTAAAAAATATA
This sequence comes from Platycarya longipes, assembly GCA_036559045.1. Classification (NCBI taxonomy): domain Eukaryota; kingdom Viridiplantae; phylum Streptophyta; class Magnoliopsida; order Fagales; family Juglandaceae; genus Platycarya; species Platycarya longipes. The sequence goes on along the minus strand of CM071793.1, from coordinate 29,978,645 downwards.
AATTTACACATTTATCAAAAAAATTTAGTCATATTTGATCAAAAGTGGAGAGATAAAAATGAAAAAATGGAATAAAAATATTTTTTGTGAATAATAAAGCTAAAACTTTATCCAACAAAAAGCCAAATTACCAAATTTTTTTGATACATGTACAAATTTATACTTTTTAAAAAATAACTTTAGAAATTTGACGTTTGTTAGACAAAGTTTTAGCTTTACTATTAATAAAAAATACTTTTATTCATTTTTTCTACTTTTTTCCTCCACTTTTGATCAAATATAACCACATTTTTTTGATAAATGTATAAATTTATATTTTTTAAATGATAACTTTAGACAATCTAATAAGAATGCTTTGAATTGGCCAAAAGTTAAATATTTTAGCCAAAATGAATACTAAAATAAAAAATAATACCAAATATAGCAAGTCTTAAAGATTAGCAAATCTTTATTTTATTATTTTTTCTTTCTTGTTCTTACTTTATCCTCTCCTCATTTTATTATTAAGTTAGTAAAAATAATTAGTTGGACGCGGAATAAGTAAAAATTATTATTTTTTATATATCGATTACTAATTTATTTTCAATATAATATGATTATTAATAATTTTTTTAAACTCGTAATTTAATTAAAATATGATTATTAATTAACATATAATAGATAGAACAGTCAAATATGATAAAATTAATTGATTTCATAATTACAAATAATTAAAAATTATTTATTATTATGTATCTTCATAAATGGATAATCTAATGTGGAGATTTAATGTGAATAACCAAAGTTAAAAATTAGTTATATTATTTTTTTTGTTATAATTTAAAAAAATAGTCATTCTAATGTGAGATTTATATGAATGGAATGGTCAAAAATCAAAATTTAAGTCACATTAGCTAAAATTATACTATGCCAATAGCCAATCCGAGAGTGCTCTAAAAAATAGCATTACGGATATTCACGAAGAATGCTATACATAAGTCCACACATCACACACCATATAATTTTATTTATTTATTTTTTCTGAATTTTTTCTGAATTTTTTCTGAATTTTTTCTGAATTAATTGAATTCTCTACTTATTATTTCTATATTAAATATTTTATAAAAAAAAATTAAAAAAAATAAAAAAAATATATGGTGTGTAATGTGTAAGCTTATGTGTAAATTTTTTTGAGACATGCGATATTCACTATACAGGGACCAAAGTGTTAAAAAGGAAATTTTGGGGGTGGAAAAAAGAAAGAAAAGGAAAATCCAGTTTCGAACTTGGGAGAGATGAGAAAAAGGGGAGGCTAATCTGGTGCTTGTCTGACTCTGACTTGTTGCTGAGAGCCCAAGACAAAAAGCTGAAGGCGACGCCGACGCCGACGACGAGGAGAAGAAGAAGAAGAAGAGTAAAGAAACCTCTCTGAATCTGTACTCAGACGCGATAAATATGGCTCTATCATTCATAGTTTTGCTTTGTTCTGCGTGTGTCTAGGCTGCGTGTCGTTTTCTTTTTCCCGTAATATTTTGATCTCAATCTCTGGTGGGTGTTTGTGTTGTTGGGTTTATTCTATAAATTTTACGAGCTATGTAGCGCTGATTTACTCAGCCTTTCGGATTTTCTACTTGCTTGTCTGATGTTTCTTACGCCTTTACGAGGTGGAAATTGGGAATTTCGCCTGTTTTTTTTTTTTTTTTTGAGTTACTACGGGGTTATTAAATATGTGCTAGTGTTCCTATGATTTATCTGCTCTTTTTTACTTTATTATTTCAATGATTTTTGCGAGGTGAGTTTTGAAGATTTATCATTATTTTTGTCTTACATCATGCAGGGGCAATTAATTCTGTGATCATCATCAGTTTCTGAGACTTTTTCTTTTTGGGATTTTTTTTTTGTGATGTGGGCGTGGGAAGGTTTTTCCCCTTTTGTAGTTGATGGGTTTCAAAAAGTTTACTCTTTATTGATGTATCTTCCAGTAGATGCTAGGTATTTCTTGTTTTCTTGTTCAAGATGCTTCAAGGCTGATAACTTTTGTAAAACCTCACTGTTAATAAACTCTCTCGTCAATGTTATCGAGTTGAGGATTTATTTATTGTTGATATGAATGTAAAATTATTTTTTTTCTTGATTTCATACATGGTCCTCGAGCTATGAGGAATTCTCTCCAGATGTAATAAGAGTGTTCCCAACCAATACTAAATGGATCTGTCTCTCTCCTTTTGATGCTATTATTGATGTGCAGTTGGAGATGAGTTTAATCGTGCTTTTCCTGCTCATGTATAATATAGGTGGAGATAGAGAAAGTTTATCTGTATTATATCTTGGTCAATCTATATGGATCCAATGGCTGAGGAGCAAACAGATTATGATGATGAGGAATATGGAGGGGCCCACAAAACGCAGTATCAAGGAGGTGGAGCCATACCTGCCCTTGCAGATGAAGAACTGATGGGAGAAGATGATGATTATGATGATCTGTACAATGATGTTAATGTTGGAGAGGGTTTCCTTCAGTTGCACCGGTCTGAGTCAGCAGTCCCACCTGCTACTGTTGGCAATGGAGCTCTTCAAACTGAGAAAAATTCTCCTCAATCGAGAGTGGAAGCTAGGGGTGCCCAAGAGCTGAGCATTCCTGGGGTTTCAGTCGAGGGAAATTATTCTAGTTCTGGTGCTCATTATCCTGAGCAGGAGGGGCCATCTGCTGTTAAGGGACCAGAAGTGGGATCTGTTAGTTACCCTGATAAGTCTTCAGTCTCACATGGAGGAAGGGTTGTGGAGATGCCTCATGATGCTCAATTAAAAAACATGGGGTTTCAGGGATCCACACCTGTGCCCCCCAATTCTGGGATTGATCCTTCTGATATGCCTGGAAAAATTACTAAAGATCCAATGCCTGTGGTAAATTCTGGCCCTGGTGGTCCTCGAGGGGTTCCACAGATGCCCACTAATCAAATCAATGTGAATGTAAATGTCAATCATCCGATAGTGAGTGAAAATCAGATTCGTCCTCATGCAGAGAATGGTCAAACCACGCTGTTTGTGGGAGAACTACATTGGTGGACGACTGATGCAGAGCTTGAGAATGCTTTATCTCAATATGGAAGGGTCAAGGAAATTAAGTTTTTTGATGAAAGAGCCAGTGGTAAATCCAAAGGGTATTGTCAGGTTGAGTTTTATGAGGCAGCTGCAGCGGCTTCATGCAAAGAGGGAATGAATGGTCATGTTTTCAATGGCCGAGCTTGTGTTGTGGCCTTTGCTTCTCCACAAACATTGAAGCAGATGGGAGCTTCTTATGTAAACAAGAACCAACCCCAGACTCAATCTCAGCCTCAGGGAAGGAGGCCAATGAATGATGGTGTGGGGAGAGGTGGCAATATGAATTATCAAAGTGGAGAAGGAGGAAGAAATTATGGACGGGGTGGATGGGGACGGGGTGGGCAGGGTGTACTCAACCGAGGTCCTGGGAGGGGAAGAGGAGGGGGCATGGGTGGAAGGAACATGGTTGGGAACAATGCTGGAGTTGGAAGTGGTGCCACTGGAGGAGGTTATGGACAAAACTTTGGAGGTCCTGCTTTTGGGGGTCCTGCTGGTGGTATGATGACCCCACAGGGCATGATGGGTTCTGGATTTGATCCAACATATATGGGCCGGGGAGGTGGTTATGGAGGGTTTCCAGGTCCTGCTTTTCCTGGAATGATGCCTTCATTTCCAGCTGTTAATACGATGGGACTTGCTGGGGTGGCGCCTCATGTCAACCCTGCCTTCTTTGGTCGTGGAATGGCAGCTAATGGAATGGGAATGATGGGTGCTGCTGGAATGGAGGGTCATCATGCAGGGATGTGGAATGAGACGAACATGGGTGGATGGGGAGGAGAAGAACATGGTCGAAGGACGAGGGAGTCAAGCTATGGTGGTGATGATGGTGCTTCTGAATATGGTTATGGGGATGCAAATCATGAAAAAGGGGTAAGGTCAAGTGCTGCCTCCAGGGAAAAAGAACGGGTATCTGAGCGTGACTGGTCAGGAAGCTCTGAGAGGAGGCCTCGTGATGACAGGGAACAGGACTGGGACAGATCAGAAAGGGAGCACAGGGACCGCCGTTACAGGGAAGAAAAAGAAAATTACCGAGACCATCGGCAGAGAGAACGTGACTTGAGTTATGAGGATGACTGGGACAGGGGGCAGTCTTCTTCTAGACCTCGAAGCAGGTCTCGAGCAATCCCTGAAGAAGATCACAAATCTCGATCCAGGGATGGGGATTATGGAAAGAGGAGACGCATGCCATCTGAATGATACAAGCATGATTTCCATCCACTGGCGGGTCTTACGAGACCTCATATCTATGTTCTCACTTGTAGAGTTTCTTGCTGGGATATCTATGGTGCACCTTCATTATTCTCTCTGGTTATCAGTAGCCCCACATTCAGAGTGTGGCTTCTTTGAGGGAAGAAGTAAGTTCTGTTTATGTTAGTCGGGAAGAACTAAATTGACTTTGCTTTCATGCTGCATACTACAAAACATCATTATCTGCTATGCTTGGTATTTGTTTGCTGAAAAACGATTGATAACTTTTAGTAGCATGCCAATTTGGATATCTTTTTTAATGTTGGACTCCTGGTATTCTTCACTAAGTATCCATTTGGTTTCGTATTTATAGTACTATCTATCTTCAGACAATTACTTTCTTCAACTTGTGATATTGTTACACTTGGAACCACCTAATTTGTTTCCGTGATTATGGGAGTCAATTATCCATATGCTCTCAGTGAAATGATTTTTTCATTGAATGGATCCTTTTGTCCTTGCTAGATTCACATGCTAGCATAAAGTTTTTAAGTTCCATAAACTCTTATGTGATATCTTTTTCTTTTCTAAGTTATGTTGCTGGTTGAATTTTCCAATTAAAGTGGCTGAAAACAACTTCACTGCTTACCTAAGTCCTTGTACGTTTAAGTTAGTATTGATTGCATTGTTTTTGCTTAAAATTATTTTTGTTGTGTGCTTGCATCGTGCTTTTTTCGATTTTCAAATAACTGTTTTTGAGATGTATGTTTTGATTGGTTGTAGCTTCTGTAATTTGTTCTAAATACATTTTAGTTCTTGTTTTCACGCCAATTCAGTATCTCTTACTACTTTGCTTTGATTTCAGTTTTAATTGTGCTTGCAAGTGTTAAGTTATTTATTTTCATTTACGTTTTCATCATATCTGTAAGAGCTATGTCCTGCTGATGCGTATAATGATTTTGTTTCTTATGCAAGGAGGAAAAATCTGATTAAGTTCAAAGTGTGGCTAAGTGCTATTGGCATGAGTAAGCTTTAGGTTGCCTGTTGGTTTAGGTATGTGGTTAGTAAAAAGGAAGTTTCAGGTGGCCAGTCTTAGGGTAGTGAGGGACTCGTTAATGTTAGTTATTACTACGTAATCAAAATGGAATATATTCCTGAAGACTCAGCTGCCACCTATCCCACCAGCTGATTCTTAAAGAATCCAATCTTCCTCTACCCAAAAGCTACAATTTATGAAAAACTTATAGTTTACTTAAAACGTTCGTAGTGTTGAAAACTAATCTAGAAATGATGTTGTCCTTTTTCCTCTTATTAGGCTTGAATAGTGTAGCAAGCCCCATGGGTAGCAGGTAAAATATGGTTCTAGTTATAATCTTCAACAAGTAACACCGGCTCTTTGGTTTCTGTTGTGGTGGACGGGTCCATAAAGCATCATTCTCAAATATCGATACTTGACTGACAGGCAGTCCCATTCTACCTCTCTTTTGTGGGGTGCTACATTGAACTTAAAAACTTGGGATGTTGGTTTCCCAAAGTGAAGTTATAAAGATGTGAACAAGGACAGTGGTGGAAGTATAGTGGGGATAAAAACTGTTTCTTTCTAGAGAAAGTGTGATAGTTATTCGGGTAGATTTAGATTTGATGGTCATTTGTCTAAATCATACCATATGATTTCTATACTGATTTCCATTTTATCGTTATCTGTGGTAGAATGAGAAATAATCACTCCTTGCACTTGTTCGTAATTCTTACTAGCTTTCGTCTGAAACTAGATAGAACCAGTAAGTAGGTTTTTTTTTTTTTTATAAGTTTTTTTTTTATAGGTAATCAAAAGGAATTCATTAATAAAAAGGCTAAGCCCAGGTATACCAGAGGTATACTTGAGAAAACTTAGCAAGTGTTACAAAGAAGAAAGAAGATCATGAATACTAAGTCTGTTACAATCAATGGATCCCGCCCAAGAAAGCAAAATCTTATAAAAGAAAATTATGAGTTTCTCCATAGATCTCTCACAATTTTCGAAGTTCCTAGTATTCTCTCTCCATAAGCACCAACACATACAAATAGGAACCATACGTCATATAGCTGTAACCTGTGGGTTATCTCGGAGACCTCTCCAACTGGCTAAAAAATCTACCAAGTGAAAAGACATGACTCATGATAAGCCAAGTCTTGTGAAAAACTCATCCCACAATTTCTTGGCCACATCGTAGTGGAGGAGTAAATGATCTACTGATTTCCCATGTTGATAAGTAAGAACCAGTAAGTAGTTAAAGGGTTATTTCTGTTATTATGCCTCATAGGGGTGCAATGCCATAGGGCTGTGTGACAAATGGACTCAGGGGATACTCGTTTGTTTCTGCAAGTTGTTTTCTTACAGATTTTGATTTGTTTTTTTCTTAATCTCTCTCTCCCTTGCCTATAAAAAAAAAATCTCTCCCTAATATTGAGTGACAAGTTAGATTATGGGTGGTGTCTTTGGCAGATTATTTTGTTCAATATCTATTAACTTGGGGGTTTTCTTTTTTGCGAATAACTTCTACCCTGTCATGGCATAAAAGGTGTTTACACCCTCCAGTAGAATTATGACGCATAAACTTTCCTTTTAATTTGGGAAAATGCACTCCAGCACCCAAGTAACCCCAAAAATCTTGAAAAACACCACAAACCCTCAGTTTCCATTTCTCCTGCTGTGCTCTCTCTCACTCTCTCTCTCTCTCTCTCACACACACACACACACACACACACACAAACCCCATTGGCAGTGCCGCCCATGGGCCACCGCCACAACCTCTGGAAGGTTCAACCTCTCTCTCTCACACCTGCTCTACTAAGCATGAAACAGTAACCTTCCAGCATTGGGTGTCACTGTGGGGTTTTTAGAGACTTTTGGAGTGAATCGGGTGATCCAGTGTTTATTCTCAAATTAAAGGAAAGCTTACCTGTCATACTCCATCAGAGGGTGTACACCCCTTATTTTATGCCATGACCTGATAGAAGTCATCCGCTTTCTTTTTATCGTCATATCCAGGGAGTGGAGTAGGCAACCTTTGTTTTCATGATTGAATCAGCCTGTGCTAGTTTTATGGAGGAAGAGGTGTTATACGGGTTGCCTTCATCGGATTCCTCTGGTGATGGCTTTTGTCCGAGTGTGCCAAAGTAGCCTTGTACCACCTAAATTTCTGTAAACTGTGATTCTGCAACAAAATGTTTAGAAAGAGTTGCGGTCTCGTATATTTTTCATAAATGAATGTTGAGGTCAAGTTTGTGCATACGATTGCCCTTTATCTGTCCATGTAAAGCATAATACTGTCTTGTGTAAAGTTGACTTTTTGTACTAGGTCGACAGCTTGTAACAGCCTTCTTTTGTTGTTTTCACTGTATTGATTTTATCTATGAGCTTGTAAAAGTTTTGTGAGGCTCATACTCACTCGTTCATAACTGATCGGTTGTAACTGAGAATTTATGTTCTGTACATTAGGAGAGCCAGGGTCGAGTTATTAGTAGATTGTAACATAGGGTCACTGTTTCAATTGTAATTGGTTATTGTAAAATTTGTACAACCCTGTCTCTCTTGAAGCAATATCCCTGTAATCAGTAAGGATTTCTGAGTTATCCTTTTAAAGTGTATTTTATGTGAACTGGGAGCAGTACTTGCATATAGGATCAGAACTGGTGTCATGTATTGATGCTACAGTACAATAGACTCGAGACCAGAAGAGTTTTGATTGCTTGAGGTTTGTTTCCCTCTTGATGGAAGCCTGATACTGCTCCTTGTGTATTTTTTTATTTTTTTGTTTAACGTTTTGTATACTTATTTTTCTCCTGGGAAGCGGCTTATTTTTTGGCAATGGGTTTAAATCTTGTTTGTTTCAAATGGGATTTGGAATGTATAGATTCCCAGGAAATGTAAATTGGATCGTGTTACTTAGTATTTTGACATAGCCTGGACTGGAGATGTACATGCCTAGTGGCCTGCCTGACTGTTTTGTCCCGTATCATATTCTGGGTAGAAAGAAATCCTGTAAACAAATAACTCACTAAAACAGCTTCTTCAATCTTCATTGTTAGGTTTTCAGATTTGATCCATTTTGTTGTGTCTTTGTTCATTTGAAGAAGCTTTGTATAGGAAATAGACAAAAAATGAAAAGCTGTATTCCTTTTATCTTAAACTAACTATTATAATTTCTTACCCATGTTGTTTTGGACCACACTATGGATATTCAGTTGCATGATTGAGATGCTGGTATGGTCTTGAAGGACGATCGATTGCTCTTGAGTTGGTCTGGAAGGGCTAGTCTTGCTTGATAAATGATAGCACATTAGGTAGCGTTGTGCTCCTGAAGTTACCTTTTTGATGTGGTTGGAGTTTATTTGAGTTTGCAACATTTTAGGACCAACTCGTCTGTACTTTGTTTTTTAACCCGTCACGAAATATAATGTGGTGTTTTGTAAACCAGCGTAAGCAAGTATTAATGTTTGTGCGTGACTAGTGCCCTGTCCCTCCTACTCGCTCTGATTTTATTCTCTCCTCCTTCCCTTTTTATTTTTTAATTTTTTCTAAGTACTTTTAGCTGCATCTAAACGTTGGAGAATTTTTATGCATCATCCTTTACACCCTTTACACCACACACTATATATTTATTTGATTTATTTTTTTTCTTTTACCAAATGTTTGATATATGAATCATGAGTAAAAGAATTCAATTAGCTTAAGAAAAAAAATAAAAAAAAATAAAAAAATAAAAAAATAAAAGGTGGTGTGCAACTTTAATGATCTCTAATGACTCTGTTTTGTAATGCTTTTTTCCTTCCTCTCTGAACTTCGCTTGCAGAAAAGAGGCCTTGTGAAGGCGATCTTTTGTATTTTCAGTTCATTTTAATTGGACTTATTTGATCTCATTTAATTATTATAATTTTTTTTAAATTTTTATATAAAATAAAATAAGAAATTCAATCTTTTCAAATTTTAAAATAATTAAAAATTTTATTTTAATAATATTTTATTTAACTTTTAATGTTTATCTCATCTTTTCTCAAAAAACAAATCAAGTTTTAAACAACTCTTATCTAGCCGCTTAATTCATTGAGGGTGCTAATTAATTGGGGTTTTGTTTTAGGGTTTCAGAATTTGGGAGAGGGAGAGTCTAATTTTTATTTGTTTAATATTAAGAAAAGCCACACGGATACAACCACGTCAGCTAGGATCCATCTTCCGGACTTTCCCTCGTGGCTGTAACTTTTTCCCTTGTAGGCTAGTAGCATATATTGCTGTCAATTGTCATCTTTGCAATGTATCGAGAAGTGATTTGATGTATTATTTTTTTAAAAAAATTGCTTTATGTTTCGAAGATTTCTCTCAATAATATTGTTTTTTTTAAATTATTTTATTTAGTGATTAAATATTTAAGAATATAAAAAATTAATGAAAGCAAATCAGAAGAAATAGGGAAACACTTAATACTTTTAATATACATATATTTATTATATTATTTATTAATTTATATATATAGTTAATTTTGCAACGATATACTCGATTAATGTATCAATACTAAAATATTTCATTTTAATATTTAAATTGAAATGATCACTAAAACCAAATCTATGACATTGGTTTTGGCACAAATACATTTGAAGAAGACAAGAACAAAATGAACAAAATGGCTCCTAAATTTATAGATGTGATATCCCATATGATAAGGATAATGGTGGGTGATGTATGAAATCTCATATTATTGAAAATGAGAAATTTTTACTCTTGATAAAATTTTAATGGAAGTCTAATTATAAAATTGACTAGTCTTTTTAGAATATAAGCCATATGATTTTGACTTTTTATTGAAGGTATTACAATAGAGTTCTTGACTTACTTACGTTATCTTTTGTCTTAGATAAGAGATATATGCTCTATTAATGACAATTAATAAAAGAAATCTTATTACATTTTATTAACTACTTCATTTTTTTTTCTATTATTTATTAATTTATATATATAGTTAATTCTGCAACGATATATTAGAATGTACCAGTACTAAAATATTTTATTCTAATACTTAAATTGAAATGGTCACTAAAACGAAACTTAAGACATTGGTTTGAAACTTGTGTGGAAGTCACTTTAGTATACATATTTCAGTTTTACCTAGTCGATGTAGATACTAGTTACTTTCAATCTAGATATAGAAGAACGGTGTTATGAATATGGCTATAACCGAGCTGAGCCAAATTATGTTGGTCTTTGGCTTGTCGAGTTGGCTCGAATAAAAACTCGAACTCGAGATTTTCATTTAATTTTTATTTGAGCTTGACTTGGTAAGCTAAACTTCTAATTAGAGTTCGAGTTCGAGTTCGGCTCGAATTGTTTATTTTTTATTTATATTTTCTCGAAAGATTTAATAATTAATAAGTTAGATAAAAAAAAAAAAGAGCTAACATTGAATTTGTACGACTAACATGTAAAACCTCTAATGAATTATAAGATGTTAAAAATTTATAAATAACTAATATCTAACTAGTTGATATTTTTTTTAATAATATATTATACACCTACATAAATTAGTAATATATACACATATGTAATATGATGTCATATATCTATTTCATATATTATTATACAAATTATAAAATATATCTAGCAAGTATATTCAATATATAGGCATGAGTAATTAGGTTACATATTATATATATATATAACTATAAAAAGTGTTATACTTATATTTTTACCTAATACATATATATCTTTTATATATATATATATACACACACACACACACATAGAGACACATAATTAAGTGTATGTATATATTTATCAAGATATGAATGAGGCTTAATTGAGTTGAGCTAATAAGTCGACTCAACAAGTGAGTTTTAATGAACTTTAATTAAGTTGAGTCAAATTTTTTTATATATATTATATCATTTACTAATTAAGCGGGTATTTGTTTTCATGGGCTATCTTTTTTTTTTCTTCAATGAGTCGAGTTTATTCAAGTTTAATTGGATGAATATTGAGCATGCTATAGAATAGATTGGTCCATTTACAGCCTTAGTTATAAATGAGGTGAAGCTTGCTAGATCTATATATATTAGATTATGATCTTAGCCTTCCCAAATCAAAATTGAAGTGTATATAAAACTTAAGTTCTACATGCGACTCATGATAGAGAGGTGGAAAAGTTGATCACTCTAGAATTTTGAAACAGATATTTTTAGCCCATTTTCTGCACACGCCTCCTCCTTGCAATATTGGTTAATGTTAGATTAAGCAGACAGTGTGATAATTGAGATTTATTAAAAGGATGTAGAATGGAGAGAGATAATTATAAGTCATATATTATTTTATTGTTATCCGTGTTAATATCTTTTATAACATTAAATACTTAACAAATAATGTAATATTCATAACTTATATATTTATCTCTCCTTTGCTAGTTTTTGATGTAATTCGATCGATAGGAATGTTAAGGCTGGGTGATCTCGATCCTACATAATGCACACAATGAAATCTTAATATATGTCTAGGTAAACATATGACATTATATATTAAGATATCTAATAAACACATGACATTATATATTAAGATATCTAATTAAACATATGACGTAGTTCATATTATGATTTCAAGGGATAATAATAATAATAAGAATAATAATAATAATAATAATCTTGAATTTATTTAATTTGTCACATAAATTGATCACGAGCAGAAATCCAATGGTAAAAAAATAATTCCAACAAAAAAAAGAACATGGAATCAGTACTTTTAATTTAATTTATAAGCAACCACCAAATTAACAATTTTGAGATACTAACCAAAAAAAAAAATGTTATGCATGCTTTGAATTCCACACTTCTAGTATGTTTCTTTATTCGGAATCCATTTTATGCATATTAAAATCATGTTGAATTGAATTACATGATCATTTCAACGAATCCTGCATGCATAATTACCATAATGATTAAGCAATCTCTGTTCATAAAAATAAGCCTCAATTAATAATGGTGGTTATGCAGTACTACGGCTTAAGTAATTCATAAAATTTTAAAAACTAAAGAAGCCAGCAACGGCACCAGCCACCAAGGTTCCAGCGACGCCGTAGGCCTTGAAGGCAGCGGCGGCGCCACTAGCATTTGGCCCAGGAGCATCAGTTCCGGTTGGAGGGAATACATCAGCAGACACAGGTCCACCGATTGGAGCCTCAACGACGTCGTCTCCACTGCTTCCGTCGTCGGTGTTTCCAATGTCGTCGTTGTCTGGAGCAGGTGCTGAGGTTGGTGTCTGTGTCTCGGCCAAAGCCAGCCCGGCAACGGCAAATATAACTAGAAGAAGAACGACGATGTGGCGTGCCATTTTTGAAGAAGGTTGAGCGATCGATCGAGTAGTGTATTAAATTAATGCAGTAGTTCTCTAAAAGTGGATAGAGAATCACTGCATGAAGCGTTGTGGATCGAAGAGGAGGAGGGGAGGGGAGGGGGTTGATATAGGGCCTGGGTTAGGGATAGGATTAGGGTTAGGGTTTTGGGATAGAAACATTAATGGGTTTGCTTGCAGTGCGGATTAGCATTGGTTGCGAAGTGTGAGGAAAGCCATGCATGCGTGCCCTGGTTTGGTTGTGGAGATTTTGTTTTTGTTTTTTTCATTTGCTATTTTCAGTTAAAGCTTTGATATTTTTAGTTAAATTGGTTGTTTCAAAGTTGTGCAAAAGGCAATCGATGATTTCAGTTCACTAGTTTTTTTTTTTTTTTTTTTTTTTTAAAGTGGTCAACTAATTATTGGTTCTAATTTTATCAAGCTTTTCTTTGGAATTAATAGATGGGTTGAGTTAATTGGCCAAAATGATTTATCAAAAGAACATAGAACTGAAACGGCCTTAGCCAAATTTATAACAAAACATACCAATTAATCTATAATTTGTTTTATAAGAAATTTTGAGATTATGTAATTTATATTATTTCTTGGAAGTGAAGTTTCTTCGTTTTAAAATAAGTAGAGATATGAATTAATTTATCATACAAAATATTGGATAAGAAAGAAGTAAAATAGGAGAGAAATTATATTGTCCACAATGAAAATATCCCAATTTTGATCTTAAATATTGAGTAATGATAGGTACAATCATGCAAACGTGGTACAATTCTTTTAAAAAAAAAATTAGAGTTTGCCATTACAAAGTTAATTTTTTATTAATGAACTTCTTATTTACTTATTTTGCTCAAAGAAACTGTACTATAATTGTTACTATTATTCATCGTGGGATCAATAATTACAAGAGTCATTCTATGCATAAGTCTTTAGTTTCTCCAACTCCACACATTTGCTGACATGAATTTATCTTTCTTTTTTTCTTTTATATAGTACTGATCTCATAATTCCCTCAAGTTTCCTTTTATCCTGAATCAGTTTCGTTCACCTATTTTTTTTTCCAAAATTGCATTTTACTCACATGAAATTCACTTTGTATGCACATTCTGGTCCACTAACCCTCCTATAAGAACTGGAAAAACCCACACCCAAATCCTCATTTTGCTACCTACAAATGTAATGTCTAAGCAGAAAATGAACAATGACATAAATGGGTCTTCCGAATTTGGTTCTAGAGAGAAGGAAAAAAAAAAAAAATGCTATATAGATGAATACTTTAATGGTTAAAACGTCGTATGAGAGGGGGAGGTAGTTGTGGAGGTTCCTTAGAGCTTAGGCTTGACGAGCATGAATTAAAAAAAAAAAAAAAAAAAAAACCAAGTAGAAGACCCATTTACGTCCTCGTCTGTTTGAAATTCTTGTTCTTTTGGTGCATTTTTTTCTCCTTTAGTTTCAAGCTGTAGTGTTGATTTGATTCTGAACATGAGTGCTGTAGGAATGGAGCTTGGATTCGCAATTTCAGGTTGAAAAGAGACACTACTCGGTGTTTGGATTCACAGAAAGTGAAACGAAGTGAGAAAAGAAAAGAAAAGAAAAGTACTAGAGCTTGATCGGTTTGCAAATAAAATTGTGACGTGAAAATGGGACCGGATTTGCCACGTTATATAGTGTGGTGTGGATATAACAGACCGGCTTAAGAATAGATTTATTCTATTCTATATTACGGAAATACGAGTGCATAAATGATATTTGTAATTAATGTTTGAGAGCGATTTGCTCTGCTCATAGTGAGCTGGGCCTATAATTAAAGGTGTAAAGGTGTATAGCAGTGGAAATGAATGGGGTCCATGAAAAGAAAGCCCAAGATCCATACGCCATAAACGAATTGCTATAACTACACTAGTTAGGGTTTGGAGAAGAACGAGAGCGAGCCAGTAAAACCCTCCCCACCCTTCGTAGACAGTCTACTGTTTTCTTGAAGCTTCTTCAGTTCTTGTGCTGCTACTTCTTTTTGTTCGTAGATCTAGACTCAATCTTCAGGTGCATTGATCTCTCTTTCTGATTCCTATCCGTGGTATAAGAAAGAGGAGACGAAAGAGATCGGAGTAGGAGGGAAATGGCGCTGGCCTTCGACGAGTTCGGAAGGCCCTTCATAATAATTAGGGAGCAGGAGCAGAAAACCAGATTGAGAGGATTGGATGCTCAGAAGGCCAACATTTCCTCAGGCAAAGCCGTCGCTCGCATCCTCCGCACCTCACTAGGCCCCAAGGGCATGGACAAGATGCTTCAGAGCCCCGACGGTGACGTCACCATCAGTTAATCACTCTCTCGGACTGAAACTCAACTTTTTTTTTTCTTTGTTTTTGGTTTTGGGACTGTTTATAAACATTCCCTAGTTTTTTTATTTTTTATTTTTTTTAGCGATTGGAGAATTTTGAAGTTGGATTATTTTAATTTCTCTGTATGAAATTCTTGATATACGATTCTAAGTTAGTTGGTTACCTGAGCAGGGTAAGTGACTCTTTGAGATTTTGCTTCTGGGGATCAATCTATGTGCTATGGAAATCTGACAGTGAGGAGTACCGTGTGCGTTTCTTTCATTTCCAACAAGTGTACCTGTGTGTGTATAATTGTGTGAAGTTATTTGTCCATGGTTGAGGGATTTGATTTGGATGGCAGGGGGATCGACCGTTACAGAGTTGAGTAGGTCCTCTAGTTTTATATCGAGTTTCAGCCCTCCAGGCTCCCCACAATTCTTACCTTTTCTCCTGTACCAACGAGCTTAACCCTTTTTTAACAATATTTTGAGAGCCTTTTGTGTGTAAAATCTTTGTAACGAAATAGCTGAAATCCATACTTTTAAACCCGCTTAGACCACTGAGTCCATACGCACTAGTTTTATATATATGTGATTAGTAATATCCATATAAAAAGATGGGTTCTACGAAACTCATTGTTCTTTTATGATGTCATTTCTAGATACTTTAACCTCTTGTCCTTTTGCTTTCATTGCAATGCGTGCATTAGAACAAAAAGTGAAAAAGATTTTGTTCATTGCAAGTTCTGCTACTTTTTGAGGTGTTTCTTACCTTTTATTTTCTTTGTTATCAGCCAATGATGGTGCAACAATCTTGGAGCAGATGGATGTTGACAATCAAATTGCAAAGCTGATGGTTGAACTGTCCCGGAGTCAGGACTATGAGATTGGTGATGGCACAACTGGGGTTGTTGTCTTGGCTGGTGGACTTTTGGAGCAGGCTGAGCGGCTGTTGGAACGTGGTATTCATCCCATTCGGGTTGCTGAGGGCTATGAAATTGCTTCTAGGATTGCTGTTGAGAATTTAGAGCGAATAGCTGAGAAGCTTGAATTCGGACTGTCGAACATAGAGCCTTTGGTTCAAACTTGCATGACCACTTTGTCCTCAAAGATGTGAGTTCATTATATATTCTTTTCTGTTTCAGCACCATGCCTGGCAGGTCCTTGGTGGTTCCGTCACCAGTGTCGTCCATATTTGATATCATGCTCTATTTCCCTTTCTTTTTCTGCTTTGATTTTCCAGGAAAAAATATTCAATTGCATGTCCTCTTGAAGCATATTTTGCCGAAATCATTTTTATATATTTTTTCGATATAGTTGTCATACATATGTCCTTGTCATATTTCTGCCACTGGTTTGCAAAATACATTTATTACATTCTTCTGTTGCCTGGTAAAAAGCACCTAGTTGTTACCTCTGAAAAAGAGCGTAAATTGTACTGGGTAAATATCCGTCATTTGTTTCACTTGATACGAACAACAACTATTTACTATTTAGCTATATTTGGATGTTAAGCATACTTCAACGCATTTCAAATCAATTATTGATAAGACTTACTATAAAATCTTCAATTTTTATAAAAAGTAATTTTTTTTATAATACTAATACCATTAAAGAGCAGATGATGGGGTTTTATAGGAGTATAATGAGACAATGAATGATGTGGCTTAAAACTATATATTTTAAGAATTAAATAATTGAGTAAATTGTTTTTGGCCTAAAACTGATATGGTGCTAGAATTTACCAAGGGTCCCAATTTGGCATTCTTTTTAATATGATTTTATTAACTATGGAAGGGTCTCAAAAGAAAATTTCTGAGCGCATCAGTGGCACTTGAAGTGGGTTAAGGGAGCTCTGGAAGCTCCTCCCACATTATCATGTGGGAACTCTGCTACTCTTTCTATGGAACAGGAGAGCATGTGTTTTTCACCCGTAGACTGGTACTCATGGAGAGTAATGGTGGTTGATGATAATTTAATGTGTTTTTTTTTTTTTTACCTTTCACATGATATTTTCCATGTTTGTGAAACCTTTTCTACATTATATGGCAGTGTGAATCGATGCAAACGCAGTTTGGCTGAGATTGCTGTTAAAGCAGTTCTTGCTGTGGCTGATTTAGAAAGGAAGGATGTTAACCTCGAGTTAATAAAAGTAGAGGGAAAAGTCGGTGGGAAGTTGGAAGATGCCGAGCTAATATATGGAATTGTTGTTGACAAGGATATGAGCCATCCACAAATGCCAAAGAAGATTGAAGATGCAAAAATTGCTATCTTGACTTGCCCCTTTGAGCCACCGAAGCCAAAAACTAAACATAAGGTTGATATTGATACAGTGGAAAAGTTCCAGACATTACGTGTGCAAGAGCAGAAGTATTTTGATGACATGGTTCAAAAATGCAAGGTGGGATAGCACTATATAGTTTAAGAGAAATACTTTATCCACAAAGGAATCTTAAAAAAGTAAACTCACAAACTGACATGAGTTGATGTTGTATGTCAAATTGTAAACTTCTTTTTACTGTGAAGTAGATATGTCGTATCACATCAAGCCACCAATTTGAGAGTTTATTTTTTTGAGATGCCTTTGTGGATCTGGTAGCACCTCTATTTTCCTGTGTTTAACTGACGTGATCTGATGTTGTATTTCAAATTGTAAACTTCTTTTTACTGTAAAGTAGATCTGTCGTATCACATCAAGCCACCAATTTGTGAGTTTATTTTTTGAGATCCCTTTGTGGATCTAGTAGCACTTCTATTTTCCTTTGTTTATTGTTAAGTTTTTTCCCTGTATCTTTCTTTTGTTAATTCAAAATTTTTGTATTTTCCCTTGTATGACTTCGCTACTTCCTTTGGTTTTATGATATGAAACTTTGAAATGCTTTTTCTTGGTACCATATATATCTTTCTTTATTGTCATCATGCCTCTGGGGTAATGGGAAGATTGACTCAGAGAATTTCAGGATGTTGGTGCTACCTTGGTTATCTGTCAATGGGGTTTTGATGATGAAGCGAATCATTTATTGATGCATAGGAACTTGCCTGCTGTCAGATGGGTTGGTGGTGTGGAGTTGGAGTTGATTGCAATAGCCACGGGTTTGTCTTGCTTAAGCTTTTCAGCTCTTTATTTTATATGGATTGATTCTATCAAGAAGTTTTTATGGAAGTTCGATGGCTTTCCTCCTTTCTGTATTTACCGGAATATAATGTTATTAATGTCTTTGTAGGTGGAAGAATTGTGCCAAGGTTCCAAGAGTTGACTCCAGAAAAGTTAGGAAAGGTATTTCTTACTTGTTACTACTGCTACTGCTCTGATACTGGTGTGTATTGCTAGATATATATTTTTTCAAGCCTAATAGACACGAATAATATTCTGTCTTACTGATATGGTCTCAACTTTTTATATAGAGTTTTGAAAGTGAAAATTATCTCTAGACTTAAGTCATATCGTAAAAGTTCGTTTTCTCATTAGATATTCAACTTGCAGTTCATTTATATGTTTAGTTAACCTTTTTTTTTTTAAATCAATTTCAATCCAAAAAATTTCAAAATAATTTTTCTATTTAAAGTTTTCCTCCAAACATTTGCCTAAAATTCAGTGAAAAGTGAAAAAATTATATTCAGACTTTTCCAATTTTACCTATTGACTTTCACAAACCCCACTACAAAAATATTTTCATTTTCCCATCTACCTTCACAAAATCCAATAGACAACACATCTCAAACAAATTTTTAAAATATCTTTCAAACAAACATTGCCTATGTTTCTAAACTTTTTGCATGATTCACACAACTTAGTCTTATTACATTTCTTCATTCTGACATAAACTTTGATTTGCAATTTTAAAGGCTGGTTTGGTTCGAGAAAAATCATTTGGTACAACAAAAGATCGAATGTTGTACATTGAACACTGTGCAAATTCGAGGGCTGTCACCATATTTGTTCGTGGAGGTATGTTAATATCTTGTCTTCTTAGGTATGCAATCAATAATCCTAGCTTGTTATGTTTTCTTCATTGGTGATTCTCCTTGTTATCTATGGATGGATGATGGTCTGAATTAAAGCTGTGATTTAGTTCATATTCATTTTGTTACCATCAAATTTGTAACTTGTGTGCTGTTCTTGAAATACGACGTGTATTTTAAAGGAGTTGCTCTTCGCTTTCGAATTGTTGATACATTTTCAATATTATCTGAGAATATGAATATGATTATATAAAGCAGCGGAAAACTGAAACAAATGGTCTTCGAGGCAGTAGATGATGTCATAATGCAATTTCGTGTCTGATAATGTAATAGGTAACAAAATGATAGTAGAGGAGACGAAGCGCAGCATCCACGATGCCTTGTGTGTTGCTAGGAATCTCATTCGCAACAATTCCATTGTTTATGGCGGTGGCTCAGCTGAGATATCATGCTCAATCGCTGTAGAGGCAGCTGCAGATAGATACCCTGGAGTTGAGCAGGTATGATAGTTTCTTTTGGTACTTCTATTCTTCTGATTAATCCACTGCAATGACCATCTTGTCCTCTCCGATAGTATAATTTCTTATGGTATTCATATCATTCTGATTAATGTCTTTCTGATGTTTTTGTGATTTTCTATGCAGTATGCTATCAGAGCATTTGCCGATGCTTTGGATTCTGTTCCCATGGCACTAGCGGAGAACAGTGGCCTCCAACCTATTGAAACACTATCTGCAGTGAAGTCACAGCAAATTAAGGTAAAATGGAAACTAATATAAGTTTTATTCTGGCCTGATGGGTTTGATTTCTTCTCTCTCTCTCTCTCTCTCTCTCTCTCTCTGTCTCTTTTGCTATAAGTGTAAGCCTGCGGTACTTAATGAGAGTGATTTGTTGATTTGGTAAACATCATTTTGGATTCAAATATGCAGGAAAACAATCCCTACTGCGGAATAGATTGTAATGATACTGGCACTAATGACATGCGTGAGCAATTTGTGTTTGAGACCCTGATTGGGAAACAGCAGCAGATCCTACTGGCAACTCAAGTTGTCAAGATGATATTGAAGATCGATGATGTTATCTCGCCTACTGATTACTGACGTCTCCAACTAACAGTTCTGCTTCACTTGAGCTCAGTATTATTATGTTGGCTTGATTTGGTGTCATGATTGACTGTGACACCCTAATGTTCACTTTGAGGAAGACCGTTTTCTTGTAGATTTTGGGGTGCCTTTCGAATTTGCAGTATACTCACTCTGTTGTTGATTTCGTTGCTACTTTTTGGCATTTATCTGATGCTTGCTTCCCTGTCATCTTTTTTTTTTTTCGTGGAAGTCCAAAATGGCTTGGGATAAGATGCTACAGAATCTTGGAAGCTTTTTTTTTTTTTCCTGGTTAATTTGTGCATCAAAACTTTTAGGTTGAGCTTAATTGCACCGACACTTATGCATTTTGGGATTATATGTTCTCTCGCTCTCTCTCTCTCTCTCTCTCTCTCTGTGTCGCATGGTCCACCAGGCTGGATATTAGGATGGCTCATTATGCAGAGGTGTAACGTTCGGTAGATAATGTAGTACTTGTGATGGTACTAATGTCCAACCACAGATTTTGTTTTTTTTCGTAGACTCGTCTTCTTCTCTAGAGAGATAATCGTTAGCCGACGTGGTTGGTGGTTAATGGATTATACTTTTTAAAGCTACAGGCAAGGTACTCACTCTCGACAAGCAGGCAACTTTGTCATAGGAGGTCACCTGTAATTGACGGGGCCCCTTGCCATGGATAATTTATGAGCTCTTTGAGAGAGAGAGAGAGAGAGAGAGAGAGAGAGAGAGAGAGAGACAGAAGATTGGGGTACAAAATGATATGTTGTAGAGAAGGCTAGAACTTATTAGAGATTAGTTTTATTTTTCAGTTTGCCTGGTTCGTCGCGGATCACAGTTTTCGCTGGGCCCTTTCATTTCACACTTTCTGTGATACTCTTACCTACATTGTAGGTGTTTTCCCTTCCACTTTCCGTAGGCGGCAGTGACAAACAATAATATGATAATATTTGGTCTTTCCCTGTGTTGATGTTGTGTATAACTTCGGGAGTATGTACTCTCTGTCTTGTGGGTAGATTTTGGAAATGGAGAACTCATTTTCTCAGGTCACGAGGATATATTAGCTTTGTGATCAAGTTAAGGTACAAACCAGCACAGCATGCTGTCTGTTGTGATATTAGGAAAAAAGTTGTGTTGATATAATCTTATTCAAAACTAAAGGCATGAAATAAGAGACAATAAATGTACCTCACAATATTTATTACTGCCCCAAAACTCTCAAATTTGTTGGGATAAAGTTTTGAGAAGATTTTGATCATCAGAGATTAAGGATGCCGATGGGGCTGCCGTTAGCCTTAACCATAACACACGCAAATAATCGAAGGGGGCATCGATATAATTTATCAGTCCGAGAGAAATTCCTATCTCTGCCGACCCCTAGATTTGCCAATTTAGTTGGTGTGTACTGTTGGCCATTATGATTGCCGGTAGTTGTAATTTATGGCTACTGGAGTTGTCGGAGGGACAGAATTTTATAAATGCAAGTCGCATATGATGTTATAATAGAAAACTGGTACGGAGGAGTTGGGAGTTACTTCCTGGCCACAAGATCTGAACTAGACAAGATCTGAACTAGGCATGGGCTGGCTGCTACTGCCTCCTCTGTATGTTTTGAAAGCAGGCACACATGCAGTTGAAAAATGTCATCCCAAGGACCAAACCCCATTAATGTATTACCGGTAACGTCTCTTTACTTCCATTCTTAGTTCAAGCCAGACCAACTGGGTCATCCATGTGATCCAAAAGCTAAAGTAGGACCCAATCTAAGTGACAGAGATGAGAGATTAGACAGAAAAGGGCTCATTTCATTGGACAATCATTACACAACACTTTTGTTCGCTCGTTTCTTCTTATCCCCATGAGGATTCTTGAGAGAAACGAGGACTAAGGTTGTAATACCCAAGTTTAAGGCAGTAATTAAGAGTTAATATACAAGAACTTTATTCCTAAGTTTCTTGTAAATACACTTGGTCTTGTTCTTTTCTGTTTGCCTTCAGATTTTTGTCATTTTCCTTTCCCCAAGCCACAGCTAGTCGATCAGCAATGCGAGCCCTTCTTGCACTTAAGTGAACCTGCACCAGATGTGATTGTGCTGACGAGGGAAGATGGTCTTGCTCCTAAGCTTGATGCCTTGGAGTAACTTGAAGATGCTCCTCCACCCGAGGGAGTGAAAAAAGCACCATTCAACAGCAAATCTCCTTCCGATCTCCAGTTCCAATTCTTCCATTGGCTCTGTGGTGCATCCTCGTGTTTGGTAACCTGAAATCAGTTGTCATACTTGAATAAGTGCTCTGATTTTATGGGCCATTTAACTTTTTTCCCATATTTTTTTTATTTTTATTTTTTATTTTTTGTATGCGGGTTCTCACCTCCTTGTTAAACATGTCATTGGGGGCGAGAAATCTGTTCCCTTGGCTGTTAATAGTTGGAGCAGCACTGCCACCAATTGCATACATTTCCCAATGGGAATAGTCATTGTTCACCACATGGAAATACCCATGTCTACATCTGCAAATGAATGTAAAAAGGAAAGAAGAACACGTTCAATTGAAATCCCAAGTCCTAGAAATCGGTGATTGGAGAGACTTCTTTACAGAACAGAGTAAGGAAAAGTTGGACCAAAAGTTCTGAAGGAAATTTACCTTGGCATCCTCTGTACAAGACCTTCTCCAAAATGGTTGAATGCTATAGTGACTTGCATATTTTTATCTTGTGTGTAGGAATCACTATGGCCCAAGAGCATGACCTTGTTATGGTGGGTCATGTAATTGTTAGAGATGGTGATTGCTGTGGCTCCATGAATGGCATCAACTAGCCCATCATGGCAATTAGATAAAGAGCAATGATCCACCCAAACATGGCTTCCCCCGAAGATCGAGACACCGTCGCCGTCCGAGACTGTCCTCCAGCCATAATGTCCAGGAGAGTCCCTGACATAGGCATTCCCACCTTGCTTGCAATCATGAATGTTGAGGCCATGAATAATAATGTTGGTCACGTACTGGATTGTAATGCATGGCCCCCCGGCAATGTGCACGCTCGCACCACGCCCATCAATCGTCTTGAAGGAGTTCATGATTAGCTCTTCCTTCAGCTTGATCACCATGTCACGCTCGAAGATGATCCAAAGGGGCTCGTCTTGGATCACGGCGTGTCTAAGAGTGCCTGGTTTGGGATTCACAGGGTCATCATCACCGGCGTCGGTGACCACATATATCTTCCCGTCTCTGCCGCCGATGGCATGCTTTCCGAACCCAATTGCACAGTCGGCTAGCCGTTGCCGGTTCTGCTCCCAATTCTTGTCGCACCTCCAGCAATCATCAATAGGATTTCCAGTCCCACAAGAGAGATAACCCAAGTTTCTCCTGGAGGCACTGATGTTCCTGTATGCAACAATTAAAAAAGAAAGACCAATGTTATATAAGAATGTAACATGTTATTAAAATGTTGATAGAACGTCCAAGCATTAACTAAATAATCCAAGGTTTTTTAAGCCTCTTACATATTTACTTCTTGCACCACTAGTTCTGGGTCTGGAACTGGTGATGAGGAAATGGAGGTTAGAGCTAGAAAAGCCAAAAACACTAAAACAGTGAGTGGAATTGCCATGGTTTTGGCACGAAATACACAAAGGGGAGTGATGGGAAGAAAGGGAACCGTATTTTGTGAGGATGTTGAGAGCAAGTGGTGTGCTTATATAGGGACTCTGAACAGATGGGAAAGTTACTCTTTTTCTGATTTCTCAATAAAGTATTCAATTTTCACCAAAGGAGAAAATGAAGAGAGCAATCAATAGAGCGTATGAAAGAGCCTGATCAAACAAAATATTAGGGGCCCTCCAACTCCATGATTTATGGTATTGAGGGGCTCCAAATCCAAAACCTCTAGTAGTTTGGCCGTTAAGCAAGGCCTCTCCAAGAATTTCTTCCCATGTTTTTTGCTATATAATTTGCCTTGAAAATCACGGGAACATAGTTCAGCTTAGTGGATTGTTTTTTTCACTAAGATCAGAGGTTTAGACAGACAAAATTACGTTTCATCAAAGACATATATATATATATATATATATATATAATTATCTGCTCATTTTTGCATTTTTACTACACAACCGACACTTTGGTTGATGAAAACTAATTGTGTCGGTATTGCATGTGTTGAAAATGTAGACAGCTCTTACTCTCTCTGTCCATCACACAAAGGCATTTTTGTTGTTTATTTATGATACGTTAAAATAGGTTAGGCTTAAAGATTTCTAGATCTCATTTCTCGATCCCTTCACTTATCTCGGCCACTATTTCCGCTTCACCCTACCCCAAGGTTTTAACCATTGCCGTTTTACCCATAATGAGAGAACGTTTAGGGCGCTTGAAAGCTTATTCTGGACCATACTTTTAGCAAAATGATATTATATGTATGGTACTTCTTCAGCTTTAATTAATTCCCATGCATGTGCTTGCATTGCTGCTTACGTGTTTTCAATGAGGTTTTAACGAAGGATTTAAGGCTTTTCATGCAGCCCCTTGGCAAGCGCCCTCAACGTTCCTACATGGACTGCAATCTAGTTTTGATTGGAATTAAATATGTTTTGAGGTAAAATATGCATTTCTAATATCCTACATTCGTTGGATATATATATATATATATATATATATATATATATACTAGATACAAATAACGTGCAAAGCACATTTACTTAATTTAATTTTTAATAAAAATTTAATGATTATTCATAATTAAGTAGATGATAAATAATTATACGTTTTCATATATTATAAAAATAATAATAAAAACAATAAGATAGTCTCGTAAATAAACATAACATATAGTTTTATTAAACTTGTTTGAGATAATTTTGATTAAAGTTTTAATAAAAGGTTAGTTCAAGATATGATATTTTTTTAATTTTAAGATGATAATTTAACGTTTTTATTATTTTGTACGGTCTCAAAATAGAGGACATTAAAATATCTATATTTTTTTAGTTATGTGATTATTTTTAAGAAATAATATCAGTTTTTTGAAAAAATAAATTATATAGTTTATAATTTATATAAGAATGTTATATTATAATTTATAATTTATATAAATTTATTTAATCATATATATTTCAATTAAATATCAAACATAAAATATTAATTATATTTATTGCTTATTATTACCAATTTAATATAATTATAATAAATTATATATACCGTATATTAACTATATATATGTCGTATTTATAGTTAATTTATTGAATAATGCATTCATTTTAAAATTATAAATTATTTTTAAAAAAATTAAATTATTAATCATATAATAGGAATAATATTTTCATGAATAAAATTAAATTCTCTAACGTATAAATTATTATGAATGGTTTATTTATATATATATTGTTATATATTTATATATTCTATACTATTATTGTGTCATTCTAGACTATTATTATTATTCTATATTTATTTTACATAAAATAAAATTAAAAAATATGTCCTAAGTAGGAATTCTAAAATAAAAATTTCTAGCATTATTTATGAGTTTAATGAATTGTGTTTAAAGTATTAAGTGGTATTAAATAGATGTTAAATGAGTTTTAAATGGAAAGTTTACTATTGTCGAAAGTTGAAGAGGTGGAATTAATTTTAATGCCAAGAACATTATTTCAGTGAATAAATTTAATAAATTGTGTTTAAATTGGCAATTCTCATTAAATACAATATTAATTTTAACAGAAACTGACGGAAAGTATTAACTTTAACGGAGAAATAAGAATTTCTATTAAAATAAAAATTTCTATTAAAATAAAAATTTCTGTTAGGCAGCGAGTTTATATATATAAAGAAGATATATATATATATATATATATATATATATATATATATAATCTATTAACGCGCAGCCCTTTGGTGTTCTATCCATTGCTTCAGGGAGTATTCACATTTGAGAAATGATACTTCATGTATTTATGAGTATTGTATTTATGAATAAATATGCAGGAATTTACATTAAAATAATTTTTTTTAATAATAAATCACAATTTTTTTTTTTTAAAGTGACTAGTCCAGAGCTCTTGCATACTCTATAACTATAAATATCATTAAATATTTGTACTACGATAAGTCCGTCATTTTCTTGGAATACACTGGACCAAATTGAACATTCCTAGGGACTGGACCGGTAGCTATCGATCAGTCCGGAACATTCGATTCGGTCCGACAAATTATTATTTTATTTTATTTTATTTTATTTTTTAAAAATAAATTAGTATTTTGTTTATTATTTAAAACACTAAAATTAAAATTAAGTGACTTATTAATATGAATTATGTAACTAAATCAATAAAAAGATATTTTATATGGTCAATGATAATAAAGTAAATGAAAATTACATTATTAATTTATATAACATTATAGATTTATACATATAATATAATTTATACTAGAACTCTTATAATATGTTAATATATTAATATATACTAGTACTATATTATATTCTAGTTATACATTAAAAAATATAATAATATATTGATCTCATCTAAATATATACAGTTAATAGTTATAGAATTAGTACTTATACTATAAGTAGTAATTACTATATATACTAGTAGTATTATTAATATACTATATGTTAGTGATATATTGGTAAATAGTAATACTATATAAAGTAATACTCTATTTAGTTATAGTGATTTAATACTAACATATTAAGTTAACTATACTAACATTATTATAAATTTACACATATACATAACTATAATATATATTATAACTCTTATAATACGTTAATATATTAGAATATACTAGTACTATATATTATAATTATACATTAAAAAATATAATACTTATGTAATATTGTGATATATTAATAATTAATTATATACAATTATTTATATAAATAAAAAAAAAATATTTTTTGTAATTCAATCTGATTCGATCTGGGGTGAATAACTCCTTAACCAAGACTGGACCGGATGGACCCAATTCGGTCCAAGAATGGTCGACCCAGTCGTTTTATTTAGTCTAAACCGGCCAACTTACACCCCTACCTACAATACAGAAAATTACCATTTCTAAGCCCTTTGTACCAAAAAGAAAGGTTGTTTTGCATGGAGTTAATCTCAACCTTTAAGATTCAACATCTTGAAAAAAATACCACTTCATCAACCTTAAACTATAAGCAACAAATGAAAGAATCCAGTATGAGAAAATCTTGACATCTCGAAAAAAGAAATAAGAGAATTGAGAAAATCTTGAGAGACAATGATGACCAAATATCTGCTCCCGAGGTTCATTGTGCGTTTTCTCCTTAACTTTATCGTGCGACTTCTCCTGAATTTCTCTTGATTTGTCTTTAAGGATCTGCATCTTCCGTGTTTGTGAAAGAGTGAAACCAGAGAGTGAAAGTGGATCTCTGAGTCGCGATCGGGGGTTTCCCTAGATCGAACAATGGCAGCTTCTGTGTTTGTGGGTGAAGATGATAGGGCGAAGGGAAGACAAGGGTGTTCATGGGTTTCCTTGGGTCGAACGATGGTGATTGTGATATTTGTTGGTTTCCCTGGGTCGAAGACAAATGATTGTAGTTTTGAATTTCATTCCGTTCCATTCCAATTGTTCTACTTGAAATTTCTCGTTCTGGTCTAGTATCCGATACACTACATCCCTCTATTCCGTTTTGCTCCAAATTTCGACTCGTTTCGATCATTACGGTCGAAATTTTTGCATACTAATCCACCGTATTCTGTGTAGCAAATTTCTATATAAAATTGGTACAATCCCCAACTTATGTCATTGATCATTTTTGCATATTCCTAATGGGCAGTCAAACAAGAGGGTTGCCACCATTCAGCAAAGAGCGTCAATTTTGAAATAAACGTTTTGTTAGATGGGGTTAATCCAAGGAAGAACATGGAGCAAAAACAAGGTCGGATACATATAAAAGGACTTCCTATCCTTTGTGTTTATTTTATTGAGCACCATAATCATATCCATCAAGTTACTTATAAAAAAAAATTATCCGACAAGTTCCATGCCTCTTCCACCTTCATCATGAGCTTTGAATACATTGGCTGTGTGTTGACAACAGAGATAAAAACAATAAGGATCTAGTTATAACTCCGTACATGTTGGTGATGATTCCTTTTCTCAAAATCGGAATCCACCTTACATTTAAAACAAAAATTGAACTAATAATATTTAATAATTAATACAAAACCAAGTTTAGAGATTTACAAGAGTAGGTTGGGACTACCAAGTTATCCCAACCCGATGATTAGATAGATTGAAGTTGATTCGTCTTGAATTTAAAAGTATAATTGGTCAAGTCCGGTTTGATCAGGAGAGGTATCCATCATTTTTGCTGAACATGATCATTAGCTATCAATCTGGTCGATCCACTCGGTTCGATTTGATTGATAAACATTTTTTTTCTCTTTATTTAGAAGAGTTAATACAAAAAATCAATTAAATTAATAAAATAATATTAAGTAGTGTCTTTAACATTTTATTAAATAATTTCATTGTATATACTGTTAATAGTAATTCTATTTCATTTTTTATTTTTTGTTTTTTTAAATAATTCGGCTGACGTGGATATGCAGGCCGGTTGCCTGTAGAATTTCCCTTTAAAATTATCTCAAATAATATTTTAAGAAATAGTTAAGTTTTTTCCTCTAGCAGAAATTAAAAAGAAAGAAAGAAAAGAAATAGAAAGGCGAAACTATAAATGCCTGGACCTGGAGAGGATGGAGGACAGCGTGATCCTGCAATCGCGCGCACACGGGAATTTGAAGGCTGTGAAGACACGCGATCACGCCGATTTTGCTGACTTCTTTCTATTCCTCTTCATTCTCCATTTACTTTTTTTTTTTTTTAAATACTTTTTTAAAACTATATGAAAAAAAATCTCATTATAAAATAATCTCAAATTGTTACTTACATTTGCAAATTGCACGTGACTTATTTTTCGAACTTCTTAATATTTATTATTGAATGTAAATTGATTGTTTGTAAAGAATAATAATAATAATAATAATAATTTGAGTCTCAAAATGTATTTGAAGGAAAATATCCCATTTCGCTTCCAATTTTATACTTAAAATTGATTATATTACACCAATTTTAAAATGTAATCATAAAATTGTTTTATGTCACTTATTTTTATTTAGAAAAATTCTATGTGCAACCTTTTGTGTATACTCTTTTATAATGATTATATTAATTTTTTAAAATATAAAAAAGAATTATATGAACAGAAATAAATTAAAAAAAAATTTTATATTGACAAAAACAATATTAAAAATCTCAAATATGAGCAAAACCAATAGCAGATAAAAAGTTGTATTTTGGGAGAATTATTTTTGTAGGTGACAAAGATGGATTGAATGAGGTCCACATGGGGGGCCGTACTATCCGCCAATTTGCTGACATGGCAATCTTTTTTAAGGGAGGGCACGTTCTTGCATGTGAGCTTTGTTCCCCTTAGATTCTTACTTGGGTCCCACAAATTTTGAGTCAAATCTCAGCCATGGAGTCCTCTTTATCCGTCCATCAACGGCAGGTCATCAACCTTACCTTCCCCAACTCCGGGGCCTAAACAGTGGGTTCTCTATTGGCAAGTTCAACGAGCTCATCCACTAAAACACCACGTCGTTTATTTACACTTTTTTCATGCCATCTGGCAAACCTTCAACCGTTAGATTTATTATTTGTTTTTTTTCAAAGGCTGCTACAGCATGGTCATGGGTGCAATGATAATATGCACCATGATACACTCACCTTTTGTGCATTATTAAATGTGTGATAAGATCATCAATCAGCTTATATATGGGGATTTATTGTGTATCTTGAACTTGATCATCTGAATTTGCTGCATGCATGTTTTATGGAAGGAAATGTTCTGTTTCCACGGGTGGTGCCTCCCAACCAAATCCATCTTATCTCATTTTTATAAATTTTGATAATAATAATAAATATATCATTTTATATAATGAGATACAAGTGTGTGATGATAATGTAGTGTATAATTTCTTTTTAATCATAATGTCATGCTGCTGATAATTTGTTTTATTAAAGAATAAAGATGATAAGGGTCTCATGTTTATCCATTTTTGGGGGGTCTTTCTTGTGCATGAAGCAATGTCATCTTATGATTACATTAGTTTGTAACTTGTGGGAATCAAATTATCCAATGAGTCTCACTAGGAAAGACCATAAAGAAATGATCCTTATTTTTAGGACTTAATCTCTTTAATCAATTTAGAGGCTCCAAGCCTAACATCACGTGGCTAAGATTTGTAGATCCCATTTATAAGAGTCTCATTAGAATAATGTTATTTAAAGGCTTTTATACCATATACTATCTACAAGGTATAATTTAATTTATAAGATTTTAATTTTAAAAATTATCTTTTAAATTAAGATTTAAATTTTTATATCATATCCGATGGAGATATGATATAAAAACTTTAAAATATAATGATTCATCTTCTTAAAAAGGGGTGCTCATTCTGTAAAAAAGAGGTACAAACAATTATATTGGATGGTCTAAACTTTCAAATTTGAGTCAAAAGATACTTTTGTCTATCGGATTTTGTTATGTATAAGTAAATTGAAGGACCGATCTTCATACCAACACTGCTACCTTAATATCCAAAATTCAAATCTATATCGTTTTCATTAAAATTTAACTTTTTGACTAATTACATTAGATAAATGTGTGTATTAGTGCATATAATCACTTATTATAACCAGATTTCTTTTTGTCTATTTTTGGTATTGGTTTTCCCAAAATTTCTTTTATCTCACTTTCTAATTCCTTTCCACTTTATTAAAATAATATTTATTTATAATTTATTATTATTATATTTCATTTATTTATTTTTACATTTTCTTAAGTACTCTTCAATTTTTTTGTCCCTTTTTTTCCAACTCTTCACTTGTAACGATGATTTTTTTTTTAATTATTTATCTATCCAAATGGTAACATTTTCAAAATCAGTATTTTTGTAAGGATAATAATTTTTAGAAAACCATAATTTCCAAAATTCTAAAATTTGACAAATATAAAATACAAAATCAGATTATCTACGCTGTAACATTTCTATCAAACTCCAAATATATATAGTAAATATGGTCATGATCTAAAGTGTAGGCAACATGAGGAAGAGTTTGTTTTGTTGGTCATATAAAATATTGGTAGAAAACAATTTGAGGAGATTGAGTAGTTTCCAAATATGGGGATCTAATTTTCAAATGTCAAATTCCAGCTTCTCCATAGCAATAAGCCGAATGTGGGGGCACCACCATAACTATATTAATTATATAAAAAACCTGTAATTATATATATATATATATATATATAATCCCAAGAGTGTGGAAATTATTAGACCATCCTGTTTTCAGTATTTCTTGTAGATATAAAGCCATCCATGCTAGCTTTACATTTTTTTGAAAATTCGTCATGTCAAATCTTTATTGTCACCCATGATGATGCTTACAGATATTGTACCGATGATCTTACTTTCAAAATAATAGTCAATTTTCTTCCCATGAAATATAGTGAAAGATACAAGAACACTACTACGTCCTTGTAGGCTGAAGAAGTCCTATGAGGTGTGACATCTAAATTATTATTATTTTTTATCAGATTAAAAATACTGGGCCTTGGTCCTTCTCTCGAGTGGAGCAAGACGTGGTTCATTTGCTTGTGGAAAGGAGTAGTCTCTCAAATTGTTGAGTCTTTGAAATTATTATCGCATGGAGGATGAATAATTGTCTCAACGCTGGGTGGGCCTTAAAGACTCTTGGATAAGAAAAAAAATGATCTCATTGGTCTAGTTGTGACCAAGAAAAGAATTAACAAGGAAGATTTTGGGATGAAAATGGCACAAGTTTGGAAAATGGAGAGTTGGGTTACATTGAATTCCAGTGGCCATATGATAAGGAAAAACTTTTAAATGGAAGACCTTGATTTTTTTTTTCTATTGTACTTTGCTAGCAATTTAGGAAGTTGAAGGAACTATCCCCCTATATAATTTAGCTTTTGCATGATCTTTTTTGGGTTCAGTTATATAACTTTTCTTTGGTTATCATGTCAGAGGAAGTGAGAGCATTTTTGGTCAGCCATTGCAAAAGCATTTGCAGATGAGGCTAATATTGACGGTTGGGCATGGGAAAAATGCCTTCGTATATAAGTTGAAGTAGACTTAAACACACCTTTACTGAGGGGGAGTGGCTTAAAGTTGATGGTCAACAACTAAGGATCTCTTTTAAGTATGAACGATTGCAAAATCTCTACTTTCATTGTAGGGTCTTGAATCACACGAGGAGAGGTGTATAAAGTAGAGAATAAACAGACAAGTGGACGAGTAGTCACAATTGCATTATGGTACATGGTTTTGAGCTTAGCTTATGAATTTTAATATCTTTGATATTAGAAAATATGGTGGAAGGATGAAAAAGGTTTCTTCTTAAAGGTGGTAGAAGGAAGTTTCTAGTGGTGGTGATAGTGGTAAAACAAAAAAGAGAAAGACAAAATTACAAGGAGGGCCACACAGCTAAGGCTTGTCTGCAATTATAGTTTTCTAAAATGACTATTAACTGTGCAGCAACATCTGATGCTTAAGAAAATAAATGGCTAATTGACTCTGGAACTTCTCATAATATCACTGATGATATACAAAAGTTTATCCATTTACTCTAAATATGATGACACTGATGAAATGACAATGGTGAAACTAAAAAAGGAAAGACATATTACAAGGAGGGATTTGAGGCTCAGTCTTAGGCCTCTTCTGAGGTTGGTGATATTAATTTGAAAAGTGGGGATGCTACAAGTCTGGTTGAAATAGAGGATGAGCTTGCTAACCACAAAGTCAAAATAGTTGAGAACCCAAATCCTGGTAGTTTCCAAAATGGTGAAGGCACGATTACAAATGAGGAAGTTAGGCAAAAAAATGTCTTAATGAAGGATGGCAATAGACATATATGGTGTCTCTTCGAGAACATATGGAAAGTTCTTACCATATGGACTTAGAGTTGCCTAATTTATCACCTATGGTGTCATTAGTACATCGAGCCTATCATCTTACAATCATTAGCCCTCTTGACAATTTAGTTACTAATAATTCCCTTAAGATGAATGCTAAGATGTCAAGGAAGAGTAGATCCACATGTAAAAGAAGAGCTAGGGCAAATCAAAACTAGAAAAACAATGATTCATATCTTGAGAGTTGTGAGAAAAAGAAAATAGGACATGAGTTTGTCTCTAATGATAATGTGTTGCATCAATTTGCTAAAAAACCAAAATCAATATTAGCTATTGATCGAAGTCCATCTCAAAATGTATTGGTGGAGGCTGTGGTGCAGCCCCACCAACTGCTATCATTAACCTTAGTTAGAACTTTCAAAAGCTTGAAAACTCTCAGACAATTCATGAATTATATATTTTGGTGAAATTTAAGTGTCCCTATTTGGTGTTTCTTATGGGAATTAATTGTAGTAGACATGAGATTGGGGTTGTGAGGAATAAAGTGGGATTTGATTGTAGTTTTGAGGTTGATAGTAGAGGCCTTAGTGGTGGGTTAGCTTTTATGGATAGGATAGATAACATATGTTTGGACTCTTATTCCAAAATCATATCTCCATCATTTTTGAAAGAGTAGATGATGGCTCATAGACTCTCATTTCAAGATTTTATGGTAGCCCTTTAATAGCGAAAAAGAGTGAGAACTGACAATTACTTCAACTTTTGAAATGAAGACAAGGGTTAGCATGGATGTGTTTTGGATACTTCAATAAAATATTACATAACCATGAAAAATAAGGGACTGTAAGTCGACCTTATAATCAAATGGGAGATTTTCGAGAAGTAGTTGAGGCATGTGGATCAAGTGACCTTGATTTTCAAGGCTCCAAGTTTACTTGCAGTAACAATAGAGAGGAAAATCAGTTTTTGGTAACTCAACTTGGACTAGCCTCTATGCAAATAGTTTTATTACTATTTTAGCTGTCCAGACATCTAATCACACTCCTTTGTTGATTATCATGAGGAATGATTTGAGTAGTAGTCAATGAAGGGAGAAACTTTTTAGGTCTGAGACCAGTTGGGATTAAAGAGATGATTGCAATAGTATCATTAAAGAGAGGTTACTCAATAGCAAATCCTTCTTCAAAGATTGGGAGAGGCCTTCAAAGTTGTAAGGAATCACTGAAGAAATGGAGCAATAGTGGGACATTTTGTCAACGGGAAGGTTTTTGGGGACAATACCTAAATATATCAGAAGTGAGAATCCTGATATGAATAACGAGAAATTCTATGAAAAACATGATTGCCAGCCAGTGGAAGGCTTTCTACGATCAGTCAATCTATGCAGAGTGAATTGATTCTAAGGAATCCTTGAAAAGACTACCGTTTGATGGGTACACGAAAGTGACGAAATTGCCTTGACTACAGAATCATGCTTGTTGCAAGGAGACAATCAATAAATAGAGAAAGGAAATCAATGACAAACTAAAGCATATTGAAAGCTACATAATCTAAACACATGGAATCATTCAGGCGACATGCAAAAAGTGGTGGATGGATTATTGGAGGAAGAATATATTAAAATAAAACAAAGAGCTAAACAAACATGGTTTAAAGATGGGGACAAAAACACTAAATTTTATCACATGCGTTCTAGCCGAAGGAAGAAGATCATTTTTATCAAGTGGTAGAGAATATGGTTATGTGGCAAATAGCCTTGAGGAGAATTTAGAAAACTTTTACCAATTTTATCAAACACTTTTCACCTCTTCCAACCTAGAAGGTATTGATGAATGCCTTAACTTAATGAATCCAAAAGTGATTGAGGAGATGAACACTTTTCTAACTAGAAAATTTACAAAAAAAGAAGTTAAAAAGGAATGTTTCAGATGAATCTATTGGGCTCCCTTGGACTAGATAAATATCCAGTAGCTTTCTACCATAGTCACTCGAAATTTGTAGGCAATATTGTTAGTGAAGCTTCACTCGAGGTTCTCAATTTATTAGGTGAGATGGTACCCATTAATGAGACATATTGTGTTGATTCCTAAGGTTATAAGCCCCAAAAAGGTTTTAATTTCTGGCCAATACCCTTATGTAATATTCTTTATAAGCCCATTTCCAATGTGTTGGCCAATAGGTTGAAGAGCATCTTGTCTGATATTATTTTGAATAATATAATAGTAACTTTTGAGGTCGTACACTCCATGAATGCTAGATTCTTTGGTCATGCAGGGTATATGGTCTTAAAGCTCAATATGAATAAGGTCTATGCTAGGGTGGAATGAGAATTTCTAAGAGAGGTAACATTGAGGCTAGGTTTCAACGGCAAATGGATCAGTTTGGTGATGATGTGCATCAATTCAATTTCTTTCTTTATCCTCATTAATGGATTTCTCAATGCTCTTTAAACCTACAAGGTGGATAAGGCATGGAGATCATTTGTCATCATACTTATTCATCATTTACTCTGAAGTACTAAGCTCTTTGCTTAAACAAGTTGAGGCATCGAGGCTAATTTTTGGCATTCCAATTGCAAGAGGTAAGTTATGCATTAATCACCTCTTTTTTGTATAAGATAGCCTACTGTTTTATAGAGTAAATCCCTTAAATAGGTTAGGCTTATTGGCATTCTTCCTACCTATGAAAGGACCTTAGGACAAAAAATTAATAAAGAGAAGACCTCTATCCATTTTAGTGCCAACACCATAAAAGTGGCTAAGAACTCCATAATCAATATTGCAGGCGGCAGATCCTCCACATCCTATGAGAAGTATCTTGGGTTGCTAGTCCTTATTGGATGATCAAGGCACAAAACTTCTAAAAGCATTATTCACAGAGTAAGGACTAGGACCAGCAACTGGAATTCAAAGTTCCTCTCATAGGCAAGAAAGGAAATCCTACTTAAGGTTGTGGTTCAAGCATTGCCTACTTATAACATGGAAGTTTTCAAGCTTTTTAAATCACTACGATTAACAAGGTGATGCATCATTTTTTGTGGGGTTGGCATAAAAATTATAGGAATGTCTATTGGGTTTCATGGAGTCAAATGGGGAAGACCAAGTCCATAGGAGAATTAGGTTTTCATGATTTAGAATGCTTCAACTTGGCTTTACTAGCTAAGAAAGAATGGAGAATCCTACAAAAATCATAGTCCCTTTCTACTTAAGTCCTACAATTAAAATACTTTCCTCACTGTCAGTTTTTCAAGCCAAGCTATGTTTAAGGCCATCTTTTTTTTTGGAGGAGCATTGTTGCATTAATATATTTGGTGGCTAAAGGCTCTTTTTGGAGTACTGGGAATGGCTAAAAAACTATATTATGGAAGGATAAATGGCTACCTCAACCTTCAGCCTATAAGGATAAAAGTGTAGTGAATGTATTGGATGAAGATGCTTATGTGGCAGAGTTGATCAATCTTAACTCTAAACATTGGAAATTGAAACTTTGGAGGAAATCTTCTCAAGTAATGAGACAATTATCATAAAGGAGCTTTGCTAGATACACGAATTTTTCTACATGAATTGCATAGGAACAAGTTTTCAATTCCACATTAACTACAACTAAAGAAAAAATAAATAAAAATAAACATTTGCCAACAAAAACGGAATTAAAAATTAAAAAGGTTGAATTGCAAAACATGGCCAGAGATGAATTACAACCCATTTTCTATGCACTTCACGCACAAAATTCCTTGTAAGTATAATTTTCCATCATAAAGAGAATTTCCACCAGTTTTGCAAATGCACCAATAAGTTGATTTGGAGATGCAATGCTAATGAAAAATTATTAATGAAAAGTGCTTACCAATTACAAAAAAACTTAATTGTCTAGCTAAGGTGCAAACATCCAAATCTTTATCAAAGAAAGAAGAGTGGGACAACTCTTGAAAGCTCAAAGTGCCTAATGTCAGTAAGGTTGTTTATGGAGAGCTTATTTGGACTCACTACCCACAAACATGAACCTGTCAAAGAAACAAATAGTAGACTCACAACTGTGCCCCATCTGCTCGAGGGAAGAGGATCAGTGTAGTTCAGCAAAGGATGTTTGGAGTCATTGTTCAAAGCTTATACAAAAAAGTGCACTCAATGCAGACAATTTCAAAGAAAAATTTGAAGCCTTTAATGTAGTAGCTGAGCAGGATACTATGGAGAAGTTTGCTGTGATAGCAAGGAAGATATGGTTAAGGAGAAATGAATTCATGTTCAAAGGATCTTTCCTTCATCCATCTTTCATCTTTGGTGGTGCAACAATCGAGGTAGCTTTTGGTGGATTTTAAAGAAGTGTAGTCCAAGAACATTTGGTATATTATAGACATCACATGATCTATAAGGGAGAGTCACCTTCTGAAGCTTTTTACAAAGTGAATGGGGATGCAACTATTAATAAGTCTATAGGCAAACTTGGTATTGAGATTATAGCTAAAGACCATGAGGGGAATGCCATAGCTGCGAAAAAGTTTCCCTAAATGAGGCATCATTTATAACATCATCTGTTGTACAATTACCATTCTTGGCAAAAGCTTTGAGAGTTTTACATGTAGTTGTTTTTTCTTTTGAACTTGGTTTGAGGAAGATTATTTTGGAAGGGGATGCCTTCCAAATTGTTAAGTATATCACACAAGATTTTGTGTCATGGCATAATGCTTGGATGATGATTTCTGATGTTAAGTAGCACCTCTCTAAGTTAGATGGTTTGTTAACCACATTAGTAGAAATGCTAATGGGGTTGTTCACATGTTAGCCAAGAGCTCCCTAGATATAACTAGTAGAGGATGTGGTTGATATGGAAGATCATCCTTGATGTATTCAGTTCTTTATTTGATGAAGGCTTTATCAATAAGAGATGCTATTTTATTTTTTATTTTTTTTAAAGGAAGCCTTATGAAAAAAGCATTATTTTGAGTGAAACATACATATCTTTTAAGGATCCATCTTCACTCAACATATTTGACTATCTTCACCCACCACATCTTAGTCAATTGACTGCAATATCATAAATCAATTTTAATAAGAAGATTTGTGTTTAAAATTTATCTGATACAAATATATTTTATAAAAATAATAATTTTACAATATAACGTACTGTATTAATTTACGTTACTATGCCATTTTATAAACTAAATTTTAATAAATCTTTTGTGAGCCATTGTAACGTGGAAGTTAGTGATCAATGAGTTATTTAAAAAGAGAATATCTTTGTGCCGGTCGGGCTGTCCAACCTCAAGCCTTACAAACATAACCATCCACATAAGTCAGTTTAATTTACATCTCATGCGCCTGCCTTCAGTTGATCCAGAAATTTTGTGCCCTCTTCATTTGTGCCTAGATCCTCTTGACCTACCTAATTTTCTCTTTTTGTATTTATGATTTTTGATCCGTTTTCTTGGTTGTCAATTGAAGTCTTAGGATTAAGTTTTAAGCCAAACAATAAGCCAAACAAAAAGAAGAATGTGAAGTGAGAGTGATTATTGTGTACTAATTTGTTTAGACTGGTGCTTAAATGGAGGAGAAGCTGAGCGAAAAAGAATAAGGAAAAAATAAGTTGCGAGGTTTCTCTATGCGATCTTGATACACACATCCCAAATGACACAGACAGTGACGGTGACGGTGACGGTGACGGAGACCCCGATGGTGATTTTTTAAGTTATTCACTTCTATTAACCATCGATGAAGGTTGTCCATATGTATTCGGCTTTTTCTTTCATTAGTGAACTTGAAGCCATTAGTGAATATGGAACTTGAGCAAAAACAAAGAAAAACAAGCTTGCTTAGGTGTTTAAAACCTGATTTATTTCATCTTCCTGGCCAATAATCCAAGCCGCCTTTATTATCTCTTGCCTTTGATTTCTTTTTCTTTCAATTGAAGAGAGAGTTGTAACGCCCCAATGGAAGGCCCAAACCACATGGCCTATACTCCAAAAGGACTAGTCAATGATACAATTGGAGCCCCATTGGAACCTTATAAAGAGCTAGAACTTCTCTTTCCCAAGCAATGTGGGATCCCATACACCACCTATCTTATCATTCTCATATGAGGTATCACAATCTACTCCCCTTAAATGTCCGACGTCCTCGTCGGGTCTGTCCATTGTAGGTGGTACGGCTCAAGTCCCACATTTCTGGTTGAGATAGGCTCTGATACCATTTGTAACGCCCCAATGGAAGGCCCAAACCACATGGCCTATACTCCAAAAGGACTAGTCAATGATACAATTGGAGCCCCATTGGAACCTTATAAAGAGCTAGAACTTCTCATTCCCAAGCAATGTGGGATCCCATACACCACCTATCTTATCATTCTCATATGGGGTATCACAATAAAACAACGCCCATCCTGGGGCTCGAACCCACGACCACAAGGTTAAGAGCCTTGCGCTCTACCGGCTGAGCTAGACGGGCTCATATGAGAATGATAAGATAGGTAGTGTATGGGATCCCACATTGCTTGGGAAGGAGAAGTTCTAGCTCTTTATAAGGTTCCAATGGGGCTCCAATTGTATCATTGACTAGTCCTTTTGGAGTATAGGCCATGTGGTTTGGGCCTTCCATTGGGGCGTTACAAATGGTATCAGAGCCTATCCCAACCAGAAATGTGGGACTTGAGCCGTGCCACCTACAATGGACAGACCCGACGAGGACGTTGGGCATTTAAGGGGGGTAGATTGTGATACCCCATATGAGAATGATAAGATAGGTAGTGTATGAGATCCCACATTACCTAGGAAGGAGAAGTTCTAGCTCTTTATAAGGTTCCAATGAGGCTCCAATTGTATCATTGACTAGTCCTTTTGGAGTATAGGCTATGTGGTTTGGGCCTTCCATTGGGGCGTTACAGAGTGATGAAGAGAGTAGGAGAGAGTGAGACAGAGGAAGCCAGAGGAAAAGGAAAGAGAGAGGTAGGGAGAGAGCAGAGAGAGGGGGTCGGGAGGGGGCTGCTTTGCTTAGAAATGTTTCTATACGGTGGAGTCTACTTTTTTTTTATTGTGCATTTTTTTATGTGACACACAGTAAATGGAGGGCGGCTATTCTCATTTTCTTAGCCAGACCGTCGCTCAACATTTCTCGTTAAATAATAGCCTTTTATCTTATTTTAATATTTGTAGTGGCACATACCAAGCAAGCAATTCTAGATAGTCTTAGAAGACAAAGTTTCCATTAATTCAATCCGAACGAGCTTACGAGTTCATAATTTCTCGAATCGGCCTACGTACTGAGTTCACAAATATAAATAAATATATAAAATAAAATAAAAATTAGCAGCCATGCATGTGAATAGAAATAAATGATACCTATCCGGCCTGTTAATGATTAGATCACGTGCTGGGTTAGGATAGGGAATGAATGATGTCTATATCTTCCTTTCTGTCTTTACAAATCACAAAGTTTTATGAATGTCGTATTTGCGTGCATTATTACATGAGATATATGTCCTTTATTATATAGTATATATATTTACATTATTTATAATATACTTTTCTAGATTCCTTGTCCACATTTATAAGATAACAAATCAAGCTTTTCTGTTCTGCCAAGATCCTTGGGCTTAACAAAGTAAAGACATAAGATAATGCCAATAACATGAGCGGCCGTGATCTTAGTAAAATAATATAAGGATAAAAAGGATATTTAATTGTCTCCACCTTTTTCGTACTGTGATCTTCGTCCATCAAATTTTGGCACTTTGCTTCCTCCCATATTTCAGAACTTCAGTTATTTATGTTCAAATTTTGGTCTTATTCCTCACTGTAAACTCGAGGAAAATGCTATATATAATGAAGTGAAAAAGAAATCTATTTGGGCTTTTAGCTGGGAATGGTCATCACTCATCACGCGTCTTTAGATTGAATTAGAGCAAATCGAGATCTGTAAATGTTACATACTCGAGTTCTTTACATTTTAAACTCGATGAACCTGCTAGCTAGATTTGAGCTTAGAAAAATTAAGGTTTCAAGATACTAACCAAAATCACAAATACATAACCAAAAATTTACAGAACATTAAGTAAAATAACAGAATATATGCAAGCAGTGAAGAAATTAGAGAGAATATACAGGATTACGTGATTCGACCTTAATAATTTACACTCACGATAGAAATAGTCTCAAAATTGAATCTTATTAAAGAATCATCTAAAGCCAAATCGTTAACACAGATCACACTAGTCTTGAGAACAAGAAGGCAAGAAACCATTGCTATATCTCTCAATATCAAAAACCCTAGCCCATTGAGAATCTCTCTCTCTCTCTCTCTTAAATGCTCAACAGAAATGAATTACCATAACAATATCTCAGCTTAACTTATATCTGGTGTAATACAAGATTGTGGCACGTGGTGATCCAATGGTCTTCATTTCTCTAGGTTTTATTAAACAGACAGGTATATGCTTTGTGCAAAGACTGAAATGCCCCTTTGTGCAAAGACTGGAATGCCCCTTCTGTTTCAGCTCTAAATCCCCCATGGTCCAGCATGTGTCACCATATCATTAGCTGTACATTAAAAAGATTTGAAGCAAATAATACATAATAAATGTTAGACACTTTGATCTAACAAGATTCCTGTGAAAAGGAAATCTCACAATAACTATCGATAGAATGTCAAGCCAAACATCTACATTCAACTGCGCTTGAATGTGGAAGCAAAGTTGGGAAAAAATTAACGGAAAAACAGCGGGATTAAACCTTCAAATATATTATAAATAAAATTTTATGTGAAGATCTCACTTTTAGGTGTTTTTTATGCACTCCACTATTATGATTGGTTGTATCACTTTTTTTAATATAAAATAAATGTTTTAACTATTCATATAAGTAGAATATGCAAAAAAAAATATACAAAATATTCATATCATGACCATTTTTTTTTTTATATTTATTTTTTATCTTTTCTTACTAAAAACTGGAGTTCTAAAACCAAAGCAATTGGCAAAGATATTGGCCTACAATTAAGCTTTGTGTTAGTAATTTTGTGATATTTTGATTTCTTCGCTTTCCATGCACACTTCTCTCATCTCGTTTAAGTAAATTTTAAAATCAGCAGGACGGATAAATTGAGATATATTTTACAGGAGGTTTAGATTTTAATTTTTAATCTGCTGCAATTTTGATCTATGAAATGTGTTAACCATATCCTACAAAAGGATTGGACTTCCATTATTTCAAGAGCCACAACTTCACTTCAAAAGGCATATATATTCGGTTACTAATAGGACCCCATTCGGTTTGGATTAAATTGGCCCACTTACTCTCTTCAATCAATACTTCAAGGCCGCACTTCATAGTTTTAATTCTTTTGTGGGACACGGCCACAATACAATAACTGAGCCCCCTATTTCATCTTGAGCAACACACTTTGAATGGACTTTCACAATTCACTTTTGATCACCTAGACCGCATGGGACATCATTGAAACTCACGGGACCTACAAGGCGTCACACGCATATAAGCAATCGAGTTTCATTCGTATTTAATTGGAGCACCGGATGGGTTTTAGTTTAAGTGGGATATAGAAATTGACTGAGACTCTAACTTGGAAACACAAAAGGGCACGGCACTATAACTATAAAAAGGAGAGTACTGCAGCGCCGTGAGATCAGACCGGAGACCTGAGGAGAAAATAGAGAACAAGTCGAGGGGCAGTTGACTTCATTGGAGATTTTCTTTAAGTCTTTTTGAGGAGGACGATTTAGAAGATAGAGTCGAGAGCTGCATGTTGTATCAATCGATTCTAATGAAAAACATGAATTTTATTTATTTTCTTTTTAATTTTACCATGAATTATATTTTATTTTTTAAAGCGTTGATATAATCTAGCATTGAACACACAGTTTATGTTCCGAGTTATTTTATTTTTAATATTTTCATGAATGAGTGTTTAATTCTTATTCTTAATGCTTACAATTTTTTACGAATTATTATTTGATCAATTGAATTACAATGAGACCGAGAGGTGATTTGTGGTTTTAGTTCTAGATTTAAACACTATTATTTGAGCAAAAGTAGAGATATTTTATCGTAACTAGTGTGATTTTTTAAAAAATTCAAAGTACGTAATGAGTTTTCAATTAATTAAATTCGCATAGAGATATAGAATTATTAGTTGGAGATATTTTTGAAATTATTTGAGAGAAAATATTGAATAGTTAAAGAATTTTTAATAATCAACACGAGATTATTGGAATTTAATAATTAAGAAGAATGAATTGTATGAGACATGCTAAATGAAATCAACTGCATTAAATCTATTTTTTTTTTAATATTTTTACACTCCTAAATTTTTAAGCGTTGGTATTTTTGATTCGTAGATTTATTTTTGTTAAATAGTATAATTTAACTTAGATTGTAGAAATGTTCCATTTATTTCGATTTTTTAAATAGTAATTAATTTAGTGAATTTCGATATTTAGTAGCATAGTTAATCCATGTGGGTTCGATATATGTTTTCTATAAAACATTTTATTATTTGTTACAATTCTGTGCGCTTGCAGATTATTTTATGCGAACAACACTAGTGGCAAATCTAGTAGACAAGTTGTGTAGGCATAGTAGTAAGGGTGTAAGAAGACTGAATTGGACCAGTGGACCGAACCGGACTGGATGGAATTCGGTCTGGTCTCGGTCTAGGGCATTTCTCCCCTTGGATCGGACCGAACCAAATCAAATAACTTATATATATATATATGTATATGTAAATAATAGTATATAAATTATAATATTAATATTAATATAGATTAAGAGTAGTAGTATAATATATTAATATATAATATATACTCTTATAATATTAACATATTATAATTTATAGTAGTTGACCAGTTGTAGTATAAATATATAAATTATAGAGTTACAGTATATCTATATAGAGTATTAGTAATAACTTATAAGTAATAAGTATATTATTATTATTTAATATATTATTACTAATTTGTCGTTACTTACTAATATATAAATTTATAATATACTAATGTAATAATGTTTTTTACTTTTTTATTTAGATTATTTTTTCTTTTGCCAATTATTTTAAGAGTAAGTTTTTTTTAATATTATTTGGCTTAAATCTGTGATAAATACGTAAATTGAGCTGAAAATAATTAAATTTGGACTAAAAATTATTTTTCATTGGTGTAAAATTTTAGATTAAATTTAATTCATTAAATCATATCAGGCGTCCCTGGACCAGACCGAATTAGACCGAACCGATATGGA
This sequence comes from Platycarya longipes, assembly GCA_036559045.1. NCBI lineage: Eukaryota > Viridiplantae > Streptophyta > Magnoliopsida > Fagales > Juglandaceae > Platycarya > Platycarya longipes. Next base: position 29,934,429 of record CM071793.1, on the reverse strand, counting down.
CTGAATAGAAGTTTGGTTTCGGTCCAAAGTAGAAAATTTTTTGAACTGAATGGAACCGACCCACGGTTTCTCTGGATTAGACCAGACTATTTACACCCTTATATAGTAGCTTTACTCCTAATATATTATTGAATTTAATTATTTATTTAAATTATAGTTATATAAAATATATATGATTAATATATAAAAAATACATATATTTTTATAAAATATGTACAATCTTTCTGACTCGAAATCAGATAATCGAAATTGAAACTAGAGTTGAAGTCGAAATCGATACATTGCCACCTCTGACTCCAACCCCTACTTTTATAGTTAAAAAATTTATAACTATGACTATGACTTTTCAAAGCTTAAGTGGAGTCAATGTAGAAGAGTCAAAAACAGAATCAAATTTTTAAATTTTTGCATAACCCTACGAATCAAATCCCTTTAGAATTCAAAATGCAGTACTTGCATATATTTTAAATCCTTATTATTATTATTATTATTATTATTATTTTTTTTTATCCGTATACTATGAATCTTAAATTGTAAGTTGTGATTTGCAACGCATGTTTATGGTCACTCCAAGTTAGTTTTTCAATTATCTTTTAGCCCAAAAACATTTAAAAACAAATTTCAAGTTTTAACAAAGCATAAAACAGGTCTCTTTTAATAGTTTGGCCGAATATAACCAAATTTTTATACTAGATTTTGTTTAGATTTTCCATCGAATAATGTAAAGTCTTTTGTAACGTTTTAGGTACTAAGAATAAGACAGTATGGATAACACATCTAGAAATTATAATATTTTCGTAGCATAATGTAATTATTTGAATCTATAAATCAAATATCAAATCTTACAGTTTAAGTGATGTGAATATATGCTCTACACACTAGCTTAAAAATATAATAACTCTTATAGAAAAGATCAATGATTTTATTGAGCTGCACTCAAATTCTGAAGGAGAGGTAGATTTAGTAAATATGTGAGAAATCATGTAGGCGTGAAGAAGAAATTATATGTTTCTATGTTTTAAATTATAATTAAACACTTGTCAATTTTTTTATATTAAATCTTTAATTATAATTTATTTTTCTAATTTTGCCAAAGACAGACTACTTGAGGCCAAAAGTGCAAGCCAAGAGGTCTTTTAGATATCAACAACCACATATAATGTTAGCTTAGGCCTGTGTTAACTAGGCATGAACCTTAACAATTTTTTTTTTCTTTGATTCTATGTACACAGCATAAACAAGGAAATTTCAACACCAAATGCAATGGAATGCATGCTGATGATAAATTGGAAGATGATAAATGGGAGGTAAAAGCTATAAAGGGCTAACTGAGATCGATATCAACCAGGTCCGGGTATCCCCTTTCGGTCTGGTTGGCAACAAGCTCTATGCCTAGCTGCCCTTTATCTCCAGCACCAAATGCATATAGCTTCCCTGATTTGGTAAGGGCAAAGGTGTGAGCATTCCAATATATGGAATTGGTGAGGCTGATCTGTACTACACGCTCATTAACTTGCTTCAACGATGTTACAAGCTCTGGACTTAACAAATTTGCATGCCTGTTTCCCTGAAAGATACATTACGAAAAAACAATATCATTCACTAGATTCATAAAATTGTAGATCTCTCTCTCTCTCTCTCTGAAAATAAGATCAAGCTGTGGTGATTTATTAAGGTCCCGTTTGAACAGTGAGATGAGATGAGATAGTTTTAGATGAAAGTTGACTAAAAATTGTTAGAATAAGCCCTGGTTTGGATTCAGGGGTGAGATGAGATCATTACAACTTTCTCAAACTCCAACAAAAAATACAATAAGCAACTCAACTTTTTAAAATCTCAAAACAATAGTAATATTAAAAATCAATATTTTAACAATATTTTATTCAACTTTTTAACTTTTATCTAAAATTATCTCATCTTATTTCATTATCTAAACGGGGCCAAAGTGTCCAATAGCCAAGGACATAAATCTCTACTTTTATGAAAAATAAAATTGCATGACATTTTACCATAAAGCCAGATTAATGGAACTATATGAGAAAGAAAAATTGGGAGAAAGCCAGACCTGTCCATCAGCACCGCTATTATGTCCAAGACTGGAGGATTCTCCACAGCCAAATGAGTACACATCACCATCATCAGACACCACAAAGGTCGTGTAATCCCCTGTAGCAACATGCACTGCTTTCACCTTGCCCAAGGCTTCCACAACCTTAGGAACTGATTCACACTCTTCATTCCCATGACCTAGGCAACCATAACGCCCCCAACCCCATGTGCAGACCCGTCCATCCTGGCCAACCACAGCGGCATGCCAAGCACCAGCTGCAACTACCATGGGCTGAAGGTTCAAAACCTGAAACTGCTCAATCAATCGAGGGTACTTTTCATCTGTTCGTGAACCATGTCCAAGCTTCCCACCCAAGCCGCACCCAACAGAGTAAACCGACCTGATATGATTTATGAAGGAAGATGAAACAACTAATTAATTACCTAGATGTCATCTCCAATACATCTATTATAAGTTATAAAGGATTCTAAAGAGGGGGGGAAAAGTGAGATGCTAAACAAGATTCATATTGTCAAAGCCAAATTCAGAATTTTGGGACTTCCAGAATAGTATGTGAAAAAAATCCTAGATGTGAAATTATCTTCTAAAAACCGATTCCAAAGCAATTTGTTTTAAAATATTTCAAGTGATATAAAAAAGCAATGCATTTTCACATATCAGTTAAGACAAAAAGATATATGAACTCTTTGTTATCCATTGAAAGCTACTCAGCATAATTAAGAACGGTAATAGATAGGTTCTATATGCCTAAACAAAATATGACAGTAGAAAATACTTTCATCTTAAAACAGATAGAATTTAATCTTAAGATAAAGAAAAGAAGATGGAGCTCACATGCCACTAGGTTGACATGCTAGAGCAAGAAGATAGCAGTATCCAGCTGCTATTTGTACGACTGGTATGTTTTCTAGTGCCCCCAACAAAGGATGAGGCTCCAAATCATTTGGGTCAGTCTGGTGACCAAGTCTGGAATCATTGCCCCACGAAAATGTATAAACCCTGCCTTCTCTAGAGAGGACAGCCGTGAAGAAATTGCCAATTGCAGCTTGGACCACATATATGTTTTTCAAAGATTCAACCAACTGTGGAGTTGTAACAAATTTAGCTCCTGGAACACCATACTCGGCTTCGCCAAAGGAGTCCTTTCCAAAGGCATAAACCTGTCCAGCATCGCTGATCAGCATTGTCCTGCCAGCCCCAGCAGCTGCTTGGATAATCCGAATGCCTTGCAAGGATCTGCAACATAGTGTAGTTCCAATAACTTTTTTTAGTTGGAGTCGTTCCCTTTCCATATTCTTGCATTTATTGTATCATGTCTAAGAATGGTCAAATGTAGGTAACCTGATTGGCTGAGGCCGCCATTCCTCTTCAGTGGTGCCATGTCCAAGTTGTCCCGAACTGTTGGAGCCGAATGAGTAAACAACTCCGCTTGACGTAACAGCAATACTATGACCAGGCCCTGCTATTGCCTGGGATTTCTCTCTTCTGCAACATGCTTCTCCAGCCAGCAAAAACCGCAGGACGAGTTTCCATGAGCCCCCGCATCTTTGCTTCAACTCTTGGCGTTCTTCTGTTGTCATTGGCCTAAATATGGCCCTCTTTTGGCACATGTCCAGAGCAGCAAGCTCTGATAAGGACAGCTCTAAGTCGGGAGCAAAGTTTGCAGGCTGCCTAAAGAAGGAGCATGTTGCCTGCAATAGGCACATTCAAAATCAAATGAGCAGCATTATCAATTCTAAGATTGCAAAATACGTTCAATACCAAAATGCACAGAATCAGGGCACTTACCTCTAGTTTTGCAAGATCTTGGGGATCCAAATGACATGCTGTAAGGACATGAAGAACAATGGAGGGATTGGCAGACAAGGGGAATTCTCCGGGTATGGAATCCCCAAAGCAATGGCGTTGCTGTCGTTGAAATGCCGGTATCGATGCGGCAACAATAGCAGTAATTGGCTGATCGGGAATGTTATGGTATTGAATAGTTGGGGTTCCACTAGTTGTAGCGTCCATGGGCAATGCCGCAGTTTGCAGTGCCCAAATAAGGTAGACGAATATATGAAACTTGCTGGGAATAACCAAAACATTAGCACAAAAATTACTACATTATTGTCTATGGCGAGTATCCAATCCCTACGTCTTCTACATCTTACTATTTTCAAAAATATTGGGCACAGGTATCTACCTTAAAATATGTATTGATCAGCAAACTTCAACTCTCAAACCTACAGAAAAAAGATGCCCATAAAATCTCCTTACATGAGGAAAGGAAACAAAACTGAATTATATGGTCCGTCGTACATGAAGAATGCCCATTATTCATAAGAAAACTAAACAGTAAATCCTCCTATAAAACCAAGGTATATAGACATATATACCACAGGAAGTTGTGAACCGATCATTGGATAATAGGCTCAACCCAAGTAAAAGCCAGCCTTATTAAGAGCATCCAAGTTGAAAGGACCATCGTAAATCGAAAATATTTTCATATCGTGAGTCAAAACTAGGAATTTAAAGAATATCAAAAGAATAAAAACTTGGAAGAGACGAATACCAATTCTCCACGGAAGGATATTCGACACCTAAAAGAAACCCCAAAAGAAAAGAATTTTGACATGAAAAGACAATCTCCTATTCACGTATACCCACGATAACTTATAAAAATCAGATTAATCCGATCAAAATAAACCAGGCAACACTATTCGACACCCATCCTTCAAAAACCCAGAAAATGGGTCACAATCGTTAACAATCTAACATAGAACTGAACACAAAGTCGATCCTTTTAGCATACCCAGATCATCACATCCATCGGAATATCCAATTGACCATTAAACTTGATCAACTACCAAAAGAAGAAGAAAAAACTTAACGCAATCAAATATGATCAAATAACTTTTCCATCTGTACATTATGATCATTACAGATCGAAACAGAACAATACAGAAATGAGGATTACATATCAGAGAAACCCAGGATTCCTCAAAAGCCATCTGCATCCGTCAACAATTGCACAGAATTTCACCTTTTTCTTATTCAAAACAGAAAATTGTAGATCAGTTTGGAAAGAGATAGAAAGTGGGTGTCTGATCAGAGCTCTGTTATCATAGTAAAACGGAATATGAATTGGGTGCACTGAGATGTTCCAAAGGAATTGAGAAGAAAAAGATGGGAATTTTGGGAGAGAATGAATAAATTTGATCCTTTTTTTTCTTCTTCTAATTTTTTACTTTCCAACGGTAGATGGTGCCGTGTATCCCTTCTTCCATATAATCTAATACGTTTTCTAAAGCGATGAGGCCAGGTGTCTCTTCGGTGGTGAAGGAGTGATGCTACATTGCCATATATTTATACTCTGGGTCAGGGTGTATGGAACGCCAGCTCCTTGTCGACTGTGGTAACTTCTTCACCGTTAAATGGGGCTCTCAATTTTTAACACCATTTTGAGTTTGATACGAACTGAATGATAGGATTAAGATAGATCAGAATAATTTGATTCGAATCAACTTAATTGACCTGATTAATTAATGAATTATTTAGTAATTGTTCCCATTCAAAAAGAATTATGTAGTAATTGTTAGACCATATTATAAATTACAAGAATATTTATAATCCTATTTATTATGATAATTTTTATTTATTTTATATAGAAACGACATTCAATTCATTCAAACAAATCAAGGTTACAGCTACAATGAGATAAATACAAGAAAATTCGAATTACAAGTCAAAATTATTCAACTGTTTAGAACATCCCGCATACAAATTTCTTTGTGACGGACATTGTCTAAATCTCTATATCCTCTCAATTGATAAAACTTTTAGAGATTTAACATCTCAATTTGTTTGAGAGTATGACACTATATAAAATAGAGAATAACCAATTCCCACCTTCTAATGAAAGTTAGAGAATCGACACTACTATCCTCCAAAAGAAGAGAATGCATCAATACTACTATCCTCCAAAAGAGGAGAAGGAATCAATATCACCATTCTCTAAAAGAGGAGTGGCACAACCAAATGAAACATTCCTTTCCTTTTTATTAATACATAATAAACTACATCACAAAAACAAACACGAAACGAAAATTATAAAAAAACATAAAATTAAAATACAAACATATATTGAAATGCAGAACACAATACGGTTATAGTAGCCTGTGTTGAACACGGGCCACGCTAGGGAAGTCCAGACAAGCCACCACGAAGTCACCGTAGTCGCAAGGTCTAGAATGGCTGTGTGTGGCGGCAACAGAGACTTTCATTTGGAAGTGCATGGATTCTCACCGTGGAAGTTTACCTACATGTACGCTACACACACTACTTCGTATGGTTGATCCTTTAGCCGGTCGACAGATTGACGCCTAACGAAACCTTCGATGGTGCACGTTGGTGTCTTTAGCTATTGGAGAGCCTTGAATGTTACCACCCCATGTTGAAATGAGTGAAAGCAAATAGAAAAAATGAAATTAAACATCGAACATCACTACCTTCAGCGGGTAGCAGATGTTGAAAGAAAGGAAAGTAAGGGAGGGGGTGCGAGCCCCACTATGGAAACTTTCATTTAGAGGCTCAAGGGGAACGATTTTTTTTTTATCTGAAATTGTCGGAGCAATGGGGAAAAAACTGCTGGTTTTTCGAAATGAAGAATGGTCTAGATCTAATATGATAATTCAGTGAGTGGGTTCCAAGAATTTATTATTATTAGTGTTAACGCCGTGTTTCATACGTCTTTCGGCTGAATTACAGCAATTCGGGTCTTGAGCCTTTCACTTGCACATTTAAGAAAACATAGAGAGTGTTGGGCTTATGTGGTGGCTAAGAAATCTCCGATGATAAAGTCAGTATATCTTCTTAGTAGTTTGTGCATGAGCTTAAAGGAATCAGAGAGAGTTCTTTGTAACTATGAGTAAGCTTTTATATTAAGTTTCTGGGTGAGGACAACTTGTATCTGACTATGGAGAGCCCATGTCCCTTCAAGTATTCATTTAGCCAAAATAATTTAATACAACGTGGCTTCTGGGCGGCGTCACTAATGCAGTTAGGATCCTGGGAGTGGTGTCATCATTGTGACATGTCTTTGCGACTTACGTTACCCTACAAACATTCTTTGTTAAACTTTTACATGCCTACTATCAGGAGATCAAAGGTTCCCCATATTTCTTGAAATCTAGATGCATAGGTTCTCGAGGTAGGGTGTCATAGGGGGAGGTGTCAGGGCAATAAGTCCTATTTGCCCCTAGCATTCACTTTTTCCATGTGTAAGTTGCTTCCTTTGTGGGTTTTTCTCATGGGCCGAGTGCTCTGTAGAGACCCACTGACTCCTTTTAGAGAAGGATCGTTGGGCTTGGCCAGGCTCTCCAACTTACTTCCCCAGTGGTCGCTCATGGGCTTGCTTTAAGGGTCGATGGGAGGAAAGATTTTCTTACAGTTATCTTGCCAATCCGTATCAAACTAGTTTGATGGAAATTCCTTGTTGCCTTCTTCTTCATGCTATTATTTTTCCCAGTCACTACCATGGAGATCCTTTTACCTAGAAATGGGCAATTATCATTCTCCCAGCTCTTTTATGTGTTAGGTTTTAGTCTAAACTATATTGGCATGATTTCTGTCGGTTGGACTTTGTGCTTCATTGTGTCCTTGAAGTTCCCTTAGCATTGATGGTGTGAGGTGGCTACTTCTATTCACGTCTCATCATACATTACATACCATGAGATTTGTGCACGTCTTGCTAGTTTCATGGGGTGTGTGCTTTCCCACAACTTTGGGATGCTAATACTTTCTGGGGTCTATTTATTTGCCCTTTCGTTGTTGGAGCCCATTTTTCCTTCTCTTCATTCTCGGAGTTCTCCACGCTTCCTTTCCTTCTCTTTAAGCTTCTCTCTATGTGCATTCTATCTCCCCTTCTTCCTATATTTACATGACTCCTAATAACTCTTCACATCCTGCCCCTAAAAACCCTAAGTCTGCCAAGCCTTCTTGTTATTCACATGCTCCTAGGGGCTTAGATCCTCATGAGGTCCAGGCCGAGTCATAAAGATTTGACGGATTCTCATGATGGTCGGTGGTGACTCTTGGTGAGTTGGAGTCGTTGAAGAGAACCTACAAAATGCCAAAAGTTATAGAGTTTGAGGTGTCGTCCATTAATGAAGGTGTCGTGGACTCTGAAAGATATGTCTCAAAGGTGGCTGGTACCTTAGCATGTTCTACATTGGCCTTATATTGCCTTTCTATTGTCCAGTTCATGATGTGTTAGACTACCTATGGTCGACATTTGCCTAGTTCCACCCAAATGTGTGGAGGATCCTGATATCATGTTATTTCATCTAGCAAGAGAGGAGAGCTTGACCATATTGGTGGAAGCTACTATTTCCCTAGCCCTTTCTTAAGCCATCTCGACCTTGGTGTTGACTGGGGCTGATGTCGAGGTGGGGATGGCAGTGCAGGGAGAGATTGAGGTGGCGCCCCTCTTGGCCTTCGTAGAGATCAGTCGGTGGTTGGTAAGGCTCAAGGGTCGAAGGGATTTCCAAGGTAAAGGTGAAGGCTAGGGAGGCCCATTCTTGGTAGAATTCATGTCTGGTTTTGAGGCACCAAAGTGATGGCATTGTGCTTGAGAACCCTTCTAAGGAGATGGTAGGTAAGGCCCGTGCTGACTGTGTCTAAGAAATGGTTAGGAGGCTCAAAAAGTTCTTCTCTGAGATCAATTGTCAACTCTTTATATTCTCCTTTAGGCTTCTTGGTACATTTTGCTTCGACGCTAACTTGAAATTTTTGTGGCTAGGCGTAGAGCAGTTAGCGGCGTTCATTTGTGGATGATCGGAGGGGCTGGAAGTCGAGGGCCGAGCACTTTGATTTTTGTCATGGTTAACCTTGGGTTGTGCTAAGGAATAGGGGGAGGAAAAAGAGTTGGAGGAAATCCCTGTCAAGGTATAGTTCAGCTGACAATAGAGGCAGAAGAGGATATTCCAGTTTCTTCAAAGTAATGCCCAACTTAAGGTTGAATTGGCAAGGTCCCGGCAAGAAGCTGGCTTGCGTCGTCTCGAAGCGGTGCTAGCCACAGAGGCAATGGACAACCTTCAAGAGTAGTTTGATATCCAACAGGAGGAGCTGGAGTAGCTGCAAGCTGGCAACACGAAGTTTTTCAAACAGCACAATTCTAACATTCGATCTTAGAAATGGTTGGAGGAGAGGTTCAAGAAGGCCTTGAAGTCACTGCAGAAAAAAAGGTCTCCCTCAAGGCCAAATCCATGAGAGTGAAGGACTTGGAGCTAGAGAAAGCTAAGGCCAATCATGTGATAGCCGCCTATGAAACCACCATTCGGGATTTGTGCTCTCGCCTTGATAGCCAAAACTGTCCTTCCCCAACTACGTGGGAGTTGTCACACACCCGTTTGGTCCGCAATCTTTCCTGAAATTATGACTATTTTGAGAGTTTGGAGAAAATGAGAGATTACATGCTCCTAAATCCCCAAAGAAAATTGAGGGCCCTGAAAGTGCAATAACTATTTTCGGACCCAGTGGTTTTGAAGTGGGGTGCCACGATAAGGAATGAGTCGATCCCGAGGGCACTTCTAGACAACAATGCCAGTGTCAATCCCTTTAGCTGACTACTTCTTCCCCTGTATTGATGTATTTTCATTTTCCTTTGCCTGTACTTTGTGTTAATGTTAATGTTCTTCGTATATATTTTTCTCATATTCTCTTTCTTCTTCGCTTTTAGGTTTTTTTGTGTGTGCTCTGGGGAGTGTATTGGAATAGGGCAATGTATAGTCCTAGTTTGCTACCGTCGACTGGGGGGGGGGTGGGGGAATGGAGCTCCTTGGAGATTAAGTCGTGTTATGGAGAGACTGGGCCAATACTCTGTAGGGAGAGAGACTATAATACCTTAAACTAAACCCTCCCCTGTGGTCTCCCCTAGGAAATGAGTCCTCATATAGCTAAGGAGTTTGATATAACAAACTTATAAAAACAAACAAGTTAATATAACTCATTTTTAGTCTATGAGTGCGAAATTTGCAAACCTAAGCAGTTTTGCTAAAGATGTGAGGCATGGTGTCGGGTAATTGAAGGACTAAACCTGCTCTCCAACAGAGGAGAGGTCGAGATGCCTCAGTCTAAGCCTGCCCATTTGGTCCCTCAAGGAAGTATTTGTCGGACGGTTGATAAGCCGATAGGCTAGACCCACTCTCCACATGAGGAGGTTGAGCATCCTACCTACCTATTAACCCTCATTGAGGGTAAGTTTTCGGCCAGTTTAGAACTAGACTCACTCTCGTTTGTGGAAGGTAAGTATTGGGTTAGTCTTCCCACTCTTCGTCATGGTAGAGGAAAGGATAAGTTGTCCAGTAGCCAAGGGTCTAAACCCACTCCCCATCGCGGGAGGGATAAAATGGCCTTAAGGCACTTCTCCTCATTTAGAGCTTTGCATGAAAATAAGTTATTGACCATTTTTTAATTGGACACATTCCTACTTGTTGACGCTCTCAAGGAAGGTAAATGTTGAGTAGCCAAGAGTTAGCTTGCTCTTTGCCGCGAGAGGGATAAAGCAACCTTTAGGCATAACTCATTCATTTGGTACCTCGCAAAGAGGTAAGTGTCGGACATCTGAGTAGCCAATTCGCTCTCTACCATCATGGGGGTTGGGATAAGATGTCAGATAGTCGAGAGGTTAGACTTGATCTCCCACGTGAGGAAGGTTGAGCCGCTTGCTCACCTATTAACCCTGAAGAGGGGGTAAGTTTCTGGGAAGTTTGGGACTGGATCCACTTTTGCCCATTGGCATCTCAGGTAAGGTAAGAGTTGAGTCAAGCTGGTGTTGATCCCACTCTTTGTTGTGACAAAGGTCGGGGTTAATTGTCGAGCAGTCAATGGGCTAGACCGCTCTCCATCACGAAAGGGATAAATGACTTGGGACATCTTTCCCTTTGGGGACCCATGGGGAGGTAAGGAACCAGGTAGTTTAGGACTAGATCCATTCCCAACTGTTAATGCTCACGAGAAAGGTCACTGTTGGGTAGCTGAATTGCCCTGCAAATCGTCATGAGAGGGACAAGCAGTCTTAGGCACAACTCATCCCTTTGGTGCTTCACAGAGGGGTAAGTAGTTATTGATGAAAATTTCATTGTTGGAAATTACATTGATGGAGATTATGTTGTTGGAGTAAGGAATCAAGATATGACTAGGTGAAACGTGTTTTATTCTTGAAAAGCCACACTGTGATGCCCTCAATTTACGCTTGGATTTTAACGTAAATTGAAGAGTTAGAATAAGTAATACTAGGCTACTTACCCCATACGTATCGATTTTATAATGCATGCACCTACTCTTACTATCGTGTGCAATGAGACTCGCAATGAAAAATAGTCTGAATAATTTTTTTATAGAATAAACTAGTGATCACATGGTAAAATATAACCATAATATCCATATCATCACATTCATAACATAATATTGTACCATTATACATAACTAGTTAGTTTTCTCAGTCATATAACAATACATAATTTATCCAAATACCACTTTAGAGCCACCTTGGCTCCTTCTTAACTTCTAAAAACTTTCTCCCATAACGAAACATATCCAGACTAACACAAAAATTTTGATGAAGGTATTGTCCATACGGTGTCGTGTATTCGCCATATATGGACAACGAACCATTTAAACCTAATGTCAAATAACATCCAATATGTTTTTGCTCATCTGAAAAGGTGGGTGCATCATGTCTCCATAGACAATCATGGATATCAAAAATGGGAGAGTCAAAATAGTCAAAAAGCGATAAGTCAGAGGGCCCCTCAAGGCTCCTCTGAGCCTCCTGAGATATAAGGGCCTTTTCCCTTTTGGTCATATGGTCCTATGACAATATTTAATTTTTCGAAAAAGACACAGACAAATAAAAGTGAGACAAAACACATAGCAAGACATAGATAAATCATAATATTAAATCACATAGTAAGACAAAACATATAAGATATGAACTGATTTATGGAGCTCATGCATATGAGTGACATATGAATACATACTTATATTTTCTATGGACCCACTTTTATCATACTTAAACTCTTATTTCTTATATTGTCTTTCATAACATTGTGGGTCATATTTATTTCATACCTTCGACGGGTGTTAAGCATCGCCGTCCCCGTCAAGTTTTCTTAGCATGACGCGTTAGCTTGACCATACATAAGCTCATCAATCTTTCGGGCGTTACGTATCGTCATCACCGTCTTAACAAGCCTCGTGTCAATCTTCCTGGCGTTACGCATCGCCATCCTCATCCTGACACGGAAGTACTTATCATAGCGGACATTACGTATTGCCGTTCCCGTTAATCATATCAGTTTTTCAGGCATTACGCATCACCGTCTTTGTCTTGACACGATTATTTGTCTTATTACATTTTCTTAACGTATTTCTTTAAAACAGACGTCATGACTTATGGCAACACATATACGTGACAAAATACAATATATGTATAAATTTAGACTTATGATATGCATGTTTCATGTCCATATGAATCTTATAATATGCGAATTCATATCACAGTAAGACACATCACGTGTAAAATCATTTACGTCACATCAATTCATAACGTCAGTATATAACGAAAATGTTTAAATAACAAAACTACTAAAATATCATCAACTCAAGGTTGGCCGAAACTCCCATAGGATTAAACCTTATCTCTTTTTTATTCCAATCAACCCAAAATTCACATATACACCTATCCAACTTTCCTGAATTTTAATAATCAATCCAAGCTTGTTTACCTTGTTTTCTTGAATATTTCCTTAATAATTTTTAGTATAATAGTTCTTGAAAATTTTTCAAGTAAATTGGAGTTTCTAAACTTACCATATTTATTAAAATCTCATTCAAATAATTAAAAAAAAGTCACTAAGAATTTAGAATAAAAGAAATACACCAATGAAGTCAATGCCTACTATGATAAACATTGTTCTGCCACTTTAATCCCAAGTTCACCCTTTATTGAGTCCTTATCTCTTAAAACTTAAAACATAAAAGTTGTATATCTTTACTTTAGCTTTCCATATACTCTTGAATTATTCAATTTAGATATCACACTAACAAGTTATGTCTAATTTATCAAAGGATGTCGAATATACCAATAATAACCCTTTTAAGAACGAAATTTGCTAGAGTTGGTTTATTAATTTTTTTTCCAAATCAAGACCTCATATTTTCACATAATCCTCTTGATATATTGTCATAGAATATATCTTTAAGGTCCTACAATTTTTCCTAGTATTTTTCCATAACAAAAACTACTTTAAAATTTAATAGCTTTCAATTTAACACATAAACAACATTTAAACTCAAACAAGCATCAAATTAAATTTATAAATCAAGCCACTTATTCTACACCAAGATTATGTTAAGTAGTGTACTTATAATTTTTTTCCAAAGCTAAATTAGATATCTAGGGTTGATCTTGCACCACTTTTCTCCATTGCTCTCACTTACCTCCCTTTTGAGGTCTAGATGTTGTGAGTGGAATTTTGTATATTTTTCTTGATTTTTTCTCAGGGTAATCGAATGGTTTTTATAAAAGGAAGTGAGGAAAAACTTGTGTACTTACTTATAGGTAGGAGGAGGCGTTGGATGCATGAGAAGAAGGGAGGGCATTTTGGCACTGCCTTAGTCGAGTGGGGTGAGTTGTGCCCCCCTAAGTACATGGCCTCATGATCACCCCTAAACTTCTAGTGATTTTATGAAATTTTCATCCCATGGCTGAACTTAATCCTCCTCTAAAATAATCTTGATCAATGGTTCAAAGAATTACAATACATGAATATAAAAATAAAACAAAAGCCTAGAAAATCTAATATGAGATTCAACTGGCCACTTAGCCTCTCCTTGCACCCCACAGCTTCTAGAGCAACTTCCCCTTTCTTGCCACTTGTTCCAGCCCTCATTGGCACACTTGGAATATTTTGGAAGGATTTTTCCAAGGCTTAGTTGGCTATTGGTTAAGAACAAAAGGGTGACTTGACTGATTTAATTAGTTCTAAACCAATCAGATTTGCTCCTAATTCTTTCATGGTTATAGGTTAATTATCATTTTAGAAACTCTTCTACCACAAGACACATACCTTCCTACATATGTTTAGAAGACATAAATGAAGAGAACCAATCAAATTTAGGCTCCTAAAGTAAGTCGGTGGTGCAATTCATTTTCGGGCTTCTGTTTACACTCAATTCAGGTTAGTCCACTTCCAGCCCAAATAATTCATTGATCCACTTTGATTTTCCAAAAATTCAAAACATGAAAGTTTTATATCATCCTATTAGTGATCCATAGGATTTTGAATCACCTAATTAAGAGATCATATAAGGGAGATAGAACCATTTTACCAAAATATGTTGGATTAACTTGAGAACTCAATTTCGGGTTACCTAAGTGTTTTTCCATTCCACTCCTAATTTTTAAAATTTTCTTCTTAATCTCCTTGATATAATTATTCTAAAGGTGTAAACTAAAATATTCTAATTTACACCTTTCTTAATTTCCAAAAATTTTGATCATAATCCACCATATTTCATTTACTACCTTAAGTGTCTCTAATTTAGGCCTTAGTTCTAAATGCCATAAATTCCCATAAATTCCTTAAAATAATAAATCAATTCCTAAATGAATATATAACCTAAGGAAATCTTTAAAAAGGAAGGGTTATTACACACACTTTCTCATGGAAATGTAAATTTCAAGTTGTATAGTTTTCTTAGCTATAAACTTCCACGTGTGTTTGGCATTCTAGGGGTGTGGCAGCTCATTCCCTTGGGAGTCTTGAATCTAATAGGAGTCCAGACAGTTGTTGGGGGTGACCACATAGGAGCCTTCTCATTGAGACTTCCCTTCATTTCGGGTAGTTGCTCCCGTCTGTTTCAGTACGAGATCCTCGATCTTCAATGCCCTCAAGCTTACCTATTTGTTGAAACATCATTTTGCCATTCTCTTGTTGATGGTTATCCTTACTTCAGCTTCAATCCTGACCTTCTCTATTAAGTTAAGCTACTCTTCCAATCGCTCGTTGTTATTGTCTTACTCGAAATATTGCACCCTGTAGGTGGGCATCCTGACCTCAACCTACGGCATTACCTCATGACCGTAAGTGAGGGTCAATGGGTGTTTTTCCTATCAAGGCTATAATCTGGTAAGCCCATAGAACTTCGGGAAGTTCCTCTATGCGAGTGATCTTTTTTGCTAAGTTAATCTTTTGGTAATCCTATCAATGTCTTGTTGGTCACCCCACATGCCAGTTGGACTAAGGATGTCTTGAGGACGAGTAGTGAAATTTGATCCCTAATTCCTGGCAACAATCTCGATAGTGGTCAGAGTCAAACTGTCTTCTATTATCTAATATGATGACACAGGAAATGCCAAATATGCAGAAGATTGTGTTTCACAAAAAAAGGTTTGATGTTGCTGTGATTGTTCCCAATGCATCGCCCCCTCTTCACTTGGTGAAGTTGTTTACTACCACCATTACGAAGCTTACTCCTCATTTGCTCGAGGGGAGGGGGCTTACTTGGTCAATTTGCCATTGGATAAAGGGCCATGACAAGGTGATTGAAGTAAACTCTGTCGACAGGCAATGAGAGACTTTGGAATGTTTTTGGCATTTCTTGCACTTCCACATGTACTCCTCAACATCATCTAGGGCATGCAGCTAGTAGTTTTTTCTACTAGCACCTTTTCTCTAGAGTAGTTGCCACAGACATCCTTGTGTAATTTCGTCAGCATGTATTGGGTTCTTCAAATAAGGTGCACCCCAGGAGAGGTGTGGAGTATCCCCTTCAATATATGACCCCATTGGCTAGAGTGTAGTGTGTTACTATTCTTAATATTTTTGGCTTCCCCTTGTTGTCGGGTACCTCATTGGCAGCTATGTACATGATAATGTCGAATACCCATTCTAGAGCCCTTGGTTGTACTTCAATCATTTCAATTCCCACGATAGGTATCTCAACCTTCTTGATCATTGTTCATTCTGGAAGAGGAGAATCTTCTTGCTTGAATGGCACTTGCGCTAATTTATCGACCTTTTTATTCTCACCTCTAGGTACTTGTTGGATCTAGAAGTATCTGTAGTGAGCATGCTCAACCTCTAGTGTTAGTTAATGCTTTAGTTTTTCACTCTTTGCAGCAAATTTTTCCGTACTTGATTGACCACTACTTGAGAGTTGGCTCGCACCTCTACTTCCTAGGGTCCAAAGATGTGGTGATCGTTAGGTCAGAGAAGAGTGCAGCCTACTTTGCCTCATTGTTCGTGATTTTGAATGCCACTTAATAGCATAATTATGCTTTTTACCATTGTTTGTAATAATATGTATCCCCACTCCTCCTCCAGCTCACCAAGATGAGCCATCAACGAAGACTTGCAAAGACTTCATTAGAGGTGCATACTTGACCTCTTTAGGGAAGATAGTGAATTTTGCAACAAAATCTGCCAACACTTGCATTTTAACAGAATTTCGTGGCACTTACTAGATGTAGAACTCACTTAACTCCACAACCATGTTCATAGGCAAACTGAAGCGTCCGATCTTTGCAAGATCTTCTTCAAGGGGGTCATGGTGAGAAACATTATTGGATGAACTTGAAAATATGGGCGGAGTTTTTGGGTGGTCACCACTAAGGCGAAAGTGAACTACTTCATGCTGGGTATCTAGCCTCTGATGTCTAATAAGCTCGACTAGCATAGTATATAGGCTTTTGGGCCCCAACTTCATTTCTTACCAAATGCAAGGAAGCTGCTTGTAGGGAGACTGATAGGTACAAGACTAAGGTTTCTTTACATCTTGGTTAGTTGAGCAGCAGAGGGTTGGTGAGATATTTCTTAAAAGGCTCAAAATCTTAGGCGTACTTGCGATCCCCCACTCGGGCCTTCCGCAACACCTTAAAAAATGGGAGGCACTTATTGGTAGACCCTAACACGAACCTTTTAAGATCTTCTATCTAGGTGACGAGCTTCTATACTTCATTTATCCTTTGAGGAGGTCCATGCGGAGTATGAGTTTCACTTTCTCCGAGTTAACTTCTATCTCCCATTCTGACACCATGAAGCCAAAAATCTCCTGGAGCTTACATTAAAAGAACACTTTGTAGGGTTTAACTTTATCTATTATTGCCTCAATACTATAAATGCTTCATGAAGGTGTTCTAGGTGTTGCTAGAGAGTTCCTCTCTTGACCAACAAATCATCCAAGTAGACTTCCATGTTTTTCCAAATCTAATTCTTGAACATATGGTTGATGGGTCTCTGGTAGATGGCCCTCGCATTTTTCAGTCCAAACAACATGGCAGAGTAGGAGTATAAACATAGTCTTCTCCTCGTCATCCATGTTCATGCATATTTGGTTGTACTCGAAGTAGATTCATAAAGTTGAGCGCCCAATGACCTATCGTGGAGTCAATGATTAGGTCGATTCGGGGTAGCTAGAAGCTATCTTTCGAGCAAGCCTTATTTAATTCGATGAAGTCGACGCACATTCTCCACTTGTCATTTTGCTACTTCACCAACACCATAGTGGATAGCTAGTCCAGGTAATAGGCCTAGCTCGTCGCGAGTTACTGATCGACTTCTATGGTGATGGCGACATTCTTCTGTGCACTTAAGTTTTGGCACTTCTATCTTATTCCTTTAGCTTTTGGGTCCATGCTTAGGTGGTGATGC
The DNA here is from genome assembly GCA_036559045.1 of Platycarya longipes. Lineage (NCBI taxonomy): Eukaryota > Viridiplantae > Streptophyta > Magnoliopsida > Fagales > Juglandaceae > Platycarya > Platycarya longipes. Next base: position 29,916,660 of record CM071793.1, on the reverse strand, counting down.
ATGATCTTGGGGTCAATTCTTTACATGTCCTCATGACTCCAGGCAAAGACATCTTGGTGTTTCGTGAGGATCTACTACATGGTATTCCGCTATCAATTGTGGCGGTGGCTTGAGGATAACTTCTGCTCAAAGGGATAAAGTCCAATGGCTCCTTCGGCTTTACCTTCCTATTGTGGTGGTGGCTTCATCTTGGATCTCCAATCTGTTGGGTTGTACTCAGGTGGGAGTGGGAAAACATTATCGTCGATCTGGGTGTGGACCACATGCACCCCATCCCGCCACCACTTGGCTCAATTCTTGCATGTAACACTCTCTTGCCATGACCTACTCTCCTAAGATTTCTTCAACTCCCTAAGGGGTCAAGGACTTCATCTTCAACAGATAGGTTGGTGTCATCACCATTAGGTTGTTGAGGGTAGGCCGCTTGATTATGGCCTTGCAAGATGAAAGGTCCTTTACCACCAAGAAGTCGACTATGACATAAGCCATACAAGAGGTGTTGCCCGTCAAGATAGATAGTGAGATGGTCTTGACCAGCTAGACCATTTGTCCAAAGAAACCCTTGAGTGGCATGGGAGCTGGTTGGAGTCTGGTAATATTTATCCCCATTTGGGTAAAGGCTTTCCAAAAGAGGATATTTGTAGAACTGCCCTTGTTGATAAGGATCCTCCTAGTGGTGAAATTGGAGACCAACAGTCACTACTAGGGTATCATCATGTGGATAGAGGACCCTCTCATCATCGTCTTCTCCAAAAGGGATAACGGGTGCTAATTCGCTTCTTCTGTATTTGGTAGGTGGTATTATGCTGAACATACTTCTTGGTATCTCACTTACATGGAGTGTGCCTTCGACTGGATTTGGTAGCAACCCCACTAGTGAATCCTCCCTCGATGGTCATGATTTCACCAGTAGTGGTCCTTACTGATGTGGTGTACAGGGGTGATTGTGCAAGGCTCCCTTCCTTCCTTAGCCTTCCAACTTTGTCCATAGTTTTTTTCACCAATCTCCTCCTCCACTCTCACTTTGGCCTCCAGGCTGAAGGGTACCATTGCCTCGGCCACTCAGCCTACTCTTTTTCCTCTTTTAAGTAAAAGCATTTTTCAATATTATGTGTGTTGGACTAGTGGTAGGTGCGATAACAACAACTAGTGCTTTTGTAACTGTGTTCTTGGACACGTTAACAATTGTCTTTTCACATGGTAAGCGTCGACCGGTTAAATCGAGACCCTAGGCCTCATGTAGAGATCTTTCTCTTCTATTGTCACTTGGTCCTTTCTGGTTCTTGTGAGCCTTGCCTTTCTATTCTGCCCATTCCAGTTCTTTCCTCTTTGGCTCAGTCAAGGCCTGAAATATGTACTCGACGTTAATAAAGTTGTCGGCATGAGCCATGAACTCTTGCAGCGTAGCAGGAGTTCTCATTGCCAATTCTACCATGAACTAAAATCAGGGTCATACTTCTCCTAAGAGTATTGTCAAAGTTATTTTCTCGTCTTGGTCGTCTGTAGTCATGCGTTCTTTATTGAAACTGGATAGGTATGTATTTGGAGTTTCATTTCCCCCATGCTTGATGGTAAGGAGGTACGCCACGAGGCGTCTTCTTCTCTTGCTCGATGGAAACTATGTGAGGAACAGGCGGGCTAGCTCTCAAAAGCTATTTATAGTCCTTAGTATAAAGGTCCCAAACCATACTTTCGCCAACCCCTTCAAAGTTAGCGAAAAAGTTCTACAAGCCACTTTTCCTCAGAAATGGTGTAGGGTCATGTGAGTTTTGAATGTTTCCAAGTATTTAAGGGGGTTAATCTGGTCCCAAAGAACTTGGAACTTCGGTGGTAGGGGCACAATCATTACCTTCTTGTTGTAAGGTAGATGCTTTTTGGTGAGCAATTGGTCCACTGATGACAATATGACCATCTTTCTCGCCATTTCTTCATATTTCTCCTTGAGGTTCGCAACTCTTCTTGCATATTTTTTCTTTCTTCCTCTGTGTCACCTCTCCCTTTTACATTTCTAGACTCTGCTAGTTTGTTGTTGCTTGGTTCTACCTCATTCTCTACTCCGTCTGGAGCTACTCGATAGTTAGTGTCACGCCCCGATTTTTCGCATTGAATACAACGCAAATCGACGCATCCGGACAAGCAACGCAAGGCTACTTATCCTACGTAAACATAAAAAGCAGCATGCATGCATCTAAGCTTACTAATGGAATGCAATGCTGAACGCAGCTGGAAGAAGTAAATTCCCAATATGAGCAAAGAGATCTAACTCTCGCATCAATAGACCACATGGCATACTATAATTACACATCTCATAACATTGTATTTACAACAATATTCTGTATTTACTCTTACATAACCCAGTTAGTTTTCTCTAAACAAAAACTCATATCCTACCATCATCCAGTACTCTTACTTCTTCACTTGATCACGTACATGGGATCATCTCAACCGGAGAGGAGCATTCCATAGGACCCTCAGGGTACCACAGAATCTCCCGTGCTGATCGGGTCTCAATGCAATTTATCTATCCCTGCAACAACATCTATCATTCCATAAGGAATGATAGATAAAATAGATAAAACATAAAAGAGTGAGATTTACAAGAAATCTCAGCAAGTACACAGTTAACGAAATAAAGCATAGATAACCTCAACTATCACCACACATAGTCATACTCATCAACATATCACTTACAAGAATACCTTATGGAACTTCACAAGTCAAATACCCATCTTACCATACAAACTTAAATCTTAGCTAGCCCCATCATCACACACAACCTTAGATCTTAGCTAGACCCATCATCACTTACAAACTTAGATCTTATCTATATCCATCATCACATACTTAATACTTATACTTTCCACTTTACTTATTAACCTCATAAGTTTCTTTTATTTCAAAATCTCGACAGGCGTTACGTATCGCCGTCCCTGTCGGCACGTCAGTCATACGGGCGTTACGTATCGCCGTCCCCGTCATGACGTGACTAACTTATCAATCATACTCATCAATCATCCGGGCGTTACGTATCGCCGTCCCCGTTATGATGAGTCTCGTGTCAATCATCCGGGCGTTACGTCTCGCCGTCCCCGTTATGACACGGAACATATTATTATATCACGGCAGGCGTTACGTATCGCCGTCCGTGCCGGCACGTCAGTCATACGGGCGTTACGTATCGCCGTCCCCGTCATGACGTGACTAACTCATCAATCATACTCATCAATCATCCGGGCGTTACGTATCGCTGTCCCCGTTATGATGAGTCTCGTGTCAATCATCCGGGCGTTACGTCTCGCCGTCCCCGTTATGACACGGAACATATTATTATATCACGGCAGGCGTTACGTATCGCCGTCCCTGCCGGCACGTCAGTCATACGGGCGTTACGTATCGCCGTCCCCGTCATGACGTGACTAACTCATCAATCATACTCATCAATCATCCGGGCGTTACGTATCGCCGTCCCCGTTATGATGAGTCTCGTGTCAATCATCCGGGCGTTACGTCTCGCCGTCCCCGTTATGACACGGAACATATTATTATATCACGGCAGGCGTTACGTATCGCCGTCCCTGCCGGCACGTCAGTCATACGGGCGTTACGTATCGCCGTCCCCGTCATGACGTGACTAACTCATTAATCATACTCATCAATCATCCGGGCGTTACGTATCGCCGTCCCCGTTATGATGAGTCTCGTGTCAATCATCCGGGCGTTACGTCTCGCCGTCCCCGTTATGACACGGAACATATTATTATATCACGGCAGGCGTTACGTATCGCCGTCCCTGCCGGCACGTCAGTCATACGGGCGTTACGTATCGCCGTCCCCGTCATGACGTGACTAACTTATCAATCATACTCATCAATCATCCGGGCGTTACGTATCGCCGTCCCCGTTATGATGAGTCTCGTGTCAATCGTCCGGGCGTTACGTATCGCCGTCCCCGTCATGACACGGAACATATTCTTTATATAAATTGTTTTCTTTCTTTTTGTTTCTCTCTTATTCATATGAGTTATTTTCACCTATAACTCTACCCATTTGAAACACCACTGCTATTCTAAGAAAACCCTAAATCTAAGCAAAACAGGGTATCTCGCTCGAGCGGGTGTCGAGCGAGTGTCGAGCGAAGTCACGGGTTGGAACTCGCTCGAGTGGGGTATCAAGCGACAGTCAAGCGAAATCACGGCTCAAGGGGTTTTTCAACCTAAATCAAGCAATCTTTTCACACCAACCTTATTTTTTACTCATTAGAACATAATTCTAGGTCCTTACAATTTTCCTAGCATTTTACAATCACCAAATCATATCCAAAACACCATAGATTCCAAACACATCATTCAAGCCTAATTCAAGCTCCAACCAACAACAAACTAAATTCCATCAATAATCTACCTATTCTATGCTAAGATTAAGTTAAATTGTATACTTACAAGTTTCTCCAAAGCTTGGTTGAATGATCCAACTAGTCCTTGCAACATTCCTGCTCGAAGCACCCACTTAGCTCACTTAGGAGAAGTTTGGAGGTTCAAGGGTTGGGGAAGCTTCTTCTTTGGCTTCCTCTCCAAGTGGACGTGACTCTCCTCTCCCAAAGGTCTCCTATGATCTGAAGATAGCTATATATATAGAGGAATAGGTGGCTTGGGGAAGAAGAGAAGGAAAACAAACCAAAGGAATTGGTTAGCTCAAACCGTGTAAGGTGGGTTGTGTTGTCCAGCTTTGGTTAGTTCAATCCTCATCCATATCTCCCATGATCTCCAAAGATATCCATCCTATGGCTAAGCTTCTTCCTCATCTAAAATTATCTTAGATCAATGGCCCCAAATAATCACCAAATATAGATATACAAGCAAACTCCAAAAAGTCTAAAATATCCAAGATGAGCTTAGCTGGCTATTGGCCTTCCTTGCATCCTCAAGGCTTCTAGAATCTTTTCTTCCTCTTTGGCCACACGTCCCAGACCTCCTTAGCACCCTTAGAGTGGCTGGAAAATATCTCATCACCTAATTCCCAAGGTTTGGTTACCAATTGGTTGGAAACAAAGGGGATAGTTGACTGTTTTGGCTAATCAGATTAGTCCTTCACTCTTGTTTGGTTCTAAGCTAATTATTCTTCTAGAAGCTCTTCCTCCACCTAACACATGCTCTCATACATGTATCTAGCAGATAACCATGAGGAGAACCAATCAAATTCGAACATCTAAGGTGATGTGGTGAAGTGATTTATTTTCGAGCTCCAGTTTGCACTTAAAACAGATCAGTCCCATTCCAGCCCAATTAATCCATTGATAAACTTCGATTCTATAAAACCTCCAGTCATAAAAGTTATAGATCTATGTCTTAGGGTTATATAGGAACTAGAATCACTTCATTTTGAGTTCATATGACCAAGTTATGATTTTTCTAATAAAACTCGACAGATAAACCCGAGAACACCAATCCGGGTACACCAAGTATTGGATAGATGATTCATCTTATTTCACACGAAATTCACTAAATAAAATCTCCTCATTTTCCACATCTCTACACACTTGTCCAGATCTTAGGATAACTAAGAAAATAATCCAATGGCTTAATCTTATCCAATGTTCTTAGTCAACTTCAAGTCAATACTTATCTATCTCCAATTCAGACCTGATACTTCAATCTCCATTTCTTATTTGATTAAGTCCTTATCTCTTAAACCTCAAAACATAAAAGTTGTAGATATTCCTCTTAGCTTTCCATAGCCTCTTGAATCACTCAAATACGACCTCAAATGAGCAAGTTATGACCATTCTACTAAAAGACGTCTGTCTGTCCCTGTATTTCGCTCGAGCCAAACATCAAGCGAGAGTTGAGCGAGATCTCGGGTCTAGGCACTTTTTCACCTTAACACAAGTCACATTTATACCCAACCTTATTCCCAACCTTTCAATATAAGAATCTTATACATATATTCCAAAATTCCTAAAAATAGTCTTGGAGAAACATAATCATCCCACACATGAAAACTAAGCGGATATCTAAAATCCGGGTTGTCACAGTTAGCTTTTTTACCAATTGTTCCATTGTAGTGAGCCTTGCTTCTATGTTTGTTGACATTGCTTTTTCTTATTTTTGAGTTGTCGCAGGCATACGAAGGACACATGAAGTCTATGGAGTCTCACAAACGATGCCATTGTTAACGTCGTGTTTCATTCATATGCCTTTGGGTTGGATTCTAGCAATTCAAGTCCTGGATTTTTCACCTGCACACTTAAGAGAACATGGATAGTGGTGATCCTTGGTAGAGACATGGGAGTCTTTGATGCCAAAGTCAATATATTTCCCTATTAGTTTGTGCATAAGTTTAGAGGAATAAAAAAGAGTTCTTCGTACCTATGGATCGACTTTTATACTAGGTTTCTGGGTGGGAACAACTTATACCTGACTTGGGGGAGCCCATGTCTCTTTAACTGCTCGCTTAGTTAGATTCCTTTAATGTGGTGTGGCTTCTGGGGTTTCATCATTAATGCAGCATAGGGTTCGGAGAGTGGCGCCGTTAATGCGGGATGACTCCTCGACTTACTTTAACTTATGGATGTTCCTTGTTAATCCCCTCCTTGCCTGCTGTCAGGAGATCAAGAGTTCCCCATATTTCCTGTTCACTTGCCTGCACATGTTCTCGAGAGCAGGGTATCATCAGTACATGTTAGGGCGGTGAGTCCCTTCTGCCCCTACCATATGTTTTTCCTACGTGCAGGTTGCTTCCTGAGTGGGTTTGTTTAAGGGTTGAGTACTCTGTAGAGGCTCACTGAGTCGTTTTAGAGTAAGGCCACTGGGTTTGGCTGGGCTTGATCTAGCTCTTTGACTTTTCCGATGATCTGTAGTGGGCTTTCTATACTGCCGATGGGTGGAAAAACCCTTATAGTTGTGGTTAATAATCTTAATTTTTATTGCAATTAGTATTATATATAAAGAAGATCCTTCAAAATCGAAATCATTTCAAAAATTAAAAAAAAAAAAAAAAAGAATTGGTACCATATATATATATATGCGGGGATTTTGTTATTGACTATTAATACAAGAAGCCGATATATAATCAAAACTCACTTCATGATTGCATAGACCTCATCAAGATCATGAGTTGAAATATACTCAATTTTGTTTTTGATTTTTTTTTTTTTATAGAAATCCACTAGTGTTTCAAATTTAAAAACAAATTGATCACTTATTTTTAGTACTTCAAATACATTCAAATTTAGGGAAATTTAAATATTTTGAATTTATAATATATTCCTAAGCCTATCATTAATGTCTTCAACTTCTGTTACAGGTAAGCGACAACGCAAATTAATAAGATAAATCAGTAGTGAATGTGTAGTGAAGCAATGATGAGCTTGGAGGAATATAAATTTATGCCGAAACCTGTCAACTCTATTCAGACTAATGAAGGGAGCAAATTAAGGAAATGGCAAAAATTTGATGTGGACTGCACCAATTACTAGGTTTCAGTGATCATGACAATGCACAGTTGGATAGAGTGAATTTATATATAACACGTGAACTTGTATTATGTGATACTTATAAATTTGTATAAGGCCAGGGATTGTCATTTGGGGCTCTGCATTCCATTTTGTTTTTGGTTTAAACAATTCCATAACTTATTCGAAAAGTATAATTAATAATGATGCATGGGAGATTCAAATCCCATAAATTGAAAATGGAGTAGTAATGTATATATACACTTATGGCCGTGATGAGTCACTTACTATTGCAAGAATATTATGCTAGCTAGAGAGAAAGGGACTCTGTTACATGTGTCAAGCATGTACTGGAAACAGCTGGTAGTAATCCAAACCGATGATGCGGCTCAAGTCAAGTGGTTGATCTAGCGGTTGTGCTTTAATGTGACTTACAGACCTGTCTTAGGGTTTATTTAAGGGCACTTGTGTAATTTTAACTGGACATGTATATATATGTAGTGATGACTACTGTGCACTTAATCGATTTTCATTTTGTTAACACTCGAATTAGAAAGAGAGAGAGAGTGGCTGAGGCTTTGGCGATTTAGGGTTAGGGTTTGTCGATTTTTTGAGGTTCGTTTGGTGATGATGTTATAATGAGCTCTGAGGTATGATCTTATGTAACGTTTCTCCATCATTAATGAAATCTCTTCTAGGAGTTCCTGTTGTAGATGTAGGCCATTAGGGCTGAACCACGTTAAATATCATGTGTTGATTTTCTTGTTGTTTTGGTCTTGTTTTTCTTATTATTTGTCTACGGCTTGTTGTAAATCCTTTTCTGATCAAGTTTGGCACAAGACTTTTTCGAAACCCTAATAAAGATTGCTAAATCTGGTTATATCTTTCGGTAAAAGACTAGATATTTCAACAGACTCCTATATATATGGACGAGCTGATGATGACATATTAACGAAGAAATGAAAACAGTACATACGTGTGTATCATGTTGTGTAAAAGTAAAACGTGAAAGTAATGCATGCGCTACCCTTGCTATTTGTTTTTTGCTGGCGATTCGGTATAGATTTTGGCTTTTATATGTTATCGTTTTCTTTAACCAATGATATTGAGAAAATGATCATAGATTTCTTCAATAAATATTTTTAGACAACAAGCGAAAGTGCATCTGCCACAGCCTCCAATGGTGGTTCCATAATTCGCTTTTATGCAAGCAGTTCATTTCCATCTTTATATAAGATGACGTCCTATAGTAGGACATGGGTAATAACCAATCTATTGATCTCAAATAAACTCACTTTTATTTTTTTTCTTTTTCTATCACCTTTACACTATAATTTATTGCTTGAGAATATTTATTGGAGAATCTCAAATTCTCTTCATGTATCATTTCTTTTAGTTTAATGTATTTTACTTTTTGTTTTTAAAGGCAAAATTAATTGGCAGATTTTAAGCAATTAACCGTACGCGGTATTACGTGTGAACGAGCAGCTTGATCGATCGGTCGTAGTCAGGGGCGGACCCATGTTCAAGGTTGGGGGGGCTACGGCCCCCCCAAAATTTTTCAAAGCTCTACTTATAATATAAATTTATATAATTTATATATATATAATTAAAATTCTCTCTTAGATTTAAAAAAAAAAAAAAAATTGCCCCCCCTCAATTTTTTATTAAAATTATTTCTTTAAATCTCAATATACATCCATTTATATTTTAATTTTTATCTTCATTTAAAATCAAATTTTAACTCATATAATCTCGCAGTTATTTTAACAGTTTAATTCTAGCAAAAAAATTGATTATAAATTTATATGATTGTAAAATTAATTGATTATACTCATTTATTTAGTTTTACTCTAACTTGTATAATTATGAGATATAATTTGTTAAAAATGTAATAGCGTTACATAATTACTTATTAGAAAGTTCTCAAATTTATTCTTGATCTATAAATTTTTCTTAAATCATAGAAAAATATGAGCAAGTACGCAAGAACAATTGATTTTTTTTTTTTTTTTTAAAAAGACGTAAACAATTCGAAGATTAATATATATTTAGAGAGCTCGGTAACAATAGAGCATGATACTTCTATCACTGATGACCATCCTTCTAAATTTACACGCACCGTACATTTTATCGATCGCCCCCCCAAGCATAAAATCCTAGTTCCGCCCCTGGTCGTAGTTATATATATGCATGGCATGGTAGGAATTGATGATCAGTGATTCAGTAGGGTCCAGTAAATTGCAGCATGCATGCATGCATGGACCATATTGAGCTTAATTAGCTAGTGGGAACAGATAAAAGGAAGCATATATTATAAGAGTTTTAATTACTAATGTTAATATACCTACGTACGTATGATTGTACGTATGTTCGATAATTGTACGTATGATTAATATACCTACGTACGTACCTTAATATAATTACGTCCTTTGAGCTAATTTAATTAATTTACTGCATTTTCTCGATCGATCTCTCTCTGGCCCTTGAAAACTGTAAATTAGAATGATCAGCTAGCCATATATCATATCTGATTAATTGATCAGAAGTGAGATCAGTAAAGAGAGTAGCAGGTGGTGCTTTGTGTTCCTTAAAGCGTTGAATGCGTGATCTCTGGTTGTTCAGGACCGGATGATGAGGCTCCATTTGTCAAGGGTAGCCGGCCGGCCATGCATGTCGGCTTCAATTTTTTCACACGACGTATATACTTAATTACTCACTCGACAACCCTGATCATAAAACATGATGATGCATGAGAGAACGGGATATAACAATGATGATCATGGATGCGTACTGAGTCATACATGCATGCATACATAAAAATGCTGTACTTTTGTAATCTCAATATGTATATATGTATGCATAGAGGATCATGCCATATGTCGACATATATTGACATATATATGTATGAATAGAGGATCATGCCATATGTCGACATATATTGACATATTGTCATCATACTGCATCTATGTCAGAAATTAATTAATTAAGGCTCTTCAATTTCCTATAATATTCTCATAATCAAGGATTCATTAATTTAATCCCACTTATATATAATTAGTTGGGAATTAGATCAAGTACTTTATCGATCGAGGGTATAAATTAATATTCCAATACCTAGTTTTATATAACAATAATCATATTTATAAGTCTTTATAATATACACCACATATCTACGTGGCATAATAATTTGATTTAAAAGATAACTTTTAAATTTTGAATTTTACATATTTAAATCATGTTATGTAAATGATACTGTATGACGAAAGGGATATATATATATATATATATATATATATTAGGTCGAGAGTAACGTGCGCAGCATGTTGCCTAATTACATGAAACAAATTTTTTACAAAAATAATATAATTAAAAAAATAATATTAACAAGCATCTATAGATAATAATAACTCAATTGTAAAACTTGGTTTGCGCCATTATCATTTCTCTAGTTTCCTTTCTCTCGGGAGCAGACTAATTTGGTATCAATAAATATTAGGATGAGGTTGGAGATCAATAAACAAATATTCCTATTCAAAATTTATATAATGATTTTATAATATACACTAAATTGAAGCTATACAATTATACCTAGTTGTCCATATAATATTAATTTAAACATGCTAATCTTAACAATTATGTAAATACAATATTTTTTGTGCAGTTCTTTTTACATCGTTCAATTGACACCTATTAGAATCTTTACTGTAGATGTGTAGATGCAGTTTTTGCCATTGATAAAGCCGCATATAATTGGCCATGTGAAAAAATAGGATGAGGTAAATATATGCCAACAAAATTCAATGTCTGCCATTGTGACTTATTTATAGTCATTGCAAAACTTAATCTGATAGGAAATTGAATTCGTTTGAATAGGAAACCACTATTTTCATCAACACTTAGTAAGATTGGGATCCTTGAAATAAAAACTCTTTTTCCACTATGTTGCCCAACTGCAATTTTTGCATCAATGACATTTCAATCAAAAGCCCGACAAATTAGACGTGTTCTGTTGTATAGTTCTTCTGAAAGATTAATATTTCTAAGTAGTATAATGAAACAATTTTTCTTCAGTAATAATTCATGAAGAGAATGTCTATTTGGGTTAAAGTATTTAGAAAATCTTCCATAACTAATTCTTCAGATGCATCTACTGTTTCATCAAAGTTATAATATCGCATAAACTTACCATGAAACCGATGAATTAGTAATGCATTTATATTATCAACATAGCTATTTTTTGGTGTTAATATGCCGATTCATCATATAGCTGAAATATTTATTGAATATTCATAAATATCATGGAAAACAACATCTATTAAATAATCCAAAAACTAATTTTTATCTATACCTGAATGTTGAATATACTAATTTTTATCCATGGCTGATTCGATGTACCAGTCCTCCGAATTAATGTTAAATATATGTATATAACTGAACATAAGAAAAAAGTAGTAATATAAATTGTAATATATAAATGTTTTTTTATATAATTTAAATAATAGAAAATTTAAAGTCATGTACATACTTAAATCATCATGATAACTTAATTCGATTTTTCAAAAAAAGCCATGAGCTTGATTCTATATTTTAATTAATTAATATATATCAGACTCATGATTATCATGGTTTTGTTTTAAATTAATATATGATATTTTAAATTTTGAAATGATATTTTAGATATAATAAATAGTTGTTAAATTTAACGGTCACTTAATGAAAAAATGAAAAAATTTGTTAAGTGATCGTTAGATAACCACTTATTATAATAAAATAGATATTGAAAGTTTATCACATGGTCATAATTTTCTTAATTTAATTTGTTTGGTAAATTGGAATTGGAAATCCTCTACACTTCAAGTTGATGATCTTTCAAAATATATCATGTAAGCTTAATTCCTTAAATTTGATATAAACATTGTTAGAGAGAAAATATCTCATATTAATTAAGATTTCACGCTTTTTTTGTACTAGTCTTTATACACTTTATTAATGTGATTAGTTGCTTATTTTTTTAAATATAAAATAACTAATTTGACCGATCACATCAGTATGGGACACAAAAAGTATGCAAATTAAAGTGACTATACGTAATAAAACTAATTTTGTACTACTACTACTTGATTATTAAAAAAATAATAGTCATAATGTACTAATACCGCACCCTCCTTTTAAAAAAAATTGAATAAATATGAAATTTACATTAAAAAAAGTGCACGCACCTTGCCATGTAGCTGGATGGCATTCCCTTCACAGAGGTCATTTTCAGGCCAATCCTGGGTGTCGAGAAATGAGAAAGAAATAACTCTCATTTTCAGGCCTATATATATATATGATGTTGCAATTGTATTTGAATAAGGTCAATGCAGTAAGGTAAATACAATCAATACTCACGAAATAGCATAGAGAATATGATCTATGGAATAATAAAATATTACTATATATGTACTTTGTTTTAGCTTTTTGTTGAGGCTTTCACTTGTAAGGGGGCCGGGAACTAAACTTAGTTGGCAATATAAGTCAATATAATCAAATTACAGCAAATTCAAAGCGGAGAGAGATGAAAAGTTGAATAACATGGAAGTGTGTTAAAACTTCACTGTATGAACAATGAAAGCATGCATCCAGCTAATAATTAGGTGCACATGTCCATCAACTTGCCATGTGTTTAAGGAAAACATGCATATCCATGCATGCATGCAGTTAATTCATATATAATTAGGTGTCAAGATTCCTTAAAGCTGGAAACATTACTTTTCATTATGTAATTACTTGTATTAGAAACATGGTCTACCTAGGCCAAACATTTTGTTTTGGTAATTACATGCAGAAACCTTGTTACAACCCCATAATCTCGTGACTTATAAAGTGTTAAAGTCACCATCATATATAGTTTCTTTCTTTTCTCAAGCACCGAGTGTCATGATCCTCATGACCATTTTTATTCTTATTACAAAGATCATTACTATTGTTTCATTGACTTATTATAATTTTAAAAGAGAAATACTTTCATTGTTATAAAGTAATTATACAAAATAATTTTACAAATTGATGTATCTTAATGCATATAGTCTAGTGTCAAATTTACTATAAGAAAATTATTTATCCGTAACCAACTATTTATTATCAAAATGACTATTTTCTATTAAAATGAGTCTATTTTCATACTAAATAGTCATTTTATCGTAAATAATCTATCACAGATACTTATTTTTTTGTAGTGATTGTAACGTTACTTTTATTGTAATACAGATCTAACGGCTCACATGGAATGTTAGTTTGTGAGTCTATTTTTATGTAATCTTTTCGAATATATAGCACTCTTCATTTTAAAATGATCCCTCAATATATACTTAATGCATTTTTTTGTTATTGAAAAAAGATCAGGGTAGTCCTTTTGAGAGTCAATTTAATTTCCTACTTCCAAATCCATGGTGAAACAGGCACATGAGCCAAATAATGAGGGTATTCTAGTCACTTTGCAAATAGTATCATCTGCAAAGTTGTTACATTATTGCACAGAAATCTTGGGGGCGGGGGAAATAATGCTTATTAGCTTTTCAATGAGCAGTAGAGGAATATCTTTATAACATTGTTCATTCATGCAGGCTCATCAATTAAGATATGCGGTCAGCATCATCATCCATTATATTCAAGATCTGCATTACATTAATACAGAAGCATGTATCTTTTTTAACAGACAATATTTTACTTCATATCTTTATGTTCCACTTAATATAATTGAGGTGCGACCATTCAAAATTTTTCTGTAGACCTAATATTATAATAACCCACCACCTATTTTTAAGGTTGCAATGATCTAGACTATGATCAAAGGCGACAAAGTATTTGTATGATTCTTATTTATATGATTCTTCTACACGACGATTAACCACCTTTTCGACATTTCACTTTTTTCTCGATTTTAAATAAATCCCTAAAAAGTCAAATTAAGTAATGATGGTAAAAATTGAAAATTAAAGGTAATTTAAAAATGTTAGTTTTTAAGGGAGTATAGTGGAAATTAAAAGAATATTATAGTTTTGTGGGTGAAAAGGGTTATAATATTTTTGTTTCTCATAATGTTTGGATATTTAGGACCAAGGCTTCGAGGGAAAAAGTAAAACGGGAATATAAAACCAACGTGGAAGATTGGAGTATTGGTTCGCTTTATTAAGGTTTTGGGATTTTTGGGAATCATGGCATGCAGACAGAATTGTGAGGGTGAAATATTTCAAGTAGGGCCTAGAGTCCAGGCTTATTTTTTAGTGCACTAGAAGACAAGAGTAAAGAAGAGTTGAGTAGACCAAATCACATGGGGGACAGACATAAAGAATGTAGACTGACACACAAAAAATAATATCTAGACTAAAGCTTCTATATAAAAGCAACCATCAGAATATCAAAAGATGATCGATGACTCTCTGGCTGAACAATAATCCCTCTCTTCTCTCGGATCACCTATTTCGTCTTCTCAGACGAACCCAATAGTTCATACCAGTAGACTTATGTATTTTATTCACGTACAGTGAAAGCCCTGAGAGACTGTAAAATATTCATTATAGTGGATTCCCTTCCCCAAACCCCCGTGGACGTAGGCCTTATACCGAACCACATAAATACTGTATTTTTATATTTATTTATTTGCTATCCGCGTACGTATGGCTGCACCGGAGTCTTACCGGGGGCCCCAAACGACACTCGAGGAAGCCCAACTTGCTCCAGTGGGCTGGGAATGATTTATTTTCCTGCCCTGACTTGTTCACCGATTTTTGTGACATCAACATTGGCGCCGTCTGTGGGATGGTTAGACCAGAGGTAGGAAAATGATGATTTTTTGGGATACTGGACGACTTCTCAGACATGCAAACGGTGTCTCCAGATAAGTGTTCTAAATTTATTCTTTTTATATAATATCAGGCAAATGTGAGAAAATATCTCGCCTAAGAAAAAGAATTGTTGTCCTCATCTCTTTTATGTATAACACTTAGTATTTTCTCACGGACACTACACTCGCCAATTATTATTTTTGTCTTACAAAAATAGCACATGTATACAAGCTTGCTAGATAAAAACCAGGCGAACACACTCACAGCACAATGCATACAGGCAGCTCACGTGCACTGGACGCAGAAAGCACTGTGCACTTAAGTGCACAATGCGGTCGCATGTGCATGGCACTGTACAGTGCCATGCACAGTGCACGGGCATGACAAGGTGCCATGCCCAGTTCGTGGCGGGCGCCCCGTCGCCTAGAGACTCACAGCGCTCCACCGCGAGTCGTGGATCTCCGTCGGCGGTCCCATTGTGACTGCCGGAGCTTTCTGGGCCCGCCACCGTGGCGGGCCCACGACCCAGAGCAAGGGCACCGTGCATGCATGACCTACGAGCCCCACGGGACTAGCTTTAGTCCTGTGGGCCCTCCACGGGGTAGTGGCCGGCGGTCACCACCCATGACCGCCGGAGTTGTCTGTCCCCGGCGGGGCATCAACCCGTTGGAGACACACCCGTGCATGCACGTCGGGGAATCGAGCCCAAAGCTCACGGCGTTGCGCCGTGAGCTCGGGCCACCATCCGGCGGTCACGGTGGTGACCGCTGGAGTTTTCTGTCTCCGGCGGGGCATCAACCCGCCAGAGACACACCCGTGCATGCACGTCGAGGAATCGAGCTCAAAGCTCACGGCGTTGCGCCGTGAGCTCGGGCCACCTTCCGGCAGTCACCATCGTGACCGCCGGAGTTGTCTGTCTCCGGCAGGGCATCAACCTGCCGAAGGCATCCCCGTGCATGCATGTCAACGTGAAGGTTGTCTGCGGTACCCCTCGCCAACCTCATGGCATTTTCTCACCTAAACCATCATCATCAACCCACTCAGCTCGCCTACGGTCTCACCACACACCCGCCACTTCTCAGGCGCTCGCCCAACTCTCACGTCCCATCCATGATGCTCCACGGCAGCTCGACCACTGCACTCGGGAACATCTTACCCGAACCACTTCTCGGGAACACAGGGCTCAGCTCGCCAGCTCGCCACCTCTCACCTGCTCGCCAACATACCCACGGCACCATGGGCTCGCCCAGAGACATGCTCGCCAAACCAACTCGCCGGCGAGCTCCCCCTCACCTCGCCAACCTCACGGCTCACACACTCGCCCAAAACTTTTCAATAGCTCGCCACCTCTCTAAAATTTCCTCTCGCCACTCGCCCAACTCTCTCACAGCAAAATGGGGTCGCCAGTTTACACAGCTCACCCAACACAGATGAGAGCTCGCCATTTATCTGGCGTTCGCCATAGACCACCATGATCGCCCAGTCTATTGGCGGGCATCATGCTCGCCCAGACCATCCTCAAACAACCCGCCTTCTCACTAGTTCGCCCAAAACGTGACCACCTGACTTCACTTGAGCACCTCATGGCTCGCTTAGAATAGCTTGAGCACGCCCAATACTTCCACAACACTCATGGACACCATGTTCGCCAGCTCATCATATTCACACAGCTCGCCAAAATTGTGCTCGAACCATAACTTTCCTGCTCATACTCCCGCCAGCTCGCCCCATCATGCTCACTAAAAAAAAAAAAAATTAACTCGCCAACTCATCTCGTGCATCTCCCTTGCAACAGTAGGGACTCACTATGCATGTTCGCCTGACACATATAGGCTGTGTTTCTAGCTCATATGACTCGCCTCCTTTGTTTAGAAATTCAAGGATTTACATACAGTAAGTCTCCCATGTGAGACTCGCCTATTTTCTATTTTATTTTGACAGGTCACTCGCTATCTTGGATTACAGAAACTCAAAATGCAACGATATTACGGAATCGATTTTAACAAATTTTATACTCTAACTGTACACATGCAAATTCGGATTCAGCACTCGGACTCAGTGCCATGAAAAATTCATATTTCTATTAATAAAATTGTTTTGCAGCGCAAAGTGGATGCACCCATTCCACAGTGACACCAGCTCCATGCCGTCATACAGGATCAGGTTTAGTCGTGGGGTTGTCCGGCCACCCATGACCAGCCCAACGATTCGTTCGTCAAGGGCTCGAGGCTTGAGGTCCAGCACCCAAGTTCACTCGTCAAGTCCTTACATCCATGATAGGCTCGAGGCTTGCAATCCGCCCACCAAGCACACTCGACAAGCCTCATCTTGGATGCTTGCGAATCACTGGATTGAATCTTGAGTCTAGGCTTGCACGTAAATCCTCGCACACCTGGTTTCCCGCCAATGACCGCTTGTGGATTACAGGGTCGTGATTCCTTGCACACCTTAAGGAATTTTCTTGATAAAATATATATTGCATGTTTTTATTACCTCAGGCTC
Organism: Platycarya longipes; assembly: GCA_036559045.1. NCBI lineage: Eukaryota > Viridiplantae > Streptophyta > Magnoliopsida > Fagales > Juglandaceae > Platycarya > Platycarya longipes. The sequence goes on along the minus strand of CM071793.1, from coordinate 29,898,879 downwards.
GGAAGACAAACCACCACCTTTTCGATTTTCGGATACTTTAGAATTCCCACTAAAGTGTCTTCGGTAAGAATTCGCGAGGTCTGTGAGGGTGAAATATCCCTAGTAGGGCCTAGGGCCCAGGCCTATTATTTAGTGCACTAGAAGACAAGAGTAAAGAAGAGTTGAGTGGACCAGATCATATGGGGGACAGACATAAAGAATGTAGACTGACACACGCAAGAAATAATATCTAGACTAAAGCTTCTATATAAAGGCAACCATCAGAATATCAAAGGATGATCGATGACTCTCTGACTGAACAATAATCCCTCTCTTCTCTCGGATCACCTATTTCGTCTTCTCAGATAAACTCAATAGTTCATACTAATAGACTTATGTATTTTATTCACGTACAGTGAGAGCCCTGAGAGACTGTAAAATATTCATTATAGTGGATTCCCTTTCCCAAATCTCCGTGGACGTAGGCCTTACGCCGAACCACGTAAATACTGTATTTCTATATTTATTTATCTGCTATCCGCGTACATATTACCAGGGGTCCCAAACGACACCCAACGAAGCTCAATTCGCTCCAGTAAGCTGGGAATGATTTATTTTCCTGCCCTGGCCTGTTCACCGATTTTTGTGACATCAACAAGAATAATAATAATAATAAAAATGCTTGCTAGTTGTTATACACTTAAAAATTTTGCAAATTTTGCATGAGTGTCAATTTACTTCACATGATCATCAAAGACAGCAAATCTTTGGTACTGGTCGATGTGTTGTGCGCGCTGCCCTCTTTCCCATAATTGCGGACATGTTACCCATTTGTTGTGCCTCCAACCGATAAGCAACAATATTACAAGTTTTAATATTATCTAATATAACCCTACCATAAATAACATTAATAATAATAATAATAAATAAAAGTGAAAGTAGGCAAAACGAAAATCACATTGAGCTGTCATTTGGATATTGAGTTAATATAAAAGTTGAAAGTTGAATAAATTATTTTTAAAATATATTTTAATATATGATTTTTTTGAGATTAGAAAAAATTGAATTATTTACTATATTTTATATAAAATTTTAAAAAAATTATAATAATAAAATAAAATGAAATGAAACATTTTTACTGTCCAAACAGAACTTGAGCCCACTATTGAGAGAAAAATGTCTCTGTGTTCCTTACATATGTAGCTTATCCTTTTTGTCATTTATGGAAATGTATTTTATTCACAACAAATTCTTCATTCTCATTGTTGAAGATGTATTTGGTCTCAAAGATCTATGCAGGATGGCCTGGTTTGTTTTTTAAGTTTATCTCAATTCAATTCAACTCATTTCATCTCATCTCATCATTATAATTTTTTAAATTTTATATAAAATAAAATGAACAATTTAAAAAAAAAATCAAAAGAGACGTACAAGCCATTATTAGGAATCCAAATCTTGTGGAAGAAGTTCACAAACTAGTTGAATAATCCCTGGCTTTGAGAATTGCATGTGAAAGTTTCTTTGTCAATTGTCATGCTCCCAAGTTAAAGGATCCTTAAAATATTTGAACAGTTTCTACGTGCACGTCAAGGCATTGAATTTATTTATTTATTATTATTATTTTATAGTTCGATACTTCGAAATTGAACTCACACACGACTAATATTATGCCTCTCCAATTAAATTAATAGGTATGTGCTTGCAGCTCAACTCTAGGAGATTCTGAACAAATTTGACCGTTAAATGTTTTTTTTTTTTAATCATTTTTTGCTTTTCTCTCTCTGTAATGCTTTTTGTATCCCATCACTAAAAAAATAAAACTAAATAGGAAATGAGTAACAATGTTAAAGTCTAATTTAAGACATTCTTTGAATAATCATAGTGTTTCATTTTATTTTATTATTATAATTTTTTTAAATTTTTATATAAAATATAATATACAATTCAAGTTTTTCAAATTTTAAAATAATAATAATTTTTTATTAAAAAACTAATAATATTAAAAAATATTTTATTAACTTTTATTTAATATTACTTTTATCTAAAATTATTTTATCTCATCTTATTTTTCAAACCGCATCTTAATTTGATATTAGCTTTACCTTTGCGTGTTTATTCGTGCCATGAGGTTTTCTTTTTTTATGCAAAGCATATGCTTTTTTTTTTTTTTTTGTTTGCCTCTTTTAACTAGACATTGGTGAAGTTGGGATCTTTGATTCATTTTGACTCGGCAAATGATCATAGGTCTACCATTCACAATAGATTTAACAAAACTATTATTTAACCAAGTTTTAGCTGGTGAATATTAAAATAAAACTACAACAGTCTCAACAAATAAATAATTAAAATAAATTTTATATATTTGACTTAACAAATATAAACAGCCCTTTAGGTTAATCAAACTATTTTTTGAAACTAAAATATTTATATTATAAAAAAATTATTTATTTACAGTTAGTTAATTTCAACTAAATGATTATTTATAATCAAAATTAATTATAAATAATTATTTAACTGTAATTAAAAGATCACAAAAATATATTTTTCTTATAGTACAGTCCTCCCGCCTACTCTCCTGAGTATTCATACCAAAATAAATTGAGCCTTTATTTTCATTCGACTGCTTCGATTTCTTCTCTTCCTGCTGCTCTTTCTTCTTCTCTTCACGTACTACGCTCCTCTCTTCGATTAGTTTTCGTTTGGCGCGTACTACTCTCCCGTGCTACTATTGTAGATTCTGGTTTGTTGTTAATATTAGGTTATGTGCAATCGAAATTTATTGGTTTATTATTATATTAGGGTTCCATCAAAGGCTAAGTAGAAATTTTTGTTGAATTTGTTATTTGATGTAATAAAAAATAACTAATGATAATTTGTAAAAATAAAATTTCTGTCTAAAATTTGGCTAAACAATAATTAGATTATCGTGAATGATCTATTGTTGGCCATTCTTCAATTTTAGGGTTGCAAATCAAGGCCAGGACTTTCAAATTTTATAATATTAATATTTAAAAACTTACCAACCTTTGATTAAGGAATGATACTAATATGTCTATTCATTTTAACACATTATACAATTTTATTTTTTTATATTTTTATATTTAATAATTAAGAAATTGATTATTAATATATTGATATTTTTAAAAATATTTTAAAATAATAAAAGAATTAGAATAAAAAAACTGAAAAATAAAATAAAACAAAATGGGAGAGACTTTGCACAGGTGGTCAATTGAATCGGTATTGTGCAGGTGGCACAGTAGCAGAACTCTCAATTAAGTATCTCCCGTAAAAAAATGAATAAATTTATCCATCATTTTTTTTATTTTATTTTTATTATTTCATGATGTAATATTAGATAATAGACTAATAAATTAAACATAATAAATAATCTTTAATAATTTAATACAACATTATAAAATAATAAAAATATAATAATAAATAATATTACTCTAAAAAAAAAATACCGAGTGCATTGTTATACCATCTATAAGTCAATCGAGACCGACATATGATATTTTTTTTTGGGAAGACCGACATATGGTATTAATACAACAATTATGCATTTTAAAAAAGTAAAATAAAAACACCTAACTTTTATTTAAATAGAAATATATAATCGTAAAAAACTAAAAAAAAAAATAAATTGCATACCATAACATAAAACCCTAAATAAACACTAAAATGAAAATAAAAAGTAAAAATTACAAAAAATTCATAATATTATTAAATAACACTTTCTTAATTATTAAATAACAAAATATTGGTCTTCAAAAAAACTAAAATAAAAAATATTGTCGAAATTCTGGATACTCATTAAATTGGCTATTGCTAAAGTACAATTTTAGCCAATGTAACACTCATTTTGATTTTTGGTCATTCCATTTATATAAGTTTTTAAATTAGAATAGCTATTTTTTTTAATTATAATAATAAAATAATATAACTAACTTTTGACTTTAACTATTCACATCAAATCTCTACATTAGATTATCTATTTATGAAAATACATAATAATGAGTAATTAATAATTAAATATTTTTTAATTAATTACAATTATTAAATTAATTAATTTTATCATATGTAACTATTCTATCTATTATATATTAATTAATAATCATATTTTAATTAAAGTATAAGTTTAGAAAATAATTAGTAATTATATTATATTAAAATTAAATTACTAATCGATATTTAAAAATAATAATTTTTACTTATTTCTCATCCAACTATATTTTTTTACCAAACTTAATTTTCTCTACCCAAGAACTATATGTACTCCATTTCCAATCCAACAATTTACTTTTGCCAAACTTTCTTTCTACTAAATTTATCATCCAATCATTTTCTTTTGCCAAATTTTCTTTTATTAACAACCAAATTTACTCAATTTTCCATCAAATAATATTTTTTTACCAAATTTTCCTCTATCCAACAACTAGATGTACTCTATGTTCCATCCAATATTTTTTTGCCAAACTTTCACATGCAAACAATCATATATACTACATTTTACCAACCAATCATCTTCTTTTGCCAAATTTAAATTATAACTAACAATCACATCTACATTTTATCATCTTACCATCTTCTCTTACCCTACTTTCTTCTATCTACCTACTTTCTTCTATCTAACAATTATATCATCAATTCAAGTAATCAACTATAGTTCATTCTAAAATATTTTGTTGTAACTAATAGTCTTAGAGCGAGCCTATAAATAGACCAACTCCTAATACTTCCCACTCATCACATACAAAGCCTATTGAGATTTCCAATATTTCTTCTCTCAATTCTTCTACAACACATTATTCAATTATCCATGAATCCTTTTATGAGTGATGACCATATTCTATACGATGATTATTCTGATCATGAATATGATATGACACAAGCAATGGCACAACATCGAGGGTGAAGGTCTACTGATGGAGCATCTGTTTCATGGCGCAACAATGTACATTGATCTGACGTGATATCAAACTTCCCAGAAAAGGAGGTAGACAAGTGGCCATGGAACAATAAATTGATATGGCCATGGAAAACTCCCAGCTTTCTCATTCAGTCAATAGGATCAATCATTAACAGTAAAGTTATTTGACAATATAAAATACTTGGATGACCACCAAATAGTAAAATAGATAGCTGAGTATCTTACAATAAAAGATCAATTTATGTTGTGGAATAATTTAAGGGAGATGTATGAATACCAGAAGACTGTCATCCTCCAAAAAACTAGTTATGAATGGTTGCATCTGAGGTTACAAGATTTTAAAAGTGTTAGTGAGTATAATTCTGCATTTTTTAAAATTAGCTCATTACTAAAATTATGCGATGAAAATATTACCGATGATGATATATTAGAGAAGACATATACTATTTTCCATGCCTCGAATGTTCTCTTGCAGCAACGATATCGAGAGCGAAAGTTCAAGAAATATTCTGAACTTATATCATGTTTTCTAGTAGCTAAGCAGAACAATTAACTTTTATTAAGAAACCATCAGTCATACCCTACTGGTTCAATATCATTCCCTGAAGTGAATGGTAATAGGTTTGCATCATTCCTAGAAGTGAACGGTGTATCTTTTTGAAGAAATTAGAGGCGTGGACGTGGTAGGAGAAACTATAGAAATATTGGTTCCAGAAGTGACAATATTAAAAGAGATATTAATAATAATATACCGTATCACCAGAAGTGATACAACTTAAAAAAGGGTAAAAGTCCCCGGAATAATTCCTCAAAGAGAGGTGAAAATGTGTGCCATAGATGTGGTATGACTAGACATTAGTCACGTATCTATCATATGACCAGACATTTACTAGATTTATATCAAACATCTATAAAAGGAAAGAATAAAAGGGTTGAAACATATTTAGTAGAACCATCAGATGATTCATTAAAAATAGATATCACTCATTTTGATGTTTCTGATTTTTTTTTTAAATTATGATGGTAGAATTGATCACTTAATTGGAGATAGAAGTGTTCATCCTAATTAATGTATTTTTCTTTATTATTTGTAATAAAAAAATTTTATATTTTGTAAAATCATGGATCATATGGATGAAGTTTCTATCTCTGAGTTGAATGATAAAGATGTATGTCTGGCTGACAATATTACAACTCACATAATTATTAAAGATAAGAAATATTTTCAAAATCTAACACTAAGTAAAGCCTATGTCCATACCATATCAGGTTCATCAAATTTAATTGAGAACTACGGAAGAGTTTATATTGTGTTGCCTAATGGCACCAAATTTTGTATTGATGATACTCTATTTTCTTCACATTCTAGAATAAATTTATTAAGTTTCAAAGATATACGTTATAATGATTACCATATTGAAACGACCAATGAAGGCATTAAAGAGCATCTTTTTATTATTAAAATAGTATTGGGCCAGAAACTCGTATTAAAAAAACTGTCTGCTCTCTCTTCTGGATTTATTATACAAAGATGAGAACAATTGAATCATATGTAGTACTGGACCAGAAGTGCATTGACCCCAAAATATTTATGACTTGACATGATCACCTTACCTTGGACATCCGGGGTCAATAATGATGAGACGAATCATTGATAATTCACATGGACATCCCTTAAACCAAAAGATCTTTTTACCCAATGAATATCCTTGCTCTGCATGTTCCCAAGGTAAGTTGATTATCAGACTATCTCCCTCAAAAGTCGTTAAATCTCCATCATTTTTACAAAGGATTCACGGAGATATATGTGAGCCTATTTATCCATCAAGTGGACTATTTAAATAGTTTATGGTTTTGATTGATGTATCGAATCAATGGTCACATGTTTGTCTGCTTTCTACTAGAAATGTTACATTTGCTAGACTTTTTGTTCAAATAATCAAACTATGAGCACAATTTCCTGAGTACAATTAAGACCATTCGATTGGATAATGTAGGCGAATTTTCGTCTCAAAATTTTGATAACTATTGCATGTCAATAAGAATATATGTTGAATATCCTGTTGTCCATACACACACTCAAAACGGTCTAGCTGAATCTTTGATCAAAAGGCTTCAGCTAATCGCTAGACCTTTACTTATGAAATCAAAATTACATGTTTCTGCTTGGGGACATGCTATACTTCATGTAACATTATTAATTCGCATTAGACCATTTGCATATCATAAATATTCTCCATTACAGTTTGCATTTGGTTAATAACCAAATATTTCTCATTTTCATACTTTTGGATGTATTGTATATGTTCCAATTACACCTCCACAGCGTACAAAAATGGGCCCTCAATGTAGACTTGGGATATATGTTGGTTTTGATTCTCCATTTATTATTAAATACCTTGAACCTCTTACATGGGATATGTTTAAAGCACGTTTTGAGCATTGTCACTTTGACGAATCCATTTTTCCATTACTAGGTAATGAAAAATCAGTACCTGAAGCATGACAAAAAATTACATGGGATAATAAAACTCTGTCTCAATTTGATCCTCCTATAAATGAATGTAAACTAGAAGTTCAGAGGATTATTCATTTGTAAATTATTTCAAATCAATTACTAGATGTATTTTTTGACACTAAAGGTATAGTAAAATCTTATATTCCTATTGTTAATACTCCAACAATGATTGAAGTCCCTGAAAGACATGTTGTCAAAATAGCAATATGTGAGTCTAAGACACGCCTGAAGCGTGGAAGACCTATTGGTGCAAAAGACAAAATTCCTCGAAGGAAAAAGATACAAAATGAATTTGGTGTTCATGAATAACCAATACCCACAATACAGGCTACAAATATAGTTGACGCTCCTGAAGAGATCACATTTTTTATTACAAAATTTCCTGAAAAGGGACCTTCTGAAGAGGTGTTTCATAAAATATTTTTCTCTGAAGAGAAAAAGGTACTTGAAAATAATGAGATCTCAAAATATTTCATGAGTACTGGAGAAATTCTGGATAGAAATAAAACTGTTGTTGACAATATATTTTCATATAAGATGGCCATTGATATTACTAGAAGAAATGAAGAAAGTGATTCAAGAACCGTCGAAGAATGTCGATGTAGAAATGATTGGCCAAAATGAAAAGCAGCTATTGAAGCTGAATTAAATTCGCTAGCAAAACGAAAAGTATTTGGACCCGTTGTCCAAACACCAAAGGGTGTAATACCTGTTGGATATAAATGAGTATTTATATGAAATCGTAATGAGAAAAATGAAATTGTGCGGTACAAAGCACTACTTGTCGCACAAGGTTTCCTACAGAAACCCGGGATTGATTATGAAGAAACATATTCTCTCGCTATGAATGCAATCACATTTAGATTTTTGATTAGTTTGGTTGTTACGAAAGGAATAGAAATGCGGTTATTGGATGTGGTCACCGCATATTTATATGGATCCTTGGATCATGACATATATATGAAAATCCCTAAAGGATATAAAATGTCTGAATCATCTACAAGTATATCTAGAAATATGTACTCTATTGAACTTCAAAGATCTTTATATGAGTTAAAACAATCTGGACGCATGTGGTATAATCACCTAAGCAAATATCTATTAAAAGAAGGATTTGAGAATAATCCTATATGCCCATGCGTTTTTATTAATAAATTAGAATTCATATTTGCCATTATTAAGGTATATGTTGATGATTTAAATTTTGTGGAAACTCTTAAAGAGATCTCAAGAACCGCTATATATTTAAAGAATGAATTTGAAATCAAAGATCTTGGCAAAACAAAACTTTGTCTCAGCCTGCAGCTCGAGCACTTGCCAAATGAAATTTTTATTCATCAGTCTATGTATATAGAAAAAGTCCTGAAGCATTTTTATAAGGACATAGCTCATCCCCTGAGTACTCCAATGATTGTTTGATCACTTGATGTGAAGAATGATCCATTCCGTCCTTGTGAAGACGATGAAGAAATTTTTGGTCCTGAAGTACTATATCTCAGTGCAATTGGAGATTTAATGTATCTTGCAAGCACTCGACCTGATATTACATTCTCAGTAAATTTACTTGCAAGATATAGTTTTGCATCAACTCGAAGGCATTAAAGTGGTATTAAACATGTCCTTCGTTACCTTCATGATACGGTTGATATGCGATTATTCTATCAACGTGGATCAAGTCTACAATTGATTAGGCATGCAGATGCAGGTTATCTTTCAGATCCATACAGAGGTAGATCTCAAACTGGATATTTATTTACTTATGGAGATACTGCCATATCTTCAAACTACTCAAAGATCATTGCAATTCATGAAGCAAGTCGAGAGTTTATTTGCCTGAGATCAATAATTCAATATATCTAGGAAAAGTGTGATCTTCCCATGATCAATGATAGCCCAACAATTTTATATGAAGATAATACTACTTGTATAACTTAAATAAGAGGAAGATATATCAAAGGTGACAGAACCAAACATATTTCACCTAAATTCTTTTATACTCACGAACTTCAAGAGAAAGGTAAAATTGATGTCAAGCAGATACGATCAAGTGATAATCTGGCAGATTTATGCACGAAAGCATTACCAACTGCGACATTCAAGAGATTTGATGTCTTTTGATAAAACGACCATAACTTACTCATTTGATATCGGATTTGAGTGATTCAAAAGGCTATAAAAATCTAAGAGGAATATATAAAATGTTTATGTTTTGCGTTTTAAGAGATATGAACTTAAGAAAATACAAAATTGAGATTAAAGTAGAAGACCTGGATTGGAGAAAGATAGACATTGACTTGAAGTTGACTAAGGACTTTGGATAAGATTAAGTCTTTGGATTATTTTCTCAATTATCCTAAGGTCTTGACAAGTGTGTAGAAATATGTCAAATGAGAAGATTTTATTTAGTAAATTTCGTGTGAAATAAGAAGGATCATCTATCAAACACTTGGTGTGCCCGAATTGGTGTTCTCGGGCTTATCTATCGAGTTTTAGTAGAAAAATCATAACTTGTTCATATGAGTTCCAAATGAAGTGATTCTAGTTCCTATAGAACCTTAAGATGTATATCTAGAACTTTTTTTGGTTTTTGAAGATAAGGAACGGATCAAGGAAGAAATCTGGTGTGAAGTGGACGGCCCTAGGTTGAGTCCAATTGATAACCGACTTAGATGAATTGTCCTATATTCAGCCATGTGAAGAAAATGGTGATTGGCTATCAATTTTCTTGAAGTCTTGACATGTGTAGTAGTATGTGTCATGAGGAGATGAATTGATCTAGAAGCCTTGGTGCGTAAGAAAATAAAGGAAAACAAATGGAGAACTCGGATTGGGTGTTCTCTTGTGGTTTTGACATGTTTTGGTGTATTACATATATCTCTCTCATTTGATTTTGTAATAAGATGATTCAAAATCCTATAAAATCTTAAAAGGATGATCTAAAACTTTCATGTTGTGAGTTTTCAAAGAATCGAACCATATCAAGGATTTATTTGGGATTAAATTGAACGGATACACCCCATTTGAAGAAACTATCATACTACTTTGTCACTTTGTCTTTTCCTTTCATGTGCTGGAATAATTCTAACCATTGATCAATATATGCATATAAGTGGTACAAACATGACCCTTGGATGGAGATAGGACTAACCAAGCCTTAGCTCTAGGGGTGATGATGAGCCTAAAGAGCTTGGAAGCTCATACACGGCTCTAAAAGGAGAACTGGTTACCTATGGGCATACTTTTCATCTTCTTGTTCCTAAGGTGTTGCCCCTAGGTCTATATATATGTGTGTGTAATCTTCTTCCATCCTCCTTGAGAGAAAACTTTCAGTTATAGTAGAAAGAGAGCAAGCAAAATTCACCTCAACACACTTATACCACTAGAACATCAAAGAGAAGGCAATTTAGAGGTTTTGGTGGCAGGATTGTCTAAAGCTTAGTTCTATCATCAATTCAAACTTTGAAGAAACTTGTAAGTGCATATATTAACTTAATCTTGACATAGAATGAGTTGTTTGGTGATTAGATCATATTTGATATTTATTTGAGTTTAATCTTAGTTTATGTGTTAAATTAAAGCCTATTGAGTTTTGGAGTGGTTTTTGCTATGATAAAATACTAGAAAAATTATGAGACCTTAGGAATATACTCTATGATGTTATATGAAGAAGATTATGTGAAAATATGAGGTCTTGATTTGGAAAACAATGATAGATCAAGCCTAGTAACTTTCGAATTTAAGAGGGGTTATGTTGACAGATTTAACATCTTATGGTAAATTGGTCATAACTTATTAGTGTGATGTCAAAATTGAATGATTAAAGAGTCTATGGAAAGATAAGATAGAGCTCTACAACTTTGGTGTTCTAAGCTTTAAAAGATAAAAACTCTATAGAGGAAGAAATTGGGATTGAATGGCAGAATAGAATATGTGAGGACTTCAAAAAAATGTTTTTCTCATATTCTAAATTCTTAATAGATTATAAGAACATAGATTTATGTTTTAATAAGTAAAAATAAGATTTATGTGAAAAAATTGCATATTTTAGATTGAAAAACCCTATAAATTGTGACCTCGCTCGACCCATGGATCGAGCGAAGAACAATTATAACCCATCACTAGACTGTCGCTTGATATCCCGCTCAAGAAAAAGACAACCCGAGACTTCGCTCGACCCTCGTTTGATGTCCCGCTCGAGCAAAAGACAACCCGAGACTTCGCTTGATTCTCACTCGATACCTTGCTCGAGCGAGATACCCTCTGTTTGCTTAAATTCAAGACTTTTACTTGGATAAAGGTTGATATTTTAATAAAGAAAATTATATATGTTATTTAAAGTATATAATGGGTATGATACATGTTATAGAACCGAGTTTATCTTAGTAGGCATTGATTTTATGAATTGATGTAACGTAAATGTATGTGCATGTGATGTATGCTATTGTGAAATATTTTCACATGTTATAATACTCATATAGACATAATATATGCATGTCATATGTCTAAGTTTATGCGTATGTTGCATTATGTCATATATATGGGTCATGAAGTTACGTTAAGAAAACTTAACAAGTGGGAAGATTAATAAGTCAGTCACGTCATGACTGGGACCAGCGATACGCCCGTATGACTGATGTGCCGATAGAGACTAAGTCTGTCGAGAATGTGAAAATCGACAGGGACCTAAACCTGTCGATGATATGAAAATCGACAGGGACCTAAGCCTGTCGAGTATTTGAAAACCAGCAAGGACCTAAGTCTGTCGATGATATGAAAACCGACAGGGACCTAAGCCTGTCGAGTATTTGAAAACCGGCAGGGACCTAAACCTGTCGAGTATTTGAAAGCTGACAGGGATCTAAGCCTGTCGAGGATATGAAAATTGGCAGAGATCTAAGCCTGTCGAGGATATGAAAGTCGGTAGACACCTAAACTTGTCGATGATATGAAATAAGAAATATTCGATGGGGACGTCTGTCGATAATACGAAACAAGACATACAATATTACGAAAGAAAAAAAATAAGAGTTAAGTATGATAGAGTGAGTCTATGAAGAACTGTGACGCCCCCAACTTACGTCTGGGATTTAACGTAAATTAAGGTGTCTGGATGAGCAACACTTGGCTACTCACCCTCGTACTTAACAATACTAAAAAGCATAAATCATTTAATTCGCAGCGGATCAGGTTATAGATATAAGACTTTCTAAAGATCACACGGAAATACATATACAACATTCATTAAAGCTTAACATTGTACTTTATACATATACACAACCCAACTGTAGCAAAATATTTTACATTCATTCCAAAAGAACTTTCCTTCACCTCACTCTTTCTCCCTCTTAACCTCAGGGTATTCTCTCCCATAGCGAAACCTATCCATACTAATATTAAAGTCTCGCTGGAGCTGTTGTCCCTGTGGAGTCACACAAACTCCACACATGGACAATGAACCATCTACTCCTAAGGTTATGCAGCATCCCGTACGTCGCCTCTCCTTAGCAAAAGAGGATGGGTCCAGACTCCAAGCTCCGGTGGGGCGACTGCTGATAGGAGGTCCGAAGGAAACAAAAGAAATGTCTATATAAGGACTATAGTCGGAAAGTCCCTCAGGACTCCCCGAAGTCTCCTGCCTCATCGGGGCTGTCCCCCTGCTGGTCATCGAATCCTGTATGAAGTAATATGCACAAAATATATGAAGCCACAAAAGAGTGAGATTTCGAATGAAATCTCAGTAAGTACATAAACAGCTTAAAGGAAACAGGGAAAACAACCATAAAGTTATACCACAACTGACAAGGGAAATTACCCTAACCTACCCCTCACAAGACCACTGTCTAACTGACACTTTTCTTAACTCACCCGTGATCTTATATTAAATTACACCGTTTTCCCTTAAGATTTTTATATTCTTTCTTATCACTGCAGGCGTTACGTCTCGCCGTCCCCGCTATTCAAATCAATTTCACGGGCGTTACGTCTCGCCGTCCCCGTGAGGATCAATCACACGGGCGTTACGTCTCGCCGTCCCCGTGGAGATCACATATTCTCATATCACGACAGGCGTTACGTATCGCCGTCCCTGCCGGCACGTCAGTCATACGGGCGTTACGTATCGCCGTCCCCGTCATGACGTGACTAACTTAATCTTTAAACATTATTTTCTTTCTTTTCTTCTCTTATACACATGAGTTATTTCACTTATAACCCTTCCCATTTGAAACTCCCAACTCTATTCTAAGGAAACCCTAAGTCTAAGCAAAACAGGGCATCTCGCTCGAGCGGCTTGTCGAGCGAGTATCGAGCGAAGTCTCGGGTTGGGACTCGCTCGAGTGGGGTATCGAGCGACAGTCGAGCGAGGGTTCAGATTTTGCCTTCGCTCGACTCACATGTCGAGCGAGAGTCAAGCGAATTCACGGCTCTAAGGGTTTTTCTACTCAAAACATGCCAATCTTTTCCATACACTCCATTTATCTTCTTAAAAGCTTAAATCTAAGTTTCTACAATTTTATTAAACACATTAACAAGACAACTTATAATCAACCCTACTCATGTGTCCATTTCCACTTAAACATGTTCTTAAATGTTCACTACTATTAAACATAACTCAATCATGCCAATAAACCACTTCCATGCTCAAATTAAGCTAGAATATGGACTTACAATTCCTTCCAAGCTCAAGAGAATTGTTCCACCAACTTCCTACAAGTTTTCTCCCACACACACTCACGTAGCTCACTAGTGATCACTTTGAGGGTTTGGGGAGGGTTTTCTGGTATGGCTTCAAAAGGCAAGTGTTCTCTCCTTCTAAAGGAGCTTAGGAAGCTCTCAAGACTCTATTTATAGGGTGATGGTCGACCAACATGAGGGAGAGAAAAGGAATTGCACCTAAGGTGCCCTAGTTGCCAGATTTGCATGTGATGAGGTGTCCATCTAGGGAAATCTAATGATGAGGATTAAGCCTCCCAAATCCTAGGCTTTGCAGCTGGATTAGTCATCCAAGGGCTCACATTTGAGGTGGTTTGGCTGCCCATTTTGATCCATGGCTGAGAAGCAAGCTAAATGGATAAGAGGTGAGGTGGCATTTCACCTAACCATGCATGCATCTCCCATCTCCAGCTCTCCCCTTGTGTCACACGCCCATCTCCAGCTTTTCCTACCCATTTGGTTTCTTCCCAACTCCCTTAGGTCTCCCCTCAACAAGTTCTAGAAGGTCACTTCATAGTTTAGTTAAGGTAGAGCCAAATTTGATCCACTTAGTCACCTATCAACCAGATTTTGGCTCCCCTTGAGTTCCCATCACACTAACCATTCAATTGACTTCCAAATCAACTTTCCATCCATTCCTAACTATCCCTAAACATGTCCTAATCCCAGAGAATCCTAAAACCAGTTGCCTAATTAGTTACATGCCCCAATCTAGTTCAATTATCCAATTCGGGTTCCATTTAAGCCCATTCCAAAGCTGCCTACTTTATTCCCAAATAAGTTATTGATTCCCTCCGAATCTCAGGAAACTTCAAACATAAAAGTTTTAAATCTATCTCTTAAGGTTCTATAACAATTGGAATCACCTCATTTGGACCTCATATGAATAACTTATTCCCGTTTTTCCAAAACTCGACAGATTAATCCGAAAGTGCATAATTCTCAATACTAAGTGTTATCTCACATTCCTCAACTAAATCTCCCACTCTAATTTCCTAATAAATAAATGCATCATATAAATCTCCTTAAAATGATATCCATAAAATAATTTACCTTAGAAAATTTGGGCTATTACAAGAACATAAGTCTAAATCATGCATGAGTCTCATAATACATTTTTATAAGATATATGTCTCTGAGCATTGATATGTATGACAAGTTCTTATGTCATCTATGCTATATTTCGTTGACTGTGTACTTACTGAGACTTCTTGAAAATTTCACTCTTTTATATTTTATCTATCATTCTTTATAGAATGATAGATGGTGTTGCAGGAGTAAATAAATTGCCATGAGACTCAGACATTACAAGAGATTCTGAGGAGTCTCGGGGGACTTACAAAATACTCATTTATTAAGGGAATGATCTTACGTATGTGATCAAGTGGAATAACAAGAGTATCAGAAGGTAGGAAGAGATATTTGTTAGAAGAGAACTAACTGGGTTATGTAAGTTCTGGATACGATATGTTATGATGAATGAAAAGTTATGAAAAATATAAGTTTAATATGCCATGTGATCTATTTATGCAAAAGTTAGATCTCTTTGCATATGTGGAATATTTACCCTTTCCATTGCGTTTTTCATTGCACTTAATTAGTTAGTTTAGGTGTATACACCTTAAAAAAAAAATCGGGGCGTTTTTCTAGTTTTATAACAATAACTTTTTATTTCTCAAAAACTGAATTTTCTCTCTTCTTTTATTTTTTTCTTTCTCTCCTCTTTCGTTCCTTTCCTTTCTTTTCTTTTCTTCTTACTTCCTTATTCGTATAACGTTCTCAACCTCTCTATTTATAGGGAGAGATTGAGGACGAGAGGGAGATGTTCATTCAATTATAGGAGACATGGATAAGAAAGGGGGGAAGAGGTTCCCGTGGTATGTGGCATGGGGAGTCATTTATTGCCCCCAATAATTTACAACAAGTACTAATTTGTTAGCATTTGATTGATTCATTTTAATGAATTGAGGAATGGGGCATGGGGGCCTCCATATTAGCTTTGCCTCTTATTATTCTACAAAAAGTCATCATTAGTTTATATGCTTTGAGAGAATCTCCTGTAATGAATTTTCGATTCACCATTCCCCACAATAAATGTAATTGAAATTGACTTAGGCTCAGCATTTCGAGTCGTTAAGAGCATTTTTATTGGATCCGTTAAAATTCAACTTTAACTAAATTTAATTAACAAGATACTCAAAATATTCTACATCGACTAAGGCATATCTCAATAAATTTAAACTTTTATTATAGTGATTCACTAAGGCTCGGTTTGGATTGAGAGGTACATCTCAAATTCATCATTATACTTTTTCAAATTTCTATATAAAATACAAATTTTAATATGATTTTTTTAAAATTTCAATACATCTTTTTCAAATTTCAAAATAATAATAATAGTAAAAAAAAAAAAATTCAAAAAAAAAAATATTTGATTTAACTTTCAAAATTTATCTCATCTCATCTCATCTCATCTCATCTTCCAACCCAAATCATCCTTAAATATGTAAATGAATAGTAACTTAACAAAATATTATAATATTTATTCATCGTTGCTCACCAAATATGTAGGTATTTTTTGTAATTAAAAAGTTTGGTTCTATTTATTGTTATTAAATATAAAATGTGATAAAAATAAATAAATTAGTTAATATTAATTAGAATATTAATTATTAATTATTTTAGAATATAATTATTAATTAATTGGAATATATTTATTTTTAATATTAGTATGTAATTTTAATTTAATATTAATAAATGTGGTAAATATTAATATTAATTTAATTAGAACTTCATTATTACTAATATTTAAATGGTAGAATAACAAATGAGATAAAAAAATCAATTAAAAATTATTACGTTATTAATATTTTGATATTATATAAAGAGTAAATAGATAATCCGGTGTGGGAATTGAATTTTAATGGAATAGGCAAATGCAAACTCATATGATATTGACTAAAATTTCAATTTGCATTTAGTCAATTCAATAAGAATAACATTGCCCTTGTGTAATACAATTCTAATTAATAAGCTGAAAAAATTAAGTATATTTTTATACAAAAATCGAAAGGATCAAATCTAAAATTCATAAAAAATTACAAAAATATATGTTGCTACGATTTTTTTAAAATGATTAAAGATCACCAAGTTATGTCTAAATCCAACGCTAGATGTCCACTAATGAAATAAAAACATTAACCGTCAAAGGACAAATTAGCAGTTTTCTAGTTAAAATGATCATAATTTTCTATTTTATTTTTTTACTTCTAAGTATTTATTTAAGTGATCATCTAAAGTCTCGTATAGTTCCTACAACGAAAAAATATTCCTACAATGGAAACCATTTGTTTTTTTTTTAAGTCCCATTGTATGTCTTAAAACCTGACACAAATCATAACAGAATTTGAGAAAATAGAAAGAATGAGCAAAAATGCTTATGTATATTGAATTATTTTGCATTTACAGTGCAGCAGAGTGTGTATATATATATATATATATAGCAATTTACAAGTACGTGCAAATAAAAGAATCGAATTCTAACAATTTGATACAAATATCTTAACAGAATTACAACTCGTCCATTTGGATTTATTCTAGAAGATTCTGCAGTTTTTGAATTGTGCTGAGGAGATATTGGTAAATTGTGATGACCTGTGGCTTGAGCATCTGAGTTGTATTGCTTTCGCAGCAAATCTTGTATAGATTTTAACACCCCCTGCAAGATGGAGAGTGCATATTAAGAACTCCCATATTGAGCAAAAGACAAGTTAACAATGGAGATGAAAGAGTTTTGGTAAGGAGGTCGGCCAACTGAGAGCTAGAGGGAGTGTAAGCATGGGATTAGCTGCAATGTGCAAAGCATCTTGGTTGTCGCAATACAAAGTGGCAGGTTTTGAGTGTAAAACAGTAAGATCAGCAAAAAGATATTTCAACCATATAATCTCACAAGAGGCAACTGCCATTGATCAGGATTCAGTTCTGCCAGATTTTTTGGAAATGGTTGTTTGCATTTTGAATTTTCAAAAGATAAGAGATTGGTCTAGAAACACATAATAACCAGTGGTGGATCTTCTTATATCAAGGCAAGAAGCTTAATCCAAATCACAATAAATAGTAAAGTAATAAGAGGAAGAAGAAACAAAAAGTAGACATTGACATGGAGATTTTTTGACTTATTTTAACACCTTATAAACAACTTGAAGATAAGGAAGCCAAAGAGCTGCCATGTATTGACTAAGCAAGTGAGTGTAGTAAGTCAAGTCAGGTCGTGTGATTGTTAAATAGAGAAGTTTGCCGACGAGCCTTCTGTACAAAGTTGGATCCTAAAACAAAGTGCCTTCATCTTTGGATAGTTTGAGTTTGGAATCCATGGGAGTTGAACTAGGTTTACAACCAAGCAAATCAGAATCATGCAAAATATCTAATGCATACTTGCATTGGCATACTTGAATACCAGTGGAATTATGGGCTACTTTCAAGCCTAGAAAATATTTGTGACCCGAGGTCTTTAATCTTGAATTTGGTATCCAAAAATTGCTTGAGTTCTAAAACAGCTTGAGGATCATTAGAAGCCATGACTACATCATCAACATATACAAGTAATTCAATAAAAGAGTGGCTAGTTCCCTTGGTGAAGAGACTATAATCCGCTCTAGATTGAGTGAAACCAATACTGAGTAAAGAGGGTGAAAATTTGGCATACCATTGTTAAGAGGCCGGTTTAAGGCTAAATAAACTTTTCTTCAACTTGCAAACTTTATCTTTCCCTTGAACCAAGTGACTAGGAGGGATTTTCATGTATACTTCTTCCAATTCTCCATGTAAAAATGCGTTGCTAAAGTCAAATTGATGGGGAATCCAACCTTTGATAGAAGTTAGAGCCAAAAGTGTTTTGATAGTTACAAGCTTGGCAACTGAGGAAGAAGTTTCATGGTAGTCAAGTCTCTCTCGTTGCATGTATCCTTTGGCAACTACTTGTGCCTTGTATCTTTTCACAGTTCCATCTGAGTTGTACTTAATTCGGTAGACTTATTTTGAAAGCCATCTTACCATGAGGAAGATCAACAATGTTCCAAGTGTTGTTCAATTCTAAAGTAGCAATTTCACTATCCATAACTTTGTGCTATTCAGAAAACTCCACAGCTTGTTTATAGGAGGTTGGCTCAGATTATTTAAAAATGAAAGTAGGAAAAACAACATGTTGTGGTGATAATTTTTTATGAGATAGAACAAATGATAAAGGGTAGGGATGAGCATTATGTGATGTACCTTCTTCTTTGGAGCTGGTCAGTGAAGGAGGAGGCACAACATCTTGTTGACAATAGTAAGCCTGTAGACAAAATGGTAGTTTCTTGGGTCTGCCAGATCGTCAAGGGGTTGGATGATGAGTTAGTGAAGTAGTGGATGGTGACGGGGATAAAGGTGATTGAGAGATTGATGAGTGAGATGGTGATAAAGTTTATGGTGAGGTGTAGTATCTACGCTAAGAGAAGGGAATGGTTGGATAGGAATTGAAGAGGGAAGAGAAGAGTTGGAAGTGGTAATGTCTGCCTTGTATGGAAAGACTTGTTCATAGAAAACTACATCACAAAAGATGAAAACAGATTGATTTTATAAATCCGACAATTTGTAACCTTTGACTCTAAATGGATATCCTAGCAAGATGCATTTTCTAGCACGAAAATCAAATTTTTGATTATTATGTGTCAATGTGGAGGCATAGCATAAGCAACCAAAGATATTCAAGTGATTGTAGTTCAGTTTGGTCTTAAAAAGTAGTTGGTATGTTGTTTGATTTTGGAGATTAGGTGAGGGGGTTCAATTTATGAGATAGGTGGTAGTCATAACACCATCATTCCAATAGGAAATGAGAATGCCAGATTGAAATCTTAATGCACGGGCAACATTCAATATGTATTGGTATTTGTGTTCTACAATCCCATTTTGTTGAGGACTTTCAACACAACTTTTTTTATGAATGATACATTTTTCCATGTAGAAAATTTTCATGGCAAATTCATTCCATTGTTTTATCGAATTGTTTTAACTTTTGTTTGAAATTGAGTTTCTACAAGAGAGCGAAAAAATTGAAGGGACGGGTTTGAGATTTGTTGTTCATTAGATCAAGCCATATAGATTTTGTGAAGTCATTAACAATTGTAAGAAAATATTTAGAATCATCATAAGCCATTTGAGAATAAGGCCTTCATATGTTACAATGGATGATATCAAATGGGTTTGTGCTTGGATTTCACTAATGAGAAAGGGGAGTTTATGATGTTTAGATATATGACAAGTATTACAAGAAAGAATTTCATTCATAAACTTTTGTTTGATAAATTTTTTTTTAACAATAAAAGTTGAGAATCAGAAGGATGCCCCATTCTACAATGCCATAAACTATACTCAGATTGCAGATATGAAATAGAAGTAGAGATGAAGGGTGAAATGCAAGGTAAATTAGAGAAGATGGTAACAAGGGCTATAGGAGGTTTTGCTGTCAACTTGAAATGGTATAAGCCATTATGAGCCTCACCTTCCCAATTGTGCTCCAAGAAGAAAGGTTCTGCACAAAACATTCATTAGTGGAAAAGATAAAACAACAATAGATATATTGAGTCAATTTTTTGGTTGAAAGAAGGTTAAAATTAAATGAAGGAATGCAGAACATGATTGAAGATGATAGTATCAGTAAGTTGCATCGTGCCTTGATGAGTGACTTCGGCTTGGTTACCATTTGGAAATTTAACATGGAAAGAAACTTTGGTGGGCACTGTGGTGTAAAAGAAGGTGCAGTAGATCATATGATTTGTTGCACCCGTGTCTATAATCCAGGAAATTTTTGAATTTAAAGATTTTGTGTTAAAGTTGAGAGACAAAAGGAAATACCAATCATCGCAGAAGAGGACGGGTGAGTATTTGTGTTAGGACTGTGCACTTGATTAGCAGAAGGTGGTGGAGTCTGAGATTGCAGCAAAGCAACAAGATGGTGACATTGTTCTTTAGTAAGAACAACCTTTGAGTCATCAGTATTCTGCTCTTGGTTAGAAAGACTGATTTGGTTAGCAAAAGAGTCAATGACTTTGTTTCGATTGTAAAACTTGTAGCCTGGTAGGTAGCTATGAACTTTGTAACATTTGTCAATAGTGTGGCCAACAACATTACAATGGGTGCAAGTGGATTTTTCCAAATTGGAGTTGGCTTTAAAAAACTTCGCTAAAGAGTGGTCAGGAATTTTACAATGAGTACAAAAAGGTCTATCCCTCTTTTGAAAATTAAAATGTTTTGAGGGTTTTCAAATATTGGAGAAATTTGTATTGGTTGCAAAAGCAAGAGAATCGGTGTTGATGGTAGGATTGAAAATCTATTTACACTTTTCTTCTTAATGAACAAGGGCATAAACTTCACTCAGACTTGGTGGTTTAATCAAAATAACTTGGACTTTGATGTTGGTGAAGGAATCATGAAGTCCCATGAGAAACTTCATCATCCAGTCACGTTGGTTTTCTATAACAATTTTCATAGTACCATAGATGCAAGAAAGTATATTTTCAAAATTCACAAGCTCATTGAGTAAGCCTTTCAGTTTTGAAAAATATAGGCTAACAAAATTTGAGAAAGAGCATGAATAGATTGTTTTAACTCAAATTCTAGGTCTATTATTTTGTGCAAATTGTTGCTCTAGCTCAAGCCAAAGGGCATGAGTTGTTTCAACATACACAATGCTATTTTTTATTTTTAAGGACATTGCATTTTGTAGCCAAGTTACAACCCTATCATTGCATTCAATCCATGGTTCTAACAAGGTACTGGAATCAGTAGGTTGACAGAGGATTCCATTGATGAAACCTAATTTCTTCTTGATTCAAAGGGATCTTTGAACTGTATGGGCCTGGAAATGGTAGTTGTCTACAGTAAAGAGATGATGTGAGCAAAGTTCCAGGACCATCTTTGGGGTTAAGAAAGTAAGGAATAGAAGAATCTTTGGGGTTAGTGTTCATGGAAGGCATTACGGCTCTGATACCATAACATAATTTGAGAAATATAGAGAGAATGAGCAAAAGTGCTTTCGTATATTGAATTGTTCTATATTTACGGTTACATAACCTTGCACTGGATTTTATGACCTATGATTGGGGTAGGAAGATTGGTGAATGAGAGGGACAAGTCTGCAAAATAGATGTCGAAGATGATGGCACTGGTTGGGGTCGTTTCTTATATGCTAAGGTTGATATGCCAATTTCTAAAGCAATGGATCGTGGACGCTTCATTAATGTGTTTGGCAAGAAAACATGGGTGCCTTTCAAATTTGAAAATAAGATCTGTCTGTCTTGTGGGTGAATTGTCCATTATCCCGATAGTTGCGTTTCCAAAAATGGTGCTATGGAGAATGAGTTACCCCAACCTAGCCAATTTGGCTCTTGGTTACGTGCCATACGAATTCCAAACGCTTATTTGCTGGTATCTTAGTGAAGAGTTCAGATGGAAGGGATGGACAGATGACCAACACTGATGGTGGGCACAGAGATGATGATTCTCCAATTAATGGCAGTCAAGAATAGTGGTTGGCAAACCTCTTTGTTCAAGGGAATTTTCGACAAAGTGTTAAGGATACCAAGGCAATTAAGGTAGTTGCAAGTGGGGAAGTTACAACAGTTTTTTCTAAAACAGGTGTACATTCTAGGACACTGCTAGCTCAACATGATCAAACAGATGGCCTATCTAAGGGGATTTCAGTACCTTCTTCTATGGAACAGTTACATGATTCCAAGCATAAGACAGTTATGGTAGTTAGCGTTCGAGAGGGGACTCATTTTCAGACATGTTTGAAGCATGAGGAAAAGGAAGTTGGCCTGAAAACTGATGTTGGACTAGGCTTTGTTAATGAACATATCCAGGAGAGTTATTTTATTCCACTTATCCCAAATCATATGTCTCCTATTAAGAACTCTGTTATTTCTATTTTGAATGTCTCTCGTTCAATATTCCATGATTGTCCTAATATGGAAGCTTCATCTTTGGAGTTACCTAGTGGGGGCAAACACTGGAAGAATGGCTAAAGGATACGTACAAACACTTTTTCCTATCACATCTTCATCCGGAAGCAAGAGAGGTGTCCCTCAACCAGAAGATAGTGATTATTCTTTGAGGAAAGGAAAGAAAATTAAGGTGGCTGTCTCTTCTATTCAGTGTAATAAGGTTTGGAAATTGGCGAAGGTGACTGGAATTGTCTGGGGCTTGGGAATCCCCGAACAGTTCATACCTTTGTTGTATGGTGAAGGAGAAAGCTCCTAATATTGTCTTCTTAATGGAGATAAAATTATCATATAGTAAAGCAGAATTGGTGGCTAAAAAACTAAAGTTTGATGGTTGCTTTTTAGTTGTTGCAGTCGAACAAAATGGTGGTCGTATGCTTTTATGGAAACAAGAAAATGTATTGGAGTTACTCAATTATTCTCAAAGACATGTTAATGTGTTGGTTAATGATGAAAATAGCAATGCTCGATGAGTTTTAACTTACTTCTATGGCCATCCAGATGTCAATAAGTGACATATGTCTTGAGATTTGTTGTCCCCTTACAAACCAAGCTTAGGAGGATGGGTTGTCATTGGAGGTTTTAATGAAGTTTTATTTCAGGATGAGAAATGGGGAGGGTTGCCAAGAAATGAGAAACAGATGCAAGGCTTTCGAAATGTTGTAAAAGATGGTGGGTTATTTGACTTGGGATGGCAAGGAAACAAGTACACATGGTGCAATAGACATGAAGATGATTCTTACACCAAAGTTAGACTTGATAGAGCTTTGGTGAATGCAATCTGGAAAGACAACTACTCGGTTTCAGGTGTGTCTATCCTTCCTGCTATTTGTTCTAATCATTGCACTATTTTGTTACACTTTTCTTCACAAAAGAAGGTAGTTAGACCTTTCCATTCGCCCTTTAAATATGAAATTAATTGGGTTAACGAGGAGGGGTTTCATTAGGTGGTACATTCTTGCTGGCAAAGTCGAAAGTATGGCAGAAATAAAATGGAAACAATGCAAAACCAGTTGCTTCATTTTAGTAAAGGTTTAAGTAATGGAGCAGAAACATGGTCAGAGACAGATCAATAGCAATTAGACAGAAATCACAAATGCTAAACTAGTTACAACAGCAAGATGGTCCTGAAAGTATCCCTAAACATAAGCAGATTCAAAGGGACTTGTAATTTTTGTTGGATCAAGAGGACACTTAGCTTAAACAAAGGGCTAAAAAACACTGGTTACAAGGGGGGGCAGAAATACCAAATTCTATCATTCCTGCATTACTCAAAGAAGGAAGAAGAACACAATTAAAAAGTAACAAATGCTGAAGGTCACTTATATACAGAGTTCAGGGATATTGCTTCTAGATTCAAGAAATATTTTTCAAAGTTCTATACTTCCTCGACTCCTTCTTATGATTCAATTGAACAATGTCTGTCCGGTATTACAGCAAGAGTTACACCAGAAATGAGAGCCAATTTGAAAAAAAGTTTACAAAAGAGGAGGTAACAACTGCTTTAAAACAAATGTCTCTCAAATCTCCTAGCTCAGATGGGTTTAGCGCTGGGTTTTAGCTCAACCATTGAGAGTTTGTTGGAGAGGAAGTTGCCCAAGAAGTGATGGAGTGCCTGAATATAGGAAAGATGCAAGAAGATCTTAATCATACCATCATAGAATTAATTCCCAAGGTATAAAACCCTCAATCTATGCATGAGTTTCGCCCCATTAGTTTATGCATTGTACTTTACAAGCTAATATCGAAGGTGATGGTTAATAGGATGAAAGTAATCTTATCTGAAATTGTCTCTTGGAATAAAAGTGTTTTTCTTCCAGGTAGACTTATTATAGATAACATAATGGTTACCTATGAATTGCTTCATTCTATGCACTCTCGTAAAAAAGGCAAAAAGGGACACATGGCCATTAAACTAGATATGTCAAAAGCCTATAATAATGTTGAATAGAACTATCTTGAAGCTCTGATGTTAAAGCTAGGCTTTGGACCCAAGTGGACAAATTTGGTCATGACATGTGTAAGGACAGTTACTTATTCTTTGAAAGTGAATGGAGTGCCGAGAGAAAGTTTCCAGCCTTCTAGGAGATTAAGACAAGGGGATCCCTTATCCCATACTTGTTTCTACTTTGTGTAGAAGGTAGTACTTTCTTATTGAACAAATCTGCATTACTTGGTCTCCTGCATGGTGTTTCTGCTTCAAGGGGTGGCATTTGTATCAACCATTTACTTTTTGTCGATGATTGTGTTATCTTTTGTAAATCAAATCAAGAAGAATGGCAGCTTAATAATGAAATTCTACTGAAGTATGAGAAAGGCTTGGGTCAGGTTGTTAACAAGCAACTTGTGATGTTTGAAGGAGAGAATTTGGGCAAAGATCAATAACTAGATAACAGTTTTTCTATCCTCAGTTGGCAAAGAAATACTCATCAAAAGTTTATTGCAAGCCATCCCTACTTACTTAATGAGTGTGTTTAAATTGCCAGATGTCTTATTAAAAGAAATTGAGGCTATAATTGCTAATTTTTGGTGGAGTCATCAAAGGGATGATAAAGGGATCCATTGGAAAAGTTGGAAACACTTGAGACAATCTAAAAATCAAGGGGGATTGGGATTTTGGGATTTCCAGTGCTTCAATTCTGCCTTATTATCAAAGTAGCTCTGGAGAATTCTTAAAAACCCAAACTCTTTAGTAGCTTGAGTGTTCAAGTCAAAGTATTTTGCTCTTTGTGACATTCTGCATTCGAAGCTTGGTTTTGGACCATCATTCATGTGGAGGAGCTTATGGTCTTCTATGGATTTAATTAAAGATAATGTGGTATGAAGGGTTGGTAATGGCAGTCACATTAAAATATGGCAAGACAAGTGGATTCCATGCCTTATTACTTACAAAATTCAGTCCCCTGTGAAGCTATTGCATCCTGATTTCACAATAGATTGTTTAATGAATGTTGATAAATCAGAATGGAATAAAGAGCTGATTGTAGTAATTTTTACAGCAAAGGAAGCAAAGATAATTTTTGCCATTCCAATTAACAGAAGAAGACCAGATGATAGTTTACTCTGGGCTGCTTCAAATCGAGGTAATTTTTCTGTGAAGAGTGCCAATTTTCAAGCTTCAAAACAAGGATCCTACCCTACTGGTCCATCCTCAAGTTTCACTTAGCCTGCTAGTCATTGGAACCATTTATGGAAGTTATGTATTCTAGGAAAGACTAAACAGATGCTATGGAGAGCTTTTAGTAACATTCTGTCCACAAAGGTGAATTTGTTCAAAAAGAATATTCTAAAGGATAACCAGTGTCCCATTGATGAGCAAGAAGAAAAAACAATTATCCATGCTTTATGGACTTGTATTGCTGTTTCAAATGTGTGGGGGGTAAATAATAGTCCTGTCAGGAAATGGCATGGTAATTATAGGGATTTTACAGATCTGTGGAATTCACTATCAACTAGACTACCAACTGCTAGGATGGAATTAGTTGTTGTGACTATGCATCAGCTGTGGAATAGAAGGAATTGCTTTGTTTTTCAGAAAAAATTCCATAGTCCAATATCTGAGACTTCAATTTCTAATTTATCAATGTTTCAACAAGCTAATCAGACTTATGCAGACTCGCTGGGGTGTTCTTGGCAACCAATGTGTCTCATGCTTGGATTCCTCCAAGGTGGCCTTGTTTTAAGGCAAACTTTAATGCTTCATTTGACAAAGAGACTGGATACATGGGCATTGGAGTGGTAGTTCCAGATTATGGTGGTGCAGTGCAAGCAACATTGTGTGCAGCAAAGGGACCTGTTGCCTCGGCAACTCAAGTAGAGAGTAGGCTCTTCTAAGGGCTATGGATCTATGTTGGTTGGGGCAACTCATAGAAGACGTTCAACAAATGCTATCCACTTTCCCAGCATGAAAGTTGAATCATTTCTCAAGACTCTGTAACAAAGCGGCTCATGTTGCTGCCAGTGTAGAGTCACGAGTCCAAAATGAGTTGATTTGGTTAGAAGATGGTCCCCCTGAGGTCTTATGTGTTGTATCTTCTGACCTTACTTGTAATCCATGTTGATTTATTAATAGAATCAGCTTTCCTTTCAAAAAAAAAGAAAAAGTGTCCATATATATCAATTTAGAAGTACATGTGAATAAAAGAATCGAATTCTAACAATTTGATACAAATACCATAATAGATTACAGCTCATCCACTTAGATTTATTCTAGAAGATTCTGCAATTTCTAAGTTGTGCTGAGGAAATATTGGTGAGGTGTGATGACCCGTGACTTGAGCACTGAGTTGTATTGCTTTGATAGCAAACTTTGTACAATTTTAACAAATTATTTTCCTCTTTTTAAATACTTAAATATTTTTATCTTTTATATATCTCTTTCCACTAATTTAAACACCTTGACATAATTTGCTAAACAAAACCTTCTATTATATAGAATATGATTATATTGTGGTATCCCTTTTTTAGTAATTTACGAGTCAATTTTGAATGACAGATAATTATAGAAAAATCTGAATTAAAAATATTTAGTATTTGTAACGAAAATTGTAATCAAAAGTTTGGAGCACTAACTCAATCAGCGAAAAACCATTATTTTGCAATCGAGTGTCCATCAAAAACATTAACGCTTGAATTAACTGGATAAAAAACCGCTCTGCGGACGACTAATGAAGCAAAATCAGTGTGAGGGTCCGCTCGAATGCCATTACTCTTGGTACCAGAACGGCATTCATGAAAATTATCCATTCCTTTTATTCTACCATGCATAATCAATACAACAAGAAGAACAGCAAAAATAATGTCTATTGTTTTCCACTTTTGGGGCTACAGACGATGTGCACCACCTTAAGAGGGTGGGGATGAAAGTGTCATTGATGTAGACCAATTCTACAAAACCTTGAGTTACAGCGACATACGACCACCAAATCTTACTGTTTCAGATATTCCTCCGGCAGAGCACAATGTCCCCGAGATTAACCACAAACCTCTCATAATATTTAGACGAACTCCACCATGAATGCATAATTGATTATTAATGAGCTGTATGCTCCTGCTGGAACCACATCTGTATAAAAACCTTGTGTATTTTACTTGATTGGTAATACCTAGCCTTACCAATCTTGTTCTGAACAATTCGGATAGCGGTTCCCCTTCTTTCGATCATTCTTGTCCGCCTTGATGTATGTCTTCCCCAGGAAGTTTAATATCCTTCCTCGTTGTAGTAGTATATACTTCAACTGCTTCCTGAAATATAGTGAAATTACCAATTGCAGATATAAGAAGCAAGCTCAGACTACTCAAAGCAACCATGTATTGAACTACTAAATAATCAAAAGGCATGAAAGTAATTATGGCTAAACAAACTACATTATCGGAGCTGATTCTTTCAACAAAGCCAGAGAGAAAAGCGACATTGAGGAAGTGCAGAAAAGAAAATGTCTCTGTAGATTGTCATGAAGTTTTAACTTCTAGGCCCGTTGAAGTTACCGTACATTAATGTCAAGCTTGTGTTAGCTTCTATGCTGATTTAGTTTGGGTATCCCTTGATTTCCGTTGAAAACAATTCCAAGTTTCTAGGCATTAGGAACCAAATTATTCTACCACTGTTTCAGAGTATAAGAATTAGCAGGCCACACCACGAATTAGTAATAACTATATATTCAGCCCACAGCACAAATGATGGTTAAGGGGACGCACTAGTGTAAGCATGCAGTGGACATTTTATCTATAGCCTGCTTGACCAATAACAAACAGGATTCCCACTCTTATATCTAAGACCATACTTGCTTCAACATCTTTTCTACAAGCTCTTAAGATTGCTGCTCATCAATTGCACCAACCTTAGAATTGGCAGAAACTTTATCTTCCTCCACCCTTAACGTGGATAACATTATCTGATCTTCCTCAGAATCCTGACCAGTTAGATCACCATTTACAACTCCAACATTGGAAGTATTGTTTTCATCAGCAGATTCTGATCCAGCTCCATTTTCGTTCTCAAGTAATCTGGCTTCTCTCTCATGTCCTTCATTGGTTAGTTGAGTTCCTTTAGCCACTATCTCCCCAGATTTCCCCTTTTCTTCCTTCTGTTGTCTTCTTCTTGCCTCTTGCTCTTTTATCTCTTTAAATCTGGAATATAGCAGTAGATCATCTCTTAACCCAAAAAACTTTAGTACCCAAAACAATGGCAAACCAAAAAGTGCATTGGAAAGATTAACAGTCAATAACAAATATTAACCTTTCACCAGGACGTAGTCCCTCTGATGTCAGCTTTTCTCCTTGTCTGGCCACCTTTTTGGTGGTTATTAATTCAGAGACTGACTGCTGAATCTGGACTTGGTCTTCTTTAAGTATATCTTCAGGGGATGTCTTTACTGAAATCTTTGCACCCCCTAACTTCTGAAGCCATACTTGTTGTGCCGTGCTCAATATATTATTTGTAAACCTGCACGAACAATGAGAAAACTTAAAAGACGCTTTAATTAGAGGAAAAAAGTCTCTCATTAGACAACAAAGGCATTTAAAATTCTCACCAATAAAGGCTTAAACCAGAAGGAACTGAAAGGGCAAAATAACCAATCATTAGAGGAAGGAGTTTTGTAATCGTTTGAGAACTCTTCATGCTTGGATCATTACTCTGGAATTTAAAACCCATGTTAATTGACAAATAAGAACCTAGTGAAAAATTAATAAAAAACATGTCTCAAAATGGCAAAAGCATATAACATTACAAAAATAAGAATGATTTTAAAATGCAGGGTCAAATAAATTAGTATATACAAAGAACAATAGTTTAAATAACAAAGCAGAGCACACATGTAAATCATACAGCAAAGTACGCAGTGCTAATAAGTATACTCTACTGCCAATCAAGCAGTTCTTGCTCTTTTAACCACCTTGGATGCTCATCCATATATAGAATAATTTGAACTTACTCATGCTAATAACACCTGGGTAATGACTGACCTGTGATGACTGCATAATTTGGACAGAGATGTACTGTGACACAACCAGCAACACGGGCAAAACAAGATATGCCAATGTATCCGACCATCCAAGGGGTGGATGACCATCCTGATAAAATATGAAGTAAACCAGCTTAACACAAAATGAGAAAAAATAAAAAACTAAACTGCGCATAGAAGATCAGAAATAGAGGAAAATGAAAAACATATATAACATGGTTTCAGCAGAAAGTTCATGAGAATTGTATAAAACTCAATTCCTTTCAAATTCTTTAAAGAAAAATAGTTCTTGAATAAGAGAGCAAGGTTTCATATTTGAAACTAGACACTTACTACAAACTTATAAAAAACTAGATACTTACTACAAAAGGGAAAAGCCAAGAGATGCCACTGCCATTTTGTCGAGCAGCAACGGTGGTTGGACCAGCCAGAGAGGGTATCCAGAAGAAGCCTTCTGAAAGGAGTCCCTTTTAAGATTAGGCACAGGCATTCAATTAGGCATCAAGAAGCAAAAGATACGACTGATTACCCATATAAGTCAACTGACAGAACATGTTACCTCATCTGCTACATTGGAAAGAGCCCTATAGAGCCCAATCCACACGGGTATTGTGGCAAGTGTAGGCAAGCATCCTGACATGACAGAATAAGCAAATAGCCAGAGAATGAGTAGGAAAGGTGATTAAAAAGTTGTAAGGTAAGAGTGAGGATAAAACCTTATTCGATAGTTAATTTAATCGAGTTATCTGTTACCCCTTCAACCCCAACACTTCCCCCCCCCCCCCCCCAAAAAAAAAAAATCCAACTTTTTGTTTTTTCTCCCCCAAGTGCTCATAAAAAGATTTTCAAATAGATTTTTCAATTGCCAAAAGATTCAGATGCTCTTATGTGTTTAACGTCTAGTTTTATATACGTATAAAAGAAAAATAATGGCATGGGGTGGCATGGGGGAGGAGTTCAAATTCCATCTTGTAAACTGGCAAACGGTAAGCTGTTCTATTGCAAATGGGGGGCTAGGAGTGAGAAACTTGAGTATTTTTAATAAGGCACTTTTAGGGAAGTGGTTGTGGAGGTACCAAAAGGAAGGGAATTCGACGTGGAAAGAGGTCATTAATCATAAGTATGGTGGTGCGTGGGGGAGATGGTGTACCAATGAGGGTAGGGGGTCTTATGGAGTAAGCCTATGGAAATATATAAGAAAAGGATGGGACACTTTTGAAACACATCTCAAGTTTGAGGTAGGTGATGGAGCGCAGATTCGCTTTTGGGTTGATGCTTGGTGTGGGGAGAGCCCTCTTTGCCTTGCGTTTCCAGCTGTCTTTAACATGGCTGGAAATCAGCAAGCTCTAGTTTCAGATGTACTATGTCGTGCCAATGGGACGGTAACATGGAATGTCACTTTCACAATAAACGCTCAAGACTGGGAACTTGAAGAGCTGGCAGATTTCTACAGTCACTTGTATTCAGCAAAGCTAGGGGCCAATGGGGTTGATTGCATGTTGTGGAAACACACAAGGAGAAAATAGTTCTCTGTTAAATCCTTCTACAAGGTGTTGACAGCCCTACAACCCACTTTCTTTCCATGGAAGAGTATATGGAAGGTCCCAGTACCAACCAAAGTGGCATTTTTTATGTGGACAGCTGCACATGGGAAGCTCTTGACAATTGATAACCCAAGAAATCGAGGAATGATTTTCATGGAACGGTGCTACATGTGCAAAAGGAATGGAGAATCCATAAACCACTTACTTCTACACTGTGAGGTGGCTGGAAGGTTATGGGCTGATATCTTTAACAGAGCTGGACTGAGTTGGGTCATGCCTAAAAGTATAGTGGATCTACTAGCATGCTGGAATAGGTCTCACCCTAGTGCTCATATGGCAGCGGTGTGGCGAATGATTTCATTGTGTTTAATGTGGGTTATTTGGTTGTAAAGGAATTATAGGTGCTTTAACAACAATGAGCGTGCAACGGAAGATATCTGAAATTTTTTTGTTTTATCTCTTTTTCAGTAGTTTTCTGCTATCGTTTTGAGGGGTGGGAATGTACATGAGTTTTTACTCTCTATGCAGCCCACTAGAATGTAATTAGGTGTCT
This sequence comes from Platycarya longipes, assembly GCA_036559045.1. Taxonomy (NCBI): domain Eukaryota; kingdom Viridiplantae; phylum Streptophyta; class Magnoliopsida; order Fagales; family Juglandaceae; genus Platycarya; species Platycarya longipes. Next base: position 29,866,638 of record CM071793.1, on the reverse strand, counting down.
CAACCTGTATACTCCCTATGTACTTGGGCTTTGCCTAACTTCATTCTATTCAATAAAAAATTATTACTTATAAAAAAAAAAACAAGCCAAAGCCATTAGAATTTCATCATTGGTTCTTTATATAGCACACACATGTCAAGTGGTTCCATGTAAATTGAAATCCACTCTTACAGGAAAATTTCTGTTAAAAAAAAAAAATTAGGCCCAAAAGCAGAATTTCTTGCACATACAGTTATCTAAGAAATTACCACTACTCATCACAATAAATCACTAAAAGGCCGGAAAAGAACTGTTGAGAGTCAGTACATGGTATCGTAATCTAGCAGTAATGTCCAAACAAAAGCCAGACGCAACATTAGTACCTGCTAGTGGGTTTATGCCGGCTAGTTTATAAAGTCGAGCCGTTTCAATCTGAATTTTCTCCTGCAGGTGAAACAAAAGCTTTAGAGTGTTTTTCAAACAGATATGCTCATTCGTCAAAACATACATGGTCCCAAATCATAATCTCTTTGATCTTTTGGTGCAAATAATCTCAACCCATATCTTAAAGGTTGCCTTCATTGTATGTACAGCTTATTTGGGGAAGATCATAACCATGGAAAAACCTAAGGAAATACCAAATAATCATTATTGACTGATGATGGATGTGTAAGAAAAGTGGAGAAACAATGGATCACATACTACATTGTTAGATTGTCAGAGCACTATAGGATGATTTCTTTGGCAGAGTTGAGCTAGCTTGGTTTAAGCTAGCAATAGTGGTTGATCTTCTGGCCAGCTGGATAAGCCTTTACGGTATTTTACAAATTGCAATTGTCTAGAAGAAGGTTCCTATTTTCCTTTTTAGTGCATTTAGAAGGAAAGAAATAGCCAAACATCGAAGATAGGCAAGGCCTCTGCATTTTTTTTTAATTCGTTATTTCCAAGGGCAAAGGCTACTGACTTCAATGGGATTGATTTCCACGATTTTCTTGTATCTATTTCTTCCTCTTTAACTAGGTGTAAGCTCTTTAATACTTCCAGGATTGATTTCCATGATTTTTTGTATCTATTTCTTCCTCTTTAACTAGGTGTAAGCTCTTTAATACTTCCTGTGAATTAGGGCTTTGCCCATTCTTCTATTCGAATGAATAAAATCTTTTAATTGTAAAAAATTAATCCAAAAAGTTTCTGATGCTTATTTAAATTAAAGAAATTCACCTGATTCCCAGCATACCGTAATTGAATAGCCTTCACTTGAGGTTGCAAGGACCGCATAGACATGGCTGATTCTACCTTCACATCAAACAGATATTTAAATCAGACAAGTTTTCTAATTGGAAATAAAATTCAGTAGAATCATATCCAGGTAAGTATAAAGTAATACCTGTTTCTTTGACAAAGGAAATGTAGCAGCCTTTACAAGAACAGTTAGCAGTATTATGGCGAATCCATAAGAGTACGGAACATGTACAGCCGAAAGCCCGTCCTTAAGAACCTAAACCACAGAGAAATAGAGCATTTGTGATCTCTAAACGACAACGTTCAATATCCAGCAAAAAATTCAGAGATTTATGGAGAAAGAATTTACCTTGAGGACACTCTCCATGTAAAAGGTGATTCCAGAGAGCCAATCATTGCTCTGTTTGGTGGTGCTGGTAACGGTATCAGAGTTGGAAACGGCGGCGTCGGCAATCGTATAGAGGACGCTCTCGACTCGGCCAAACAGTTCCCCAAACACACTCTCCACGGAATCCGGGTCGGGGAAGAACCCGGAGTTGAAGCCGAGTCGAGCCACAGCGAGGGAGCCCCGAAGAGACGGTTTGTGACGAGAGAGAACGTTGTGGTAGAAGTAGTCATTCGTCCGAGGGAGGAGGAGGAGAGGGTCCGGGGTTCCGGTCCGGGCCGGGAAGGGAGCTAAGAATAGGTTAGGTCTGTACAGTGAGAAGGTCGCGGCCATTTTTTTTTTTTGCGAAGAAAGCCCTAAGAGCAAGAGCAAAGGTTTTTCACTGGGTGTTGAAGAGAGCTGCTTGTTTGGGTGCTCCGGTCGTCGAGGGCTCACAAAAGATTGGGTTTTGGATTGGAAAGTTTGGTTTCCATTTTCCGTAGATTTCTTTTTTTTTTTTTTTGTACTTTTCCTGTAGATTTAATTGTTAAATAAATAATAGACTGATTTAATAATCTCAACATAACACGTGTAAAATCAGGGGCGTGACAGATAATTATAGCTATATATCTTTTAAGAAATATTATTTCATTCGAGAATTCCTCTAAAAAAATATCTCTCGAATGTTAATTTTATTTATTTATTTTGCAGTTAAGTATTTTTTAATAATATTATAATTTTTTTAAATTATTTAAAAACATAAATTAAATAAATTAAATTAAATCAACAATAATTAAAAAATTAAATTTTGTCTATTTGATACATCTTCGGACTATATCTCCCAAAAAAATGCAGCACCATTCTATTTTTCTTGGCATCATAGTAATTTAGATATTGTCATGTCGGAAAGTGTTGCAAGCAACAAGATTTTATAGAAATGCAAGATAATAATGTTCAGTCATTCTAATTCTGCATGCGTGGAGGTGAAGTAGCCGAACGAAAACATTATGGAACTTAACTCCAATGAAGCCACGATATCCATTTTGCCATGTATCATTATTCATTCAAATTTCTCATTCAAGACTCTAAAACAAAGAAATCTTCATTCTAGAATTTTATCTACAATCATTTTTACATATTCTTTTACACACTTATTAATATAATTGGTTGTGTTATTTCTTTTTAATATAAAATTACTGCTTTAACCAAGTCACATAATTACTAGAATGTGTAATCAATATGCAAAAATAATTATATACAATACAACTCTTTCTCTCATCTTTAACATAGAAAAAAAATAAACTAGGTTTAGAAGGAAAAGATGAAGAAAAAGCCAACAATCACACTTTTAAAAAATCTATTCAAGGCATCTAACCTAGTCACATCTAATCTTGTCATTCTATAAAGTTTGATATTTCTCCTCAACGCACTTGTCTACGACTAGTGTGTTTTAAAGGAATGAGATGCGTCGATGTGGTTTTCTATGCGTCGATGGGGACACTCCAATGAAGCAATCATTAGCATCATTTCAATAGTTGCCTATTAGGACTCAAAAGACAAGTCACTCATTGGCTTGATTTGAAGTATTATTTTCAGCCATAATGATGAGAATTAACAAGTACCATTAAACGATCTATTGCATGTTTTAATTGGGCCTATTATAAGAGCAAGATGACAAAAGATGAAAAAAACATTTAATAAGCTAATTCAAGAGACTTTAACTAATTTTAAAATGAGACATTCCTAATTTGGCCCAAAAAAAATGAAAGTGTAATAAATCTAATCCAAACTATAGATGAGGCTGATCTTGCTTAAGTGGTGTAATTCCCTTAGCAAATAGTGTGGATTAATGTCTGGTTATGACTTGATTGGGTGTGGAATTAGAAGGAGAAAGTGACTGTTTATTTTCTGATTTCAAACTAATTAATTAGTTGTTTGAATTGTCTATTTCACACCTTCCTTAGGTGTTTTTTCCTTAGCCATTTCAGTTTATTATTGGCGTGGAGGAGCCGCTAAATTTCATACCAAATTAGTATTAATTCTAGGCTTCTACTTTTAGTTTTTTTAATCTACTTTCCTATCTTGAAACTAAATTAGTCTCATTTTCATATAGTGGGTGTATAGGGTTGAAAATGGGTTGATTTGTAATCTTATTTTCAACCATGTTTTATAAATAGTATGCACTCTTTGTAATGAAGGGAACATTAAATTGAAATCAAAAGAAAACGTAAGGTTTGTTTCCTCTATTGGTTCTTTAGAGAACTTGTAAACTTATCAAGGATTCTCTTTTGTGATTTGATTATAATCATTGTGCTGAGATTTATTACTTTATACCTTTGATTCTCGTTTCATCTATAAGTGTTGGGTTGGGGTTTTTTATCATCTGAATTTTAGCTTTCTTGGGAAAGTATTTCGATATTGTTTGTTAGGCCTCAAAGCGTGTCATTTGAGGTTCGCATCATTGATATTCAGAGCTTAGGTTCTAAAATTGGGTTTACTATCCTTTTATATTTTATTTCTTGTTATCATCCTATCTTGCTCCGTTTGTGTTCATTATTCATTGTTCTTGTTTTGTGTCGTGCACCAAGTTAAAAAAAATAAGACATCAAAAAAGAAAAAAAAAACAAAAAGAAAAGGAAAGAAGAAAAAAATGGTGATACGGAAGCAACAGATACTATCATTCACCGTACTTATCAAAAAAAAATTTTCTTGAATCGTGACTTTTGTAGTTTCAGTTCTCTAAAAAAAACATGATTTCTATCCCTTCTTATGATTCATTGTTTCTATAATATTTTTCTTGCCATTAGTATTGGCTTAAATACTATGAGTTGAATTTCTTGAACAAGTTTATTAGTTTAATAAAAAACTAAAAAGTGGAAGCTATAAGTGAAAAAAAGGCAAGAAAGTGTGAGGCTAATATAGAGAAAAAGCCAACTTAAGAGTGAAACATGGATGCAAGTGACATAACTTGAGTGTAAATACATGAGGGAGTGTTGTGAGAAATTATTTCTAACATTTCTATATGGTTTCAAAATATGTCTTCTAGGGACAACAAGTCACACAAAGAAGGGAGGGAGGAGTCGTTCTTCATGTTGCAGGCTATACAACAACAATTTAAACGCATGAATGTGGTGTTTAATGAGATTCAAGATCAGATAGATAGACAAAACACTGTTGTTGCTACTTGGCGTGATGGGTGTCCCCAAAGAGTCCCTAATGCTAGAAGGCAAGAAAGGCGTGCACTCATGAATGATTTTGATGACGACCACAAGGAAAATTTGAAGATGAAGAGGATCAAACTTCATTGAATAGTGAGGGTAGGTTCATGCCAAGGGGAGAAAGGCACAGTAAAGGTTTTTGAATAGATTCGAGATGGCGAGATGAGACTGATAGAAACCTAGGAAATATCAAAATAAAGATACCATCATTCCAAGGAAAAAACATCTTGAAGCATACATGGAATGGGAGAAAAATGTGGAGTTGATTTTTGAGTGCCACAACTACTCTTAAGGAGAAAAAAAGTAAAACTCGCTGTCATTGAATTTACTAATTATGCTATTATATAAAGGGATCAACTTGTGATGAACAGTAGGAGAAACCATGAGAGACCTATTGAGATGTGGAAGGAAATGAAGGCCATCATGAGAAGGCGGTTTGTCCCTAGTTATTACTATAGGGACTTATATCAGAAATTACAAAGTCTTACTTAAGGCTATAAGAGCGTGGATGACTACTAGAAGGAGATGGAGATCACCGCGATTCGAGCTAACTTAAAGGAGGAAGAGAAGCAACCATGGCGAGATTTTTTAATGGGCTGAACTGGGACATTGTCAACGTCGAGTTGCAACACTATGTGGAGTTGGAGGACATGGTGCACATGTGAATAAAGGTGGAACGGCAACTTAATAGGAAAGGAACCCGGTCATCTCAAAATCTGTACTCCTTTACTTCATGGAGGTTGAATTGGAGAAAAGACGAATGGACTATTTTTAAATCTAAAACCAAACCACCTAAAAGGATAAATGAAGCTCCTGATGTCAACAAAGGTAATTAGTGCTTTTTATATAAACCAGCCTATATTTGTACTCTTGTACAAAGATGCATGTTTTAATGCTAACAAATTTGCTGAATCTTTGCTTAGTATTGTTGTCTCTTTATTACAAGAATATGAGGACGTGTTTCCTAACGATGTGCCTAGTGGATTGCCACCTATTAGAGGAATAGAGCACTAAATTGACTTTGTGCCAGGTGCGACAATTCCTAACCTACCAGCCTATAGGAGTAATCCGAAGGAGACAAAAGAACTTCAAAGCAAAGTTTTGAATTTCGTACCATACCAGCCGAAAAATCTTGTACTGGAATAGTAATGGATACACTGATGGGGCCTGTTTCATACCGGATTAAATACCGGCCATACCACTGTGTTTCGACCGGCATTTATAATTCCAGATGAAATTTTGATGCCACCTAATACGTTGATCATACAAAGAAAACAGGAAAAAAAGATGCTGCAAAATTTGCGAACAGATTTTCACACGAATAAGATTTTCGACATTCCAAAAAGCCAAGATAATTGTTTGACAAAAGAAAAAAAAATCTCAAAGCGAGAAAGTTTCGACCTTTTTTTACTTCAGCTGAAGAGAAGAGGTTGAAGATATTTTGTTGCTCAAAAGTAGAAAACTCGCAGCAATTGAACTTGTTGCTTGCTCTTGCATTGTGTCTACAAGCAATAGATCGAGAGAGGAGACACACAGCTACCAAATATTCTTGGGTAGACAAAAAAGAATGACGTTTGTTTTCAGCTGTTAAATTCTTCTCGATCTGACGGAGTTGTGTGTGGGAGCATGGAGACTTATGAGCCATGAGGAGTGGCATGAATCAAAGGGTTTGCTGAGGACAGTGGTGGAAGTTCCCAGGCTATTGGATTGAATACGAATCTATTGGTTGGGACCCAAGTTGGAAGAGGTAGTGCAATGAGCGTTGGAACACTAGTCTCGATTTTGGCAACTTTGGGAGTGGGGACGGAATAGTGGAAAAAAAATTATTTTTCTTGCTTTTTTTTTCTTTCAACATTTTTAAAATCAATTTAAACAGTTTTTTGAAACAAATTAAAATTTATAAAATTATTAGAGAATAGTTTCTTAATCATTAAATAAAAAGAAAAATTAAAATAGAATTTGATAAACAAGGTGAGAGCAGTGTTTGTTATAACTTAAAACTTATTTTATTGTTATTTTGAAATATAGTTTATTCGTGTATATATATAATTATCTATGTGTAGACTATTTCGAAACAGTACATGAAACGGTATCGATACCAAAATATTTCGTTCTAGTGCTTTGATCGAAATGGCCACTGATACAATATTCAAAACTTTGCTTCAAAGGCAAGCTGAAAAGTTAATGGCCAAAGGACATGTGAGAGAGACAATGAGTCCATGTGTGGTATTGATGTTACTTGTGCCTAAGAATGATGGAACTTGGAGAATGTGTGTTAATTGCACGGCTATAAACAACATTATGATAAAGTATAGATATCACAGTCCTAAGCTAGATGACATGTTGGATAAATTACATGGGTCATATATTTGCACAAAAGATTGATTTAAAAAGTGAGTATCATTAAATTAGGGTGAAAGATGGTGATGCATAAAAAACTAGTTTAAAAACTAAATATAGATTATATGAGTGGTTGGTAATCCCTTTTAGTCTAATTAATTGCAGCTAGTACATTTATGAGGTTAATGAATCATGCATTGCGTACATTTATAGGCATATTTGTTGAGGTCTATTCTAATAATATTTTGGTGTATAGCAAGAGCTTAGATGAGTATATTGGTCATTTACATTGTATGCTTGATGTTTTGAGAAAAGAAAAACTATATGCCAATTTAAAGAAATGTTCCTTTTGCATAAACAAAATTGTGTTTCTTGGTTATGTTGTTAGCGTGAAAGAAATTGAGGTAGATGAAGAAAATGTGAAGGCTATAAAGGAATGGCCCACACCTAAGTCAATCATGGAGGTAAGAAGTTTTCATGTTTTGGCTAGTTTTTATCACCGATTTGTTAAAGATTTCAGTACACTAACCACACTACTCATTGAAATTGTTAAAAAATCCGTGGGTTTTAAATGGGGTAGTGAGCAAGATAGTGAATAGGTGGTGCTCCTTTATTAGCATTACCTAATTTGATAATACCTACTTTTCAAATCAATTTTTGTCACTTAAGAGTTTATAGAAGTTTAGACAATGTTCACCACAAAAAAAAAATATATATGCGAAAGTCACAATTGTAACTGATTTATAATAGATTTTTCCTATATTTATCAATCACAGTTGTAATTAATTTACTTCTAAAAGAAAATATTAATGTTATGCCATCTTCATTGATGAATGCACCAACTTTAGTTGATTTGTCCCTCTTCGACGCAAACTAGATATTTTTTTTTTTCCAGGTTCCAACTATTTCATACGTATGTGTAGCGTCAATTTTATGCTAACATCCATATTTTTCAGCGGCGCTATGATTTTGTTTTGCATCCATCATGCATTGATGCAAGTAACATTTCATATCATCAACATGTTTGCCATAGAATAAGTTTTTTTCCAAGAAAGATCTGCTGTGGAAAAAATGACGCAAGCACAAAACCATTACTGACGAGGAAAGAAGTTTTGTGTGGCCCATAGTCTGCAACGCAATCACTCAAATAATTATTTGCAGCATCAGAAAATTTCTTGTCGTCATATATTTTTTGGATGCAAAAGGTAATTCTCTACCAATTGGCCATTACTTTATTGATGATGTTCTACCTTATTTGCAATGAGGGAAAACACTGCAAACAACCATGCCTTCAATGACGTATAACTAATGCGCCATAAACGACTTTTTGAGACAGATCCTTACTGACCATCTACTTGCGCACTAGATTGGACGCAAGTATGTTTTGATGGCGCAATGTGCCATTTTAGTGACTAAAAAAATTGTGCAAATAAAAGGTTTTGTTGTAGTGGAGAAAGGGAAATTCACTTGCACTGACTTTATTGTTTGTCTTGCATATCATGATATTTGCCACCAATTTGCATAAGCAAAGAGGAAACTGCCAATATCATTGAACTCAGCTTATCTATGATGTTTCAGGCCAAATTACCTCTTCACTTTTGGTTAGATTGCTATTCAACTAAAGTTTTCATATTGAACTGAGCCCCTCCTTAATGTTAAGAGTACTCTAATTGGAATAGCTAAATTCAAATCAAGTTTTTGCTAATATGACATGAATTTGTCTTTGCCTATTCCATTCACATCCAATCTCCACATTGGATTATCCATATACTCTTTATATAATAATAAAACAATATTAATTTATTTTTTAAAATTTAAATTATTTAATTTTATTATATATTACCATTAATTAGTAATAATATTTTAAGCCTCAAAAAATGCTTCAACCAAATCATAGTATGAAGTAAGGAAGAAATTATTCTTTTATTCCTTTGGTTATGCCACAGTAACTATCAAATTTGACCACAACACTAATTTTCTATAGTAAAAAATCATCCTCTTTTACATTTCGCATATTCCAATGCAACACATTTTGAGACTCTATTGGCCAAATACTACATTAGATTTTCATTTGCATAATTTAATGACAGTGCTCTTAGATATGTACTCACCTACTTCTACTTGTATGGCAAACACCCTAGTTATGACACTTTTTGAGTCCTTGTGCAAGATGCTTTCTATATCTTTGTGACTTCTGCAACGATAAACTTGAACACAAGATATAAATGACTCTATCGCCTGATTGGTCGTGCCAACATATCCAGACATGCCGTCTTTGATGAGTTATTGTTTCCGTACAATTTACCCTCCAACCTTTATGGCTCGAACCCTATTAAAGGAGAGTTTAGCACAATTTCTTATTGGGACAAAAATGCTCCTCCAATTGGCCACTCTCCACCTTCCTTACTACATGCTTTAGCATTTGCACCTCTAGAGACCTTTCCATTACGCATCACTTCAACAACTGCCAAAAACCCAGCCTCTACTATTTAGCCTTTGCTAGCCAGTATTTCTCCTATGACTCTTCCTCACCCTAACCCTATGCTCACCAATGAGTAGAAAAAAAATTCCCTTCCATCCCATGCAAACTAGTTCTAAAGAAGTTATTCGAAAGTCTAATCGAAATACACCTAGCTCCATGCCACCACCAACATCCGTTCTATTCCACAATCCTTTATGTCAGGAAGAAAAAGAAAACATTATGGATGGTCAACAATGAATTAAGAATTAGCTACTCTTACTACGAGCAAAACTTTGGATTTTGGTCTCTTCTCATCCCATTATGAATGTCGTTGGCTACAAATGGGTGTACGAACTCAAGCTCCAGTCAAATGAATCTCTTGATTGTCTCAGAGTATGTCTCGTTGCAAAGGGATTCTATCAAGTTGATGGTGTGGATTTTTGTGATGTATTTTCTCTTTTTATCTAGCCTGCAACCTCTATTCAAGTTGGTCTCTCTCACGATGGTCAAGATCTTGACAACTTTGGCAAGTAAACGTTAGAAAGGCCTTCTTGCATGGATACCGTAGTCAACTTGTTTACATGTAGCAACCTTAGGGTTATGTCAACTTAGGAAATTTGTTCCATGAGCACTGTCAATTAATTCTTACTTTCTATAGTCGTAAACAAGCTCTGAGAATTTCTCGAACGGCTTAGTGATGCTCTTTTTCAACTTGTTTTTTTGTTTTTTTTGCAGCTCAATAGACCCTGATTTATTCATCTTCCATGCACCACAAGGGCTTCTCATCCTTATTTACATGAATGACATGGTGCTTATTGGCGATAATCTTAACAACATCAATTGGTACTAAGGGTGTAACGGGTCAAGTTTGGTACCAATGTCGAATTAATTACCATCAAAATCAAAATGTCTGGGTTTTTCGGTCAGTATGGTTCAATCCCCTTTTTCGATTTTATGGATAAGCAAAATCATTTTCCAACAAAACTTTTAGCAAGTAACTAACCCATATCCCTCATTTTATGTTATAAAGTTAAAATTTATATATTACATCTAAATGCAAATGTTATATTAAAAGGTATAAGATTAATTTGTATTATATCATAATGAAATGTTCTCATAAGACTTATAAAATTAATTATATATATATTAAATACTATTTATATTTTATTTTATAAGATTAATATACATTAATAACAAGATTGTAAAATTTCATACTATATTAAGTTGCAATTTAGATATTATATAAAAAAATTATTTAAAAATATTTATATATAATATAAAAAAAATAAAAAATAAAATATATTTACCGATTCAAATCTGGATTGAACCAGTTTTCAATCGGTTTGGCTAAATAGGAAACAACATCAAACTGGTTGGTTCAAAACTAGATCGATGAAACCAGATTCGGTTCGAATCACTGGTTTCTCAATTTTTTTACAATCCTAATTGGTACATATCTCAATTGAAAAACACTTTTGAATCAAGGAACTCCGCTATATATACCATTTCTATGGTCTCAAATCTTACAAGCTCTGCAATACTGTAACATGTTTGACTACTAGTATCTATACTCCAATGCCCTCGAAAGGCAAGAAATTTTTCACCTTTTCCAAATTTTTTCACAACCTAACAAAGTATTACAGTCTTGTCAGAGCTCTACTGTACCTAATATTAACTCATTTGATTCCACAAATAAGATTAGAGGAGATGAGATCAATTAAGTTGAGATTAAAGTTAAAAGTTGAATAAAATATAGTTAGAATATTTTTTAATTTTTTTTTTTTTAGATTTCAAAAAGTTAAGTTGTTTATATTATTTTGTGTAGAAATTTAGAAAAATTATAATGATTAGTTGATAGGAGTTGAGATTTGAATTTTTTATTTGAAAAAGTCTCGTTCGTTTTCATAGGACGACAATTATGAGATCAGGACATACAATACAAGGTTGCACATCCTTGCGTTTGTGACAGATAAGATACAATACAACTAAGTAACTAGCAGTATGTAATAAACCTGTAGCGATAAGATAAAAGTCAGATCATCTAAGCAATGTTATAAGCAATTGCATAGCACGTGGTCCCAATACTAAGCATATGCCCAAATATTGACATTTTTCCCAAAGTTGCATTATAAAAATGTCTCTAAAATATAAAGAGTAGCATAGTCTCCCAAAACACGAGATTCTTCCAAAATAAACCAAGTCTCAAAACTCAAAAGTATTTACTCTCACGGGAAATGTGGTCCCAAAACTTTCTTTTTTATTTTCCTCAAAATGGCTCAAATTTCACTTTCTTCCACAAGGACGGATTCTTGTCCCAAATTTTTAGCTGTTTTACTCATTGTTGTTGTGACGCCCCCAACTTACGTCTGGGATTTAACGTAAATTAAGGTGTCTGGATGAGCAACACTTGGCTACTCACCCTCGTACTTAACAATACTAAAAAGCATAAATCATCTAATTCGCAGCGGATCAGGTTATAGATATAAGACTTTCTAAAGATCACACGGAAATATATATATACAACATTCATTAAAGCTTAAACATTGTACTTTATACATATACACAACCCAACTGTAGCAAAATATATTACATACATCCCAAAAGAACTTTCCTTCACCTCACTCTTTCTCCCTCTTAACCTCAGGGTATTCTCTCCCATAGCGAAACCTATCCATACTAATACTAAAGTCTCGCTGGAGCTGTTGTCCCTGTGGAGTCACACAAACTCCACACATGGACAAGGAGCCGTTTGCTCCTAAGGTTAAGCAGCATCCCGTACGTCGCCTCTCCTCAACAAAAGTGGATGCATCAAGACTCCCAGATCCGGTGGGTCGACTACTGGTAGGAGGTCCGAAGGAAACAAAAGAAATATCCAAAAAGGGACTATAATCGGAAAGTCCCTCAGGACTCCCCAAAGTCTCCTGCCTCATCGGGGCTGTCCCCCGGCTGATCATCGAATCCTGTATGAAATAATATGCACAAAATATATGAAGCCACAAAAGAGTGAGATTTCGAATGAAATCTCAGTAAGTACATAAACAGCTTAAAGGAAACAGGGAAAACAACCATAAAGTTATACCACAACTGACAAGGGAAATTACCCTAACATACCCCTCACAAGACCACTGTCTAACTGACACTTTTTTTCTTAACTCACCCATGATCTTATATTAAATTACCCCGTTTTCCCTTAAGATTTTTATATTCTTTCATATCACGACAGGCGTTACGTATCGCCGTCCCTGCCGGCACGTCAGTCATACGGGCGTTACGTATCGCCGTCCCCGTCATGACGTGACTAACTTATCTTTTATACATTGTTCTCTTTCTTTATATTCTTCTCTTATACACATGAGTTATCTCACTTATAACCCTTTCCCATTTGGAACACCACTTCTATTCCAAGAAAACCCTAAACCTAAGCAAAACAGGGCATCTCGCTCGAGCGGCCTGTCGAGCGAGTATCGAGCGAAGTCTCGGGTTGGGACTCGCTCGAGTGGGGTATCGAGCGACAGTCAAGCGAGGGTTCAGATTTTGCCTTCGCTCGACTTACCTGTCGAGCGAGAGTCGAGCGAACTCACGGCTCTAAGGGTTTTTCTACTCAAAACATGCCAATCTTTTCCATACACTCCATTTATCTTCTTACAAGCTTAAATCCAAGTTTCTACAATTTTATTAAACACATAAACAAGACAAATATACTCAACCCTACTCATGTGTCCATTTCCACTTAAACATGTTCTTAGATGTACACTACTATTGATCATAATTCAATCATGCTAATAAACCACTTCCATGCTTAAATTAAGCTAGAATATGGACTTACAATTCTTTCCAAGTCCAAGAGAAATGATCCAACCAACTTCCTCCAAGCTTTCTCCCACACACACTCACTTCACTCACAAGTGATCACTTTGAGGGTTTGGGGAGGGTTTTCTGGTATGGCTTCACAAGGCAAGTGCTCTCTCCTTCTAAAGGAGCTTAGGAAGCTCTCAAGGCTCTATTTATAGGGTGGTGGTCGACCAACATGAGGGAGAGAAAAGGAATTGCACCTTAGGTGCCCTAGTTGCCAGATTTGCATGTGATGAGGTGTCCATCTAGGGGAAATCTAATGATGAGGATTAAGCCTCCCAAATCCTAGGCTTTGCAGCTGGATTAGTCATCCAAGGGCTCACAATTGAGGTGGTTTGGCTGCCCATTTTGATCCATGGCTGAGAAGCAAGATAAAGGGATAAGAGGTGAGGTGGCATTTCACCTAACCATGCATGCATCTCCCATCTCCAGCTCTCCCCTTGTGTCACACGCCCATCTCCAGCTTTTCCTACCCATTTGGTTCCTTCCCAACTCCCTTAGGTCTCCTCTCAACAAGTTCTAGAAGGTCACTTCATAGTTTAGTTAAGGTAGAGCCAAATTTGATCCACTTAGTCACCAATCAACCAGATTTTGGCTCCCATTGAGTTCCCATCACACTAGCTATTCAATTGACTTCCAAATCAACTTTCCATCCATTCCTAACTATCCCTACACATGTCCTAAACCCAGAGAATCCTAAAACCAGTTGCCTATTTGGTTACATGCCCCATTTTAGTTCAATTATCCAATTCGGGTTCCATTTAAGCCCATTCTAAAGCTGCCTACTTGATTCCCGAATAAGCTATTGATTCCCTCCGAATCTCAGGAAACTTCAAACATAAAAGTTGTAGATCTATCTCTTAATGTTCTATACCAATTGGAATCATCTCATTTGGACATCATATGGCTGACTTATGATCATTTTCCTAAAACTCGACAGATTAATCCGAAAGTGCATAATTCCCAATGCTAAGTGTAATCTCACATTTCTCTCTTAAATCTCCCACTCTAATTTCCTAATAAACAATTGCATCAAATAAATCTCCTTAAAATAATATCCATAAAATAATGTACCTTAGAAAATTTGGGCTATTACAGTTGTACTGAAATATCTTGTTGATCGCTTGGTCAATATCCCCGAGTTACTCCAAAATGGATGGCTTGGGTGGGCTCAAGTCTATCTTAGGCACAATCCTATCCAAAGGAAGTGATGTTTTCTATCATTTCGGGAGGATAATGGTAGTGGAAACTACTACAATGAGATTTTGAGAATTTTTAGCAAGTAAATAAGTAACATACAATAGTTAACACAAGCATACAAGAGTTATATCATGAGATGTGTGCATGAACATGCATTTGACACATGATTAAAAAAGAATTTTACTTATGCACTTGACCACTTTCAAAGACTTGTAATAGAGACATTGACACTTTTTAGAAAACATTATTTGACTCTCTTTTTTATATTGATCTTAAATCAAAATTTGCCTTTATTAGGAATATCACAAGTTTTTCATCGAGTGGTCCTTATCACATTACGAGACTTACATCAAGTAATCCATAACATATGAGCTCTTATTTTTGTTCAGAGAGTTGACACAACATGATTCCCCTTTTGCATCGTGTGTTCCTGCTAGTTATCGTACTATTAAAGGACCGTGTATTGTGATAAATATATCTTAAGAAGAATTATATCATATTAACTCAACAGTACTTCATTGGATTATATGTCTTATGCACTCACTAGCGTTAGACGCTTCCTCGCTTTGTAATTCTTTAAAAAGAATCCATTCGAGACTCATCATCAATTCTTTGTCGACGAGAGGTTATCACTGCATTTTAAAGTACTCCAGAGTGTACATAAGAGTTCCACTAGGATATTCTCTTATCCTAGTACTTGAGCTCGTGATAAAATATTTAGACTCTGTTCTTTGAAACATACTTTTCTCAAATGCATATGACATGAGACTTAAGACATATACGATTCTTACCCTTAACATATGACACATGAGATGTTGTGCATGCATAACATGTTCAAATCATGGCATGGTAACATAAAACAAATTAGATATCAAAACACATACATGGAACCATGAAAGTTATTCTTCGTCGAAACATCCAAGTACAAAATCATGAGAAAAACTTACTTTTACATTTTCCAAACTTCAAGCATATTGCATAGAAATTATAGAAAGTAAAACAAAGCATGAAATCATGGTGTTTGGCTAAGATCCAAAACTACTAAGACATGCTATAGCTGAATCATCAAGTTTCAAAATCATCATGATTCTTTGCAAAACCAAAACATATAGAGATTTTTCTTGTCATTTTTATAACAAATCGAAGCACACAACTTACTTTGTAATCATATTCAAAATCATATTAGCATATTGAAGCAAACAAACAAGAAAAAACAATCAAAGCAATAATAACAAGATAATGATCTACAAAAACATATAGAAATATTAAATAGGAGCAAGTTGAGGGTATACTTACAAAAATCCACTTAATGAAAAAAGTAGCAAGTAGTAAATCGAAATCTAACTAGTTAGAGTGAGGGTTCCAAAAATCATAATTTATGTTATTGAGTGTGTGAAGGTTTCTAGGGTTAGACCATTCAGCTATTAGGGTTTTAGGTCAAGAAACCCTTTATTTTCCATGTGTTCTTATCCAAGAATGGCCAATTACATTGAGAATTTGTGCCCTTAACCATTTGGCTTCTAGTTTTCTAGGAAACCCTAGTTTGCTTCTCATGAAAAGTGTTGAAACCATGTGTGTTTTACCATATTCGAACTCTATTGGGATTCTTTTATTATTATTATTATTATTATTTCTTTTATTTTAGCAAAGAGAAGAAGTTCACATATCCAATAGTGACCTATTCTTAATTTTATTGATTGCCCTCACTTGTGGTAGAGGAATTCATTGGTAGCAAAAAGACACCATGGATTTACAAATAAGAAATAAGACAATCCCACGTATCCAAACAACAATCCAATAAAGAAACAACAAAAACAAAAAAGCAACTAAACAAGCCTATTTTGAAAACAACAAGGAAATATAATAAACTAAACAAGCCTAGTCCAAAAACAATAAATCTCAAAGAGGGGAAACCAGAATAATCCATGCAAACCAATTCCCTTAGAACATGAGGCATCTATATTAAATTATTATAAATGAATGTTGAACCTAAAGCACCTGCCTTGGCCAACCAATATGCCGCCTTGTTACCTTCCCTTTAAATATGCTGAATTGAACAAGTGAAGGATTCTAACAAATCAACTATTTCCTTCTAGAAATCTTATAAGTACCCTATCCCACATATTCGTCTATTCTACCAAGAAATAACTACCATAGAATCAAATTCTATAATGACATGAGTAATGTTTAGAGCTTTACACAACTTCAGACCCCAAAGAAGAGTAAGGAGTTCCACTTTATTATTGATACCTTCACCAATATGAGAGGCAAAAGCCTGGTCTAGATCACCGTTATCGTTGCGAATAATCCCAACAACCTCACACTGACCCGGATTAGCCATGTAACTTTTATCAATATTCAATTTGAACCATCCATTTGGAGGCTTCTGCCAGTGGACTGCCATGCAACATTTTGATCTATGAGTAACCGAATGTAATCGCAAACTATAGAGAATATTGATGTCCAACCTTGAGAGCTTTGTAATTTTGGAAGCTTCATTACACAGAGAATCAATCTAATGGTAGAGAGAATTACGTATCTCAGCAAATGATTCCAAAATACCTTCCATTTGAGCAAGGCAACTTCGTCTCCAAAGTCTCCAAGTGATAAGGGTAGAAAGAATACTCATACTTAAGCCCACTTGAGAAGATGACATAGCTTGACAGAAATAGGCCGAGTCAGTATCTTTCCAATTCCTACCAATTGGAATACCAAAAAGAGAGCCAGAAAAAATCCATACCTCGTGAGCAATCTCGCCCTCAAATATCACACTATTCTTATTGTGACGACCCGATATTTTTTCCATCGGTTTATCATATTTAGGATAGTTAAATTTTACTTTAGAATTATTCTTGACATTTTATTGAAACGTTTTATAAATATATGTTGCCAGTGACACTTTAAACCCACAAAGGTAGGAAAGATTTTATTATTTTAAGGTAATACATGGCAATTGGAGGAAGTGGATGAAAACACAAATATTGAAGATTGTTATTGAGAATTTCGGTCATGAGTGATGTGTTAGAAATATCTATAGATAAATGGGAACACATGGCATAAAACTAAGCTATTATTTAGGAAATTTGAGATAGGTAACATGGGAAAAAGAGTTAGGCAAAATGGTAGTTTGTCTTTAGCCAAGTGAGGCCTATGGTTTGGACTTGGGAGACAAGGATTTCATCCATTTTATTTCACTTTGCTTGGAAAACAAGAATTCATAGGTGGCAAGTGGTGATTGGAAGAAAATGAAGAACCAAAACACTAGACATCTCTTTGATCGATTTCGGCTAAGGTGATTCTAAATGGAATCTCCAATTAGTTCACAATCGAGGGAGGACACTTGACCTATGGTAGACTTGCCTAGAACCAAGAGGTAGGTACAGAAGAGTGTCTGTCATCCAGCTAAAGGGTGGCCAAAGAAAATTAGGCCTATAGTAATCGACTATGTATTGAACATGATAATTTAACATGTGTAGGGACAAGTGGCACCCTTAGCTTAAGAGAAATTTTAAGTCATCTCCAATGCCAACCAAGCCTATAAGGAAATGAGTATACTAAAACCTATATGGGGTATATGACACGGCAATGAGGTATACATGTGTTTTTGTATTTTTCTTCCACCATTTTGGCATAGGAATCTCGACCACTATATATATGGATATTCTCCCTCCATGTCTAATTTTGAAACCCACGGCCAAATCCACTTGGAATACCTTTCACCTTAGTTTCCACTCATTTATCTCCACAACCACTTTTCATGACATTTTAGAGTGATCTTTCAAAGAATTTTCCAAGACAAACCATCTTAATCTCTTGGAGAAATTTGTAAATGCACTTATAACTCACTCTTAGTATTTACTTATTTATATAGAGTTAACATGTCCAAGAATGTTCATTTGAGTGCTTAATATGTTTATAGGATATGTTAAGCTTGTGCTAAGTTGATTTTAAAAGAAAGTAATGTGATAAATGGAGAAAAGTATTCTAAAGAGCAATGATTTATTTTAGTAAATCGTGGATTGAAGATTTGATAATGATATGTGATGTTGGAAAGACAAAAGAGCCAAGTTAGGAATTTATATGGTTTTGGCCTTGGTGAAATACCTTAGGGTATTATAAGTTTTTATTTTTTTAGATGAATGATATTATGACTAATTTAAATTAGTGAGTGATTGAGAAAAATTTTATTTATGAAGGGAGGTTTTCGGCTATGACTTATTTTACTTTAGTTTGAAAATTTTTAAGGTATGATAATAAGAGAGTTAGTTGATTCCAAGGAAGGGAAGGAAAATTTTAAGTTTATTATATCATGATATTTGGCCTGTATCTATTAGGGTTAAGGTTATATGTTTTTCTCTAAGTGAATTGCTGATGTTTTAATTAATGTAGAATGATTATTATAAGTTGATATATGTATGTCATGTGTTGATAAGGCATATTCTATATGTCATATGCCCTATGAAAACATGGAGCATGCATGAAAAAAATCTAGTAGTACATACATATCTAATTACGTCACAAGGTTTTTTGTTTTGGGGTCATATCGTTTTTCTAAGAAATAAGATAATGAGATTTTACAAGAACAAGATAAGGCTAGAAAAATGAAAAGTCTTGTCATGACGGTAAAGGCGATTCGATCTGCTGGATGACTGATGTGCTGACGGTGAAGGCGATTTAATCTACCGTCAAAAAATAAAAAGTCGTGTCATGACGGTGAAGGCGATTCGATCTACTGTGTGACTGACATGGCTAGAAAGTTGGCGGTGAAAGCGATTCGATCTGCCGCCACAATAAGAAAAATCATGTCATGACGATGAAGGCGATTCGATCTGTCGTATGACTGGCGTGAATATGAAAGCTGACAATGAAGGCGATTCGATCTATTGTCATGTTAAAAAACTCAACGGTGAAGGCGATTAAATCTGCTATCGTACTAAGATTTATATGAATAAGAATGAAAACATGAAGATTAAGAATTTCATGAAAACGATATGTATAGTCAAGAAAGGTTGTGCACCGGAGTCAACAAAGTCCTTTTTTAGAAAAAATGCAAAATTTTGTAAAAAGGTGCACAAGTCATATATAAGTCATGCATAAGTCATGATTAAAAGTCTTATGATCATATTATGTGCATTTACATGTGTTTGTATGTATTGTTAGTGCTTTTCTTATATTATTTATGCACTTACTAATATTTCTCGAAATCTTACATTTTGAATTTCATCTATCATTCCTCTTAGAATGATAGACCTGGTTTCGAGAATAGATGACAGAAAATGAGACTTAGGCCTTTCGAGAGATTTAGCCAAGCCCTGAGGGGCCCACTGAATACTCTCTTTTTGATGATTACGCCGCTCCTATGTATGACTATTTGTTCGAGGTTTTGAAGCAATACACATCCACATCAACAGAGGAGCGACTTCGCGTTGGGTATTACCTGTCCTTGAGCCCTGATGGCTCTTTGTCCCTGAGCGGTGTCTATGTGACACCAGTAGGGAAATATCTCCAACAAGATTTTGAAATTAGTATGAATATGTTTCGTTACAGAAATAAGTATAAAGAAGTTAAGAATGAGCTTTTGTGGTAAGGAGGCATAGTAGTATGATGAGCTATGTATGTATTTGGAAAACTGGTTTTTGTAAAACTGGGTACACTATGTTATTATAAATATTAAGCTATGAGAATATGATTATGTTGTACCATGTGATCATTTATAAAGTTAGATTTCTTTGCATACCCTCAAAAATTAACCCATTTCGCTGCAATACTCATTGCATATTACTAGTAAATTAGATGCATGATACTAATTTTGACATATACGAAGGATAGGTAACCTAGTGTTACATGTCCTGACGTGTCAAGTTTATGTTAAATCTCAAACGTAAATTGGGGACGTCACACTTATTCTCATAATTTCTACTATCACATCAATTGCATCTAGATACTGTGGTGGTACCAATGTGGGGAAACTTATTATCCATACTTAAGTCCATATTTCATGCCTTCCACATGGTAATAAAGATTTTTAACAAAAACTTTTATGCCAGTTCCACAGATGCCAATCAACAATGGAGACTCTAATTCGAATGTAGTCCCAGGTTGCTTGAGTGGTAAGAATTCTTGAGTCATTATTAGTCCAAATCAACACATCTAGGCCCAACCTAGCATTAGATAAAGCAACCAAAATGTCATCAACATGATCTCAACCAACTAGTTGCTCAATGAAGTCCACATTCCAACTATCAGAGAATTTACAATCCTTGATTTTAAGAGAGGGTAAACTCACTAATTGAACTTCATTAACTAATGTGCCACTATCTCTCCATTTATCATACCAGAAAGAAACATTGTCATCTTTAATCTTCCATTTAAAATTATTCAAGAGAATAGGAAAACAACTAGCAATCTTTTTTCGAAATCTCATACCTTTTGTAGGATCGATTAAGAGCCATAATTTAGAGCCTACATACTTGGCTTTAAACAAATTAGCCTAGAAGGAATTACCTAGAATTAAATTCCAAGCAAACCTCATGCAGAGAGCTTTTTGCATACCATCAAGATGTCTTAATCCGAGTCCCCCTTGTTCAATCAGATGTCAAATATTCTTCCATGCAACCCATTTCTTTTTATCTTTTTGTGATGCCTCAAATTCCTCCTGGAGTCAGACGGACATCTGAAGTGTCAGGACATACAACACAAGGTTACCTGCCTCCGTTCATGACAAATAAAGATGCAATGCACCTAGCATATATCTAACATTATAAATAATCGCAGTAAGTATTTTTTTCTTTAGCAATACTACGCACCAAACTAAAAATATCTCATATACTTATAACATCCTTCATACAAAAGGATACTATAAACAACTGAATTCATAACGCTAATCCAAAATAGATATGATCAAAGAGTACTGGAGATGTAAATCCAGATTTGAAGTAGTAACTTAAACTAACTACTATATTAATATTGACACCGCACCATCACTCAGTCGATTGTGTCTGATTGATCGGATCTAAGTTTTCCTTTGGGTCTTGCAACAAAATCTACCATTTGGGGGGAATGGTAGTAGGACTATTATAGTGAGATTTGATTACAAATCTTAGCAAGTTAATAGAAAATCCCACGCAGGTTAATGATTTCATGCATGACAGTAAAAGTATGGATGCATAATCAAAGTTCTAAATAATCATAGCAGAACTTGACATGTAACATGGCATAACTGGCATAACTTAAACTAAAATGTGAACTGAACTTGACTTGACTTGACATGACATGAACTTGAACTTAAAATAACGTAAACCTAAACATAACGTGAACTTGAACATACATGGACTTGAAACATAATATAAACTCGAGCTTGAACATAACATGAACATAACATGGACGTGAACATAAATATAGTATGTACGTGAACTTGTGTGACGATCTAATTTCTTCTATTGATTTTATTATATTAGACTAGTTATATTTACTTTGAAATTGTTTTAGCTTATTTGTGGGAATTTCTTGAAATAAATTTTCTAAGTATATTTGAACTTTCTTTGGAATTACAAAAAGAGATAAAAGCTTAAGATTTTCTAGGAAGGCTTTGGGTTATAAGGAAATTTAGTTGATTCCAAACCAAAAGGAATACTTGGCATGATGAGAATATATGGCCTTTGAAAATTAAAGGAGATATTAAATAGAAATTGGAGTTAGGAAAACTGACAAAAGGAAGTCAAGAGGTATAAGTAAGGAATATACCACATGATGTAATCGGATTGGGCAACTCTAGATAGTTTTGACGTCCTTTAGTAATCTGGGCATAACTCTCTTATCTGATTTTCGAATGAGATTATTCAAGATTATACAGGACACTAATAGAAAGATATACAATTTTTATGTTTTGAGTTTTAAGAAATATTGACCAAATCAAGGACAAAATCTGGTTTGAAGTTGATAGAATTAACTTAAGCTTAGTGAACACAGCACCAACTTAGGCAAGGAAGCTTGCATCGCCATTGTCATGTCCCTTTTTTGAAAAATCTTTGAACACAATCCATTAGCATGAAACATGTATAGACACTTGGCAATTGAGGGATGTAAGTTGAGGAGAATTCATACGACATCTTATGGGGTTTGAGTTGGCCGAATACCCTACTTGTCTTATTCTAGATTGTGCTCAATCACTTGTGAAATCCATATCTATGGTTTTGGCCTTATCTATGAGGTAATACAAGGGGAAACCTTTGCCACCTTGCTTGCCAACCAAGTCTACTATAAAGGGGGAATGATGGCCTAAAACCAAAGGGGGGTACATGTGGCACACGACCATGGAACACGCATGGACTTCTAGAAAATCTTCTCCACTTCCACCTATATAGGATGGTCGACTAAACCTTGAGAATTTCCCTCACTCCTCCTACTTCAAAACTCACGGCCATATAAAAAAAAAAAAAAAAAACCTTCTCCATACTCTTATACCCTTACTTAGCATAACAACTCAATTCCAAGGCCTTTAGGTGAAATTCAAGGGGTTTTAAGGCAAAGAAAGACCTTTTCATAAGTCGAATATTTTGGAGAAAAATTGGTAAGTGCATCTTTAACATGATTTTAGCAATTACTTATGTATTAGATGTAGTATGAAATAAATTGATTAATTGAATGAATATCATACCTATGGTGAGATTAGTTTATTGAAATAAGATACTTTATAAGAAAATAATGAATACTTGGAGGAAATCTTTAGTTAAGCAAGGATCTATTCTATGGAACTATAGATAAAATTTAGAGGGTTGATATGAGGAAATTTAGTTTATAAAATAATGGAATTTTGAGACTTATAAGGGTTTAAAGTTTTCGGCCCTAAGTATATTTCTCATAGTGTTATCATTTTATTTTAGATCCATGGTATGATGATTAAATTAAGTGATTGAAGGAGATTTAATGGATTAGTTTTCTTAAAGAGTAATGGAAGAAATAAGATTTAACGGAAGAAAGATTACCTTAAACAAAATATGAAATTAAAGCATAAGTGGTTGGTTATGTGAGAGTCGGATAGGGTTGTTTCCTTCAATTCTAATTTTCAAGATATGGTAATAATAAAGTAAGATGATTTTAAGGAAGCGAATGAGAGATTTAGAGTGTGTGATATAAGGGTATTCGGCCCTATGCATATATTAAGGTTAAGGTTGTTTTATCTCTTGAAACTCCTATATTTTAAATAAATAAATAAATAAGAATTGAAGAAAGATAAATTAAGAGATAAAGGGGTGGCTCGGCTATGGCTTGATTAGCTTGTGTATGAAATTTCTAGGTCATTCTAAAGAGGAAATAAATTGATTTTAAGAAAAGGAAGAAATAAATTGAAAGTTGACATGTATGATAGTACTCGGCTTTATACTATTTAGGGCTAAAGATAGATGTTTTTTTTTAGAAAATATGTTTGTGCCTCAAATTATTTAGATGCGATTTTTATAAGTTATTATATGCATGACCTATATGGTTAAGGCATGTTTGTATGTCGTATGACTCATAAATCCATGAATCATGCATGAGAAGTCTAGTTGTTCATGCACACTTATGTTACGTCATAAGATTTCATGCCTTGAGTCATACCGAGTTTTCAAAAAATAAGATTATGAAATTTTTTATAAGAATAAGGACAAGGAAAGATTAAGATTAGGGAAATTCACGTCATGACAGTTAAGGCGATACATAACTGTCGTATGACCGACGTGCGGACGGTGAAGGCGATACGTAACTGCAGTCGAATGATAAGAAGTTGTGTCATGACGGCGAAGGCGATATGTAATTGTCGCCATTATATGATAAGTCTTGTCATGACGGTGAAGGAGGTTCGATTTGCCGTATGACTCACGAGAATAAGAAAGCTGACAGTAAAGGTGATTCGATTTGCCGTCATGCTAAGAAATCCGACGGTGAAGATGATTCGATCTACCGTCGTGATTTAAGAAAACTCGACGATGAAGGTGATTCAATCTACCATCGAGGTTAAGGCTACGATCTATATGAATAAGAATTAAGACTCGTAAATTAAGATTTTTATGAAAATATGTTATGTCATGAAAAGATGTGCACTTGTGACCACTAAGTCATTTTCATGAAAAATGCAAGTTTTATAAGGAGGTGCATAAGTCATTTATAAGTTAAATAAAAGTCGTGTATAAGTCATCAACTGTAAGTCTCATGATCATATTATGTGCATTTGCATGTTATGTGTGTTTACTATTTTGGTTTCAATTATGTTAATAATGCACTTACTGGGATTTCTCGAAATCTCATTCTTTGATTTTATTTATCGTTCCTTTCGGAACGATAGACCTTGTTACAAGTAGATATGGCAGGCTAGGAGACCCAGACTTGTCGAGAGATTCCGGTGAACCTTAAGGGGCTCACCGAATAGTCTCCTTTTAACAACCCACTTTTTGATAACTATGCATCTTCAATTTTTGACCACATATTGGAGGAAAGGAGGCAATATGCATCATTTTTGTCTGAAGAACAATTACGCATAGGATGCTGTTTGGTTACGAGCTTGGATGACTCTCTATTCCTGATTGGTGTTTATGTAACGCCGTCAGAAAAATTCCTTCAATAGGATTTTGATATTAGTATGAATCTGTTCCGATATGGTAATGAGTATAAGGAAGTTAAAAAGGAACTGGCGTGGTGAAGAGGTGTAAAGGAATGAAGACTTATGCATATGTATTTTGGATAACTGGCCTATGTATGACTTGATACTCGATGCTATTATATATATTAATCCATGGGCTACGTTTTTGGTTCACCATGTGCAGTGGCAAAACCAGGTATTTGTTTTAGGGAGGGCCAGCCAAGCAAAACTAAAACTATAATAAAATATATTTTTTTTTTATTTCTATACTATTTTTTTACAGTATAGAACAATCTAATAATAAGATTTAAGATAAAAATTAAACACGTTTATTATAATCTATCTATTAAAAAAATGTTATGTCAAGAATAATATACCATTGAAATAACATAAAGAGAGTCATCCAAATATATTAAACAAAAGAAATACATAGTGTTTAAAATTGTAACTTGCTCTCTTTCAAAGAAATAAAATCATCAAGTATTGAATATAAATAAAAAATTTTAGTTATTTCTCTTTCAATATAAACAACTAAATTATTTGTTAGAATATCATCTTCAATTTTGTTACGAAGTCTTGTTTTAACAGTCTTCATAGCTGAAAATGCTCGCTCACTAGTCGTTGTAGAGACTAGAAGAGTCAAAACAAGACGAATCAATCTCTCAATAAGATAATATATCTTTGATTTCTCTGTCTTTACCAATCTTCGACATAAATCTGAAATGGATGATAAATTCTGAAACTTCGGATTAGTAAGCCCATTAACTTCAAAATGCTTCAATTGAAACCTTAAATTAATTTTCTCGTTCTTAGAAAAATCAAGAGGATATTACTCTTCTGCAAGGCAATATATATCATCAACATTAAAGGATTTATAAGCATCATTTGGATCCAAAGTTGAGCTTAGAGTTAAAAGTTTTATCGTTCCCTCACCAAATCTATTGTCAAGCTCTTGCATTTGAAAATTTATAATAGCATTAAATATTTTAAAATGATAATGATGCTCTATCGTAATGTGATCTCGTTGATGACGACCACGATCTAGTACATAACAAGAGCTCAATTCTGGAATGTTAATATCAAATTTCTTAGAGAAAGAGACAACATTCTCAAGCAGATTTTTCCAACCTTCATCTCTCAACTTTTGAATCAGTCCTTTTGTAGTAGAAACCATATTCATAGCATTCAAGATGTCTTGAGATTTTTGCTGCAAAACTTGACTGAAAACATCAGTAATACCCATGATTTCCTTCATCAAATGTAAAATAAATATAAATTGGAATAATGTAATCATTTTATAAGTAACATTCGTATCCCCGCTGTGACGCCTCCAATTTACGTCTGGGATTTAACATAAATTAAGGTGTCTGGATAAGTAATACTTGGCTACTCACCCTTGTACTTAACAAAAATAAAATGCATGTATCACTTAATTTGCAGCGGATCAGGTTTTAGATATAAAACTTTCTAAAGATCACATGGGAAATATATTTACAACATTCACAACATTCATTAAAAACTTAACATTGTACTTATTTACATACACAAGACCCAAATTGTAGCAAGTTAGCAGCAAAACATATTACATTCATCCAAAAGACTTTCCTTCACCTCACTCTTTTTCCTTCTTAACCTCGGGGAATTCTCTCCCAAAGAGAAATCTATCCATACTAACACTAAAGTCTCGCTGGAGTAGTTGTCCCTGTGGAGTCACACAAACTCCACACATGGACAACGAGCCATCAAGTCCTAAGGTTAAACAGCATCCTGTACGTCACCTCTCCTCAGCAAAAGTGGATGCGTCAAGGCTCCCAACTCTGATAGGTTCATTACTGATAGGAGGTCCGAAAAAAACAAAAGAAATGTCCATATAAGGACTATAGTCGGAGAGTCCCTCAGGACTCCCCGAAGTCTCCTGCCTCGTCGAGGCTGTCCCCTTACTGGTCATCAAATCCTATATAAAGTTGATATGCACAAAAATATATAGAGCCACAAAAGAGTGAGATTTCCTCTGAAATCTCAGTAAGTACATAAACAGCTTAAAGGAAATAGGGAAAAAGCAACTATAATATTATCACCACTGATGACTAGGGAAATTTACCCTAAGATACACCTCATAAGACCATTGTCTAACTGGTACTTTTCTTACTCAACCGAATACATAATCTTATACTGAATTACATCGTTTTCTTAAAAGTTCTTATTCTTTCTTATCACTGATGGGCGTTACGTCTCACCGTCCCCATCACATACACTCATCAATCATCCGGGCGTTACGTCTCGCCGTCCCCGTTGTGATGAGTCTCGTATCAATCTTCCAGGCGTTACGTCTCGCCGTCCCTATCTTGACACAGATCATATACCTATATCACTGCGGGCGTTACATATCGCCGTCCCCACTATTCAAATCAGTTTCACGAGCGTTACGTCTCGCCGTCCCCGCTATTCTGATCAATCTCACGGGCGTTACGTATCGCCGTCCCCGTGAAGACCATACACTCTTATAACACGACAGGCGTTACGTATCGCTGTCCCTGTCGGCATGTCCGTCATCTGGGCGTTACGTCTCGCCGTCCCCGTCACGACGTGACTAACTTATTCTTGTACTTCGTTTTCTTTTTAGTGGTTCCTCTCTTATTCATATTAGTTTCTCACTTATAACCATTTCCATTTGGAACACCGATTTTATTCCAGGAAAAAAACCCTGAGTCTAAACAAAACAGAGCATCTCACTCGAGCGGGATGTCGAGCGAGTATCGAGTGAAGTCTCGGATTGGAACTCGCTTGAATAGAGTATCGAGCGAAACTCTAGCGAGGGGTCATATTTTGCCTTCGCTCGACTCACATGTCGAGCGAGGGTTGAGCGAGATCATGGCTCTAGGAGTTTTTCTACTCAAAACATGCCAATTTTTTTACTATACTCTATTTGGCTTCTTAAAAACTTAAATCTATGTTCTTACAATTATAATGAATATTTTTACAAGACAAGTTAAAACCAACCTTACTCATATGTCACTTTGTCACTTAATCATGTTCTTAAGAGTTCAATGCTAGTAAACATAGTTCAATCACTTCAATAAACCATTTCCATGCTTAAGTTAAGCTAGAATATAGACTTACAAATTCTTCAAAATTCAAGAGAATGGATCCAACCAACTTCTTGCAAGCTTTCTTCCAAACTCACTCACTTAGCTCACAAATGAACTCTTTAAGGGTTTTGGGAGGGTTTTCTGGTGTATCTTCCAAAGGGGAATGTGTTCTCTCCTTCTAAAGGAGCTTAGAAAGCTCTCAAGGCTCTATTTATAGGGTGGTGGTCGACCAACACGAGGGAGAGAAAAGGAAAAACACCTTAAGGTGTACTAGTTGCCAAATTTGCATGGATGATGAGGTGTCTATCTAAGCAAATCTCATGATGAGGATTAAGCTTCCAAAATCCTAGACTTTGTAGCTGTATTAGTCATCCAAGGGCTCACATTTGAGATATTTTGGTTGCCCATTTTGATCCATGGCTGAGAAGTGAGCTAAAGGGATAAGAGGTGAGGTGACATTTTACCTAACCATGCATACCTCTCATCTCCAGCCCTCTCCTTGTGTCACACGCCCCTCTCCAGATTTTTCCACCCATTTGGTTACTTCCTAACTCCCTTAAGTCTCCATTTAACAAGTTCTAGAAGGCCACTTCTTAGTTTAGTTAGGGTAGAGCCAAATTTGATCCACTTAGTCACCTATCAACTAGATTTTGGTTCCCCTTGTGTTTCCATCACACTAACTAATCACTTGGCTTCCAAATCAACTTTCCATCCATTTCCAACTATCCCTACACATGTCCTAATCCCAGAGAATCTCAAAACCAATTGCCTAATTCGTTACATGCCCCAAATTAGTTCAATTCATCCAACTCGGGTTCCATTTAAGCCCATTCCAGAGCTGCCTACTTGATTCCCAAATAAGTTATTGATCCATTCCGAATATCAGAAAACTTAAAACATAAAAGTTTTAGATCTATCTCTCAAGGTTCTATTCCAATTTGAATCACCTCATTTGAACCTTATATGAATAAATTATGCCCATTTCACTAAAACTCGACAGATAAATCCGAAAATGCATAATTCCCAATACCAAGTGTTATCTCACATTCCTCAATTAAATCTCCCACTCTCATTTCCTAGTAAATAAATTCATCAAATAAATTTTTTAAAATAATATCCATAAAATAATTTACCTTAGAAAAATTTGGGCTATTACACCCGCATTGAGAGTAGGTGGATTCTTCTTTTATTATGTCTTCTAGCACAGGGCAAGTGGCTCCAAACATTTTTAGTAGACTGCAAATAGAATAAAAATGACTGCCCCAACGAGAATCACCAGCTTGTTTCACAGTGCCAATTTGGTTAGCTCCTTTTCCAGTTTCAAGTTCACCAATAGCTATCATATGTGCAATTTGTGTAGCCTGAGTAGCATGCAGTTCATCATGACATTTACAAGAAGCGCCCACCACATTGATAATGAAAATAAAATTTGAGAAAAACTCATGAACAGAAACCACCTCTCTAGATGCAGCAACTAATGCTAACTGTAATCGATAAGCAAAACAATGAACATAGTATGTGTCGACACCCCAATCCACGCTTGGGATCGCACGTGAATAGAAATGTGGGGGATGAGCGACGCAAGGAAGTTCACCCCTCGTCATATCATGTGGGTATGTTTTTTTTTTTTAAACGATAAAGAAAGATTCTCGCAACGAAAAAGGTCAAGCCTTTTACAATATGCATCACATGGTTACGCTATTGATCCCAAAATAAATATCATACATAGCCCAAGTAAAAGTTACTTAACTTTGTCCAGATACACAAAAGAGCACTTCTTACAAGCGGGAAGGCTTTACAAAATATATGTTTAGAGGGCTTTACAAAAAAAAGTGGGCATACCACTACCCATTAAGTTCAATATACGGGCTCCTTCTTTATCTTCTTAAGGCCTGGGCCCCAGCGAAGCCGATCCAGATCCAGGCTAGGCCCTACTTTACAAATCACCCTAGTGGGCGACTCAAAAACACGTCCCAAGTGAAGGAACTCGTCTACTCCTAACACTAAGCAACACCCCGTAGGGCGTAAACCAGCCAGACGGTACATCGCCATCTTCAGTGACTCCTCCGCCCATTGGCCCGGAAGATCCAGAGTCACTGGCCCCATAAGGGCAGACTCAATCGAGCCCCTGGGGGTTTGAGGTATCATCTTGGGAGTCATACTCTGTTGATCCATCATTATCTGCAATTACTTCTATCATTCCCAAATGGGAAGGATAGTAAGGACATAGAGATGGGTGAGATTTCGGGGGAAATCTCAGTAAGTACGTCAATATTTCAACAAAAGCATTTCAGGCATATTTTTAAGCGGATAACAAGCAAATACGTACATATACAGTAATGTAACAGGGGACTCATGCTGGGACCGATGCACATGCTCGTGACAAAATTCATCTTTCTTGTCTTTTCTCAATTTTCGATGCATACTCGTTCAGAAAACCATATACCAAAATTTTCTTGACTCATATTCTCCAAAGAGACATTTTGTTCAAAAACCTTTCGTCTTTTCTTATCTTAGACGCCACTTATCATATCATATCATATATGGCTCGAAAGCCATTTTCTTTTCGTCATGACTTCTTATTTTGAACACCTTACAGTTCCCCTATGCACCGTGTGCTCCCCGCTAGTTATCATCACACCCGGCGACCATGTCAAACCTAGGTGAATACGTTTCGTGCCCTTTCGTACTTTTCGTCATTCGAAGATTTCTTCCCGAATAACTACAAACTTCTTATATGGTGAGGCTGAGACCAACACCGCTTTTAGGGCACCCACTAGTATTAGGTGCGACCACACTCCGGACACCTTTTGGAGCCATATATGGTCCGCCGAATATTCTTCGTCGACCCAGGGGTTTTAACTCAATTTAGTCACTCCTGAGTAAACAGAGAGTTCCACTAGGACACTACCCCGTCCCAACCTTTGGGGTTCTTCTAAAACTTTAATTTCTTTCTTTCGGAAACGTGTTTGATTCCAAAAACATGGTTTTCGTGCTTAATGCATGAGACATGCAACTTCTAACACTTGTGATGCAAAAACTCGAGGCGAACCCGAGCACACACATTGGTCATTTTCCATACAAGCCCCTTCTCATTCGATTCACCATTTATGCAAAAACACTTAGTTGGTTCTTATTGTTTAAGTAGGGTGCTCAGCTTCCACCCCTAAGGTTTGGGCCAAGACCCTCATTGTCTCCACTTTGTGTCTTCTTCCTCCATTCATTTTCGTTTCACTCTCAAGCCCTAGTTCAATGATTTAAACAATTTTCTAGCCTTACAAGAGAGCAATCCAAAACCCTATAGCCCTTAGATTCTATGTTTCCTACCTTATTTCATCAAAACAAGTATCCTACTTGAACACTCATGGGGAAACTGAAAATATGCTTGATATTCTCCTACTCTTTATGTTTCTAAATTCTCCAAAATATCCAAACGCAAGTATTTCGTGAAAGGAAAATAAATCCTAAAGATTTCCACTCCACGAAATCCTCCAAACCGAAAACTCCATAAGCATGTTCTTTCTCTCAAATTTTTTTTTTAAAGCTTCAAGCTTTTATTTTATCAAGCATGCATTTCTATACTAACCATTATATCAATAATAGTAATAATATCTTCCAAGAACAATATAGCTAAATTCCACCAATATTTTATAACTCTTCATCCTAGCATCGCATTTCAAGAAACAAGGTATATGCTACTGAAAAATCAAGATGCTTCTTCCAATGATCTATCCCACATCACCCAACATTCAATAAGCTTAAACGTAGTCATGCTTGCATGTGTCATAGAAAATTTTCCTTAACAAAACCACTAAAAATCATCAACATGCTATAACCTTCAACTTAAAAGGAATATAGGTTCTAAGCATGGGTTTGCATCTAACTAAAATAGCATTTCTACCCAAAAAGTTTCATCATAGCATAACAAGCAAGAAAAATCAAATAATACAAGCATATTCACTTAAAAATATACTAGAGATGCTAGAGGCAAAATAAGGATATACTTACAATTCTCCTAGCTAGCTTAGATGAGTTCTGAAAATATAAGAAATATTTTATTAGATTAGACTAAGAACACATCATTTTCAAAGAGGAGATTTCTTTTAGAAAAATATGAACATAGAGAGTGTTCTTCCCTACACTTCTAGATTTGTCTTAACTTCACAAAGTCACTTACCTCTTCTAGAATTCCTCCTTCCAAAACCACTTGCTTCTTCTTCCTCTAGACTTAGAGTGTTTAGATGTTTAGGTGGTAAAATGAAATGAAGCAAAGAGAGTGGAGTGGGAGGGTGAGTTGTCGTGAGGTAGAGTGAGAGATGTGTGTGTGTGTGGTGACCGAATGAGGCAACCAAAAGGTAAGGGAACAAGACCCTTCGGCCATGGGACTCCCTTAGGCTCTAGGCCACTCATTTCCCCTAAACTTGGAGTGACACTTGATGGGTTTGAAAGACCTTTGAGTGACCCCCATCATTTGATCACATCAAACCTAATCTAGATCATTCTAGGTTGAAGAAATAGTTTCCTTTCTCTCCCCATATGGCCGGCCTCTCTCAAGGGTTCCAAGCCCTTCCCATCACCTCACATCACCTCCTTGTCTTCCAACCATCATCTCATAGGTCAAACTAAGAGATTTGAGGATCTAAATCTTGGGAGAAGGCAAGAGTGGGGTTCGGATCCCTTGCCCTTTTTGCTCCATTCGAAACTCTCTCCTTTTCCTACTCTACTTTCCTTCTTGTCATGTGCTCAATCAATCAACTATTCACCTTACTTCTTACACTTACTTGTCCTATCACTCTTACACAATCCTATAATCTAGATTTGGTGGCAAGAAGAATACCAAAAGGGGAGGGGGAGTTGGCTACTCACCTCACCCGAACCCTCCTTTTTTTCTTCCCACTTTTTGCATCCATCAATCAATATTTCAAGTCATCATTTCCTTCCACACTCATGTCTTATCTATTCTTACACAGTCTCACATGTCCATTCCATCTAGATTTGGAGGCAAAAAGATAACACACACAAGGAGGGAGTGGTCGACTACATGCTTCACCTGTAGCCCTCCATTCCTTTCCATTGGTCTTCTTTTCTTCCCCACTTGTTCCATCACCCACTCAATCAACCAATCAAACCCTTACTTGTCTTCTCAAGATCCCTTAGCAATCTTTCCTCAAGATTTGGAAATATGCTTGTGAGACCTAAGGGAATTCGGCAGCCCACCGAATCCCTCTTTCTTTTTCTCATTTTCAAATCCCACCAAATCTTGTAGAATCATTTGGCTAGATATGGCAAAATCCTATGATGATCTTCTTTGGCAAAAAGACCTTGTCTCACACGCCCATCTAGGTAGAAAAGATGTGGAGATTTCATCTTGATCTTCTCTTTCCTTCCTCCAACCAAAATAACTAGTCAACTTCCTCACCTACTA
Source organism: Platycarya longipes (assembly GCA_036559045.1). Lineage (NCBI taxonomy): Eukaryota > Viridiplantae > Streptophyta > Magnoliopsida > Fagales > Juglandaceae > Platycarya > Platycarya longipes. The sequence goes on along the minus strand of CM071793.1, from coordinate 29,832,853 downwards.
GTATTCTCCCTCTTTCACCTACTAGTCTTAGTTAACTTAAAACTTTTCCTAACTTGACATGTGTCCTCAAGCATGGGCCTGGGTTGACTATTGGATTTCATTTCATGGACCTATGGGCTTGTCATCTCCACTTGGGCCCAAAGTTTTGGTAATGGCCTTAAAGCCTTCAACTTCTGAGCCCACCTTTCAAGGCTTTATCCACTAAATTACCTAAGTCACCCATGCTCTATTTGTTTAATTAAATAAAAATATAGTACGAAAATTTGGGGTCGTCACAGTATACACATGAGCAATCTTTAAGAAATAATACTTGCAATCATTTCCATTCACCACGCATATTACTAGCACCATCATATCCTTACTCACAAATATTTTGAATATCAAGACAATAATGAGAAATAACTGCAGATATTTCATTCTTCAAAGTCAATGCTGATGTATCTTTAACATGTACAAGATCAAAAAAATGTTCTTGTATAAAACCATCATCATCAACAAATCTCAAGATTATAGCCATTTGCTCCCTCTTAAACTCATCCCGTGCCTCATCAACAATAATGCACAATTTAGAATTTCAATATCTTCATAACTTTATTTCTCACTTTCTTTGCAAGAACTTCCAAAATCTCTTTTTGTATTTTTGGTGAAGTATACTTTGAAGATTTAGGGGCATTTTCCAAAACAAGTTCTCCAACCTTGTCATTATACGAAGCCAATAGTTTAAGCATCTCAAGAAAATTTTCTCGATTTTTTGACTAAAGGGTTTCATCATGACTTCTAAAGACACATTCTTGAAATGCAAGCTATCGAACAACATCAATAGATGTTTTCAATTGGAGTCAATTGTTGAGAATTTGTTCGAAACTTTGTGCATTCATTACTTTATCAATATGCTGTGATTGTTTTAATAAATCATCACTAGTTTCACAGCATTATTATGACAAGAGCAAGGATTCTCCCCAATATGATTCAAAAAGGCACAATGTTTTCCATCATTAATCTTCTTCCAATTTCTAAATCTTACGACAGTAAATACATCCCATCCAGAACGTCGAGATGCTTTCATTATAAAAAGATAGCAAGGTAAACAATATGCAACATCCTTTGATGGAGAGTACTCTAGCCAAGACCCAAATTGTACAAACCAAGAAGCTTGAAAGCGACGAGGATGCTTTTCAGAACCGGAAAATGGATATTTTGATAGACGTATTTGATATGGACCCATTTTCAAATAAGATCTTCTTCTTTCATCACGTTGATTGACTGGATAGTCCCACATAGGAGGACATAGTCCTGGATCTTGTTAAAGAGTAGATACATCAATCTCGCTGGCACCATCAAGTGTTAATGATGTAAAATGATTTTTTTCAGACTCCAAAGTTGGACAGATAAGATCAGGATTTTCCTCGGGTTGAATCCTTGGAATCTTAGAAGAAATTTCTAGAATATCAACTTCTTTTCTTTTAAAGAATGAGTCGATAGTTTTTAATTTAGACATCAATCATGAACCTAAATTTAAAGTCAAATTAAAACATATAAGATAAAGTTAGATAAACTTCATAAATCATTCTAATAATAAAGTTCCAAAAACTAAAGTCAAATAATTTAAAATTAAAAATCAAACAATTTATCAATAAACATATGCTATCAAAAACAATTTAAATCAGTACACAATTAAATCAATATACATTATTAATATATACATATAATATATATCAATATATAATATATTATATACATACATACGTATGATCATTCTTTTATTATTTATATGATATGTGATAAAATCATAACATGAATAGCAAGTGTTAATATTCTTCCGCAAATACTTTTAAAAGTAGTGTATTTTAATTAAAAGTATACTTGTTTTATTAGAAGGGCAGGTGGATTAGGTCCTTAGGATATATAATATTTAAAATCTTCATGATTTACGAGCATAGAACATTCAAAAACTACTTTTAAATTCTTAATTCTTAAGACTCTAACCACTTCCACTAGGAATAATTTAACCATTGACCAAATGGGTCAATGACCCCACAAAATGGACCTCTGCTTCAACAATCAACAAATGGGGCCCTTTAATTTTTTGTGTCAAGAATAATAGAATAAAAAGATGACTAACAATTCACAAAGCACAATATAATTTTTTGGTAGATTGCAGTGGCGTAAAATGCGTTACTTTGCAGATTTCAGTACTTTCGAAAATGGAAATAAAGGCTAAAAAATGTACTGACAAAATTACAGGGTAGAAATTATCTTCCTTTTTTATTTTTATCTGTGATAATATATGATGTATTTTATTTTTAAAATTAATTTATAGAGGAGGGGCCAATATAATTTTTTTAGAGGGAGCCAAGAGTAATATCATCTTATTAAACAATAAAAAATTACTATATATATATATATATATTTTTTTTCTCGAATTTTAGGGGGGGCCATGGCCCTCTACCCCGACGTAATTCCGCCGTTGACCATTTGATCACTGTGCAAAGTTAGATTTTTTTTCATACTTCTAAATTTAACCATATTCCGTTGCGCTACCCATTGCATACTGCTAGTAAGTTTAGATGTATGTATGTTATTAGTTATATGTACGAAGGGTAGGTAGTCTCATGACTCTTCGGTTTACGTTATATCCCAAACGTAAATTTGGGACGTCACAACTTGAACATACGTGCACTTAAAACATAGCATAAATGTGAACTTGAAGCATAAGATGAACGTAAACTTGAACATAACTTGAATGTGAACTTGAAACGTAACATGAACGTGAACTTGAAACATAACATGAACGTAAACTTGAAATATAACATAAACGTGAACTTGAAATATTACATTAAACGTGAATTTAACATAACATAATGATAGAGTATACTCCTTCACCATAGTACATGGCAGCACATAGCTTTGACCACAGTACTAGGCAGCATATATCATCCTTCTATAATACTCCTTCATTATGGTATTCAACAGCGCGTAGCCTTGATCGTAATACCAGGCAGCGGGTATCATCCTTTTGTAATACTCTTTCACCATAGTACTTGACAGTGCGTAACCTTCTATAATACTCCTTCACTATAGTACTAGACAGCGTGTAGCCTTGATCACGGTACCAGGCATCACATATAATTCTTTTATAATACTCATTCACTATAGTACTCGACAACGTATGGCCTTGACCGCATTACTAGGTATCGTGTATCATTCTTTTATAATATTCATTCACCATAGTACTCTACAACGCGTAGCCTTGACCGCAGTACTAGGCAATGTTTATCATTTTTTTTATAATACGATAGATTATACTCATTCACCATAGTACCTGGCAGCGCATAACTTTGACCGTAGTACCAAGCAGTAAGTATCATCATTGACCGTAATATAACTTAACTGATTGATCCATCTGTAGTACATCAGATTATACTCCTTCACCTTAGTACTCAGTAGCGGATAGTCTTAACAACAATACTAGACAGCGCATGTCATCCTTGACCTTAGTACAATTCAACTGATAACTGAAACTTAACTGTTCTCGAAATCACAACTCTATTTGAAATGAACATGAATGGAATACAAAATGACAGAAGTCCTGACATCACATAACATGACTTGAACGTAACTCAAAAGACATGACTTACTTAATATAGAAACATTTCATAGCATGACATAACATGTAGCAGACAATATTTCGTAACATATCATTTAGATAACATTTCGTAATATGACATAACATGTAACAGTGAATATTACGTGACATTACGTGACATGACATACATGTAACAGATGATATACACAACACGACATACTTGCAGCAGATAGCAATACGTGATAGAATTATTGTGTAACATATAAGTATTTCATGACAGAATAATTCATGTAATAGATAAACATGTAATGAAGTGACATATACGATAGCATGTATAAATAAACTGTAGCTCTCTTACCCATCTCATATATACAGTAAACTACTAATAAGTTAAGATCTAACTTACCTCAGTTGTCGCGTTTTACAAGAATAAAGTGCAAAATACGAGAAATTGTAATAGGGTATTGTAGAAGTTAGAAATTTAATTATTAACATTTAAAAATCTGAAAAAGAGACAACTTAGAGTAAAATCACCATTTTACCATCTACATTTAGGAAAATAACCATTTCACATCTAATTTAAGGATTTCACATCATGATTCTAAAAATTATCAAAATTTATATTTCACATGTAAATCTTGTCCTAAACTCAACAACCAACTCAAAAAAATTTAAAACTAAATACAACCATGAAAAATCTATAGGAGCCCAAAACATGCATAAGTTTTTGTTAATTTTTGTTGCAATTCTTCCAATTTCAAAACTCATGATCGAACCAAATTTTGCAACAAAGATCTTCATATCCGAAGTTTAAAAACATAATTAAGATATCCACTATAAATATTCTAGTTATCAACACCAAAAGTTTTAGAAAAAGATTCAACATTTTTAACTAAAAAGAACAACGCTTGAATCAAATGATTTGATTTATTTCAAAACATCCCCAAAAATTTCAAAAATCTAAATCTTACCACTAACATATTCATAACATACTCCTAAGAACAATCATGCTTTGAATAATCAAATAAAAGTTATTAAAATCACCAAAACAACACTTGAACTTCTTGGCTTTCCTTTTAAGTCCAAAAATATATTTTTATTTTTAACTTATTTTGATCAACCTCTTGATCCATGACTTCTAAATAAGTGATCTTCAAATCCAAATATCACATAGTTTAAAAATATGTCCTAAAACAGATCCAAACGTCAAACTCAAAATCACATGGTTAAAAATAACCAAAACATAAATTTAGTCAAGAACCTCAACATTTTGACCTATTCGAATATCTCTTTGCATAAAATTTCATATCTTTGAAACTAACATCAAATATCCTCAAAATAATATTATAACATGTATATAAGAGGTTTAGGATTCTTCAATAAAATTATCAAAGCCATTAAAATAGAATTAGACCACGAAATATTCAAACTTACTCAAAACAGAAACTGTTTTTCCACTTCCAGTTTTCAAGTTTTTAGATCCAAGAAAAACTATCATCAAAAGTTTTAGTAATGCCACAAAAGCATAATTATCATTCATAAAAACATGTTAAAATACTCTATAAAATTTTCGGACCAAGATATTTCTTTTAACTTGGTCAAAACTCCAAAATACAACTCATTCTCCAGTTTAATATGCAGAATGACCTATTCATATTTAAAACTACTTTTGACCTATCAAATAATCATGAAATGAAACTAAAAATATATCCATGAAAACTAGACTCAAGGACAAACAACTTTCATGAAGGAGTTAGAGTAAGAAAATACTTACAAAAGGTCCAAAATCACCACGCAATAACAGACAGAAATCTGCCCAAGGGAGCTATTTCGGGTTTCTCTTTAAGAGTGGAGTGAAAATATGATGAAATGATATTAAGCGGGTTTTGCACGACTATAAACCTCTAGAGGGGGAAGATATGGTCTTGAATAACCTTTGATTGGAAGTGATTAGGTCACATAAAGTAAGGAATGGTAAGGAGTATACTGGTAGCTGTAGTTGTGAAGCATGAAGGGAGGTAAGGTAATGGAACCCTATGTGGTTCGATTTGGGGTTTAAAGGAGGGTTGGTTAGTGTTTGGGATGTTATTAATCCCAAATTCAATTTTTCTTGGCCCAATCAAGTTTTCAAGATTTTTAAGGTTGAATAATGATGTAATAACATGAATTTTAGGAACTAATAGCATATAGAAGTGATTTAATCAAATGATTAAAAACAATGCTAGACATTGGATAAAAATGGGTTTGGAGGCCAACTTAAAGATTTGAAGAAACTATTTAGGATTTTTATTTCAACCAAGATTTTTAGATTTCAATTGGGTTCTCACCATTTAGGATTTTGCTAGGGTTGGAACCCACTTTGGTTAGGCACAATTTGGACGGTCAGATGAAAAATAGTGTTTTGCTTAGATGGCTCAGTCTCACACCTTGATTTCTTTTGAAAACATCTCTTGATTCCTCTTAGTGCCAAGTGACAAATATTATTCACCAAGCATAACTAAAATCTTGCCATGTGTTTGTTCAAATAAAACTTCTCCAATCTAATTTAGACGTCCCACATTATGATTTTAAAAACATTGTTCTAGGTGCTACTAAGGAGATTACTATTACTCTGAAAAAGTGAAAACTAAATTTTGTACTGAAAAATTCTAAATAATAACACTAAGCTAAAAGTGCAATTCATCTAATGAATTCAACCCCGACGTGCCACGAAAAAACCAAAGTACAAATTCTAACAAGCGTATCGATCGAAAACTGAAAATAAAATTATTGAGCCATAAAATCCTAAATAATCAACTGAGTCTAATGGCAAAGACCATAACACATTCCAACACTTCTAACTATTTCAAATAAATAAAAATACACTTCTAGCACCATAGTGAATGGTAACACTAACTATACTGACAGACTAAAACATACAAGATTAGTTGATTTATGAAAACTTACGGAGTTTTCACGAGATTTTTAAAATCTATAAAAATTCCACCATTGAATTTCTAACAGGCTGTCACACTTTTCCATTTGCCTCACCCCCATAAAAAGGAGTTCAACAATTAGTGAAGTGCTTTGATGGTGGATTGAGGTACCTGTAAGACAATAAACAAGTGAAGAGCCATACTTGATAAGACATGCCGTAGTAAAATAATCTCCCTCCTACAGAGAGAAGCTTCATCTTCCATCCAATAATTTTATTTTTTACTTTGGTTATATCTCCTTATGGTGGATATGTTTAAGACGACCCTGAATAATAGGCACTTCCAGATATTCAAATGGGAACAATCCCTCCATGAAACCTATACTTTAGAGAAGAGCCCTCTTGTGCGGTAAGCTGATTTTTTTAGAGCAATATATAGCCACTTTTTCCTTGTTAATACACTGTCCCGACCATCTTTCATATTGACACAGAATATTTCGAAGTTCTCTGATAGATCTCTGGCTACCATTAGTGAAAATAATCACATCATCAACACACATTAAAAGGAAAATAATGGTAGTACCTCGGGCCTGATAGAATTGATTGAACCGCTTTTCTACCACACTGAGTTTAATCATTCTGGATAGAACCTCTTGCTGGATGATAAACAGATACGATGACAAGGGATTACCCTGTCTCAATCCCCTCCCACCAGAGAAAAAACCTTTGATAGCTTCATTGATCGTAACTTAATATCAAGGACTAGAGATACAAAAATAGATCAAATCATAAAATAAAGAGGAGAAGCCGAAGCTTTTAAGTACCTCAATCAAGAATTTCCAATCCAGCTGATCATAAGCTTTAGCCATATCCACTTTTAACATAATGTTTCTGTCATGGCTCTTTTTATTAATGGAATGAACCATTGCTTGGGTGAGACTAATATTTTCAAAGATATTTCTTCTAGGTATAAAGGCATCTTGTTCAAGAGAGATCATCCGAGATAAGAAACCTGTTAAATGTTTAACAATAATCATGGAACAATTATTATAAAAAATAAAGCAAAAGCTGATGGGACAAAACTTATCAAAACTCATTGGCACATCAACTTTTAGAATTAAGACTAGATAGTAGGCCTTAAAGAACTCCGAAAGTTGTTTGGAGCAGAAAAATTTTGAGATAGCCTCCAACACATCTAATTTCATCAATTCCCAATAGCTTTTTTAGAGATAGCCGAGTCATCAGGACTCGGAGTGCTATTTATGGAGATAGAAGATAGAGCTGCATAAACTTCCTCCATATTCAGTACCTGACAATTGGAGACATTTTCTTTTGCTAAAATGATTGGGGAGATAAGTTGAGAGAGGTTCGGTTGCTCATTGGTTGGTTTTCTTTGGAGACGACGAGAGAAAAAAAATCCATTATTCCTTGATGAGCACTTTCTAGATTCTAAAAAGTTGGACCACTTGAGGAGCACATTTCTACTACTTTCTTGTGCCTTTTATTAGCCAAACCTACATGGAAGAATTTAGAGTTATGGTCTCCCTCTATTTTCCACTTTAATTTGGCCATTTTTGCCAAACGAGTGTCTTCACAACGTCGCCAGGAAGCCAACTTTGAATTCACAAGATGCAGCTTTCTTTCAGTGTCTTCATCCCAATTTAATTTAAACCTTTGTTCATCCTCAACTCACCTTTCAAGCATATCAATGTGCCCCAGAATATTACCAAACACCCATTTGTTCCATTCCCGCAGAGCCACTTTAGTTCTTTTAAGCTTCACCACCAGTCTTTGAGTAACCGAACCTTCCACTTGGCCAAACCAAGCTCACATTTTAGAAATTTTGGATGATCAACCCATATTTTCTAAAACTGGAATGGAGATGGGCCATAAGAAAAGAGATCCATCTTAAACTCAATGAGCATTGGCGAATGATCAAATGTAGACCTCAGCAAATAAGAACATAAAGCATTAGGATACAATGCCAGGAGAGTGGTATCAACTAAAACTCTATCAAGCCTTGCTCATGATCGAGCCATCCCATATTGGCCATTACACCACGACAAAGTACTTTAGCATTTATTTCAAGCAAACCACCTTGATGAATCCAATTGTTGAATTCATCCATTGCCAATCTAAGACGAGGTCACCCTCTTCTCCCTTCAAAGTTACAATGGATAAATTAAAATCGTCAACAAAAAGGCACGGCTCCACCCCCATACTATTAATACAAAGGTCATCCTCCATACTTTTCAACCATATTGCATTTGGCATATATGACAGTACATAAAAAGTTACCATCTTCTCCCTTTATACGAATAGAAATAAATTGCATGCCTCGTTGGACAAATTGAACATCCATAATACTATCCCAAAAAACCATATTTTACCACCCAAAACTTCATTAGAAATAATATGATCAAAATTCAAAAATCTCATCAAACGAGGAGTCATATCAAAATTCTGAAACGATTCCAAAAGAGTGACCACTTTTGGCTTAGACTTACTGCAACTTCTTTTGCCTGCCTTTTGAGGTTCCAACCCCTCTAATATTCCAAACAAGGATGGGATTATTCATTAAGATGGGCTATTTGATCAGGCAACAACCCAAGCAGAGCTTTTTATTTTCACAAAGAGATTCTTTTTGTATTTTTTCCTTTCTTCCTTTTTTTCGAATTTGGTATGGTATTTCTTGTCCCACAGGATGATCTCTTGATTAGTCTCAGGTTCTGGTTCCAAAGCAATATCATCCTCCATAACAACATCATTTTCCATGGTTTCAATCTCTCTTGTGTTTAACTACTGCATTGGATTCGCAAATAACATATCTGTATCATGGGAGATGTGCACTGGCTCAGACCCGATTGTCTTTCCACCAGCCTCCTTTTTTCTAGACCTACAAGTTCAAGAATTTTGACCCTACATCATACAATTATAGCAAAATGCAAGTGGGGTTTCATACACTACCTCTTGTTTGCGGCTCAAAGGGTGACTAGAAAGGTCAATCCAAAAATGGGGGAGAGGTTCCTTGGCTGCTTCCATCTCCACACACAGCCTAGCGACATTCACTTTTGCTGTGTAACGGGTTGGGTTCTCCCGTCAAATGAACTTTCCAATTGGCACCATGAAAATCTTCAAAAAGGCTTCTTGATAGTAATTGGGAGGGAGTCCCGGCAATGATATTCACATTGGAACCCAAGAAGGTTCCTTATCCTTATTGAAGTCAGGGGTCTAGTGGAAAATAAAGTAAAGGATTCCGTTGATCTCACATGATTCCCTCAAAAAAACTTTCACAAAATCTGCTTTGTTGGACATCCAGACAAACACATGTCGAGGATATTGAATAGAGGAAACTACTGGGGTGGCTGAGAGACCATAGCAACTGTGAATGTAGGCACGCACTGTGTCCAGTGAGGGATGTTGCTTCATAAACTTGAGAATGGTGGAATAGCGAAATGGTTTTGCAGATTTTTGATCTCTTCCTTGGAAAATTGAAAGTAGATTTCACCATCTACCTCTTTAGGAGCACGAGACACATGATGAGTGTGCTAAAGTACACTCTAAATACTATAATATTGGATTAAATTGTTAAAATGTGAATATAAATAATAGGATATAATATGTATTATTGAATTTAATTTCTATTCACATTAAGATGTACTTTAGCATGATTTTATAACATTTTTAAATCTCAAAGATTGCATCATTGATAGGTGAGGGATGGTTTTCAATTGGAATTCATTTACTACGATTTCAAGCCGCAAGTCCCAGGTGATTTCAAAAGTTATTCGGTTTGGCTTCAACAAAGAAAGAGGTGGGCCAAGTTTTTGGTTCTAAGCATAACTTAAATAGCTGCTCACGTTATGGACTTCATGGGCCAATTTCCTTCTCAATTTATGGACTCATACTTGCACGGCATATCAATTCTCAAATGGCCCACGCCTATTTACTAAATTATTTCAATTAGTTGGAGCCGCAAGTTTTAAAAAGGACAATTTTAAGATTTCAAGGGAGCTAGTTCCTTATTCACACGGCAGCATCACACACACACACACACACACATATATATATATATATATATATATATGTATATATCTTTGTATTCATACCAGCGCCACAGGCTACAAGGGACGTGAACTGGGATATGAAAATAGAATAAAAATCCATGGCCAATTGTTTTTTTTATTTTTCTTGAAGAATTTATGTTGTCCATTATGTTTATGTGTAACTAAATTCTCAAGTAGAGTTAGAAATGAACTTGCACACTAGCTGGTATTTTGAATTTATTTTTAATTCATGTATTTGATTTTTAATTTATTAAAACTCTTTACTTTATCATTCTCAATTTATTGTTAATGTTTTCTTCTCCGAATAATCTTAAATTTTAGTTCGTTTATGAATTTAGTCATGCTTTTTCTATTTAATATATTAGTTCTTTGATTATGTTTGGATAAATTGATTGTCTATATTGATTTAATTCTCCGTTGTAATATTGTTTCTTGAGTATATTGTCGTCGTTGAGTTTTCTTAATATGGATAAAAATTTACGTGATTTAAAAGTGATGGATGGTTTTTCAAAGGGTTACATTTGATTTAATTTTGGTTTATAATTCTATATCTTCTGATTGAGAATTTTGGAATTGAATTCTCAATTGAGTTATCAATAAATTAAAAATAATTAAAATACCAAATATGTGTAAGGGATTCCCGACGCTCTGCTATTTGTTAACTTCGATTACTTTTTCCGTTAATCACTTTGTTTAATTTTAGTTTGCATTTAAAATAAATTTTTATTCTCGTATTAATCATTTAATATTTTCTTTAGTTTCTTTATTATTCTACTATTCTTTTAATTTGTCTCCTTGTGGTATTGACACTCCAACGCTACACTACAACTACCGCATTATTCTTTTGGCGTAATCAGCACAACAACCACCTTTGCGAAGTGTTGCAACAATAAGATTAGCAAATGATTGCCAACCTCCATTGCTGTGACAACCCAAGATTTTCATTTCTTACTATTTTATTTAAGTAATTATTTTAATAATAATATTGGTAATTTAGAGGGGTGAGGATGAAGGCTTGAGCTTAGGATTGAGCTTTAGGGAGATGGGATTAGAGTATTGGCCCAAAGTGTAGTGTGTAAGCCCAAAGGCCCATAGGACACATGTCACTCTAGGAGAATTTTAGTAGGTCTTCAAAGACTGGTAGATGAGAGGAAGAAAATACTAATGGTTAAGTAGTTGACTAGTGGTTGCCTTGTAAGATGAAGTGTGAAATCTCATGATGAGATTTTCTCATCATTGGGTATCTTGGGAGGTACAAAGAGATCTTATTTTTAGTATTATTAGTAGTATAATATATCTAGAATAGTGACACTTTTAGCATGAGATGAGAAAGAGAAGTGAGGAGCAAAAGGGAGCCTTCGGTGGAGGCATCTAGCCGAACCCCTTTAGGGTATTTTCCATGCAATCTTTAACAATCTAAGCAAATGACCAAAAGTAGATCTTGTAAGAGTGAGTTGACAAGATAATTGACAAGTAAGAAGTGGTATATTGGAGAGAAGGAAGGAAAAAGAAGAGAAGAAACCAAGTGAAGGCTTCGGGTAGTGCATTGTCGTGGGCTTCATTTTTGGAGTCTTCCTAGAGCTTTGACAAAACCTAGGTGATGAGACATGAAGGACTTGTGTAGGAGTGTGAAGCACAAGGTGTAAAAGTGTAAGAAAGAGTGATGGGTGATTGATAGATGCATGAGATGAGAGGAAAAACAAGAGAGAGAGAGAGAGGGTGTCGATTGGCAATGGCAATGGCATAACCGAACCATGCCTTGCCCATTTCTCCAAATAGAGATTTTGTAATCCCTTAGAATGACACTTGAGGTGATAGATGAGAGATGGAAGAGTGATGTGAAACAAATGGGAAGTGAAATCCCAATGGGGGCGCCGGCCATAGCTAGAAATGGGAGGTAAAGATAAACCTAAGTGTTATCTAGATCTAGGCATGGAATGGTCATGAGATATAAGTCAATCAAGATGTCTTTCAAGACTTATCAATGGTCAATTCTTGAAGTAGGAAATGAGTGGTCTAAGGGGTCTAGAAACTCATGGCCAAATGACCCATTTTCCTTGGTCTTTCCTTTCTTTCTTGCTCACACATGCACACACCATTTCACTTCTCACCTCTCGGCTTCAAGCTCTCCTCTCTACCCTCACTTTGTTTCATCTCTTCTAAACACCCAAACATCAAAATATCGTAAGTTTAGAGGAGTTAGAAACTATTATACTTGAAGAGGCATTGCTTTTGAAGAGGTAAGTGCAATCTCTAGTTAGTTCAAGCATAGAAACCTAGAGAAGAACATACACACACTACACCTATGTTCTCATTTCAAGAATTTTCGCTTTAAGCTTCCATGTTTATAGTGAATCTAATGGATTATTTTATATATATATTTTCAGATTTAAGCTAAGCCTACTAGGAGTATTATAAGTATATTCTTATTTTGCCTTTAGTATTTCTAGTATATTTTTAAGTAAATTTGATTGTATTGTTTGAACCCTTGTTTGCTTATGTTAAGATGCAATTCCTTAGTGAAAATGCTATGCTTAGCTAGGTATGAATCCGTGCTTAAATCTTATGATTCCTTTAGGCTTGAGAATATAATATGATTGGTGGATTTAGTTAACTTGTTTACAAGAGATCAACATGATGTATAGATTGATGAAATGCATGCATAATCATGGTTAAACTTGTTGGATATTGGATGATGTAGGATAGATCACTTGATGAAAAACTTTGCATATTAAGCTCAAAAATCATTGCTTTTTTAATGTATTATTTTAGGTTAAATGTCATATTATAATAGTGGATTTAGATACTTAGTTGAAAAGATAGAATGTGGCATGATTGACATGATGAATAGTGAGAAAATGCATGCATGTTAGAAATAATATTTGGAGTTGAAAAAGTTTAGATTGATGCATGTATGAGTTTCGGATGTAAGGGTTAGGGTTGGAATTTTAAATGATCAACTATTATTTTATATGATGATCAAGTCTTGAATACTTGGAAAGTGGGGAGCATGAAAAACTAGAAGGTTTCAATAGCATGAAATTCGGTTTCCGTAGGTATGATTAAGTGTGCTATTTTGGTGAAAAGAAAAGTGACTAAAATGTTGCATCTAAGGCCTATAAGTTTCGGTCAACCATATTTAGAAAGTATAAAAATGATTTAGATAATCTCATCAAGGTTTAGAGAATGTGCGAAAAGGAATGGGAGAAGGAAATCTTAGGATGTGACCAAAGAGATTTTCGGCCCAACCCTAGTGGGAGGAGGCCGAGCACCCCCTTCTTCCTACCAAGCCCATTTGTGAGTTTTGAAATACGAAAGAAGGAGAATCCTATGGTGTTTGACTTGTTAACGAGTATGGCACTTGGTGCACATGTGATCGTCTTATGTTTCGCATGCTAAGTGTTAAAAGGTGGCATGTCTCATGCATGAAGCATAAAAATCATGTTTTGAGTCAAACGTGTTTTTAAAAGAAAAAGAAAAGAATTAAAGTTTTATAAGAACCCCAAGGCTGGGATGGGGTAGTGCCCCAGTGGAACTCTCTGTTCACTCAGAAGTGATTAAAGTCGAATGAAAGCCCCTAGGTCGACGAAGAATAGTTGGCAAATAATGTATGGCTTCAGAAGGTGTCTGGAACGTGATCGCACCTAAAGCTAGTGGGTGCCCAATGGCAGTATTGGTTCTTGTCTTACCATATAAGAAATTTGTAGTCACTTGGTGAGTGACAATCACCGAGTGATGAAGAGCGAAAAGTCGCGAAACGCTTTCAGTTAGGCTTGAGTGGCTGCTGGGTGATATGGTAACTAGCAGGGAACACACGGTACTTAGGTGAACCATAAGGTGTCCAATAAGAAGAAGTCAAGACGAAAAGAACGGCTTTCGAGCCCAAAATATGATATGATATGATAAGTAAGTGGCGCCTAAAATAAGAAAAGATGAAAAGTATTTGAAAATGATGAATTTTGAAAAGAAATTCCAATATTTTTGTCTTATGAAATGATAAGCAAATACATGAAAGAAGTTAAATAAAATAAGTTGATGAAAGTTGGCATGAGCATGAGCATGTGCATGTGCATCAGTAAAGTCATGAGTCCCATAATGCATGACGTATATAGATTGTTTGTTATTTGCTTAATTATATGCTTGAGATGCTTTCGTTGAAATGATTATGTACTTACTGAGATTTTTCGAAATCTCACTTTTTTATATTCCCACTATTGTACCTCACTAGGGACGATAGAAGTAGTTGCAGGAATTGATGGCGACAGAGACAACGAAGAACGGGGAGACTCCCCAGACCCCTGATGGTCTGGTGACCTCGCCCCCTTTTGATGTGGTGACTTCCGTTTTGTATGAGCGACTAGTAAAGGACATGCGGTAGAGTATGCTGGCAGAGCCCGTGGATCTCCAGTGTGTAGGGTGTTGCTTGTCACTAGGGATTGACGGGTCCTTATTCATGGATTGTATCTATGCCTCGGAGGCAGGGAAGTGCCTCCTATAGAGTGAGCGAGTAGGCCTTACCAAGTTCCTTTTTGGCCCTGAGATGAAGGAGGATAAG
Source organism: Platycarya longipes (assembly GCA_036559045.1). Lineage (NCBI taxonomy): Eukaryota > Viridiplantae > Streptophyta > Magnoliopsida > Fagales > Juglandaceae > Platycarya > Platycarya longipes. The sequence goes on along the minus strand of CM071793.1, from coordinate 29,817,731 downwards.
GACGAGCCTCCTTCTAGATAAAAGGTTGTGGGGTCATTACTTGTTTGTTTATGCTTATTTTGTGTAAGTAATTTGGGCTTCCATTGTTTTGGAAAAAAGAACAGTTATGAATTATCATTGTGTTATATTTATAGTAATGTAGTACTTTGGGATATTAGTTTTATTGAGTCAAGTGATGTACGCTTAAAAATGTTTGACCTTTTTCGCTGCGAAAACCTTTATTTACTGCTATTATTTATATATATATATATATACATGATACGACGATGGGTGAACTTCCCTGTGATGCTCATCCCCGATATCATAGTTTGCGTACGATCCCAAGTGCAAGCGGGGGCGTCGACAATTGCCATCCAAGGCTACCATGCAGCCCGACTTAAATTGTAAACCCTAGCACAATGTGAATGGTAACCCTAGCAAAAGTTACATGCAGCTTTCAATTTAAATCCCAAGGAGGGAAGCCTGTCAAATTCTATTGGGATTCAAATCTCATCTTGAGTTGCAAATGTGATGTGTGCGAAGAAAACAAAGAAAATCTAAGTCCTGACCATGGTAGCTCTTTTCTAGTGCCTAACATTCTCTCTTGAATAAGGTCTCCCTTTTTTGGTTGGAAGGAAAGTGAGAGAAAGTAAGAAATCTTTAAGTGAAAATGTGAGAAAATGTAGAAAATATGAGAGCACGTGCATGAATTCAAAAATGGCCAAGAGCAAAATTCCTAGGCGTGTGGCTTTATCCCATTTTTATAGAACTCTTCTCATTTTCCCATTGGTTGCTTCAAAACCATAGTATGTGTGACAAGTGGTCTCGTTCTTCTTCCTTCTTCCTTCTTTCCTATGATGTGTGTGTGAAGAAAACAAAGAAGAACCGAGTCCTCACCATGGTATCCCTTTGCTAGTGCCGGAAATTCTTTCTTGAATAAAGTCTCCGTTGTTTGGTTGGAAGGAAAGTAAGAAAAAGTAAGAAATCTTCAAGTGAAAGTACAAGAAATGTAGAGAAGATGAGAGCACATGCAAGAATTTGAAAATGGCCAAGAGGAAAAGTTCTAGGCGTGTGGCTCTATCCCCTTTTAATATAACTCTCCTCATCTTCCCATTGGTTGCTTCAAACCATAGCATGTGTGATGAGTGGCTTCTTTTCCTCTTATATCCCTTATAGTTCTTAACCATGTGCATATTCCTCTAGGGTAGAAGTGTAAAACCACCTCATGCCTCTTCCTTTTCCTAACAAGTAGGCTTTGGCATGAGTAATAAGTGGCAAAGGCGTGTGCCATGCTCCTTGCCGCTCACTTCACTCCCTTCTCTCAAATTGTTGCTTCATCTTCCTCTTGCTTCTTCCTAAGGTGGCTTTCCATATGTCATTAGTCTAGTTTGTAACCTAAGTGACAAGTAGCAAGTGAAAGTTTGGCTTCCTTGAAAACTAAGTCTATTTCCTCACCAAACTAGCTCACTGACATCTTCACAAAGCCCTTTTTGAAGGATCACTTCCAAACCTTTCACATCAAACTTGGTCTTTCCCTTGATGCTTGGCCATGTTTGACAAGGAGTAATAGCATCAACTCAATAGTTGACTCCCATGACTCCAACAACAATCTCATATAAGCCAAAGTCACTATGTAAATCATGCAACATTAAGAAGAAATGCAAACTGCACATCCAGACATTTGGAAAATAAAGAAAAAATCTCCAAAAAAATCTCCCTCCATGAATATCTATCATCTACACCACACATGGAAGTCCTAGCTACGTATATTATATATATATATATATATATATATATATTTGTAGCTTACTAAACAAAGCCTTAATACATGCTTCATACACTATGTAAAAAAATATAGGAAATGGAAAGATCTTCTCTATCTCATCTTATGAGATAAATTTCTCAAGCATTTATTCAATCAATATATTTTTTTCTCATAAAGAGAAATACAATAATAACAGAGGCATTGAATGATTAATCAAGCGCTTCCATAACCTCTAATAAAAAACATTTCACTATAGCTTGAATTTTTAAGGCATATAATGATACCAATAAATCTTTGCAAAGCCAATGGAGAAAACAAGAGAAAAGCATAATACTAGAATCATTGAATGATTAATCAAGAGCTCCATAACCTCCAATCAAAACCAGTTCATTATAGCTCAAATTTTTTAAGATACATCACACTCTCAATATCTCCAAGCAAAGCCAATGGAAAAATGAAGAGCAGAGTATGATAAACTTATTACTTAAGTGTAGAAGGGAAACCTAGTAGTCTCATTATGGTTAACAGTCAAGCATAGGAAATGAGCACAATGGTCATGATTGCAAGTTACGGTTGCTTTGTGATACATTTAACAATGAAAATAACCATTTGGAATATTCCACCACGGAGTTCAAACCTCTCTCATAATGCTTGTTGATTCAACATTCCCAACATTCAACTCAACCATCATCATATCCTCATTACACTATAAACACAGCCCCAACAAAAGTAATTAAATTTAAACATAATACTGCAAAATATTTATGCTTAGAGCTACCCCAAAATGTTCATGCAATAGAGTCATTGAATGATTAATCAAGAGCTACAAGAACAATATAGTTAAAATCGAAAATATGCAACAACCACTTAGCAGGAAACTCATGTCTAGTCTAACCAAAGAGAAAGTACTCTTCACAACATCTACTGGTAGTGTATACAAGGTAAGTTGAAGCAATTATAAAGGTATAAGCAAAACATAACACAATGAACAGTTATACTAAACTAGTTATAGCCCAAATAATAATTATAAATGTAATAATTGGACCCATAACCAACTATCAAACACCTCAAGCATCCCGTGCCAGGGTATATTTTTCTATTGAATTAAGCCCGTAGTAATCAATTATAAATGCAAGACCGAGAAACAAAAACATCAAACAGAACTTCATTATGTCAAGAAAGGAATGTAAATTTAAAGCATATAAAAAAAGATAAGTGCTAAAGCCATATGAACCACAGAGAGAGAGAAAGAACCCTAAGTTCAACACACCAATTGTGGTAATATTCAGAGTCAAACTATTTTCCATTGTCAGAGATAATGCTTTGCAGTATCCCAAACCAACATCTTATTGATTTCCACATGAATTTAGTGATCCTATAGGCAGTTATTGTCGCCATTGCTTCAGCTTTAGCCGACTTGTTAAAGTAATCTATGAAGATTATGGTGAACTTAGTGCACCCTTTGCTCAAGAGCATAGGACCGACCAGGTCTATACCCTATTGAGCAAACGACCAAGGGGAGGTTATCAACTTGGTTCTTCAGGAGGGTTCTTTAGGACCAGTGTGTGTAGTTGGCATTGGGCACATATTTTTACAAATTCTCTTGCTTCATATAGGGTGTTTGAATAGTAGTATCTTACTCTCAAGATTTTCATGGCGAGGGATCTCTCCCCGTGACTTGGCTGACCACCACTTGCGAGTCTACCTTCAAGGTTTCTACTATGGCCAACCTAGGGAGAACCGCTTTGTACTCAACTTCATTATTTGTTACTTTGAAATTCAGTCCTACCATATGGTTCGTCTCACTCTCGTCGCCTATTAACATGTACACTCCTATATCGCCCTTATTCGAAAAGATGATCTACCCATGTACACCTACCACGACTTCCCAATTGGAGCTTTTGGAATTTCTTCTTGGAAGTTTGTGAATACTGCTACAAAGTTAGCCAAGACTTATCTCTTGATAGCAGTTATAAGTACATAACTGATGTCGTATTTGCTTAATTCGATGGACCACTTAACTAGGCTTCTCGAGGTATTGGGCCTTTGTAATACCTTCTGTAAAAGTGTCGAGGTAATTACTTTTATGGGATGCACTAAAAGTAAGGGCACAAACACCATGCGACCATCACAACAGCGAAATTGATCAATTCTAGCCGCGGGTATGTTGTTTTTGATCCCTTTAGAGCTCTGCCTATGTAGTACACGCATCTATTTTTCTTTCCTTCATCCCTCACTAATGCGGCAGATACTACTTCTAGGGTCGTAGCTAGATGTAATGACAAGGATTCCCCTTGCCTAGCCTAGTTGAGTAATGGTGTGTCAAGTACTCCTTCAACTATACGAAAGTTTCTTCACACTTAGAGTCCCAGTCTTGGGCCTTTTTCAAAACCTTGGAAAAAATGAGATACTTATCTGTTGATCGAGACAAGAATGTGTTGAGGGCCACTATTTTTCCCGTCAACTTCTATACCTTGTTTAGATTCGTGGGAGAATTCATCTCAATGGTCACATGCAGCTTATCAATATTGTTTTCTACGCCTCTCTCCAACATTATGAGTTCCAAAATGGCTCACTTCGTCGGGTTGAGCTTCATCTATACTAGAGTAACACTCTCCAGGCTTCCCTCAAATCCTTTGTATGCTTCTCAAATTTTATGCTTTTCACCAATAAATCGTCAACATAAACTTCCATATTTTGACCTATTTGATGTTTTAGCATCCTGTTCACCAATCTTTCTTATGTAGCCCTTGCATTTTTCAAGCTAAAAGTCATGACTTTGTAGCAATATAATCTCTGATCAGAAGGTTGTTTTATCATGCATCAGCTTGTCTCATTCAGATCTGATTATATACTGAATAAGCAACTATGAAGCATAACATTTTGTGTCCTACAATCACATTGGCAATCGGTATCCATAGAAGGGAAAAGCAATCATTTGGAAAAGCTTTATTAAAGTCTACAAAGTTCACGCACATGTGCCACTTTCTATTGGACATTTTCACTAATACCATGTTCGACAACCACTTAGGATACTTCATTTCTCTAATGAATACTGCTGCCAACATTTGCTCTAGTTCTTCCACAATCACCTTAGACTTCTCGGAGCTAAAATTCCTTCTCTTAGGCTTAACTGGCCGTACGCCTGGGCTAATGTTCAATTTGTGGTTTATAACCTCCTCGCCAATTTCAGGCATGTCTTTGTGACTTCATGCAACATTCTTGTGCTTGTAAGGATTTGTTTCAGTTGTTGCCTTTCATTACTAGCTATTATGGTTCTAATCTTCGTAGCTTTTTTTGTTTGGTTCGATTAAGGCCAACAAGTTCCAAGGGTTCATCTGCTTCTCTTGCCTCAGAGCATCTTCGTACCTCATTTCTGCCTCCACCAATTGTATTTATGATGGTGGTGAAGGGATCTTGCTGTTGTCTTCTTGTAGTTCAACCCCTTTTACTTTTGCTTCTCTTTGTTTGAGTTCTTGGATGTAGCACTCTCGAGCGAGTACATGTTCACCATGAGCTTCTCTAAATTTCGCCCCCATGGAGAACTTCATCTTTAAATGATACGTGGATGTGATTGCTCTTAGGGCATTTAATGTAGACCGACCAATTATAGTGTTGTATGCTGATCAGGTCCTCACCACGATGAAATTTGTCATGACAATGGCAATGTGGGGTTCTGCTCCTATTAACACTAGTAGCGTGATGGAGCTCATGGGTTGAACCCATTCCCTAGTGAAATCTTTCAACATAGTCAATGTAGGGTGCAATTGGTCTACTTTAATTCCCATTCTTGCGAATGCGTCCCAAAATAGGACATCAGAAGCTCCCTTTTTCAATTAATATCCTCTGTGTGTTGTAGTTACCCACCAACATTGTTAGCACTAGTGAATCATCATGTGGGTAGATTACTCCTTTGCAATCATCAATATCGAAATATATGGTGGGTGGTACTTGTATACGTAGTTGTTTCACTGGTCTTTCCACACTGTATAGCTCCTCGTACCTGACCTTCCTAGCATATTATTTCCTCTTAAAGGAAGTTGGTCCACCCCTGGCATGTCTTCTAGAGATCGTTCATATCTCTTGTAAAGGTGGATGTCTTCGATCTATGTCCTGCCTAGGACACAGATCTCGTGGTTATTGTGATGTCCTCCCTATTTTTGGTGATCCCTCCTTCTTGAGCTCTCATTTTGTTAGGCTTCTGCTTCTGCTTCTTGTCGCTTGAACATCTTGGTAGAGTAGTGTTCCAAGCAAAGTGCACTCTAGTTCGCCATTGCCCCTCATCTCTTTTTTTTTAGTGTGTGGCAATCTTCTATTCTATGCCCACTTGCATTGTGGTACATGCAATACTTCTAGGTTTGTCGCCCCTGATCCTCACCAAGCTCGGCCTTTTTGGCCTTATCTTGATTATGCACACAAGAATAGTTACATGGTTGTTGATGTATCACCCTGTGTGAGCTCCTCATCTTCCTTCGTGTTGGCTTCTCCTCCTTTTTTGTCCTCTTTTCTCAATTTTTTTTTACCCCCCCCCTCCATCATTTGTTCCTCATTTCATTCTTATCTAACAGCTAAGGCGAGTAGCGTATCTTTGATATTAACAAAGCCGTATGCTCTATCCATGAATTATTATAAAGTAGAATGGGTTTTCCTTGCCAATTCAGCCATAAAGGGGCTTCTTGGCCATATACCCTTGAGTAGAGCAGCTAACTTGAGATTTTCATCTTGGTCTTCGACTGTCATTCTTTTCTTATTGAACTACACCAAATATGCCTTCAAGCTCTCTTCTTCTCTTTGTTTTACGGTCAATAGGTATGTTGCTGGTCTCCTTCGTCTCCTATTAGCCATAAAGTGGGTTAAGAAATGTCTGTCCAATTCCTCAAAATTGTGGATGGAATCTGGTTACAATGCCTTGAACTGTAATGACCTGACCCTCGGGAGGGTAGGAACATACTTACATGGCATTTATTTTTTCCTAAAACAGTTTTGGAAAACAAGACTGATTTCGTTCATTTTAAAAACCTTTCAGTTCATACCAGGGCGCCAGACTCCCTATTATAAAATAAAATATAATCTTACAATAAAAGAGGTTTACGACAAAAATATTTAATTCATAAAACAAAATATTTTTCTTGTATGCCTAGATTACCGTGCTTTTCCTGCAGATTGTCTGCTTCATGTTGTGTACTCTTGTGTGGGGGAGGAAACACACAGAAAGAAAATTAAAATGAGTCGAATAATCAGTAAGCGTTATTTCATCCCATTTTTAATATATAACAAAGTAGGTTTTTCAATCATACAACCAACATACAAATATACATACATACGTATAAGATAATACATGCATCTTTTTTCATACCTATAATCCTATTATGTCTTTCATCCTTTATGGATCTTCGTGATCCTTCATATTCTCTCATTGTTCTTAGCAACTACTTAATTACTTAAAATCATTAACAAACAAACAATTATCGACAGGCAAACAATCATTTACCAAGCAAGCACAGAAATATACCAAGCAAATATCAAACAAGTAAATTATTCACAATAAGTAAGCACACAACCAACAAACAAGAATAACAACCAATTACAGTGCAATGACATCAAATACAATCAACTAATATACATCTAGAAATCAATCATACAATCACATCATGACATACACATCCCATGACACATTGTTACCCCCGTGTGCTGGGGTTGTCAGATCTTCTTTTAGACCATAGGTCTTCCTTTGGACTCCCCACACTGTTACTCCTATGTGCTGGAGTTGGCGAATCTTCTTTTGGATCCTAGGTCTTCCTTTGGACCCTTGGGTCATCCTTTGTACCCCTTTTGCATTCTCATACATCATAGCGTAACATCGATTCACACATCATGGCATTCATTCACTTGTGCTTCCCTTTTCTTTTCCTTAACTTCCTTAGACTTCCTCTCATGTCTTCTTTTTCTTTACCTTATTTTTCTTAGACTTTCCTATTTTTCATTTCCTATGCTTTCTAAATTCATCTTATATTTTTCAGAGAATACATACAATAATTACTACATATAGGCACCCAATCACAGGCATATACTTATGTATTTTGGGGTTCGATAAAAAGGGCTACCAAGAATGGTCATACATACGTATATTAGCATTTTCAATCCTATTATCTTTCTTTACTAGTCCAATAAACACTGAGATGTATGAACATAACACTTATCTGGTCTCCACACTATTTTTATGTCATGCGGTCCAGTCACAAACGCATCATATAATAATCAGTCTACAAGCATACACACAAATAGCATTAATATATATATATATATATATATCTAACACAAAAACAATTAACTAGGAAAAACCTACACTTCACTAGGATACTCTCCTGTTATCTCCACGTCCTTGAGGTCCTTACTATGCTAAGGCCATTGGAGACCACTGCGGACACTAGGATACCTTCCGATATCCTCATATCCTTGAAGTCCTAACTCACTATGCTATGATCATCGGAGACTCGTTAAGGACATTGGGACACCTCTCAATATCCCTATGTCCTTGAAGTCCTTACCCTGCTAATACTATCGGTGACTCACTACGGACACTAGGACACCTCTCGATATCCCCATGTCATTGAAGTCATTTTCGATACACATGTCATCAGATGCACATGTACCCTACCTCCATGTCACCTAAGATCAACATGGAATACGTTGATCACCCGCTGGTGCAACAGGCACTATACATCAATAGCAGTCTTCTCCATACTGGTTGGCAAGACTAATCCCACTTCCCGGCCTCTTTACAAGTTCGTCTTGACACTTAACACAATAAGGTTCATCTCCAATATAGCTTCTTCGCGTCACGCAGTTCGAGACTACTATCGAGCTATCCTATCATCCACCACTTCACATGACATTGTGCCACGTGACACTTACATCGACTCCCGACTCGACACAAGGACAACTCCTTACACACCTTGGTTACGCTCCCAATACTTCACTATTACATGACTCCATCTCTTCGCATGTACTTCGAGACATGACACGATTACATAGTGACAGCCGTCATTAGGGCTACTGATCACGTTACTACTCTGGGATGCTGCTCCACAGTTCCCGATGCTACATGCATCTTATATACCCTAGTCGTGCAACTACCATTTTCGTGACACACCTTACGATGCGCCACGACTATAACATGTGGAGTGCCCTCCACACTTCCGCTGCGCACTCTATTTTGCACAAATACCCCACGTCAGGTATACTCTATGTATACTCTCTCCAAAGTACTCTGCGCCACAACTCATACGATGCATGTTACATGGTATATCGCTTTACTACCATGGAGTACACTTCATGTGTACTCCCTTTAAACACCTACCACAACACCATACCTGCACACAAAGCATCCCCGTACTACATAACACAGTCCACAATCCTACTTCACAACATAATTCCCAACACTTCAAAATATAGCCAACCAACTTCATACAACTACCCAACAGACTCCACAATAACCAACAACACAACCTGCAACAACCAATTAAACATAGAATACAAGAGAAAAAGGGTTATACCATAGTGGGATAAACCCATACGTTGTTCGCTTCCTGGCACGGTTAGCAGTGTCGAAAGTCGCTAACTCGAACGTTAACCATTCCATCAAGATCAGTGCCATGACCTTGGAACGGGAATGTTTTAGGATTTGGGTCCAGGATTCCGGTTACTAAATCTAAGTAATGAAAGGGTGGCCATTATGGTGGGGAGTTCATTGATGGCAGTGGAAGGGTCGTACGTTACGGCGTTAGTCGCGTACGATGACGTCAATCACGTAACATGACGATTTTGGCTAGGATGCTCAGTTTGGCACCGAAAGTTAGGGGGATACTCATTGAAAGAAGAGGAATCTCATGGTGGTGGTGGTGAGGCGGTGCAACTACTGGAAGGTGGCGGATCTAGGTCAAAAGGAGTGGAAACCCATTTTTGGGTTTAGGCTTGTTGACGGGAGGTGAGGCCATGGATGAGGGAACTAAGTTTGGGGTGAGGTCGCCTGAGGTAGGGGGAGCATTTGGTGGTGGAAGGTGCACGGTAGCCGGACGATGGTGCAATGAAGAGAGACTAGTTTGGAGACCCATTTTGGGTTTGAGGAGAAATGAGGGAGTTAGGGGCCACCGGAGATAGCTAGAGGGTCGTCGGTGAGTGAGGAACACAGTGAGGGTGGTCGGAGGCTAAGGCGGCCGGTGGTGGTGCCAAAAAAAGGAGGAAAGCAATGAAAATCTATTCTGGGTTTGTGGCCGTACGCGGGAGGTGGGGCGGCTGGAGATGACACCTCCGGTACAAGTGAGTTTGCCGGCGTGAGGAAGTCCTAGTGGCATGGGCAGTGAAGGCTAGCGGCCCGCGGTGGCACCGTTATCGGCTGGAAGCCAAACGGCCCAAGGGGGGGCTACGCGCGGGAGAGTGAGGAGAGAAAGGAGAGAGAAAAGAGAAAAGGAAAAAGAAAAAGTGAGGGGTATAGGCCTCTTCGGGCTATTTATAGGCCTGCACTTCGAGGTCTTCAAACTAACAAACGATACGCTTAAAATATTGATCCGAAAACATGTAAAATCAATTTAACTTAAAAATACTCAGAATAATTAAATAGAATATTATTTTAACTTACTTTAGTTCACAACATAATATTCCTCATCATTAATTAAAATGATGAAGTTCATTAATTATTTAAAATAATAAAACCATATATTTAAATCAGAGTTTTAAAACATATTTAAAATCTCATAATACTTTAAATAACTAAAATCAGGGTAGTAAAAAGATCTTGTACAATTATAATATTTCATAGCGCTCTAAAATATTATCATTGTATTTCTTATAAAAATGGCTTGGATTCAATAATACTGGAAATACCTCATATAATATTTTCAGAACATTTAAAATATTCAATAGCATTAAAATACTGGATGCATTTTAAAATCAACATTATCTTTTAAAAAACACGTCATCAGGATCAGGCACGTGCTTCGAGACCTGACACGTGTATCAAAACTCATCTCAATCGAATGAGAAATGAACAACCTGTTACATCATCTCCTCGAGATTTGCTAAGCATTAGGAAAAAGATCGGACGAGTGTTACATGAACCATCCTCTAGCCATTCCCTTCAAAGTTAAAGGGAAGTCCTTACACATGATTTCATCGGGAAATCCGTAGTGCATCATGTGAGCTTTAAAAGTATCTAAATGTTCCACTAGGTCTCTGGATTCATTGTACATGTTTATTGCAAGTACTTAGAATTTCAGCAACAATGGTATTTCCATGATTTTTGCTCTATATGGCAGATTGGTTCTAGTAAGCAACTAATCAATCAAGGATGATGTCTCTATCCTCTTGGTCATTTCCTCGTATTTGTCCATGAAACTACGCAAGTTATGGTGCATGTTTTTCATTTGTTGAATTTCCTAGGGAGATTTGCTTGCTTCCACACTATGGGTTTCCATCTCAATCCTATCGGCCTGGTTTGATATTGTATCCTCCCCTGATGGTCCATGATTTGGTTTAAGGGTTCATTCTCCTTATGCAGGGATTCTACTTCAATAGTGAATTTCCTCACTACTTTCATCTTTGCGATCATTCCTACCATGTTTTTTGACGACACCTCCTAGTCTTTGGTTGCTTAAGACCATGTGGTGGCATGAGCATGTGAGTAGCATGTTGGTTTCATGGCAAAGGGATCATGCAAATGGTGCCAACTATTTTGGATGTAACTAACAACTTCACACACACGATTACTAGCAACCAAGAGAAATGAGCCTTGGAGGTTCGAAAGAACACCTCCGATATCTAAGCCAGTAAAGATAATGAAGTTTCCTCTAGCAATTCATTCATATGTGTCTCATAGTCATACGTGGATAATATTAGTAGGGGTCACGATGCTTCCTATTGTTATGCGATAATTATTTCACTTATTATTTCACTTATAGGAATTTAACTTATATTAAATAAGCTGATAGTCCTAATTCTCCCAAAATTCTCGGTGGATTATTTATTCGGTGATAGCTATTATATATTTGGAGTAAACGAAACATGAATTAATAATTCTGTTTGTTTTAACTTTTAAGAGATGAGATAGGATGTGATAAAAATTAAAAAGAAGAATAAAATATTGTTGTAATATACTTTTTTAATATTAGTTTTGTTTTGATATTTGAAAAAATAATATTAGAATTTGAAAAAAGTGAATTGTTTATTTTATTTTATATAAAAATTTAAAAAAATATATTAATAAATTTGAGATAAAATAAAATAAATCCTAAGTTATCATACTGTTCAACTGCCCGAATCCATTATAGGATCCTGTAGGCCCTAAAAAGGATTGAACCCTTATAGGGTCATATTGTTCTTCAAAGGATTAGGAATAGTCTAGTAGGAGTAGGGCTGTAAAAAGACCGGACTGGACCGGTAGTCCCGGACCGAGACTGGACCAGACCGAATGAAATTTGGTCCGGTTCGGTCCAAATTTTACATGGACCGATTAATTCCGGTCCGGTCCCAGTCCAAACTGTCCAAAGGATTTCTCCCTCTGGACCGGACTGGACCGGACCGAACCCCACATATATATATATATTTATATATGTATATATAAAAATAGTATATAAATTATAATATAAATATTAATATAAATTAATATATTAATATATAATATATATTAACATATAATATATATTAACATATTAATATATAATATATACTCTTATAATATTAACATATTATTATTTATTGGTTGACTAGTTGTAGTATAAAAATATAAATTATAATATATTTATATAGAATATTAGTAATAACTTATAAGTAATAAGTGTTGTATTATTATTTAATATATTATTACTAATTTATCATTATTTATCAACATATAAATATATAATATACTAATGTAATAGTGTTATTAATTATAATTTACTAACATATTTAATATATAATATATACTAACATATTAATATATAATATATACTCTTCTAATATTAACATATTAGAATTTATAGTAGTTAAATTTGGGGCAAAAAAATATTTGATCATTGTAGAATTTTAGATTAAATTTAGCTCATTAAATTATATGGGGCACCCCTGGACCAGACAAAACCGCCCTTGGACTGAATTGGACCGGACCGATATGGACCAAACTCTTGTTCGGTCCGGTCCAGGGTGAGAGAATTTTTAAACCGAATGGAATCGGTCTACAAATTTTCCAGACCGGACCGGACGGGACCATTTACACCCCTAAGTAGGAGCACTTTTCCCAAGCTCTTGGAAGTCGTCAGTCATCACTCGTGATCGGCCATGGCGTCAGGACCCGAGTCTCGGGGCTTAGGCAGTCAACAGTTAACAACTAATGATTAATTATTTCTACTAAGAGTAAAGATACACTTATCATTTATTTATTATTTTTAGTGTTTTTTTTTTAATTATTTTTTTAATATCTTTAATTATTAAAAAAAAATTTTAAAAATTATAATTTTATTAATAATCACTTTTTTAACTATTAAATAAAAATAAAATATTAAAAAAATAAAAAAAAATGTGATAAAAAAATGATAAATAAATAATAAGTATATCATTATTCTTCTACTAGTTCACGTACGGTAAAAAAAATAAGAGTACTGTTAGACTGACTGACTGACTGTTAAGCATAAACGGTTAAGAATGCCGACTAACACAAATTTATTTTTTTATTCATATATTTATCATTTTTAAATATTTTTAAAAATATATAAAATATTAATATACTAATAATTAATTAATTAATCAATAAATAAAATAAAATAAAATAAAATAAAATATTAAAAAAATAAATTTATAAATGAGCAAAATGAATAAATAAAATAGCATTATTCAAAAAATAAATAAATCTCATATATTGAGAAGACTTGGTTACATGGATCTCATTGAGAATACTTTTAGATTACTTTATTATTATTTATAAATAAATAATAATTATTTAAATTTTATGTTATTATTTAGAAATTATTTATTGTTATTTATAAATAATCCAAAATGTTCTTAACATCGAAACATAAGTAATTAAAAGGAGATTAGCATGCTACAACTACAAGTCTACAAGTGGGCTCAATTTTTAGTAGTGTTCCAGAGTCATCAGAGCCAACACCTACGTACGTACCTTGGATAATAATCGATCAATGTATGCAACTTTCGGCTTCATGGATTGGTTAGACGGCCAATTATTAGTATTATTTCTCTATCCTTTCTTTTGAATAATTCAAATGGGGCGGCTGCAACAATGTTACTTAATTGCTTACCCTATTTTGGCTGGATGGATGGATGGATGGATGGATGAGATCGAGAGGTTTCACATTCATTTTCGTATTCTTCATCTCCTTTCATCCTTATCATCATCATGTCTTTGCTGCAATATAATATCTAAAAGAAAGTTCAAATTAAATCATATTTTCCTTTCTTTCGTTTATCTATAATTTGTTTTTGTATTTTGTATTTATTTATTTTTTTAATTTTTTGTAGATGTGTTAGATAATTTTGACTAATTAACCAAAAGAAACTCGAAGAAAAAGAGAAGAAGTTTGAACAGCCAGTGAAGAAAACTTAATAACCCTTTCGCCGAAAGATGTTTTGTCATCAAATAATATAAATCAAACTCAAAGAAACTACCTGATTTCATATTGTATTATTGAGTAAACCAGGTCTACCTTGTCCATTTCTCCAACAAATTATTGCAATGTCTGTCTTGAAATCCACGAAAAAGGTATATTCCTTTTTTTTTTTTTTTGGTTCTCACTCGGCTGGTCTCAACTAATAAGACCAGCCAGCATCCAGTATCGACTCTGTATACCCTTGTAAATATGAAAAACGTAAAATATTTTTTAAATTGAGGTAAGTTATATTTATTTTATAATGATAATAATAATAAATTTTATAATTTAATATATCATATTAAATCATATCAATTTATGATATTTTAAAAATAATGTCTCTTTATCGACCAAGTACTTCTTATTATAAATAATGATAATAAGCATACATATATTAACATAATACATCATTTATATATGTGTGCATACTCTTGGTATCGATTAATGGAGGAAATATAGAATTAAATATACTATTTGCTACGGGACTTTCCCACCTCCAATTGAAGTACTTGCTTTATTGCTTCTGATGATCATCACTATTATATATATATATATATATATATATATATATAGATGAGGGCGCGCTACCTGTTCAGATATATATGAGACTTGCCACACTTATGTTATAATATCATTATCATCATACAATCTAATTAGTGACATAAATCATGCCACAGATCAAGCAAATGAACCCAAAAAAACTATATATCTACTTTCGTTTTCCACATATTTTCATGAATAAATTTTTCTTTTATTTCTTATTTTTAGAGATCTCAATTATTAGTTTAAATAAAGCCTTAATAACATACCATATATCTACACTAGAGAGAGAGGTTTGATTATGCTACCTTTATCTAGAAATATTCTATTTGTATGCTGTAGATATAATAAAAATATAAAATAATGTTACATATTTGCCAATGAACTAGGACTTTGAAAGGTTATACTTCATGAAGGTGATGCCTGCAGTACAAATTGTAAAGACAAATTAATCAATGGCATAAGAGATAGCTGGAACCTCGAACAGCAGGCAGCAAGGGGATCGATGTTAATTATTACTTACGTAAACAATTAACATATTGCTCTCTAAAATTTTTAGTTGGGTCGACTATTAATATTTTAAGAGGAATGCCAAGGAAGTAGCTCATGCTCTAGGTGAAAATGCTTTGGCTATTTCGGATGTTATCATTGATTTAGATATTATTCTTAATTTCTGAGGGATTTGTTACGTATAAGCAAATTTGCAGACCAATCTACATATCAATATTATTGTTTTCATATTCAAAATTTAAAAGGCAATGCTATGGAGCCTCGATGTTGGAGCTCCTTTGCGCTCTCGTAGTGTAAAATTTTTTTACACTTTTTTGTAATTCATTTTTTTTACAAAAATAATAAAAAAATGTGTGGAGATAAAACATATTTTAATTTTTTTTTCTATTTAAAAAATTACATGGGGCATAAAGGGACCCCAATGCCTGGACCCTATAGATATACTCAAATTTAAAATTCAAATTCACACTGTTTTCATAAAAAAAAAATTGGTTGCAAGTAATTTGGTACACCAATATACACACCTATCAAATATGCTTAGCTAGAAAATCATACTTTTACTGAAAACAGTGCAAATTTAAATTTTAGATATGAAAGCAGGGAAATTAGTACTCAAATTGATCCACGAATTCACTTGTACATAGAAAGATCCTTACATTAAAATTTATCCGTGAATTCCTTACCAATCATATTGGATGAGTGTGCATATCGGTGTACATAATCACTTACATGATGAATATTTCTCGTAGATATTAATCTCAATAAAATTTATTTGTTTAAAAAAGTAAAGTATTTAAAATTAATTGTAAATAACATAATTTGAGTTAGAAGAAATTTTTTAAAATTTGAAATTTAAAAATCAAATCTCTTATAATTTGAATAATTTGGATGATATGCTCGATTTGAAAATATAACAACACTTATCAATTTTTTTTTTTTTAATTTGGATTTCAAATTTGTAAAATTTTTAGTAGATGCAATATAGTTATGTAAATAAAATTATAAATATATATAGTACTTTTCTAATTCTTTTTTAGTTTAAAATTTGAATTACAAATTTCAAAATCTTCAAATACGAATAACTTACACACTAGCATGTAAGGTCGATCATGTGAATAAAATTGTAAGTATAGAGAATATTTTTTTTTTCTATTATTAATAATTTTTATCTTAAAAAAGTAAATACAAAACCAATTTAAATATGTAGAACCGATTAAACTAAGGATTATTATTTTTTGAAGTCACAAAACAATGCCACCTCGAATAATGCAATGAACTTCCACCTACCACATGTAACTTCCTCATTAGCAGAGGCGCCCATCATCATCACAATTCCCTCCTTATTTTCCTTTCTTCTCTTTCCCTTTCAATCACGACATGACATTCTTTTTTTCTCATGCAACAAACACTGTCAACCATTGGCGAGAGTAGCAGAGAGAGATAGAGAGAGAGAGTTTGCAGAAGCTAGCTTTACATGCAGGCATGATGAAAACGGCACAAACAAAGCCATCGCCACTCAGCAAATACTTCCTTCTCTCTCTTCTTCTATGTCTTCCGTGTTTTCTTCTCTTATACTCTCTTCAACCTAAACGCCACCAGCCCACCGGTGACCCACCGCCGGAAAACAATATTTACGGTACCGGAGACCTCAAAATCAGACCGGGATATGCCTCCTACGAGTCATACATACAGCGCCAGCTCGATAAGACCCTCAACCCTAAACTCAGAGAACTATGGAAAACCCGCGACTGGGATCGGAAAATCCAAGTTTTCGGCGAGTTTTTCCAGGATTTAAAGCGAAAGCAGCTTCTGTCCAACGAGTCCAAAGCGCTCTGTATCGGGGCCCGAGTTGGACAGGAGGTGGAATCCCTGAGGCGTATCGGCGTATCGGACTCGGTGGGGATCGACTTGGTGCCTTGTCCTCCGCTGGTAATCGGAGGTGACTTTCACAACCAACCGTTCGACAACGAGACCTTCGACTTCGAGTTCTCCAACGTGTTCGATCACGCGTTGTACCCGCACAAGTTCGTTGGCGAGATCGAACGGACGTTGAAGCCCGGCGGGGTGTGCGTATTGCACGTGGCGTTGTCTAGACGGGCGGATAAGTACTCGGCCAACGATCTCTACAGCGTGAAACCGTTGGTAGATATGTTCAAGAGGTCGGAGGTTGTTCACACTCGGAAAGTTGACGGCTTCGGATTGGACACCGAGGTTGTGTTCCGGAAAAAGAAGGTCTTCCCCTCGTCCTGATCATTGGCCGATTCTCACTACAGCTTTTTTCCTTTTCGTTTTTTGATAATTCCTGAATTTAAATTATTTTTTCATTGAATTAAATGGTTACATATGTGTTCACTGTCACAAAAATCACCTTCCTAAATCTTTGTCGACTTTGTTTAACTTAGTGAAGGATTAAAATTGGTTTAATCATATAAACGTTCAATCTTAATCTTAAAATTTTTGGTTAATGGTTGAATTTTTAACAATTACATATGCATTAAAAAACAGACACTAAGAACGGTTATTTTTCTATATAGTCCCATTTTTAATGAAGATTCTAATTATTAATATAGGGTTATACATACTTACCACCTATATATTAATTATTAATAAAGGGTTATAGTCTATACAATAAATGATTTTAACGTCCCAACAACATTAATCGTTTTTTGTATTGAGGTGTGTAACTTATCCAGTATCAACTACCTATAAATATATTTTAAAATATATATATATATATATTTATATATATAAGCTAAGAATTTGATTGGAAGGTATAAGACTATAGTAAAATGGTTTGTAGGTGGCTCGAATCCTCTAGAGATTGGTTCATGCCTATCATTGTTTCCAACGTCATCGAGCGTTTAAATGTCCTTCTCCACAAATATATATATATATATATATATATATATATATATGTTATGTATAAAGGAAAATGATAGATGGTATAATAACACGTATCATTTCGGTGGGTGATTAAATAATTGTAACATGTGACCTCTTATAATCGTTGAGATAGGCATCCCCCCATAACTTCAATTAATCTATGTACATCTTTTTGGGAAACAAAAACAATTCTATCTATAAATTAATATATTTATTCATTTAATTATACTAATATGTTTTTTATTTTATGTATTCGTTTCATTATTTTGTGTAAGGCACTCTTTCGCAATAAATAAGAATTAATATATTAAAAAAATTATTTATAAGTATTTTTAAAAAATGTATAATGTGGGAGATTCACATATTTTAAAATTGTAAATATCATTTTTCTATCTAAAATTATAATGAATGAACTTTGAGTGCACGTATGATTAATTATGGACTATTTTAATTACTGCAAATAATGCTGCTTGCGTGTAATATTTTTCTTTCAACAATTGTGTGGCACATGGGGAACTTTAAAAAAAAAACCCATAATTAAATAGCATATGGATCAACTCGTTATAATTAATTAAGCAAAATGTATGATTATTGAGGAAAAATTATATGAAACCTACCTAATATTTGGGCCATAGGCCGATCTCGAACGTACAGCTCATCACCTCTTGCACCTGCATGTTGGATTGAAGAAGAAATATCAGAGAATTAAAGTGATGAAGATGGGGAGATACCGAAGGAAAGAATATATATGTGAGAAAATGATCCAATTAAAATGGGGCCCATATATATGATTTTGTGTCATTATAAAGAAAATAAAGAAGACTATGTACGTTAGGTGAAATTAACGCAAGGATAAAGTTGCAAAGCATAATTAAACACACAAGTAACATGAAATGGTTGAGACTTTATGGGACAAAGTGAAAACTCCGTGACATACCTATCATTATCGAGCACCTATATAATATTCCGAGCGTGTCTAAATATTTAAGCGGGAAGATTGACCATTGGGCCATAATTAGTATTTAATTATTTTTTTAATGATAAAATTGAGTGCATTTTGTATAGTACTGTTTTTGAATATTCAAAAACTCATTGGACAAAGATAAAGTCCTAAACCATGTAGAATGTGCCGCCCTTCGCTCCCCGAAGCTTATTCTTTCTTAATCCTTTGTTAAACAAATTTCATTTTTTTTAAGAAATTATTTATTATAATATTTTGTTTATAAAAGGTAAAAGTAGTCTTTATTTAAGTTACTCAATAACAGGACATGGGTGAGACAAATTTTCCATCGTTGTGCTTTTTCTTTTTCTTTTTTCCAAAGACGTACGTGCAACGAAAAATGACACTAAGTCATATATTTTGAAAAAGATTATGATTATTTATTGGAAAACACTAACCTATTTATAAGTTTTATGAGAAATGCTCTTTCTCTCCGAGATTTCTCTTTAAGATTTCTCTCGATTCTATTTTTTTTTTTCTAATTTTTTTATTTAGTAATTAAGGAAGTGCTTTTTAATAAAAAAATATTTATGAGTACAAAAAAAAAAATGAACGAAAACAAATAAAAAAAAATTGTTCATCTTGATAGATCTTCAGGCTATACTTCTCGAGAGATGTCGTTACAAGAAAAATGACTAGATATGACCAATCTAATATATCCAAAAAGAACAAAAATAACCAAGTATGTAGTACTACTCAAGTTTTATTTACATACAATACATACTGATATACGTGTCAGTTAAATATTGATATGTTGTAGATTATAAAATTTGAGATTCATATTTGAAATTTAGATAAAATGAGCTTTAAACATAAAATTATAAGAAAAATTATAAGTATATATAGCACTACTCTCATTTAATATACAACTGGATGATGGAACTCAATAAGAATAAATATTTTAAAAGATCATTTCAATATTAAATTTTAGATAATCTGAAATTTAAAAAGTCTAAACACTTGTGATTCTTTTGTTTTATTTTCTTCAATATATAATTTATTACAATTACCAGTAGTCCAAATTGAAATAATCATACATAGAAAACTTTTATAAGCAAAACCCACTACTCCAATTCCATCAAAAGCATTACCCCAAAGCAAATAGACGCTACCAAATTAATCAAGCCAGAAATTCATGCATTGAATGCAAGGTCATGTCATTTGGGCACACATAGACGCAACCTTAAACAAAGGCAAAGGCAAAGGCATCGCGCACTACAAGTTACATTAAGCACCGATGCAACATGGATGACAAGAAAATGACATTTTGAGGTACAAACCTTATCATAATAAGAATATATAATTCTATCACCAAATCACATTTACCATACATACATAATATAATAAATTTTAAACGCTCTAAATTTAGTTATCATGCACATGCATGCATTATAATTAGATAAACAAAAGTCAAACGGGTCATTTCCTTCCATTATAATAATGAAGTGGAGACAAATAAAAAAAATAAAAATAAAAACCCCAAGTATAGCCAACACATCTGTTTCACCACTGCGTGCGGTTGTGACGTTTTGGCCTTTTACATGGCCTATTGCCGTCGTTTCTCAAAGGCATTATGCATCCATAGATATGCATATATAGTTTAAAGAAGTTCATGCACTATTTTTTAAAAAGTTTTATTAAAAATAAGAGATGATATCTTATATAAAATTCAGGATAATCTCTGTTTTAGACAATGTGAGATATCCTTTACTTCCCCTCACTTGTAGGCCGATCTTTATCGTGCTCTTACAAATAAACCTCATTAGATCAATGGATGGAGCACATTATCAAAATGTTTGGCTTTAATACCATAAGGAAATTTATGTATCATTGTCTAAAAGGCCTCGTTAAGAATGAGAAATATTGATGCCTCATATAAAATCCAAAATAATCTTCTTCTTAGACAATCTGAAATATTCTTTATAGCCAACAACGGTGAATTAAGAACCAAATAATTTGAGCTCCAAGAAACACATGCACGACAATAAATGATGATCAAAGCGAAAGAAACCAACTACCACTACTCAACCATACTCATGTCTGGAACATGTTCAACAGGCTGGCTTTCGGTGTCATCCACCTGTGACTGAGAAGTTGTTAGCTTGGATTTGTTTGTACGTATCTGCCCTTACTAATTCTGACGATCCTATATATAGGGTCAAAATGTTTGCATCTGTAAATTAGCTGCTTCGAAGCTCACAAACAGATTTAAGCTTGAGATGCCAATACATCAACTAGCTACAAGAAAACATAGTATTTGCGGCGAATATTTTTGATGCAAAAGAAATAAATTTCGTTGCAATTAATATTCCAGATTTACAAAGTAATCGCCAGGACAAAAGTTATTTTTAGCGAATTATATTTTGCCGCAAAGAACAAATGCATGCTTTTATTTGTCTGGGCGAATAATTTTTGCCGCAATAAATAAAAATATTCTAAAGATTTTTTCGGCCAATTATAAAATGGCTAGCTACCAATACAATTTTTTTTAATGTGATGTCAGTACCCTTTTTTTTTAATGTTTCTAGTAGTGGCTCTTTATATACGTACCCAACTCACTTACAATATTAATAAACACTACAATATTTGTTATGTTAAACCAAAAATAGAAGATCAAACCAAAATTGAAATGTAAAATGGCATATAATTAGTTTTCATCCAATAATAAACTTGTTTTAAATTCATTTATGTACTCTATACACGAATGTCATGGGTGAATTAATGAAAGACAATTTATAAGTATTACATAAACGAGCAACTAATATTTTTTACAAATTACAAAAACTTGGGTATTTGAGCTTTTCCCTTCAGGCGTATGATCTCTGTTGTAAATCCACTTTAATCTACGACCTTCATCATTCTACGTTTCAAAGAAAAATAATAGTAGCTCTACATTACACTTTTGGAATAAAGAACTAATAAAAGGTCTGCAACCTTGAGAAGGACAAGCAGAAAGAGAAATACAAATTTTCATGGTAATTATCAACTCCATTATTTAACATAATACATTGCCAAAAGCTCTAAGAATAATCTTTCTCCATAGCATACCATACATCCTTTGAGAGGGAAAAAAAGAGGTCAAATAGAGAGAGAGAGAGAGTGTAAATTCACCAAAATATAAAAAGAAATTAAGAAGACAGTTATTTCAGGGTTGTAACTTCTTTGTGGCTATACCATTAGTCAAAGCAGCTTTGAATTGCTTTGTACTTGTCAAAAAAAATTGTTTTATATGAAAACTAGATCAAAACACTATCATGGCATAAATTTGTGTTTAGAATGGATGAAATGCATAGAAATCAAAAGTGAGCCCGATGATCAGCAACTAACACTTTTAGCAATGAACTAGACCTAATGCTCCCTACATTAGAAAGCCCCTAACTTTCTGCAACTGTTTCAACAAAGAATAGGACCATCAGTCAAAGAATTAGGACTAACTTTGGTGATGTTAGTTTAGCACTTTTAAAATGAAAAATAGATTTTAAAAACTCATGTCATGCCGAGGTATTGCAGAATCTTTCAACAGGATAAGCACTTTGCAACATTTTTTTTACAGGAGCAAATGCAAATAGGATCTAAAAATCTCATTCAATTAGAGAGATGTTTTAGGGCAGACCAGTGATAAAAAGGATCTAATAATGGGTTTTTTGTCTGTTTCTTTGTTATTTGAGATGCCTATGCTATATTTAGTCGAATGTCATGGTTTCTAAATGAATTTTTTTTTCTTCTCTTTTGCTATGATCGTTCAAATCAACCAAAGAAAAAAAAATGAAGGCATCTAATTGCAAGTTTTACATATGTCAATTAAAAGTAAAGCTAGTTACATCATTTTGTATGACATGTAGGAGAAGAAAATCAATAAATTAAGAACTACATTTTTGATGTTCTAAAACTAGATGTAGTACATGTACCTGTTTTTTGGTTCCCTGACTTTCATATCCAAGAAAACAAGCCTGGACTGGTGGCCAAAGCAATCACGAGAAATGTATACGGAAGAAAACATCAACCTATAACATATTTTTTATGGAAAGAAGTGTTAATTTCACAACCAATTATGAAGTGCATGCCTAATTTAGTGAACATAGACTAGATGTTCTCTGAATAATATATGAAATAAGAGTACATTATGACCAAAATACTCAAGTCTCAAGATCACATTCTTCAATCATGTATTGAATATGTCAATAAGATGACTTATAAATAGTAGTTTCTTTAGCAACACTATTTAATACAATGGAACAGTATGATTTTGAAGAATAGTGAGAGATGAACAATCAAACAAGGTATGTTATAATTTCAGAAACTCCACCAGGAAATGACAGGGATTTATTTTACCAACTGCCGGCAATAAAAAGCCCAATTGCTAGAAAAAGGCTCCTAAACCTAGTGCTTACATGCAAGTTCTCATCAGAAGAGCACAAATTACATAGCAAAATCAATCACAGTCAATGGAGGATCAAGTTATATGCTTGAATCTTCCAACATTGCCATGATGTGATCATATATCTATACATCATATTGCCAAAAGGGAGCTTAGTTAATAATCCAACCTTACCAATAAAATAATGCATTTAATAAAACATGTAGAGATAAGTAAATTGTAGAATAGTTGTAAACCAAAGCTTAGTTAGGAAAAGGAGGTGAGAAAGTGATAAGAAGGAAAAGAGGTTTGGGTGAAGAAATATATCTCTGTCCATTGTGGCAAGCATGTGGCCAAATGCATTTGCATTTGGACTTGGAATTAGTGGATGAGATTCTTGTTCTTTTTTACATGTGGTAGCAACCAACAAGTAGCGGGTGGAGACCATAATAGTATGGCTATGAATCATCCACAGTTTCCTTAACCGTTGACTACCAACCACCAAGTGCCAACCTCACTTCGAACACAAACTGTTGCAATTGGTTCACAATCCAGTGGAATTGGTTGTTGATAAAACAAAAAACGAATAAAATTCATTATTCTTGCCTATTTCAGATTCTCACAAATTCTTGGGTCATCAGAGAAATGTAACTGGGGCAGCCCCATTGCCCAGTTGACATTCACTAGGAAAAAATATAACAAGAGATGTATGGGTGAAGATTCCAAAGGGCCTGTTCACTAGGAAAAAATTCTTTGCTTGTCTATGTTTTGTTTCTTTATGGTGTCTTGGGGCTTCTTGTTGTCTACTTGTGTTTGAGGCAGTCATTTCAATTGTGCTGGTTTCTTGCTGTTTTTTCTTAATGACTTGTTTCTCCTTTAAGAAACTCTTGTAATATTCTAAGCGTGTGCTTGTTTGGAACTTTGGAGACACCACTGTTCTAAGATTCAGTAAATAAATAAACTTTACAATGATCATTCAACAAATAAATAAACTATAGCATGTCTTTATGGTGTTTCAGCACATAATCCACCTACATGATCATTCGAAATACAAAACTAAATTTACATCTTTTACTAATTTTCACAACAACAAAACTTCATTCCTTTGAATTTAATTATGATGTTTTATAGTACTATATATCGAATTATACATTATGATGATCATGTGCATGATTGGATCACATCAGTTTTTTTTGTATAGATCAATATTCAATTCATGCATATAATTCTATACTATAATTAAGCAATATCTGATCATGTTTATATATCCATTGCATGCACTAACGTTTGTGTGTGTGTGTGTGTGTGTGTATAATCGTTGTACATATATGTCTCATAAATCATGAAAAACTGATCCAAATAGTCTAGGGGAGACGCTGGAGAATGGTTCGGCTGTAAACGTTAGAAAATCAGCCCTCCATCCAGATAACGACACGTATGCAAAAACAAAACAAATACATTAGACCTCACCATAGCAAATCACCACTGTTCGATTCCCTTAGCTCCAGATTAAGCACGAACGAAGCCTGAGCATTTCACCGTCACCCCCAAATGAGTTCCTTTTCCATCAAAAATATCATTCCAGATCTTTGAGGCAAAGAAAATTCTCTATTTTCATTTTTTTCCTTAGTTTTTCTTGACAGTCAAACCCAAGAGAAGAAGAAGAAAAAGAAGAAAATTTGAAAAGAAAAAAGAAGGAATGCATGCTAGTAGATTTTACATGTTTGGTTTCCGAGAAAGTAGAAGAAAAATAAAAGCAGAAAACTTTATCCCAAAAAAAAAGAAAACTAGTTGATTCTTATTCCGTTTTTTTTTTTTGGCCGATTCTACCTTCTGATATCTCATCAAAGAAACAATTGTGTTTCTGTTTGTGTATTGTTCAATTCATCCGAAAAATCAACTTAAAAACCAAACAAACAATTTTGCTGATTTCATCTAAACACAAACTAGTGGCCACTGATTTAATCGTAGTGTTTTGAGATTATTTTAAGTTTTGTAAAATTAATAATCTGGCATAATATTATTGAGGGGTTGTTTCTTTAAAGAAAATAGCCGAACCAATTTCCAGCTTTTCTCATTATCTAGGAGCCAATATCAGACAGATAATTATAGTATGGGAGATGTTAAAGAACGGTCCGATTGTAAACGTTAGAAAACCAGCCCTCCACTCATGTAAACGATTGTCGACGCCCCCGCTTACGTTTGGGATCAAATGCAAACCGACACATCAGGGATAAACATCACAGGAAAGTTCACCCCTCATTCTTATGCTTAAATCCGAGCATACGTTTATAATAAAATTAGTGACTAGAAAATTTCGGAGTGGAAAAGGTCAAGCCATTATAAAATTAGGCAAGAACTAAAAATTTTGTCGTATGTCATATGGTATAACAAAATTAAATTCCCAAAATAACACTTCATATTCATAATATTGCCAATTGTCTCAAATTCCACAAAATAAGCATCTTCCCAAAACATCGGGAACTAACAAAAGATAAATAAATATAAACATGTAACATAGACCACGTGCTGACCCCCACAACTGTCCACTATCTTAGGGGCTCGTCCTTAACCTCCTTAGCCCCTGGACCAAAAAGGAATTGCCCTAAACCCACACGATCACCACGCAGGACACAAGTCCCCTCCTCTGAAAGATAGACGCGATCCATGAACAAGGACCTGTCAGACCTCAAAGTGAGGCAGCACCCCACACATTGGCGG
Source organism: Platycarya longipes (assembly GCA_036559045.1). Classification (NCBI taxonomy): domain Eukaryota; kingdom Viridiplantae; phylum Streptophyta; class Magnoliopsida; order Fagales; family Juglandaceae; genus Platycarya; species Platycarya longipes. The sequence goes on along the minus strand of CM071793.1, from coordinate 29,791,341 downwards.
CCGACAGACTCAATGAGCGCCATCCATCGCATATCAGAAATAAACTGCTCGTATAGATCGGAGGTCGCCACATCAAAAGGTGGAGAGATCACCAACTCATTAGTGGGTTGGACACTCTCTCCCAGCGTCAACGTCCTAGTCGTCATCTTCTCCTGCAACCACTTCTATCGCCCCAATAAGGAGCGATAGTAAAAATATAAAGGGATGAGATTTTGGAAAGTTTCAGTAAGTACACAACTATCTCAACAAAATCATTTCAAGCATACATATCAGTGAATAACAAATAAATCATGTGTCATGCATATGCGACTAATGACTTAGCAAATGCATATGCTCATGAGGACCTTCAAAACTTGACTTTCTTTCATGCTTGATACGTATACTTGCTTTTCATAAAATGAGCTCATCGTATAACATAAATCTTTTGACTTATAATTTAAAAACCCTTTTTCGTACAGACTTTTCGTTTTGTTCATAATTTTTTATCTTAGACACTACTTAACCTATTCATATCATTTTTTGGGGCTCGAAAGTTATTCTTGTCATGACTTCTTATTGAACACTTCACAGTTCTCTTATGCACCGTGTATTTCCCGCTAGTTACCGTATTACCCGGTGATCACTCAAGCCTAAGTGAATACGTTACGCGTTACCATAACACCCACAGACTACTCGAGCCAGGGCGACTATGTTATCCACTCTTCGTCACTCAGTGACTACTCAAATCGAGCGACTATATCCTTATTCTTATAATGGTAAGGCAAAAGCCAATACCGTCTTTAAACACCTACTAGCTTTAGGTGTGACCACGCTCCGCACACCGTTTGAAGTCATACATGATCCGCCGATTGTTCTTCATTGACCCAGAGGCTTTCAGTCAACTTTAAACATTCTTAAGTAAATAAGGAGTTTTACTGGGACACTAACCCGTTCCAAGTTTTGGGGTTCTTATTAAAACTTTAATTCTTTTATTTTCCTTTGAAAACATGTTTGACTTAAAAACATGATTTTCATGCTCTATGCATGTGACATGCAACCCTTAGTGCTTATATGCGAGTCATGAGACTAGTTCAAAAGCACACGTATACTTTGTTATACTCATTGACAAATCAACCATCATATAATCCCATCCATATCTCATATAAAAACACACAAATTGGCCTGATTCCCAAATCCCAAAGAGGGGCACTCGGCCTTTACCACTAGAGTTGGGCCGAGACCCTCTAAGGCACTTCCTAGGATCTTCTTTTTCTATCTTCCTCCATGTACTCACCAAGCCTTATTAAAATTAACTAAACATTTTTAGCATTACTAAGAGGGGTTGACCGAACCCTAAAGCCCTTAGGATTAGTATTTTCCTTACTCTTCTCTCAACTAAAGTAGCATACTTACTCCTATATAGGAAAATCGAATTTCATGCTAAGGAATCCTCCTAGTTTCATACTTCTAACTTTCTTAATTGTTCAAGACATAGTCATCTGATGAAAGAATAGTTGATCTTTGAAAAACTAACCCTAAAACCCTTCAAACCCGAAACCATATATGCACCAAGTCAAGTTCTTTTCATGTCCAAACTTATTTTAACATGTATGTATTCCATTGCTATTTATCATATTAATCATGCTCTCTTTTTCATTCATTACAGAGTAACTAAAACTACAAATAAAAATGTAAATCTTAAGCCTATAATAATATACATTGCTAAGCATGGATTTACAATTAACCATACAAGGCATTTCTTCAAGCAATCTATCTTAGCATCACCAATCCTTCAACAAACTTTATCTAAGTCAAACATGCATCGTTATCACTAAATACCATATCAACATGCTTCATTTTTCATATACATCAAGTTAGCTAAATTCACCAACATAATGTAATTTCAAGCCTAAAATAGCATATAGACTAAGCATGGATTTGTAACTAAACAAACAAAGCATCTATTTTAAGAAAACATAGCTTAACATCACCAAGCATGCAACAAACGTTACAACCACATTCACTCAAATATATACAAGAAATGCTAAAGTCAAGGTAGAGATGCACTTACAATATGGCCAAGTAGAATAGAAGAATTCTGAAAATTATAAGATGGTCCATTAAAATACACTACAAGCATGTGGTTAAAGAGAAATTCTTAAATAAACTTAGGTGTGTGCATGTGATCTAACCTAGGATTTTATTCTTGAAAGAGATTTAGGATCTCATTTATCTCTTCAAATGTGCTTCCACTCAAGAATGCTTACTCAAGCTCCATTAACTTAAAGTGATTTGGTGTTTAGAACGTAGGAGAATGCAAGGCAAAGTGAGAGTGGAAATGGAGAGAGAGTTGCCGTGTGTGTGTGGGAGGGAAAAAGTGAAGCAAAGCAAAAATGGAAGAGCATGCATAAAGCCATTCGGCCAAGGGTATTTTTAGGCTTCCTTGACACTCATTCCCCTAGTTTAGGATTAACCTTTGATGGGTTGAAAAACCCTTTTGATTGACTCCCATCACTAGAGCAAAAATCACACCTAATCTAGCATGTACCTAGGTTGAACACCTTCTCCCTTTTTCTTCTATTGCCGGCGCCTAACATGGGGAAGAATCCCTCTTCTTCCTTCACATCACTCCTCACACACTCACCAATCACCTTATAAGTCAATCGCCAAGATTTTAGAATCCATTTTTGGGAAAATGGGCATGCCATACCCAGCCATACCCAGCCATACCTTTCCTAGCACAAACCGAAACCTACTTCTCCCTTCCATGGGTTTTCTCTCCTCTCATGTATTCCATCAATCACCACTCACTCATACACTCTTACACACACGTCTTACACACTCTTACACCATCTCATGTGTCAAAATCATCTAGATTTGGAAAAAACCCTAGGGAGACTAAAATAGTGCATTCGGCTATACCTCACCCAAATCTCACTTGCATTCCTTTGGTCACACTTCTCTCCAATGATGCTTCCATCACTCAATCATTCATCCACCATGCTTCAACATGTCCTTTCAAGATCTCTCCTTTGGAGTTCCCTTGGGAAACCCATTAAGGGTTCGGCACTCCCATCTCTCAAGCTACCCGAAACATGTTCCCCTCACATCTTCCACTCATCCACTTCTATCTTCACCAAATCTAGCATGTGTCAATCAACTAAATTTGGTATGATCCTAAGAAAACTAAAATGGAAGACTTCTTCTTTACCTTACACGCCCACCAAGTCCTTCAATAATAAGAAAATCTCATCTTGATTCTAACACATTATTCTCCAAGAAAGCCACTAGTCAACCTTCCAATTACTAATATTTTCTTCCTCTTACCTACTAGTCCTTGAAAATTCACTAGAGTTCTTTTAAGAGTGACATGTGTCTTCACACATGGGCTTGGTTGACTTATGGATCAATCATATAGACTTATGGGCTTGCCACTTTTCTCTTGGGCCAAATACCTAAGTCTTACCCCCAAAGCTCAAAACTAAGTCCAACCTCAATTGCTTAATTAATTAGAATACCTACATTGCCCCAATAATAATTAATTAAAGTAAAATAAATTAGGATGTAAATTCGGGGTCGTCATAGTCCGGTTGTAAACGTTCGAAAATCAGCCCTCCACTCATATAACGACACGTATGCAAAAACAAAACAAATACATTAGACCTCACCGTAGCAAATCACCTTTGCTCAATTCCCTTAGCTCCAGGTTAAGCACGAATGGAGCCTGAGCATTTCACTGTCACCCCCAAATGGGTTCCTTTTCCATCAAAAATAGTATTTCGGATCTTTGAGGCAAAGAAAATCCTCTATTTTCATTTTTTTTTTAGTTTTTCTCGATAGTCAAACCCAACTAGAGAATAAGAAGAAGAGAATTTATAAAGAAAAAAGAAGGAACGCACGCTGATTTTTGAGACAAGATTTTACATGTTTGGTCTCCTAGAAAGTAGAAGAAAAATAAAAGCAGAAAATTTTATCCAAAAAAACCAGAAAACTATTTGATTCTTATTCCTTTTTTTTTGCTGATTCTACCTTCCGATATCTCATCAAAGAAACAATTGTGTTTCTATTTGGGTATTGTCCAGTTCATCCGAGAAATCAACTTAAAAACCATACAAACGATTTCGCCCAGACCATTCTTCAAACAATTTTGCTAATTTCACCTTAACACAAACTAGTGGCCACTGATTTGAAACGATTTTGCACTAATGATTTCAAACTATTTCCTCCCATCTGATTTCGCCCCACAAGCTTACTACTATGTCTCCCCTTTTGATGATGAGATAGATGGAACCTAAGGGGTTGTGGCATCTTTCATAGGTGGTTAGATTATTGAAGGTTAATTCTAGGATTTGGGTTTCAATCGAACAAGAAGCAATAAAAAAAGGAAAAAAAAAATTAAAAAGGGCAAAAACGAAAGAAGGAGAGAAAAAAAAAAGAAGGGGGGACGTCGTCAACATACAAGGGAACTGGGAAGGAAAGGGTTGCAGAGATGAGGGGAATCTAGTGTTTTGAGTTTATTTTAAGTTTTGTAAAATTAATAATGTGGCATAATATTATTGATGGGCTGTATTTTAAAAAAAAATAGTCGGACCAATTTCCAGCTTTTCTCATAATCTAAGAGCCAATATCAGACAGATAGTTATAGTATGGGAGACGCTGGAGAGCGGTCCAGTTGTAAATGTTAGAAAATCAGCCCTCCATTCATATAACGACACGTATGCAAAAACAAAACAAATACGTTTGACCTCACTGTACCAAATCACCCTGGTTCGATTCCCTAAGCTCCAAGTTAAGCACGAATGGAGCCTGAGCATTTCACCATCACCCCAAAATGGGTTCCTTTTCCATCAAAAATAGCATTTAGGATCTTTGAGGCAAAAAAAATCCTCTTTTTCATTTTTTTCCTGAGTTTTTTCTCGACAGTCAAACCCAACTAGAGAAGAAGAAGAAGAAAATTTGAAAAGAAAAAAGAAGGAACACATGCTGGTTTTCAAGACAAGATTTTACATGTTTGGTTTCCGAGAAAGTAGAAGAGAAATAAAAGCAGAAGACAAGATTTTGCCGATTATACCTTCTGATATGTCATCAATGAAACAATTGTGTTTCTATTTGGGTATTGTCTAGTTCATCCGCAAAATCAACTTAAAAACCGTACAAACGATTTTGCGCAGACCATTCTTCAAACGATTTCGCTAATTTCGCCTGAACACAAACTAGTGGCCACATTTCAAACGATTTCCTCCCATCTGATTTTGTACCACAAGCTTACTACTATGTCTCCTCTTTTGATGATGAGATAGATGGAACCTAAGGGGATGTGGCATCTTTCATAGGTGGTTGGATTATTGGAGGTTAATTCTAGGATTTGGGTTTCAATTGAACAAGAAACAACAAAAAAAAAAAAAAACAAATTAAAAAGGGGAAAAATGAAAGAAGGAGAGAAAAAAAAAACAAGAAAAAAAGAAGAAGAAGGGGGGAGGTCGTCAACATGCAGGGGAACTGGGAAGGAAAGAGTTTCAGAGATAGGGGGAATCTAGTGTTTTGAGTTTATTTTAAGTTTTGTAAAATTAATAATGTGGCATAATATTATTGATGGGCTGTTCTTTTAAAGAAAATAGTCAGATCGATTTCCAGGTTTTCTCATAATCTAGGAGCCAATATCAGACTATTAATTATAGTATGGGAGACGCTGGAGAACGGTCCAACTGTAAACATTAGAAAATCAGCGCTCCATTCATATAATGACACATATGCAAAAACAAAACAAATACATTAGACCTCACCATAGCAAATCACCACTGTTCGATTCCCTTAGCTCCAGGTTAAGCATGAATGGAGCCTGAGCATTTAACCGTCACCCCCGAATGGCTTCCTTTTCCATCAAAAATAGCATTTCGGATCGTTGAGGGAAAGAAAATCCTCTGTTTTCATTTTTTCCCTGAGTTTTTCTCAAAAGTCAAACCCAACTAGAGAAGAAGAAGAAGAAAGTTTGAAAAGAAAAAAGAAGGAACGCACGCTGGTTTTCGAGACAAGATTTTACATGTTTGGTTTTTGAGAAAGTAGAAGAAAAATAAAAGCAGAAAATTTTATCCATCTTCCAATTACTTATTCAGTTTTATTGGAAGATGGATGTTGGGGATTTGTTACCCTGCCGTGCGTTGCTTTGGATGGGCGGATAAGCATGAGCACTACTATAGCAGCAGCCATTTTACATAAATTAATTAATCATCCCATTCTGATCAATATTATCATATATATAATATAATATTAATATTCATGCAAGTTATGGTGGTGGTTTGTTTTGTAACTTACAACTTAATTCTAAGCTTAATTCTTTGTTTATTTAATTTAAATATGAATGCAAAGTCTGCATGCAATTAGTTCTTTTGACCCATTATCAACATTATTACTATATGGTTTTATTCCATTTTTTTCAAATTTTTCTTTTGCGCTACTTTTTATAGTTTACGTTGTTATTTACTGTTTTATATATTATTGTTTTTGAACAACAGAATTAATTTTTTTAAAAAGAAAAACCATTCCATTTATAATAGATTCAATTTTGACAAGCTTTATCAAATAAATTTCTAAACAGGTTTGCTTGACATCATTTGCTGTAGATCATCAACAATTTGACCAAGCCAAGAATTATCTTCTTGTTTATACAAGACAGCATCTATGACTACTTTGGCATCACCCTTAAATATAGCTTGATTCAGACTAATTAGCTCTTCACAAAGAAGTACAGCCCGATATAGTGATGCACTCTCTGCTTGAAAAACATAAATAATATTCTCCTTACAGTCAGTTAAGCAGGCATGTAAATTCCCATAAAAAATCCTTAATGATCACACTGAGTCCCTTTCTACCATTTTCTTTGGCAAAAGAAGCATCGAAATTCACCTTGAAATAAGGCCATCCAGGAGGTAACCTAAGCAGTGAATGACTTTTAAGACTCTAGGCAGTGAATATATGTGGATCTTGAAAACCCATATGTTAGTGAATAAGTTACTTCTTGTTACAGAGAAACTTTTGATCGTCAATACAAGTTGTTCTGCTTTTTGGAGTTCAAAGTTAGTAGTTGCCAAGAGCAAACAAAAAAGAAAAAAAAAACAGAGCTTGAAAAAACCATGCATGATGCAAAAGCATGACTTGCCTATTCGATTCAATGCCTTTTTTTTTTTTTTGCGTTCTTATTAAAGCTAAACAAAAAAAACCGACCGACCGACCCAACTTGATTACCCGATTTGTTTCGATGCGATTACTCGACCCGATTACCATAAATATCAGAAACGAAAATACCTGTTACCCGATTCCTTCATTTTTGAAATCTCACTCTCTCTCTCTCTATCTTCGACTTTTGCCATCCTCTCTCTCTCTCTGTCTTCTCTTCTCTTCTCTCTTTGTCTCCACCCTCGTCGTCATCAACCTCCAAACTTTGTCGGACCAAGCTCCCCGTCGCTAGCGTCCACCTTAAATAGCCAAGCGTAGCTCACTAGGGAAGTTCAAATCACCGGCGTCCACCTTATTCTCTAACTTTCTCTCTCTACTGCAACAAGAATGGTGGCAACGATTCTCACTCTCCTTCACGGCAACTTCCAGAGGATTCTACGATTCTCACTCTCCTTCATGCCAAGTCCGTTTGGTTCTCCATCAATCGCTTGATCTCCTTGAGCTAATCCATCTCCATCTCCACTTGTGGCTCATGGGAACGACAGTGGCAGCAACTAGGTCGTGAAGTCGACGAGAGGCAAAGTGGTTGCGATTCCGAGACTGCGACGGAGGACGAGAGGCAAAGTGTTCGGGGTGATCGGGAATTGCTTAAGGTTTGTGCTCAAAATTTGTTGAATTTTTTGTTGATTTGAATTTTTGTTTGGATTCTCTAGAAATGGGGTTTGTTGGATACTCTGAAAATGAAATTTGTTTATTTGGGATTTGTGTTTGGATTTTCTGGAAATGGGATTTTTGTTTGGTTCTCTGGAAAGGAAGAAGAGAAAGTAGATGAAATCGGATAATCGGGATAAACAGGTAATCGGTAATCGGAAGTTGATAATTTCAGGTCAAGTTGGAAGCATGCCATATCGGGTCGGGTCGGGTCGGGTCGAAGAACAGCCCTAATTCTTATCAACCTAAACTTCAAAAATGGAAAGTAATGAGAAGGAATCAGTGTTTATTTGAAGCAGGTTCAGCCAACATCCAGCCAAAGAACCCAGACCATTTTTTTCTCAACGAGCCATGTGAAAAGACCATTTCATTAAAATATTGATTTAATGATCAATTAATTTTCACTAGCTGCATCTCACTAGTCTTAATTAGTTAGTTCTGCAATTGATGATCATGATCATCTTTAATATTTAGACAAAGAAAATGCATGGGAATATATTCAAATCAAATCAGAAGCAGAGGTAGTACTAGTACTAGTCTCATATTTACGCTAACAAAGGCCCACATGATATTTAATCATGATGGTTGTTATAATGGAGAGTTTGTTTGATTAGCACTTTAAAAGGCAATTAAAGCTTAACCTAGATAGCCCACTAAGTATAACAGGGATTTGTAATAGCTCTATTTGGTAGGACAAAGCAATTGATTACTCACTAACAACTTGCTCGAGAAGTTCCAATTTATAAGGCTTGCCAAACTAACATGTTTAATTATCATATTTTACTTAATATAATTACTTGATTGTTTAAAACCCTAGAGTTCGAAGACAGCTTGGATGATCTAATACTCTGATCATCATCTAGTACATATAATATAATTAATGTAGAAATAGATTAACATTATAAGAAGTGCTATCGATTAAGCGAAGCTAGAGCCGTTGTAACAACTTCCATAAAAGAAAGACAAAAGAAATATGCAGTTGATCACACACACACACACATATATGTTTATATGTATTTACTTATGGTTGGGAAAACCTCAACTTGTAATGGTTAGCGCCCTTTATACGTCAACACCAAAAAGCAGGGAAGTATACAATTAGGAAGATGGAAATGTTCAATTATGCTAATTACATTATAACTATATTAATAATGGTATCGAAACCATGTGCATAGGTGTGTGCCAGCACACTTTGCCGTAAAAGTTAAGTATCTATACATGTTCAGGAGCCAGCTAGTAGAAGTTCAAGCTACAGGTAGGCTAGCTAGATAACGAAGATTTGAATGAAGGGGTGAAGTTGCTGAAACCACTATAACTAATTGTGTTCTCTTTCTTGCAGAAGAAAACATAAAATAGAAAGAACAAATCCTGCAGATAAATTATACTCTAGGTACCATTCTGTTCTCAAAACAAACAAACCCCCTGAATATCTTAATGGAACCTTGGCAAGGGAGCTTTAGAGAAAACAAAATCTCAAGTACATTCATTTTAGGGCAACCGAGTGATTGATGATAACGAAAATTAGTTTCCTAAGCAAATGCCTCTTATAGTCTTATGTCAAAAGATAGTCTACCTGATTTAATTTTTTCTTAAATCAACAACCACTACCTGATTGAAAAAAGTATTTGATTATGATTTTACTGGCTATGAGAAACCAAGCAAATGGCAGAAATCCGAGGCGGTGAGGGGGTCGCAGTTCGCGTGGAGCAGGTGTGTCAGAACCTCTAGGAGGATTGCCCAGGATCATGCCTCAACACAGCCCTTGGAGGACCAGTACAATCACTTGTGTGACAACCCGGATTTTTAGATATCCGCTTAATTTTCATGTGTGGGATGATTATGTCTCTCCAAGACCATTTTTAGGAATTTTGGGATATATGTATAGGATTTGTTATATTGAAAGGTTGGGAATAAGGTTGGGTATAAATGTGACTTGTTTTAAGGTGAAAAAGTGCCTAGACCCGAGATCTCGCTCAACTCTCGCTTGATGTATGGCTCGAGCGAAATACAGGGACAGACAGACGTCTTTTAGTATAATGGTCATAACTTGCTCATTTGATGTCGGATTTGAGTGATTCAAGAGGCTATGGAAATTTAAGAGGAATATCTACAACTTTTATGTTTTGAGGTTTAAGAGATATGGACTTAATCAAATAAGAAATAGAGATTGAATTATCAGGTCTGAATTGGAGATAGATGAGCATTGACTTGAAGTTGACTAAGAACATTGGATAAGATTAAGCCATTGGATTATTTTCTCAATTATCTTAAGATCTGGACAAGTGTGTAGAGATGTGGAAAATGAGGAGATTTTATTTAGTGAATTTCGTGTGAAATAAGATGAATCATCTATCCAACATTTGGTGTACCCGGATTGGTGTTCTCGGGTTTATCTGTCGAGTTTTATTAGAAAAATCATAACTTGGTCATATGAACTCCAAATGAAGTGATTCCAGTTCCTATAGAACCCTAAGACATATATCTATAACGTTTATGACTGGAGGTTTTAGATAATCGAAGTGTATCAATGGATTAATTGGGCTGGAATGGGACTGATCTGTTTTAAGTGCAAACTGGAGCTCGAAAATAAATCACTTCACCACATCACCTTAGATGTTCGAATTTGATTGGTTCTCCTCATGGTTATCTGCTAGATACATGTATGAGAGCATGTGTTAGGTGGAGAAAGAGCTTCTAGAAGAATAATTAGCTTAGAACCAAACAAGAGTGAAGGACTAATCTGATTAGCCAAAACAGTCAACTATCCCCTTTGTTTCCAACCAATTGGTAGCCAAACCTTGGGAATTAGGTGAAGAGATATTTTCCAGCCACTCTAAGGGTGCTAAGGGAGTCTTGGATGTGGGGCAAAAGGTGAGGAAAATGTTCTAGAAGCCTTGAGGATGCAAGGAAGACCAATAGCCAACTAAGCTCATCTTGGGTATTTTAGACTTTTTGGAGTTTACTTTTATATCTATAATTGGTAATTATTTGGGGCCATTGATCTAAGATGATTTTAGATGAGGAAGAAGCTTAGCCATAGGATGAATATCTTTGGAGATCATGGGAAATATGGATGAGGATTGGACTAACCAAAGCTGGACAACACAACCCACCTTACACGGTTTGAGCTAACCAATTCCTTTGGTTTATTTTCCTTCTCTTCTTCCCCAAGCCATCTATTCCTCTATATATATAACCATCTTCAGATCATAGGAGACCTTTTGGGAGAAGAGACCCACGTTCACTTGGAGAGAAAGCCAAAGAAAAAGCCTCCTTAACCCTTGAACCTCCAAACATCTCCTAAGTGAGCTAAGTGAGTGTTTTGAGGAGAAATGTTGCAAGGACTAGTTGGATCATTCAACCAAGCTTTGGAGAAACTTGTAAGTATACAATTTAACTTAATCTTAGCATAGAATAAGTAGATTATTGATGGAATTAAGTTTGTTGTTGGTTGGAGCTTGAATTAGGCTTATATGATGTGTTTGGAATCTATGGTGTTTTGGATATGTTTTGGTGATGATAAAGTGCTAGGAAAATTATAAGGACTTAGATTTATGTTTTAATAAGTAAAAATAAGGTTTATGTGAGAAGATTGCTTGATTTAGGTTGAAAAACCCCTTGAGCCGTGATCTCGCTTGACTGTCGCTTGATACCCCACTCAAGCGAGTTCCAACCCGTGACTTCGCTCGACACTCGCTCGACACCCGCTCGAGCGAGATACCCTGTTTTGCTTAGATTTAGGGTTTTCTTAGAATAGCAGTGGTGTTTCAAATGGGTAGAGTTATAGGTGAAAATAACTCATATGAATAAGAGAGAAACAAAAAGAAAGAAAACAATTTATATAAAGAATATGTTCCGTGTCATGACGGGGACGGCGATACGTAACGCCCGGATGATTGACACGAGACTCATCATAACGGGGACGGCGATACGTAACGCCCGGATGATTGATGAGTATGATTGATGAGTTAGTCACGTCATGACGGGGACGGCGATACGTAACGCCCGTATGACTGACGTGCCAACAGGGACGGCGATACGTAATGCCTGTCGTGATATAATAATATGTTCCGTGTCATGACGGGGACGGCGAGACGTAACGCCCGGACGATTGACACGAGACTCATCATAACGGGGACGGCGATACGTAACGCCCGGATGATTGATGAGTATGATTGATAAGTTAGTCACGTCATGACGGGGACGGCGATACGTAACGCCTGTATGACTGACATGCCGACAGGGACGGCGATACGTAACGCCTGTCGTGATATAATAATATGTTCCGTGTCATGACGGGGACGACGAGACGTAACGCCCGGACGATTGACACGAGACTCATCATAACGGGGACGGCGATACGTAACGCCCGGATGATTGATGAGTATGATTGATGAGTTAGTCACGTCATGACGGGGACGGCGATACGTAACGCCCGTATGACTGACGTGCCGACAGGGACGGCGATACGTAACGCCTGTCGTGATATAATAATATGTTCCGTGTCATGACGGGGACGGTGAGACGTAACGCCCGGACGATTGACACGAGACTCATCATAACGGGGACGGCGATACGTAACGCCCGGATGATTGATCAGTATGATTGATGAGTTAGTCACGTCATGACGGGGACGGCGATACGTAACGCCCGTATAACTGACGTGCCGACAGGGACGGCGATACGTAACGCCTGTCGTGATATAATAATATGTTCCGTGTCATGACGGGGACGGCGAGACGTAACGCCCGGACGATTGACACGAGACTCATCATAACGGGGACGGCGATACGTAACGCCCGGATGATTGATGAGTATGATTGATGAGTTAGTCACGTCATGACGGGGACGGCGATACGTAACGCCCGTATGACTGACGTGCCGACAGGGACGGCGATACGTAACGCCTGTCGAGATTTTGAAATAAAAGAAACTTATGAGGTCAATAAGTAAAGTGGAAAGTATAAGTATTAAGTATGTGATGATGGATATAGATAAGATCTAATTTTGTATGTGATGATGGGTCTAGCTAAGATCTAAGGTTGTATGTGATGATGGGTCTAGCTAAGATTTAAGTTCGTATAGTAAGATGGGTAATTGATGTGTATAAGTTCCATAAGGTATTCTTGTAAGTGATATGTTGATGAGTATGACTATGTATGGTGATAGTTGAGGTTATCTATGCTTTATTTCGTTAACTGTGTACTTACTGAGATTTCTTGTAAATCTCACTCTTTTATGTTTTATCTATTTTATCTATCATTCCTTATGGAATGATAGATGTTGTTGCAGGGATAGATAAATTGCATTGAGACCCGATCAGCACGGGAAATTCTGAGGTACCCTGAGGGTCCTATGGAATGCTCCTCTCCGGTTGAGATGATCTCATGTACGTGATCAAGTGAAGAAGTAAGAGTACTGGATGAGGGTAGGATATGAGTTTTTGTTTAGAGAAAACTAACTGGGTTATGTAAGAGTAAATACAGAATATTGTTGTAAATACAATGTTATGAGAAGTGTAATTATAGTATGCCATGTGGTCTATTGATGCGAGAGTTAGATCTCTTTGCTCATATTGGGAATTTACTTCTTCCAGCTGCGATCGGCATTGCATTTCATTAGTAAGTTTAGATGCATGCATGCTACTTTTTATGTTTACGTAGGATAAGTAGCCTTGTGTTGCTTGTCCGGATGCGTCGATTTGTGTTGTAATCAATGCGAAAAATCGGGGCGTGACAACTTGGCTAGCCTACACGCATGCCTTAACTCAGACCTTGACACGTAGCAGGCAACCATGGAGGTTACTGGCCGCATGCAGTCCATGCCCACAACCATGCGCGTTCCACAGCATACTCGCTTGCGTGTGCACCTGCGCCCCATCCCCTGTGCGCCCATACGCCACCTAGAGAGGCTAGTGGTGTGTCTTCATAGGCACACCATCCAACACGCGGCACCTGCCCATGCCTTGCAGGCAAGGCTAGCGGCATGTCCACAAGGCATTCCATCCAGCACATGGCTCTAGCTCATGGCTTGCAGAACAGGTCAATGGCATGCATGCCATCTAGCGCGCGGCATCAGCCCACGCCTTGTAGCCTCTAGTGCCCAGTCCACCAGCTTGGGCTATGCATGACTATCACTCCGGCACCCAGCCTGGGCCATGCAAGACCACCGCCCGAACCACTTGATTGGGCCACATCAAAGCAACGCAACATAGACCTGTGCCTACCACGAGGACCATGCATGGCACCCCGCCATGACCATAATTAGTTGGCCTTGTACAGTGCCATGTCACGCACATCATTAGATGCCACACAGACAGACAGCAGGCAGACTAGCCCGGCCATGGACCATGTGACCCACTAGCCCACCATGGGCTTAACATGCCATAGCCACCACTCCATTGGGCACCACCTATATTTTATTTATTTATTTATTTATTTATTTATTGGCATTTGGACGTGTTAGTAATTCTAGGTTTTCATTTCACATCTTTTGGCGAATTGAACACTTGAGTGCTTTTGAGAAAGAGTTAGGACAGCCACTCATTGTGGTTTGGATTATTCGGTGATTAGGCACTTGGGTTTCAAAGGGTGCAATTCGTGAATCCCTTTGGAGAGAAGCACACCATGCAATTCGTGAATCGGTGTTGTTTCACATCTATTTTCATTTATATTATTTTGAGGTATTGTTCATTTTCGGGTCCTTGGTGTTCTTGAGTTTATGTGTTAATTCTTGTGTTGATTGATTATTGTTTGAGTTGTGTCAAAGTGAGTGAGGCCGAATCTACACCACTCGTAGATTTGAGAATTGTGTGAGTTCGTTCTTGAGAGAGGTCTGAATTCCACCCCACTTGTGGAATTCAAAAACTACATTTGTGTATGAGTGTTTATGTGTTGCATCATTTGAAGTGTGGTTGGATTGTTATTGAAGTGTGTTGCCGAAATTCCAAGAGATGCATTAGTGAATTTTGGGTCTTGCATGTTCTTGAAGTGTTCTTAAATTTTCTTGAAGTTTCTTGGAGTTTCCCTTTTACCAAACAAAGTATTCGGCCAGCCCAAGCCCAAGACTTTCCATATCAAACCCCACAAGTTGCCTTACACACCCCACATCACCCAACCTTAGCCGACTATCCAATCCCCTAAATACTTACCATATTTCTCCACCCAAATCAAATATTCCACTTTCCATAATTAGCCTTGGTCAACTACTACAAGGCCCCCTATAGCCGGCCACTTAATCCCCCCACCATCCCAAGATCTTTCCAAAAACAACCAATCCCCCTTTCTATAACTAACATATTCGACCACCTCACAAATACCCTAGCCGAGTTTCTCATTTGCCACATCACTCAATCATATCTTTCATCCCTTATTTAAATAGTCAGTGAATCAATTAGTTGACTCAATCAAATATTCCCTCAATCCAATCAAATCCCAATCAAACCCAATCACCCATATTCGGCCACCAACATATCCCACAATTCCCTCCATCATCCAATCAATCAAGGAGATCCTTTCCCAAGTCTAACCCTAGTCGAAAACCACACTCTCTAACCCTAGCAATTTCGACAATCATCAACCCTAGCCAACCAAATATCGCTTAACACACTAAACCCCATTGTCGAACCCCTACTCTCACCATACTCGAGACAGCCTAGCTCAAACACTACCAAACCACACCATTCCCACAAGTCTCACCTTGCCCAATCCATCTTGTCACTTCCCAAGTGACCATTACCAATCAAGGAGCCACTCGGTCATTGCAAGGAGAGCAACAAGGCAAGGAGGACCCCTTAAGTGATTGGAAACTTGACTGAGGTCCCTATCAAGGTGGCCGGTGAGAAGGTAGGTTTTTGCACGACTCAAATTTGAAAGGTTTGGGTGATTGCTACAGTGCCGACTCAAATACAGTAGCTTCTCGAACCCTAGCAATACTGTTTGACTTCACATTGAGATTCTGAGTGGGGCGAATATCGAATGTGGGGGGAAAGATAAAAGGTGCGGGGGAAAATAAGGGAATGAATTTGTGCCTCATTAAAACCTTTTTCTCGGCGAAAATAAATTGTTGCTAAAACTAATATCACACACAAACACTTTTATGGCAAAATAAATTGCCAAAAGAATCACTACATTTGATGCAAAAAGCACGAGCGTCAAATATATGTGAAATATAAACGGCGACTTTAAAATCACCGCAAATATTGAGTTTACCCAGTGAAATCTTTTGAGGCGAATTAAAAATCATCGAGAAAAACGATTATTCTTGTAGTGACTATTATTAGTTATTATTTCGTCACCACACATGAAAACGAAAAAGCCATGAGGATATCACTTTGAAAGTGACAAAGATTAAGACAAACTAGCAAGTACAGATGTCTTATATATTGGCATTTCGATGATGTTATATATATATATATATAATATATACATATATATTTATATTGACACACGTACGCTAATATATTCTTCGACTTTCTGTCAAATTAGTTTCACAATTGTAATCATACTTAAGGACACTATTCTCAAGCTTGGAATG
The DNA here is from genome assembly GCA_036559045.1 of Platycarya longipes. NCBI lineage: Eukaryota > Viridiplantae > Streptophyta > Magnoliopsida > Fagales > Juglandaceae > Platycarya > Platycarya longipes. The sequence goes on along the minus strand of CM071793.1, from coordinate 29,774,943 downwards.
GCTTTTCAAATCAACAAAATGTCTATCCTTTGAATTTCTCACTCTTTCAACTCCAACAGTAGCTTTTAAAGAAAGAAAAAAAAAATTTAGAATTACAATCAGGTCGTATATTTAGATGAACTTGCATGCCAACAAACATATATTTTCTCAGTAAGAGGTTTTAAGTCTTTTAGGGTCATGAATCTTAAGAACCACTTTAAGAATTGTTTCAAGGTGTAAGTTCCATTTCTTACTCAAAATGATAGCAGCTTCCTAATAATCCACAATTTCTGACATGCCAAATTAATTGTAAGAGTTCTATTAAAACTCTATTCATATCTTAACGGATATAGACTAGCTTAAGTATTATTACATAATTAATAAGTCAAAAGGTTGTGTCTTTATATTTTTAACCATCATCACCCCCATGAGATTCATCACCATGGAGAGGGTGAAATTCCAAGAACTACACTTTTTGGTGATCATACTGATAAAATAACATCTACCACTTGATCACACATGAAAACGGTGATGATCCAGTTGAGTATTTACATTGGTACCGATATGAGTTGTCCACTACTCAACTCTCATTTGTATACCTTTGCAGGCCGACGTCGGAGAATGACAAGTCTCTAAGTGCGCATGTTTTAGTCATTACCTTATCTGACCGTATCACATGTGCTCCTACTAACTACATAAAAATGGTAAATTCATTTCACTAAAATATTTAATGAATGGCATAAATTCTCCATGACTTGATCCATAATCAACTTGCCTATCACAATTGACGACTTTAGCTGAATATATAACACATGTATCAACCTGCGTTGAATTTTCGTCAAGTACTTCCTCTAGAGACTATTCTCAAGACTTTCTCTAATCACCTTATCAGCAATTTTACACATGATCAACCAATTATTTAGTTAATAAATCTGCACTAAAATATTTTTAAGTACTTATCCTAAGGTCATTCCTGAGGTTTTTCTTAATTACCTTAGTAGTAACTTTACAAATTACCAAAATTTTATTTTAGTATTACCATAACTCCAATCATCTAGGTGTTTCCAGAATTTTCTGAATTATGCATGTCGACCATGAGATTATCTAGATTCTCTCAATCTCATTCTAGTCACATGTTCACTGAATTATTCTAAAGACAACCATTTGGTCATCAAATGTGCTACCATCTTGGCCAAGGAAATAAAATTAAACTTGACCTTTCATCTTTCCACTATATTTAAATATAAGGATAATGCACACCAATGTATTTCCCTTGGAACTTTGTGTTTCACTCTTAATAATGATATGGCAGACTGATTATCACAATACACATTAATTGGTTCAATGATATATCCAAACTTAAACTTTTTACAAAGCGCTTTATTCACACCGCATTACTCATTATAGTACTACAAGTAATATATTATGCTTCCATAGTAGACTTAGCAACACAGTCTTGTTTCTTACTTAATAAAGAAACAATTGTTCATCAAAATAGAAATATATCCGGTTATAGATTTTTTGTCATCCACACCACTTCTAAAATCAGCATCATTATAGACAATTAACTCTAGATCATTATTTTCAAAGCACAATTTCAAATGTTGATGCCTTGTAAATATATGAAAATACATTGCACAATTGCCAATATTCATTTCCTGGATTAGATTAATATCTACTTAATAATCCCACTGTATGACAAATATCTGGTCTAATATTTTTTATTGTATACATGAAACTTCCTACAGTTTGAGCATAGGGAATTTTAAACATTACACTTATTTCATCTCATCTTTGGGTAGATGTTTTAATTTAAAGTATGACCTTTGCAAACAAACGTACATAAGGATTTACAATTTTTCGTACCAAATCTTTTAAGTACTTTTTCTAGATATTTTTCTTGATTTAAGTACCATTACAACAAATGAGAGTTTTTCCTAGGAAGAGTTATGGTGGCTACAAATATGGTTTTCGTAGCAAATAGCTTTTTCCCACAAATTCATGTAATGAGAAAAGGTAGTTTTTCCCATGACAATTTAAACTTGTGGGAAAAAAGTAAGTTTCTCCCACAAGACCATTTGCGGGAAAACTAAAACATTTGAATCTCTCTACTTTTTTGCCACGATTTCTACTAGTAGGTTTTGCTCATTTATTGGTGGAAACTAATGCTTTTTTTGTGGAAAAATATATTTCCATAGGACAATCTTATGGGTAAAGGCCTTTTTCACATACTAATACCATCACAAAACATGTATCTTAATTTTCAATTCTTGCACAATGAGAAGACACTGCACATTACTAAATAACTTCCAATAATGCAAATCACAAAAAACAACATTCAAAGAAAAGATTATTTTTTAAATTACTATGAATTTTTCATAAATAACTACATTCCAATATGTCCCAAGTCAACCATATACAAGAAAATACATCTTGTTTTTACATGTGGGAAATACAATAGGGAATCCTACATGAAAAATACATTGCAAACCATTATAACATATATTGCATGTAACTACTATAGGATTACACATTCATAGCACTAGACACATAGTTTTAAGGAATTCCCTTTTGCCGAGACAAGCTCCAATTCATCTCCCCACAGTCTGAAACTAAATTGCCTCTTCATCCACACATATTAGGGGCTGTGTGGTATCTGGAAAAAATAAAAACATATATTAATTAGCTTTTTTGACCAATTTCTATAATACTAGGACACACACACACACTTCATTCAATAATCAAAATTCAAATAATAAATGTCCAAATATATTGAATTACCTTCATACACCTTATACTTACTAGCATCCTCATGCAAAGAGCCCCCAACACATACACAAGTGTACTTAACAACCCACACAAATTTCTGAGAGATAATAGAAGGGGGTTAAAAATCTTCCAAGCTTTTACTTTTGTAGTCAAATTCTCAGAAATAGCTACAGAAAAAGGAGTCAGATTTCACCTGAAGACACTTCAAGTCTTAAAGGGGCATATATAAATGAATTAGATAAATCATCTCCATAAAGAAATTAAGTTGCAAACCTAACTGGGTTTAGTGAATGAACTACATAGATATAAAACCTCACAACATGACCACATACCAAGAATATACCTTTCTTAATGGCTATATGGCATACCTTAAGAACAGAGTAACTTGATCATTGATTCATGATTACAAACTATAAATAATATATAAGCTAATCATACAAATGAATGGTGATTACAATCTCACATTGTATTTTGCTAACCAGATTCAATAGCAGCTTCGTTAATATCTGTAGTACAAAAAACAAAAAACTAAAAAGTCTACTTCTAAGTACAAATAGGGTGGTGAAATTCCAATAGCTGGGTTGGTGTTCCTTTCATAATGGTTGTATGGCATACCTTAACAACAAAGTAACTTGATCATTGATTCATGATTATACAAACTATAAATAATATATAAGCTAATCATACAAATGAATGGTGATTACAAGCTCACGTTGTATTTTGCTAACCAGATTCCGTGCTTTCTCAGCACGTTTTAGATTTTTATGTGCTCCTCTTCCAATGCTATATCAATTTTTATCTTGAACAAATATGCAAAAATTGACATTTCCAACAACAATATAGTCCACATATTGATCTATAGTTTTTTACAAGCATAAACTTGTTAATTCAATTAGCACAATCATCACAAACAATACTTTAGTAATATTAGAATGCCAACAGTATACTTCACACTTACAAAAAAAAAATATTATACTTCACTTACAACTCTCATTCAATACCCACACAACACTTACTGATTCTTAATTCATCATAACTAACATATTCAATATATATAACTCTATAGATATCAATTATCTTACATATCAAACACAATCACATATGTTTCTCCTCTATCTTCTACAACAAGACAATCAAAATACTACATATCAATGAATATAAATCTGTCTAAGCAATCAATACCAAGCTATTCCTGTCCATTTACTCTAAAACAAATCGCTTAAGACATAAAGGTAGGGTTTACCATACTTAAGGGCTTCGACAACGGAGGAAAGTGTGTAGGAGGTGCTGCTGTGTTCATGGATTACTTGTGGTGATGCGGTATCGTGTCTAGAGGAAGCGATGGTGGCTCACGACGACAGGTTTTGGACAGCGGCAGAGAACATGCCAGCAGCTGAGAACTCATGAGGAAGAGGCCCAGAATTTGGGAAGGAGAGAGGGAGAGCTGGGGAGGTTCGGAGGAGGAGGTCTGGCGTACTCTTGTGCGGCGACGCAAGGCTGAGCTAAGGTGGAGCTAGGTGGTGCGTAGGTAAGGTCCGAGAGGGTAAGAGAGTTGCGGGGAGGGAGCGGCCTTGGGGTTCGGTGTAAGGCTAGGAGAGAAAGATGTAGTGGCACTGGTAGACCTGAAGTGGCGACTCCGTGGTCATAGTGTTGGCGCGCGGTGGTTGGTCGACTTGAGAGAATAAAGAGACACAGAGGAGAAAGGAAACATGAGTGTCGGCCAGAGGGGAAGAGAGAGTGGGAATGGGGCAACTAAGGGTTTTTCCCTCTATATATTTAATTTCTATTGTTAGATCTAGGTTTTTGATCTAACGATAGATATTAAATCTATAAATATACTAAATAAAAATAGATAATTAAAATTATGAATACAATATAAATAATTTAAAATCAACTTTAAATACTAAAACTAATATTATTCCATCATGAAATAAAATAATACTAAGTTTACTAAATATTTTAAAGAGATAAAATTAACTAAGTAAATAAAATCTTCAACATTAAGTAAAATAGTGAATATTATATAATATTTGGAAATAATTAAAAATTATTTAAATAAAATAATTTCCTTAATCTAAATAATTTTGGTGTTTTAAAATATAAGAAGGCTTCTTTAAAAACTGTGCTTAGTTCTATAATACTAAAAATTATCCTATTACAATAATTTTATACATTTAACATTTTTAAAATATTCTAAAACACTTGATTTAATTTAAAATCATCTGTAAGATTTTAAAAAAAATATTACTTTGAGATTTTCGTGAGAAAATGTGATTATTTATTTGCAGCGACACGATTTCGTGGAAAAAAATGTCGCGTTAGCCACGATTTCCAAATCGTGGATTGTGAATCATGGCAAAAGTGCATACTTTTTTCCACGAACGAGATTTGTCAAGAAATGTAAGTATTTTCCATCAACCCGTGTCGTGGGAAAAGAAATTATGGGAAAAAGCCAATTTTGTTGTAATGAGTATTATACATTTGAATATCTATCTCTAGAAATTCTTGTGCTAAGAACATAGACAGCTTCACCACATCTTTCATTTCAAATTTAGATTTCAATAAATCTTTGTTTCGTTTGCCATATCTAGACAATTACCCACTAATAAAATATCAACAATATGTAATGATAATAATGTTAATTTAATCATTTTTTTCATATGTACACATAATGATTTAATGGACTCATTTCATATCCTGTTTCCAAAATGGTTTGGTAAAACTTCAAGTACCACTATTTTGAAAATTGCTTCAATCCATAAAGTGACTTTTTCAATTTGTAGACCTTCTTTTCATGTTCTTGAATTTGGAATCTGTCTAGTTAAATCATAAAGATATTCTTTTTTAATTCACTATTGACAAAAGCCATCTTTACATCAAGCTAAGGTAATTCCAAATTCCTCTGGGCAACAATGAACATGATGATCCTTATGAATGTGAATCTTAATACAAGCGAATATGTATCCACAAAGTCTACACCTGGTTGTTGAGTATATCCCTTAATCACTAACCTTACTTTGTATCTTTCCAGACTACCATCAATTTTAAACTTTCTTCTAAAAACTCATTTACAATCAATAGTTTTCTATCTTTTGGAAGATCAATTAACTCTCAAACATTATTTTTGTTTATTGATTCAATTTCATCTTTCATGGCCTTAAGTCGTTATTTGAATCAATACTATTGATTGCCTCAGAAAACACTTAAGATCATTTTCTAAACTTTTTTAAACTAGTATTTAGAGTATAATGATCTTGAAATAACATAGATGGTCCTCTGAATCTTTTACTCCCATTGTCCTCAACATCAATACCTGAAAATTGATTTTCAATTTTTTTTTTATTATTTAGTATTTGGATAACATCATAAATTATATTGTCATATTATGTACTAGAGATTTGTTGAATTTCTAAATCATTTATTAAATCTATCTGATCAATTGGAATAATAAGACTTTTAATTTCCAAGAAAACAACATATTTACTTTCAATCAATCCCTTTTCGAAATGATAAAATTTGTAACCACTTACATTTTCTAGATACCTAATGAACCTACATTTCTAGATTTTACTTTTTAATTTATCTCTTAATGGCCTTGGGATGAGCAATAGTACCTTACAACCCTAGAATTTGAATTTGCTTTGATCCGATTTATGTCTCGTCTATAACTCGTAAGGTGTAAGAGGTTTTGCTTTAGTTTTAACTTTATTTAACATGTATGTAGCAGTCGATAATGCTTCACCCCAAAAATGTGTTGGTAAATCAACCTATGCCATCATTAATCGCACCATATGCAACAAAGTCTTACTTCTCCTTTTTGCAATGCCATTCTGTTGAGGTTTATACGGCATTGTATAAATATGTTTTATACCATTTTGTTTGCAAAAATCTTCAAAAGGTGCAAACTCATCTCCTTTATCACTATTCAAACCTTAATGGGCCTACCCAACTAAGTTTCTACTTCTATTTTATATTCTTTAAATTTCTCAATTACATCAAATTTATGTTTAAGTAGATATGTCCATATCTTAAATAGTCATCAGTGAAAATAACAAAATACTCTATTCCTCTATGTGTTTTTATTTTAAAAGGTCTGCAAATATCTGAATGTGATGTCATTTTATTTCATTTTTATTATGTGTTAATGAAATAACAATATGATCCCAAGTTGAAGAAAGACTATTTAGTATGTTGTAACTTACATTTTATCAGTAAGACGATGGCTAACATCATGTAATTCTTTTGTAATCAACTCTATTTGAAGAACATGATTGCTAATATCATCATTCTCTTTCATGCAAGTGCGGTCATACTTATCCAATAACAATTGTATATAAATATCCGACCTTAAACCATACTTTGCCTCAACTGCATTCATAGTTTCTTTAGTAGTTTCATAGTTTTCAAATAAAGGAATAATGTGATCATTTACACAATGCAAAATTAAAACTTTTGCCCATACATTGTGTTCTTCCCATTTATCTTTATTTGAAACATTGCTCCCACTTTATTTATGTCATTTTCTACAATTTCTGATGACTTAGGTATTGTTAATGTATATAATTCTTTTTTTCATGGGTTAGAAAAAATTATATGCCTTTTCTAAGCACGAAAATTTATTCCATTTAGTTTTTCTATTCCATTTGGTTTTTCTTTGGTGCCATAAATAATAAGGCTTAAAAAATTAACAACAATAATGTAAAAATAATACTAAAAAATGTGTATTAGTTAAATACAATAATTCAAATGTGAAAAATTAAAATTATTACAAATTTAATAATAACCCTTGATTTTAAACCAATAAGGCAATCTTGAAATTCTCCTATATTTTGATTAAGGAGAATAATAAAAGTGACGCCCCGATCAGGAATTTCCACAACCTTTCTTTGAAACTTCTCCTCTTTCAAAGAATTTTTGGTGATGACTTCGTCCAAAAAAGTATTTTATTATGATTTGACAAGAAATTTGGAGCACAACAAATTTTGAACAGACCATATTGGGCTTGAAATGGCTTTGAATGGCCCGAAATAGTGATTCTGGTATGAACTGGTTTAAAAAATCGAGTAAATCGATTAAGCCGGTTCAAGCCGGTCTCAAAAGCTGATCGGTGGTCAATGGCTCGGTCAACACAGTAAATGGCTCAGTCAACCCAGCCAATGGCTCAATTAACGGCTTGATATTTGGCTCGGTTCCCGATTTGGCTCGGCTTAGGCAAAACGACACCATTTGGAGTCAATGGTCGCGTCGCTTTTGAACCGAAAATGGCAATGCTGTTTAGCTCTATTGGGCTAAAGGACGCGTCGTTTAGCTCAAACGGTACACAACCCTTGGCCAAAATGACACTGTTGTTTGGTTTGACAAGGCTAAACGGCGTGTCATTTAACGGCAAATTTTGAATTGGTGCTAAACGACGTGTTATTTAGCAATGCCAGTTTTAAACTTCGACTAAACAACCTGTCGTTTTGTCCAGGCAGATTCAATTTTTCTATTACTTCACGTGGAACACTTCTAGAATGTAAAAAATTTTTGTTGTCACTTCCATCCACTGATTTAGTCACCAGAGTTGCAGATTCCAACGTACTTATGTGATCCATGAAGTCTGATAGCGGTGAGAAACTCTAACGAGCCCTCAAAATAGTGACAATGGGTAATAGAAAATAGGAAAAAAAAAATACTATTTTCTCCCACTATAATGGAAAATGGATCAAAGTAATAGCAATTTACCAAGTTTTGTAGATTCCCAGTATACTCTAACCCTCCTACCGTAACTTGATAAAGTTACTCCCTTGGATTTTCAAGCCTTCGAAAATGGTTATAGCATGCAAGTGTGGTTGCCAAACTGAGCACTTGTCTATGAATCATCTTCTCTAGGCACAAAAAAATTTCTTCTGACATAACCACGCTCTAATACCACTATAGGAAAATCAAGAATAAGAAGAAACTTAAATGGTGACAATCTCGTGAGAGTATTTGTTCCACAAGTTGGTGATGACAAAAGGAAAAAAGTGAGTTAATGATTTGTGCACTAGTAACCTCTAATTATAGGCAATCATGCACCCATTGGCATAGGTCACAACCATTAATGTCTCAATGGTTGGTAAGTGACAAATCCTTAGAAAATGGCACAACCTTTTGATTTAATCAAAATATTATGTCTTTTGACACTTTACAAAAGATACAACTTTTTTTTTTTAAGGGAAATATTCATTCATAATTTATTCATAAGTTAAGTCATTACAGAGACATACTTATCAAAAGCAATACATTCCCTAAGTACACTTGGGCTTTCTTCAATCCATACAAGTTCTTCATCACATTGGAGACCTAACTTTGCTAAAATATGGGCTGCTTGATTGCCTTCACGCCTTACATGTTGAATCCTTCTGTGCATGGCATATTGAAAAGTTTATTTGAGGTTCTCCATAATTGGACATACCACTGGTTGTTTTCCTCAGAACTGAACTGTTAATAGCATTAACCAAAATAAGTGAATCACCCTCAAGCACAACTTTCTAAAACCCAATTCAATACAAATCTCATTTGCTCTTTCTAAAGCCAACACTTCAGCTTGTATCGCACTTAAAATAAAGTTTCTGGTCTAAATAGCAGCTGCAAGCACTTCTCCTTCATAATCTCTAAAAATACAGCCACCACTCATCTTGCCGGTAGTTTCGACATACATTGCATCCTAGTTGGCCTTAATCCATTCCTCTGCTGGTCTCTTCCACTGTGCCCTACTTCAAACAGCCCCCTGAGTCTGAGTAATAGCCTAATGGAAATTTGCAGTCTCAGTCTCAACTCTATGCCATATAATAATTGGAGCCTTAAAAACCTTTTCAAACACCCAACTGTTACGTCTAAACCACAATTTCCTAAAATTAAAGCTACCGTTTCTAACTAATAAGTACACAGTTTCTCCACCAGACATTCCCAAACGGTAAAAAAATAAAGTTCTTACTATTAGTATAAAATAATAGTAAAATTAATTAAAATAATTAATTAACTGAAAATATTTTAAGTAATTTTCTTAATATTTTATGTAATGTAAAATAATTTTTATATTATATATAATATTTTATACATTAGTATATAAATTAATTACAATTTATTTTTTGTGGCTTACTACTAATAGTCTAATACTATATTTATTAGTAATATACTTTAAATCTATATATAAATTACTATACTAAATAATTACATAAAAAATAATAATATAGTAATACTAATACTAATGCTATCACTATCAATAATATAGTTATAAAAAATTAAACTTACTAACAAATACTAATATATATACTAATAGTCTAACAAACTAATATACTAATTTAAATTAGAAAATTGGAACCAGTACTTCCTATTCTGCGGGATAACCAGTGCGTAATCAGTTTAAAAAATACAAAACCGATCGTACCAGTTACACCCCTATCATCTTCCTCATAAGCAAGCTTCCCTCAAATTCTCCTACACTTTTCAAAATTTTCATCTCCTTCCTTGAGAGAAATTGAGAGCATTTTTAAGAGAGAAAAAGTTTAGGTGCTTTACTTCTTGGATCGGCAACTTTGTAAGCATTTTCCTAATCCAAACCTCTTGTATTTTTATCAAGCAATGATTTTTGGATTATTGGAAGAGTGTTGATTAAATTTTATTGGTAGCCTTAAAGTTGGATGATAGTATAATGTGATATGGGGTTTAATTTGAATGAATGTTGTTAAGCCTTGGAAGTTTCTGTTGTTTTATTGGAAAGTCTTGAAAATTTCAGTGTTAGTAATGACTTGACTTTTATACAAGTTAATGGTCTAATTTATGGCATATAAGGTCTCAATAAAATAGATTTTCATGATCCTTGAAGTGTTAAAAGTGAAAACCCCCAACATGAGATTGTTGTTTAGTCTGTCATTTTAGCCTTATGAATGAAATCCATGGTTTTTATTTTTGAACTCTTGTTCTTAAAGCAATTGGATTTTAAAGCTTTCTGTTGTGCATATGCCAAAGAAAGTGATTACTAAGCTGAATAGTCTCTTAATATTTTTTTTGGGCGAGTAGGAAGGTAAGAAGAAGCGTAAATGGAGTGCTTGGAAAAAGCTCTATTTGCTAGTGGAGGAGGGGGCTATGGGTATTCAGGATATTGGAAAGGTTCAAAAGGCTTTGTTTATGAAGTTCTGATGTTACCTTGGGCGAGATTCTTCCTGGCCAAATATGTGAAGCAAAATCATGTTACCTTGAATTTAGAGAGTTGGCATGGGTCATAATTTCGGAATAATATTGTGAAAGCAATGGTTATTCAAAATTCTCGCTGGAAGGTCAGGGAGGGGAAAATTTCCTTTTGGTATGATAAGTTTATGACTGATACATTAGCTAGTGATATCATAGCTTTTATGCGGGTGTTAAGAACTCTCATGATGTTCTCATTTGTCTTCCTAACAAACGTGGAGAATTTTCGATTAAATCTACTTGGAAAGTAATTCGGGTGAAGCTCTCCAAATTAGACTGGGCTAAATGGGTTTGGAACAAATGGTTGCCTAGTAAAATTTCGATTTGCATGTAGAAAGCCTAATTTAATTGCCTGAATGTTGATGAGCATATAAGAAGGATTGGTATTCCTATTGTTTCTTGTTGCAATTGTTGTTCTAATGGATAGTTCAAAGACCTTGACCATGTATTAGGCGGTGGTGACTTTGCGAAGACAATGTGGAAAAAAGTGTCAGTTGAAATGGGTGTCCCTTTTTGGACCATCAAGGCTAGCGTGAAAGTATTTCTACGTGATTTTGGCATGCTAATCGCCAATTCCATGTGGAGATTTTGACTGGTTTAATTCCATCAATTATTGTTTGGAGACTATGGCAATGCAGCCGTGCAAGGATGGTGGATAAACTAGAATCTCTAAGAGAGGTTTGGCATTTCATTAAATATTAAGTGCAAGTTCTTACAAGTAGTATCTCCAAAGTTTGCAAATTGAAAACTGGGGATACTCAGTTACTTTCTCGTCTTAAAGTGCCTTTTGTGGAGTCGAGGAAGAGTCATGTGCAAGAAGTCCAATGGGCTAAGCCTTTGCATGGTCGTGTTAAAGTTAATGTGGATGGTAGCAGCCTTGGCAACATGGGAGAAGGAGGAGGGGGAGGTGTCATCCGGGATAGTTCTGGGAATTTGATAGCAGCTTTTTCTAAAGCTTTTGGATATTGCACTAATAATAAGGCTGATTCGAGTTGTGCTCGAACGTTTAATTATGTGCAAAAGACTAGGATGTGTGTCTATGGATGTTGAATGTGACTCAAAAGTGGTGGTTTCATGGCTCCCTGATAAGAAATGCAACTTTGGTACCTATGGGATTTTTGGGATCAAATTGTGGAGCTGACAAGCGGGATGGATTTTACTTGTCATCATTGTTTTAGAGAAGGAAATTCAATTGCCGATTTTTGGAAAAAAACTGGTGCTCTTGGGGACAATATGATGTATGATGATGTCTAGTTTTTTTTTCCAAGGGGGCTTAGAGGATTGTATTGTATGGATAAGCTGGGTTTGGCTAGTCTTCAGATTTCTTAAGTAGAAGGATGAGTGTGTTTGCAGATCTTGTGCATTCTTGTAGTTTGTTTGTAGAGGCTCTCTTGATTGTGGAAGTCTTTTATTTTTTGGAAACACTGTTTCTGTTGAGGTTTAGTTTTCTAAAGAAATTGGAGCCAAGGCGTTACTCTGATTTTTTTTTTTTTTAGATTTATTGTACACGGGTTACCCCCATGTTTTTATTTTCATCTTGTGGCTTATTTATATAGGATTATTTAGATGTGTTTTCTTGTTTATTTAGTGATTGTATAGAATGTTTTATTTTGGTTTTTTGGTTTCATTGTTTAGTGTTGGGGTGATTTTTTATTTCTCTTATATGTAATATCCCAAGTATTTGGCATGTAATCATGGTATTTCGCTACTACAAGTAAGGGTTTTAGCAATAAAATTAGGGTATGGGTCACTATTGGACATGTGGTCCTGACTTTTCATTAAAAAAAAAAAAAAAGCTTTATGACTTAGGTTTTGTTAAACTATTGATGAACATGCAAAGAGTATGTTTTTATGTATAGCTCGGAGTAATGTTAGTCAATGGTTTCTTCGGTGTTATTATTTGTTAGATATATTGAATATGATGCTTAGATCAAGTTAGAACTTGAGTTTGAGATATATGGATGTGTTATTTCAAAATATTATGCATGAAAATTAAGGATTTGGTCTCTATGTTTAAATCCAATGCATTCTAGGCTTGTTCATCCAGACTAAGTTTCGATTCTTTCATCCGGGCCAGAACCCACTTTTAACAAACTCGGGTAAATTTGGACCGGGTATCGGATTTCAAAATCCAGAACTTGGGGTTTTTTAAAAAAAATATTAAATATACCAATACGGCGTTGCTTTCCATTATGTGATAAAATCTCCCCCCCTCCCCCAAGAGTATCACTCTCTCTCCGTCGTCTAGTCTCTATCATTCTTAGAAACACTATTTAACTTGTTCGGTACTCTCTCTCTCTCTTCCCTATAACTGCGTGAGGATTAGGAATGGATTCTTGAAGGAAAAAAAACCCAAGTTGATTCTAGGGTTCTCTTGAGCAGATCTAGGTTAGGTTGCATGTTCACTTCTTCGATTGAGGTTTTTTTATGATTTCTTATCATTTTGATGAACCTTGTCTGTTTTTTATTTTTCTCTGAGCTCATATTTGGTATTTTATAATTTGCTATCAAATTATTGTTGTTATTTCCAACCAAATTAAAACCTTAAATAACTGTACATGTTGCTTATTTAGTATGTATGTACTCCTCAATTTATAATGGGATGCATTATCCTACACACCCTGCTTAGAGCAAATAACAAGATATATATATATATATATATATAAAGTTGGGGAAAGCGAAAGATCATATCAGAGCTTTAGAAGATGATTCAACAGTTAAATGGTCAAAACTATTCCAAAAAACAAAGCCAATTTTTTTAGTTATATGATTCATAATTTATGAGACTTTTCTTTATTTTAAAGCATGCGTACTAGAAGTTAGAGAAAACATATGAGGTCCAGCCATTTATTGAAATGGTAGTCATAAAAAGACAATAAAAAGAAATAAGAACAATAACAAAGAGAAGAAATCAAACAGAAAATAATACATCAGCTAGTACCATACTTAATGTGACTCTCTCAATTTACGTCTAGGATTTAACCTAAGTTAAGATGTCAGGATAAGTAATACTAAGCTACTCACTCTCATACGTATCAAGATCTTAATAAATAAAATATAGGAATTTTATTATACACAGCAAATAAGGTCAAGTATAAAAATTTCTAAAGATCATATATGGCAAATTTTAACTTCCAACTTTCGCATTCTCCTTTTATTCGTCAGACATTGTACTGTTATAAATACATGCCCAAAATAGTTATCAGCGTTAACAAAATAATAATACATATCAATAGACCATTCTTATGGTCACTTGGGTTCCTTCTTCACTTCGGGAAATTCTTTCCTATAACGGAACATATCCAAACTAAGACAACGGTCTTGCTAAAGATATTGTCCCTGTAGTGTCGAATAAACTCCACATATAGATAGGGAACCATCCAATCCCAAAGTCAAATAGTAACCTATACGCTGCTCCTCCTCAGCAAAAGCAAGGGCACTGTGATACCACAACTCCATTGGCTGATCATATATAGAAAGTCACAGGGACGCAAAAGTGAAATCTACATAAGGACTATGTTTAAAGAGTCCCTTAGGACTCTTCGGAGTCTCATGCATCATCGGGGCTTTCCCCCTGTTGGCCATCACATCCTGTATATAATTTATACATACAATAAAGAAATATAAAATCACAAAAGAGTGAAATTTTCTTAAAAATCTCAGTAAGTATATAATTAGCTTAATAAAGCATAGACACGGCCATCATTAATCTTCTAAAGAAAAGAAACTAACAAAACATGATCAAAAACATGTTTCATATGATTTATCCATAACCTACACAGGTTTACTCTCTTATGACATTTTATGTTCCTTTTTCTTAACAATCAATACATTCTTAAAAACTTATTCAATTATTATCCTCAATGGGCGTTACGTATTGTCGTCCCCATCGCAGATTACTCTTTTATAGCATATTTATTTCTTATCCCTGATGGGCGTTATGTATCGTCGTTCCCATCGCATATAATTCATCAATTACCCAGGTGTTACGTATCGTCGTCTCCGTTATGATGAGTCTCATGTCAATCTTCTGGGTGTTACGTCTTGCTGTCCCCGTCTTGACACGGAACATACGTAACATAGCGGGCGTTACGTCTCGCCGTCCCCATGATGATACATAACAATCTTATCATACGATAGGCGTTACGTATCGCCGTCCCTGTCGGCACATCAGTCATCCAGGCATTACGTCTCGCCTTCCCCATCACGACGTGACTAACTTATCAATCTCATAATCTTAGTAATGTTTCTCAAGTACATGTTGTACCACTTTTCTTAAATCTCACCACATACTAGAATATGCATACACTCTTAAATTATCACATGCTCATATATATATGTATCTTAAATTTTGTAAAGTGTTTTACACAAGCTAAATACTTTCATAGCACATATAATTTTTTCTTATTTCAGTGTCCACTTTTATTCTAACAAAAGTCTTGAATTTCAGCAAAACAGAGTATCTCGCTCGAGCGAGAATCGAGCGAAGTCTCGAGTTGGAACTCACTCGAGCAGAGTATCAAACGAACATTAAGCAAACTGTGTATCTCGCTCGAGCAAAATATCGAGCGAGATTCAAGCGAGTTCTTGGGTTAGAACTCGCTCGAGTAGAACATTGAGCGAGTGTCGAGCGAAGTTTCGGGTTGCACTTCGCTCAAGCCAAACATCTAGTGAGGGTTTACAGTTGTCTTCGCTCGATCCTTCGGTCAAGCGAGGGTCGAGCGAAGTTACAGAGTATGGAGTTTTTCAATTCAAAACTCGCAATCTTTTCACATAAACTTGATTTTTACTTATTATAACATAGTTTTAGGTTCTTCTAACTTCATTTAACACATTCCCATTAACAAACCACTTCAAACAACACTTAGATTTATTATAACACTTTAACAAGAATATAAGGGTTCAATACCAATATGTATAGTCCAACCATTTAAATAAACCATCTCCATACTAAAGTTAAGCTAGAATATGAACCTACACACTCGAAAAATCTGGTTGAAGATGATCAAACCAAATCTTTACAAGCTTTATCCTTAAAACACTTACTAAACTCACTTAGGATGTATATGGAGGTTAAGGGACTAGAGAAGGGTTTTCTTTGGTTTCCTTCAAAGGATTACATGCTATGCTTCCCAAAGAGAGTTAGAAGACTCCCAAATATCTATTTATAAGGGCAGTGGTCGACTCATATGAAGGAAAGAAGAGGGGCAACTTGGTAAAGACAATAGGTTTCTGGTTTGCATGTGATAAGGTGTCCCTCCTAAACTTTTTTTCATGATTAAACTAAATCTCCAAAAATTTTAGGCTTTGCAGCTGAAATGATCATCCAATAATCAGTATTTGAGATATTTTTGCAAACCATTTGATCAATGGTTGGGGTAGAAGCTTATGAGATAAGGGATGAAGTGGCATCTCACCGAACCATGCATGCATCTCCCTTTCCAGCCTTCATCTGGTTAGCCACGCCCCTTAGCCTTCCCCCCATTTAATTACTTGCTAACCTTCTTAAGACTCTAATTAACAAGTTCTAGAAGGACCCTTCCTGATTTAGTTAGGATAGAACCCCATTTGGATCCATATTCTCCAACTCGAATTCTATTTAAGCTCAGTCCAAAGTTATTTACTTGCTCCTGAAATAAGTCATTGATACTATCCAAATATTAGAAAACTCATAAAATAAAAGTTTTATATCTATCTCTTAGGATTCTATACGAATTAGAATAACCTCATTTGAACCTCATATGAGTAACTTATGCTTATTACACTAAAACTCGGCAGTTTAATCCGAGAATGAGCACCAAGTGTTTGATATTTGGTTCTATCACTTCCTCTTGCATTTACACCCTAATTTTTGAGAATTCAACTCCTTATGAGTTTAAAATGAATTTCTCTAGTTGATACCTTGTTCCAAATCTCAAAGATTTCTCCATAATATTTTTTTTTTAATACATGATCTCACTTATTCTATACCCAATACTCTCATTTAAGTCTCCAACTCTATTTTCCTAGAAAATATGCCCAATATATATTCTTTTAAAGAAATCCAAATAAAACTTTATCTTAGAAATTTCGGGATATTACACTTAAAGCATGTAAATAGGAGTATTGGACTTTTTTTATAGGCAGATTAGGGAACAATGTTTATAATGTGCTTCAGCTTCATTTTTTTAATATAAGAAACTTTTTGTTTTTGTTTTGATCTTAACTTTTTGTATAAAATTTGTAAACCAAGTAGAATTTAAAACTGGAATCGTTGAGAAAGAATGGGGAAGGTATGTTAACATATTATTCAAGAATTATGTTGTGATCCTCATCTCATATGAACATATATGGGAAAAAAGAGATTATGTTGCTGAGCTATAAAGATGCCATTTCATTTAGCCCAAAAGGTTTCTTAGAAGATACAATGAAATGACTAATTTTGTGAGACACATAAATGCTTCCTTTGTTTTTTGTTTTTGTGAGTGATTCAAACCAATATGTTTGATTAAATTATGGACTTGTATTATTTGCAAAAAATATGCAGATTTGTAGATGTTTTTTTACTCAATTATCTAGTTTGATTTGTTTCTTGTGTTTTGTTACTCAATAATAGATGGAAAAAGATTCTGAGTTGTAATGTCGGTACAACTCAAGGGTTGGTGGTAACTTTTCTTCTCTTCCAGTAGATGTGGAGGAGCATGTAAGTTTTCTAACCCCTTCATCCACATATACATAACAAATTATCCGTTCCATTCCACTTTTACCCAAAAAATTCAGGAAAATACCTAAACCAACCAGTAGCTTAGGAACACTTTTTGAAAGTTCAACCTATTAACCTTGATGACCCAAAAGCTCAGCGAGCTTAGCGTGATCATTGTGGCAAGCAATTTATTTGTCACTACAAGAATTGCAATTCTTATATGGATCAGCACCTTTATAATACATGTGAAAATTCCCCTATTTTGCTTAAACATTCTAGAAAAAGCAAATTCTCTAGTGGTAATAGAGATGCGGAGGGAAGTGTATGTAACCCACAAGGTCTAATGAAGTATGATGCTGAAAAATTTAGAGTGTCTATCGCTAAATTTTTATTATGTGTGAATTGCCTTTTAGGCTAGTGGAGCACAAATGACTTATTGAGTACGTGGCTGATCTAGAGTCTCAATTTATTTTACCATCCCAAATCACTCTAAAAACATATAATATTAAGTTGTATGACAAAGAGAACATATAGCTTAAAAAATTATTAGATGGTCAAAGAATTTATCTAACCACTGATACCTAGACTTCGGTGCAAAATATGAACTACATGTGCATTATTGCATATTTTATTGATTGCAATTAGAGATTGCATAAGAAAATAATAAAGTTTTGTCAAGCTTCCAACAATAGGGGCGGAACTATTGGAAGGGTGTTAGAGGGCTTACATGATTGGGAGATTAATAAAATTTTAACCATCACAATTGATAATGCCTCTCTAATGATGTTGGTGTTAATTACATGAGAAGGATAAATGATAGTGATTGTACCGTATTGGATGGTGAGTTCCTTCACATGTGGTGTGCTTCACATATATTGAATTTGATTGTTAATGACAATTTGAGAGAGGTTTATGAGTTCATAACATCGATTGGACTTGCCTGTAAGCCTGCAAGGAATCCATAATGTATTCCATGTATCGTCTTTAAAGAAAAGTTTTGGTGAAGGACCTATGACGATAATGGACTCGAGCAATATTGAGTTACGTCCCAACTTGGCCTATGAGGAATGGCCAACCCAGATCGACGATCGCAAAGAGCAGGAATTGAGGAATCGAAAATTTTATTAGTAAAGGTGTTGTGAAACAACCCCGCTTTTCAAGAAGCAACGTGGGAACGTGAGGACGATATGAGAGCCAAATACCCCCATCTATTTGTAAATTAGTGATGTGCTTGTTGTTTTCTTTTTTGAACTTAGTTATGATGTATGAACACATGTATGTAAATATTTTATATGTGGGTGTCTTAATTGTTTATTGTTTGCTAAGACTTGACTACTATAGTAACTTGTGAAACTTTAACCAAGACATGGCACGAAATAGGAGGAACCCACGCATGTCAGTGGCCACAATAGCCCAATTAAGAGAGAGAAGAGAAAACTGGCAAAGGATATTACATAGAAAGCATAGAAGGATGAGGGTACAAAGACTAAAAATTTTAGATTATTTTGAGAGACACCGCACCCACCTTATGGATGTGAATCGTGAAGGAGCGCCTGTTTTTCGTCGCGTTAGACCACATGAAAAGCGACAGCCACCTAGAAAATGGATTAGAGCAGAAAGAAAACAATTAAAGAAATTGATTCGAGGTGAGATAAGCGAGCATAATGGAGAGCCACTGGATTTTTCCGAGACCTCAAATGATCGTATAAGATAGCGGGAAGAAGGAATACCCCGGATAGATACCGAGGAGGAAATTATGTATAAGTTGAACGAAATGAGGACGAACATGTACTACGACCCGGATGTAGATGCCATATTTATTTTTCTCAAGATTCAGTGACAGAAGAGGAAGAGGTACCATCTTATTCGTCGACAGAGGAGTCCACCGCCACGAGTGTTAGAGGTATATTAATTTTATTAACATCTCTATATCATAAACTGATTTCGAGGACAAAATCTTCTTTTTAGTGGGGAAGGATGTGACGACCCGAGATTTTCAATTCGTATTAGTTAATTGAATATTTATTTTGATTAAGTGGTTAATTAATTAATTAGATTAATGATATGGAAGGTAAGGAAAGAGGGCATAGGCTTAAGATTATGGCCTTGAAGGTTAGAATGAGTTATTGGGCCTAGGAAGGAATAGCAAGCCCACAAGCCCATGAGATTGACCCATGACCCACCAAACTCACACATGGGATACTTGTCACCCATAGGAAAACCCTAGTGAGTCAACTACAACTAGTAGGTAGGAATGAGAAATTACTATTAGGTGGGAATTGAGTAGTAGGTGAATGGTGAGGTTGAGTGTAAAATCTTGTGATAGGATTTTCCCATCATTGGAATATTTTTAGAAGATACTAAGGAATGACCTATTTTATTTTATCTAGTATATGTCATGCTTAGTGGAGTGACACTTGTGCATTGGAGTGAAAAGTGGAAGAGAAGAGGTGAGGAGGGGCTTTCGGATTAGGCTAGTTGCCGAAACCCTTTAGGGGTTTTTCCCATGCCATTCTCTCCAACCTAAGCTAATAATCATCATAGGATCATGTAAGAGGGAAGTGACAAGGTGATTGACAAGTGAAGAGAGGTGTCATGAGGAAAAGGAAAGGAAAAAGGAAGAAGAAAAGCAAGGTGGATCCGGATGGGTGAGGTTGTCGTGTGCATCTCTTGGGGTTTTCTTAGGATTACTTGCAAATCTAGTGAAAAGAGTACCTTAGACTTGTGTAAGGGATAAAGTACATGATGTAAGGTGTGTAAGAGGTATGGTGGTGTAAGGAAATGAGTGGAGATTGCTTGAAATGAAAGCAAATTAGGAATGGAGGGAAGGAGAGTTTCGGATGACCCCTAGTTTCAAGGCATGGCCGGATCATGCAAACTCTTTTTCTCAAAGGTATGGCCATGGAATCTTGTGGATTGACTTGAGAGTGGTTGGTTGAGTGTGTCATAGGATTGAAATGACAAGAGAATGAAGCAAGGAAGGGGAGGAGGTTTCGGTGGACACTTGTGGAGACAAAGGGGTTCGATTCCTCACTTCCCCCATTTCTCATCATTTGTTTTCTTTTCCCATGCAACCACCCTTGCCTAGTCTTATGTCTTTCAAATCAAGGTATGATGAAATTTCCTTGACCCCTAGAGAGAAGTGCATGGCCGAAACCCTTGAGGAGACCACCCCTCACTTAGCTAACTCACAAACACACACAAGTCCCTTTCTCTCTACCTCTCGGCTAAACCCCATTTCTCTCTCAACTCTCATTTGTTCTACTTTCTTCTAACTTCTAAACCTCACCATATTCCTAGACGAAGAGAACTAGAACAAATACTTTGAGAAGGAATTGTTTTTGAAGAGGTAAATGCATTCTTATCCTACCTTTAGCAATCTTAGTATACTTTTGAATGAATTTAGTTGATTTGTTTGAATCTTTTGTGTGTATGTTGAAAATGAAACCTGTTAGAGGAAAAACTTGCCATGTTTAGTTTAGTAAAAATTCATGTTTAAGTTATGATATTTTCTTAAGTTGAGAAGTTGAAATGATATGTGGTTAACATGAGGTGGAATGAAGGATGTGCATGTATGATTGTACGTTTACTAGCATGATGTTGGATGATGCCTCTAGTGTTATTTAGTTAGTGGTAGAAATCCATGCCTAAGCTTAGATATCTTCTTAAGAGTAAAGATTATTTCATGTGGTGAATTTGAATATTTGATATAAAAGAAGAATATGGTGTAATCAACATGATGAGAAGAGATGAAAATATATGTTTGCTAGATTTTAACTTGGAGATGAAAATGTTGGGTTAAGCATGTATACTTTTCGGGATTAAGGTTTTCTTTGAGTGGAACTATTGATTTGATTATTGTGTTATGTTATGATGATATGCTTAAATATTTGAAGACATGAGATGCATATGAATAAAATGGTTGCACTTGCATGATTGGTGGTTTTTCATCTAAATCATTGGGTGAGTTATCTTGGAAGAAAGAGTGAATAAAAGAATAGATGAAAAGACATAGAGTTTTAGCCAAGCCTTGTTTTTGGGTTAGGAAAAATACTTTTAATTGGTTTGAGTTGAAATAGAGTGAATAGAAAAGATTAGAAGACAAAAAACTAAGAAAGTGCAAAGGGAGGGTCTCGGCCCAACCCTAGTGGGAAGGGGCCGAGCACTCCTAAGTGTAGTAAAGGCCCATAAAATAATTTGGGAAAGGAAAGAAATGAGATTATGAGTTGCGAAAATTTTTAGAAAGCTTAACGGAGAATAGGCTTCGAGTTCGTCACCTATTGTGTATGTTCCGTGACATGAGTCTCACGTATCATGCATACCGCACGAAAATCATGTTTTAAACATGTTTTTAAAAGAAAAGAAATTTATTAAAATTTTATAAGAACCCTAAAGGCTGGGACGAGGTAGTGTCCCAGTGAAACTCCCTGTTCACTTAGGAGTGACTAAAGTCGAGTGAAAGCCCTTGGGTCGACAAAGAACTGTCGGCAGACCATATATGGCTCCAAAGGGATGTCCGGAGCGTGGTCGTACCTAAAGCTAGTGGGTGCATACAAGGCGGTGTTGGCCTCGGCCTCACCGATACAAAAAAGTTTGTAGTCACTCAGTAAGTAATCAATCGCCGAGTAATGAAGAGCGCGAAACGTAGCTACTTAGGTTTGATACGGTGCCGGGTGCTACAGTAACTAGCAGGAACACACGGTGCGTAGGGGAACTGTGAGGTGTCCAACTGAGGTCATGACAAAATATTGGCCTTTAGGCCATACATGATATGATAAGTGGCGCCTAAGATAAGAAAAATAAAAAGTATTTGCGAAAAGAGAAATTTTGAAATAAAACTCAAGTGTTTTGCTTTATGAGATTTCGAATAAGCATATGAAAAGAATATGAAAAGAAAAAGAGGAATTTCAAGACATGGCATGAGCATGAGCATGTGCATACCATAAAGTCATGAGTCTCATAATGTATAAAGTATGACTGATTGTTTGTTATTCATTTTTCTGTATGCTTAAATTACTTTTGTTATGATATAAATGTACTTACTGAGATTTCTCCCAAAATCTCACCCCTGATTATCTCTCCACTATCATCTTTTTGGGATGATAGAAGTAACTGCAGGTAATGACGACCATGAAGAGTACGACCCTAGGGACGGTGCCTCAGACCCGTACGGGCCCGACTGAGTCCGTCACCTCCGAGCTAGTGACCCTTGACTACTTGAGCTGCTGGGCGGCGGGGTCACTACCTCTAGCTTCGTATGTTTGGGGTGTACGCCCTATCGGGTGTTGTATAGTTCTTGACAAAGACGATTCCCTCTACGTGGGTCGCCTTTACGAGTCATCTTCTGGGATGAATCGTGAGGTGGGACCGGCTTTGGAGTTGGACCGCCTCCGTTACGGCCCAAACTCCAAGAGGATTAAAAAGGAACCGTTGGACTAGGGAGTGATAGCTGGGAATCCTCCATGCAGCTTTTGTATTTATTTGCATGTATTTTGGTCTTCCGTTATTTTGGAAGAATGAACACTTATGAAGGATCTTTTTGTTTATATTAATGGTAATGTAATATTTTGGGATGTCATTGTATTAAGCCATGTGATACACGCTTAGAAAATGTTTGATCTTTATCAGCTGCGATATATAAAAAAAATAAAAAATCCAGTACATGATAAGTCGAGGGGTGAACTTCCCTGTGATGCTCATCCCTGACGTCACAGTTTGCGTACAATTCCAAGCACAAGTTGGGGCGCCGACAATATATATATATATATATACACACATAATTATTTGTTAAGAAAATATGATATTAGATTGTAGATAAGGAAATATCTAAATTTGTGGGCCTCTACACAGTGTTGTTTTGATATAAGAAGCAAATTAAATACCGTTCCACATCAACATGACTGTAAATGAAGTCGTTTAAGTGATGTTGCGGTGAGAAATATTATTTTTAGCTTAAGGCTTATAGCTTAAATGCATATTTGGGATTGTAGTGGAAAATATTGTTTTTAGTTTAAGGCTTATAACTTAAAACTTAATGTAATAAGCTCTACTATTAAAAAGTTATTTACTGTTTGGGATCCATATGTGTAAAGCACTTTTAGAATTAGTTACGGTAGTTTTTTAAAAATATATAGTTATCTGCAAGAGTTTTTTGATAAAAGCTCAAATTTGGTTCTTATTGAAAAAGCTGATTTTTAGCTTTTTCAACCGACTAAAACGTTTTTATTAAAGTTACTTAAATGTATCATTTTTCTTTAAAAGTGCTTTTAACTGCTTAAAAATACTTTTAAACCTTCGAAACGCAATCTCAAACATGTTCTAAAGCTTAATGTAATAAGCTTTACTACTAAGTGCATGTTTGGGATTGCGGTGAGAAATATTACTTTTAACTTAAAACTTATAACTTAAAACTTAATATAATAAGTTATACTATTAAAAAGTCATTCACTATTTGGGATTCATATGTCTAAAACACTTTTAAAGTTAGTTACGGTAGTTTTTTAAAAATATATACTACATGAGCTTTTTTATAAAAGTTTCAATTTTGTGCTTATTGAAAAAACTGATTTTTAACTTTTTCAACCAACTAAAACGCTTTTAATTAAGTTATCCAAATATGTTACTTTTATTTAAAAATACTTTTAACTGCTTAAAAGCACTTTTAAAACTTCCAAATACAATTCCAAACATGCTCTTAGTGTATATTTGGAATTGCGATAAGAAATATTACTTTTAATTTAAGGCTTATAGCTTAAAGTTTAATGTAATAAACTCTACTATTAAAAAGTTATTTATTGTTTGAGATCCTTATATCTAAAGTATTTTTAGAGTTAGTTATAGTAATTTTTTTAAAATATATAATATCTGCAGGAACTTTTTGATAAAAGTTCTAATTTTATATTTATTGAAAAATCTAATTTTTTAATTTTTTAATTTTTTAATCGATTAAAATACTTTTAATAAAATTACTCAAATATATCATTTTTCTTTAAAATTATTTTTTACTATTTCAAAATACTTTCAAATCCTTAAAACGCAATCCCAATCATTTCTCTTACTCTCCTGCAACCTTTCTCCTCATTTCGTATACCCTAATTTCCTCTCTCGAACTTGAACAACCGTACACCGTCTCATCTGCAGTCGACTCACTTCGCTGGAGCCTCCAATTTGCTCACTGTGTGAATTTCTTGGGTATGTACGAATCACTTCTTCTATTCTGTCGTGCTGTATGTTGATTGCTGTTTTTTTTTTTTGAACAAATGTTGATTGCTGTTCTGGTTCAATGGTTCTTGGACTGCTGGAATCTAAATTGGATGTTGCTGTGTATGTATGATTGGCGGAAATTTTCGTAGCAATGATTGGATGAGGTTTAATTTATTAGTCAAAGGAGGTCGATGCACATTATTCCATGACTGAGTGTCCCGACTTGAAATGGGTTGTGAGAAAACATTGTGTTTTAGGAGATTAACCCAACCTATGGGTTTTTTTTTTTTTTTTGTTATGCTTCTGTTAGGGTTCCGATAAAATGAAGTCATACTTCAGGTTTTTTGAGTGCAAAATAAAGTCACTATGCTTTTCTTCAATTATGGGTGGTTTGGTTGGAGTTTTGTTGGTTTGCAATAAAGTCTCCCGAATTTAACCAAGAAAATCAGATGGAACAAATAAAACCAGATGGAAAATGAGAGAAAAGAACGAAGAATGGAAGGAAAATCTGGAACTTGTATTGAATTAATTCTTTGAGGGAGCTCAAACCTGCCGAAACAAGAATGCAATTCAAGAAACTTCTTACCTACCCTTCCATTTTCCACCCAAGCCTTATTTATACTACAATCAGAAACTCAATAACTTGTAAACAGTTACAACTACCATTGGCAGATTACTGGGTCTAACTTCTATGTACAAGAAGGAAAATGCTATCTATACTTACAATTTTACACAGAATCATGCGTGCTGATTGCAAGAAACTAAAAGATTTGAGAGAGAATTCTGTTGAGTTTGACTTCATGTTTTACTTTGCCATGTGCCACACAAGATGTCATCGCTTTCTTTGGGTCCATCACACTCCATGGCTTCCTTGTGAATTTTCAATATCCTGAAACAAAAACCAAAAAAATGCCACTTTTTTAGAAGTTAACAGCTCCTCACTTTTGGAGAATAGGACTATAGGAGTCATTCTGCTCAAGTTAAAATTTAAGGGCTAATTGGGCCCTTAACTCTCATCCAAAACCATTTTAATTCTACAACATTAGTGGCACATCGAATGCTAGGCATTCTCTTAGTCAAGAGTCATAAGATGTTGCATATTGCAAACATGGTAATATATACAAGTATGTTTATATGCCCCACAAGCCCTTTCATGCTCATAGGCATCCAGTCATCCTTTCTGCTGTAAAGTATTCAATTTATAGTACATGCCACTTAGGATCTTCCCATTAGACAACCATCATTTTGATATTGCAGTTCAAAAAGTTTCGAAAGTCAAAGTATTTATGAACCTCCAATAACAATCATATACCTTGGTAAAAAAAAAATATAACAGTAACATGCCAAACTCCAACTACCCATGAGCTGTTTAGTGTCTTGGGCAAACTCCAACCACCTCCCATATATACCTTAATAGTCTTCTCCATTCCATCCACTATAGAAACTTGGTGAATTAGATCTTTCTTGTTAGCCTTCATAATATCTTAACCAACCCTTTAAATATAATAAACTGCTAGAGAGTACAAAAAAGCTGTAAATTATACAAATATAAGTACCTTTTCAAGCCATACTCCCAGGTATCCTTATCTCAAGGGTTCAATTAGGGGTGTAACAAGACCGGGCCAGACCAGATGGAATTCGGTCCGGTCTGGTCTAAATTTTATATGGACCAGAAATTTCCGGTCCAGTCCCGGTCCAAGGGATTTCTCCCCCTAGACCGGACCGGACCGAATACACATCCTTTTTAAAAAAATATATATGTATATATATAATATAAACAATAGTATATAAATTGTAGTATTAATATTAATATAGACTTATATAAAAAAAGTATTAATATTAATATAGACTTATAAAAAAAAAAGTATTAATATTAATATAGATTAAGAGTGGTAGCATAACATATTAATATATAATATACAGTAATATACTCTTATAATATTAATATATTATAATTTATAATAGTTGACTAGTTATAGTATAAAAATATAAATTATAGTATATCTATATAGATATACTCTTAAGGATTGATTTTTTTCTTTTGTTTATTTGGACTCTCAACTCTTAAGGACTCTTAAAACCTAAGAGTTAATTTCTTTTTATTTTATTTGGGTTTTTAAGGACTGTTTTTTAACTATTTTAAGAGTATGTTTTTTTTAATGTTATTTGGCTTAAATCTGTAATAAATACGTAAATTAGGCCGAAAATAATTAAATTTGGGCTAAAATTTATTTTTCATCATTATAGAATTTTAGATCAAATTTAGCCTAATAAAAACATATTTGGTGCCCTTGGACCGGATCGGACCGCTCCTGGACCGAATTGGACCGAACCGGTATGGACCGAATAGAAGTTCGGTCCGGTCCAGGGTGGGAGATTTTTTAGACTGAATGGAACCGGTCCACATTTTTCCCGGACCGGATCGGATTATTTATACTCTTAGGTTCAATCCCTTGCAGGAGAGAAGAATGGTTCACAGGCAAACTGCTAGGCTGACTAAGCAAACACTTGTTAGCTTGTTGTCCTCCATGCAGGGGCAATTAGAGAGTTTGCAAAGGGATATAATTTTAGTGAAATGGTTTGTTGAGGAGGGGGGATGTTCTCAGTAAAAGATTCTAGAGTTGGGCTTATTATTTCTGAGGAGAATGAGGCGGGTCAGCAACAGGATCCAAGGCCCAATTAGGCAGTGGGTGTGATACTCTTAAAGGTAAAGGGCTAGTTCCGGGTCAGGCCATATGGCCCAAACAGCAAGCCCATTAGCCCAAGCAAGCCCAAGTACAACTTGTGAGGCCTGTTTGGCAAAAGCAGCTTTCGCAAGCCGAGATCCCTTCCTTGTCGAATGGGCTTCAACCCCATTTGTCATCGAATAGGTTTCAGCCCCTTTCGGCAACGACAAGTCGAGACACCAATGAAGGTTGGGAGCTCATCGTCGAAGTCTCCAGCGAAGTTTAGGCCGTTAGAAGTGGAAGAAGGGGAGATTCGGGACTGCTATCGTGATACTTGCATCGCTAAGGGGTTGCCGATTGCACAGACTGAGTAGTGTGCGGTGGTCAGAGGTTCAAGTGTACCCAACTCGCTGGCGGTAGCGTCGGAGGTCCTTTTTCCATATTTAGGGTCTCCAATATCCACCCCTAGAATGGAATCTTGGGCTCTTGCAACTTAGAGGTTGCCGATCACGCAAAATCCTATCCTAGAACCCATAGACACATCCAACGTTGGCACTCGAATCCCAGAAACTCAAGAACAGTTGGTTCTCTGTACTCAAGAACGTGCTGTACTTGTTGGTGAGGAGGGGGTCATGCCGACCGCTTTATGTACAATTCCGCCCAGTGCTTCAGATTGGATTCTTAAGAAGGTGGAAGAATTTCAGTCAATTTTTGGGGTCTCCTATGCTGGCTATGAAAAACAATTCAGAGCCCTTATATAGTTGCTATCGACAACGGACATTTGAAGTCAGCCACCAACCGTGATAGGGAATTAAAAAGGCTAACATGTTCCATTAATTATGATGGGAAGGAAGGGAGTGGTAGTAGGGACCGTTCGAAAAGGAGGGGCTCTTCATTGTTTCCATGAAGCCAAAAATCCTTTCTTGGAATGTACAGGGGCTCAATGATCGCAATAAACGCCTTCGTATTAAATTATTATTGGGAATGTGGAAAGTTGACGTGGTATGTTTGCAGGAAACAAAGATGAGTCATTGATAGACGAATTATCTGGAGTTTATGAGGATGCTACTATGTGGGATGGTCTTATTTGGGTTCATTGGGAGCCTCAGGTGGAGTATTATTAATATGGGACAAAAGAGTAGTTGAGGTGGTTGAGGAGTGTATTGGTGACTTCTCGATAGCATCTCTTTTAAAAGATGTTGAAGATGGATGGGAATGGGCTCACTTATGGGCCAAATGAAGATAGGGAGAGGGGAAGGTTATGGGAGGAATTGGTGGAAGTTTATTCCATTTGGGATGTGCCATGGTGTATGAGGGGTAACTTTAACATTACTCGCTTCAAACAGGCAGGTTTGGTCGTAGTTGAATAGATTTCTGGTATCTCTGTCGTGGGAACTATCCAGAGTTATGCCAAAAGCGGATGACTTGAGTCTGTTCAGACCACTTTTCGATCTTGTCAGATTGTGGGGGTATACATCAGGGTCATCGAACCTTCAAATTTGAAAACATGTGGCTAGTGACAAAGTTGTAGAGTTGGTACGTGCTTGGTGGGACTCGTATCAGTTTACTGGCATACCTAACTTCGTTCTTGCAAGTAAACGGAAGGCTTTGAAATAAGCCCTGAAGAAATGAAATTTGGAAGTGTTTGGCCACATTGACAATCTGAAGTTGACTATTGGTGGAACTACAGGAGCTAGATTGGAGCGACTTATTGGTTTTAGCGAGAAAAGGCATAGTGGTGGCTAATTTGGAGAGGGTACTGTTGTCAGAGGAGATTTTGTGACAACAGAAATCTAAAGCCCTTTGGTTGAGAGAAGGTGACAAATGTACTAAATGTTTTCACAAAGTGGCTAATTCACACTGGCAAAGCAATGCTATTTAGTCACTTCACTCAGGTAATTAGGTATTATCATCCACTTCCGACCTTGAAAACCACATTGTGCATTATTACAAGAACCTTTTTTTAGAAATGTTTGG
The DNA here is from genome assembly GCA_036559045.1 of Platycarya longipes. Lineage (NCBI taxonomy): Eukaryota > Viridiplantae > Streptophyta > Magnoliopsida > Fagales > Juglandaceae > Platycarya > Platycarya longipes. Next base: position 29,745,456 of record CM071793.1, on the reverse strand, counting down.
GTGGAGGCCGAAGCTTGATGATTTGTCGTTTGAGACGATTGACTCCCAGAGTGTGAGTGTTTTGGAGAGACCTTTTGATGAAAATTAGATTTACAAGGTGGTTTCAACGATGGGTAAGGACAAAGCGCGGGGCCCGGATGGCTTTTCCATGGGTGTCTTTTATTGCTCTCATCCCAAAACAATCGGGGGCTTCAGTTATTGAGGAGTTTCATCCCATAAACTTGGTTAGTAGCATTTACAAGATCATATCCAAGGTTCTTGCTAACCGATTAAATCCGGTACTAGAATAAATTATCTCCATGCTACAGAATGCTTTTATTCAGGGAAGACAAATTCTTAATTCGGTTTTAATTGCAAATTAATGTTTGGATCATAAATTGGAGGAGGGGAGCGCATGTATCATTTGTAAGCTTGATATGGAAAAGGCTTATGACCACGTGAATTGGGACTTTCTTTTATATTTGCTTGGGAGGTGCAGTTTTGGAGATAGGTGGATCTCTTGGATGCGACACTGTATCTCCATTGCCAGATTCTCGGTCCTAGTTAACAGCTCGGTGGCTACTTTTTTTTAGAGCTCTCAGGGTCTGCGGCAAGGAGATCCTCTTTCTCCTCTTTTGTTTGTGATAGTTATGGAAGCTTTGAGTCGGATGGTGATGGCCGCCATTAGGGCGGGTTTCTTTTCTAGCTTCCAAATGGGTAATAGTACTAATGATCCTGTTAACATCTCACATTTTTATTTGCAGATGACACCTTACTCTTTTGCAAAACGGATGATAGTCAAGTCCAAACTTTACGATCATTGTTAATATGTTTTGAGACAATATCGAGGCTCAAGGTGAATCTTTGATAAATCCGAGATGGTTGTAGTGGGTGAGGTTCCACACATTACTAGATTGGCAAGCCTCCTGGAGTGTTCGATTTCTTCCTTGCCAATCAAGTATTTGGGTTTACCTTTGGGAGCAACATTTAAAGCTAGAGCTATTTGAGATGAGGTTGTGGAGAAGATCGAGAGACGGTTGGCTAGGTGGAAACGAATGTATTTGTCGAAAGGGGGACACTTTACCCTTATCGAGAGCACCCTTACTAACCTCCCCACGTAATTTCTTTCCTTGTTTCCATCTTTGCAGGGGTGATGACTAGGATTGAGAAATTATACAGGGCTTTCCTATGGGGAGGCATGGGCAAGGAGAAAAAGTTTCACTTACTAAATTGAAAGATGGTTTGTACCCCAAATCCATATGGGGGCTTGGGTGTGTGCAACATAAGAACCTTTAATAATGTCTTATTGGGTAAATGGTTATGGAGATATCACCTGGAAGAGGGGTCTTTGTGGAAGGAGGTTATTGACGCTAGATACGGAGTGGCCTAGGGGGGTTGGTGTTCAAGCGATGTAAGGAGAAGATATGGGGTGGGGCTATGCAAGTTCATTAGGAGGGGTTGACCAAGTTTTGAAAATTACATTCGTTTTGTGGCCAGATTAACTCAAATCCATTTTTTGAAGGATGTGTGGTGTGGTGAAGTTGCTTTGGATAGAGCTTTTGGAACTCTCTATCGTATTACAGCTAATAGGGAGGCTTCAATGGCAAACTTGAGGTTATTCTCACATGGTGCTCATCAATGGAATATCCTCTTTATTAGGAATTTTCATGATTGAGAATTATCCATTGTTGCCGATTTTTCCAGCTTGCTGCACTCCATGGGGACTCTTACGACACAGGGAAATAGGTTGAAGTGGCAGTCTAATGATCATAAGAAATGTACAATGATGGCATATTACAAAATTTTAGCATCTCAGGAGCATGCTTCTTTCCCTTAGAAGAACATATGGAAGGCTTGTGCACCTCCGAAAGTTGCATTTTTTGTGTGGACATACGCTCTTGGGAAGATTTTGACTACGGACAATTTGAGGAAGAGGAGATGCATTGTGTTGGATTGATGTTGCATGTTCAAGAAACATGGGGGGAATCAGTCGATCATCTCCCATTGCATTGTGAGGTTGCAAGAATGTTATGGGATGAGATTTTTTGGAGGGTTGACGTTGCTTCGGTGATGCTTGCAAGAATGGTGAATTTGTTGGGGTGTTGGAGGAAAATGCAAAGTTGTCCTCAAGTGGCAGCAGTTTGGAAGATGGTTCTATTGTGTATCATGTGGTGCATTTAGTCGGAAAGGAACGAACGTTGTTTTGAAAATAAAGAGCGCACAATGGCGAAGCTTCAGAATCTTTTTGTTCACACCTCATTGTTGTGGTTTTTAGCTATTGTACTAAATGGGAAAGATGTGCGTGATTTGTTGTCTTTAATTTCCAGCTCTTAGAATGTATTTAGGGGGCTCTTGTACACTTCCTGTGTACTGGAGTTATGCCTATCTATATCGATACTACTCTTCTTTTACTGATAAAAAAAAAAAAATCCCTTGCACATGTGGCCTTGGTGTCCTCAAAGAAAACAATTGGCCATGAAAACAAATGTAGCACATTTGCTCATTGTCAACTCCAAATCAAATAGACAACCCTTTTGGTTGGAAGGACAATTTAAATTCTATTTTCTCTTTGGTGTACAGTACACTACATGATTCATTGGTTGTGTGGATGACTTTTTTCCTTTGTGCAAAGAAAAAGACAGTCACTTTGTGGGAGCTTCTAAAAGGTTCAAAGTATTTTTACTGTCAAACTCATGTTTTAAAAGCTACACTATCAACATCTAAAAATAAGCTATACTACCCAAATCAAGCTTCTTAATATTATTTTATCGTTAGAATTTTCTCCAGTTTAATTTATCAGAAAAAAAATCTCTAGGTTACATGGTAGACTTTTTTTTTTCAACTTCACGTGAATAACATTTTCATATATGGTGTTCTTAGTAGGGTTGTAATCGAGTCGAGCTTTTGCTTGTTGAGCTCGACTCGACCCAATAATCGAGCCCCAATTCGAGATTTTTATTTATTCTTTATTTGACCTTAACTCGATTAACTAAACTTCCAACTCGAGCTCAAGTTTAAATTTTTTTATTTATTTTTTGAATAAAATTTAAAATTAAATTTATAAAAAAATAAAAAATTACTACTTCATATCTAACTAGTTAATATTTATACATAATAACAATATGTTATATGCTTACATATATTATTAATAAATACACATAATATGGTTTCCACGTACTAATATATGAAATTATTAAATTTTATAGACTAATTATTGTACAAATTATAAAATATAGCTATAAAGTATGTTTATTACATATTTAATCGAGCGAGTACCGAGCGGGCTGTCGAGTAAACTAGTTTATTTACAGCCCTAGTTCTTAGGTACGGCTTGAAAAGGAAAAGCCCAATTGAGTATGGGCTTGTAAATTATACATAGATTTTTAATTCTTTTCTTGATTTCTTTTAATATTTTTTTAATGTAATTTCAGCTTCTTGTATTGTTTTTTTTTTTAATTTGTTAAATTGTGATAAGTTATTATGTGTTGATCTTTTGGTGGTTGGTTATGTTATTATGCAATAACAGATGGAAGGTACGTTGGGTTGTAGTATTGGTAAGACACACGGGAGTGCCGATGACTCTAATTCTGGTCCTGAGGATGTGGAGGAGGATGAGAGTCTTCCATTGCATTCCTTCTCAAATACACAAAACAGTCTCTCTTTTGGCTCACAACAATCGGTGGAGTATGATCCAACAGAAGCAAGGGGGAAATTGGCTGAGTTCTTTATTTTAGATGAATTGCCTTTTAGGATTGTGGAAAATGAAGCGTTTGTAGAGTTTATGGCAAACTTGGAACCTAGGTTCACATTGCCATCACAGGCCACCTTACAAAAAGATTGTATGAACTTGTACAAGGACGAGAAGAGAAAGTTAAAGAAGTTGTTGTGGGGTCAAAGGATTTGTCTTACCATTGAAACATGGACATCGGAAGATACTTTGAACTATTTGTGCATTACCGCACATTTCATTGATTGCAATTGGAAATTTCATAAGAAAATCATTAAGTTTTGCGTAGTTCCTGACCATAAGGGTGATACCATTGGGACTATGTTGGAGTCGGTATTGGTAGAGTGGGGGATTGATAAAATTTTGATAACGACAGTTGATAACGCTTGTTCTAATGATGTTGCCATTAATTATGTGAGAAGGGAGATGCAAGAGAAGAATTGCACCATTTTGGGTGGTGAATTTCTTCAAATGCGGTGTGCTTCCCATATATTGAATCATATTGTAACCAATAGTTTGAAAGATATCAATGAGTCGATTACAAGTATTAGGGATGCAGTTAGAAATGTGATACTCTCACAGGATTGGTTTGCCAAATTTATGGATTACGCTCGCAGGGAAAAGATTAACGGGAGGGTGGTCTTAGATGTTCCCACTAGATGGAACTCCACATACTTGATGTTGAATATTTCAGAAAAATATCAAAAAGCATTTGAACTATTAGCTTCTGAGGATTCTCAATTCACTAACCCTACATGTGATGACTGGGTAAATACTCGAACTTTTGTGAAGTTGCTGAAACGTTTTTATGATGTTACATTGAATATTTCTGGTTCATTGTATGTTACTGCCAATACATATTTTCCAAAGTTTTGCATTCTTGAAGACAAATTGAATGATATGTGTAAAAGTAATGATCCTATCATGAATGTCATGGCAACTAATATGAAAATTAAGTATGACAAACATTGGGGAAGCATTGACAGGATCAACTTGATGATATATGTTGCTTTTGTTCTTGACCCACGATACAAGATAAGGGCCTTGACATTTTGGTTAAAAAGGTGCAAAGGGGATGATATGGCAGACAGAATCGAGGCAGAGGTGAGACTCCTTTTGAGCCGTTTGATTGAGGAATACAATACATTTGATGGGGTTACTAATGGGAGTTCTGGTAGGGCTCAAAAAAGGTTCAAACCTACTTCCTTAAATGTTGTTGATGACTCGAGTCCAGTCTCAAATGAGTTTGATTCTATGTTAAACCAATTCCTTGAGGAGGAGAATCAGATGGAATTCAAACCAGAGCTGGATTGGTATTTGCTAGATGGGCTTGAAGCAAGATTACCTAATTTTGATATTTTAGCTTGGTGGAAGATGAATGCGGTTAGATATCCCATTCTTGCAAAGATAGCACGTGATGTCTTAGCCACCCCTATTTCCACTGTTGCCTCGGAGTTTGCATTTACTGCCGAGGGACCCATCTTGGATCACTTTAGAAGTTCATTGGATCTAGAGACTCTTGAAGCCCTCATTTGCACCCAAAGTTGGTTAAGAGAGAAGCGAATCAACACTGGAGAGCTGGAGGAATACTTTGAAGACATGTACCTTGGAGGTTAATTTCTATATAAATTTAGTTGAAACTTGAAAATTTGTTTTTATTATTCACTTATTCATTTAACTCAATTTTTTCATATCTTTTAGAAGATCGGTCTCCTTCACCTTCAACTTAAGCATTTATTGGCTAGAATTTTGATCAGGACCAAGCAACTGGTGTGAGTACAGTTCATTTGTGTGGTAAAACCAAATATATATTTGTATTTTAAATTGTTTATAAGTTTATTATAATATACTTGATTTATGCTTTAATTTATTTAAAATGTCAGAATACCAATTTCACATATTGCTTTATAAACTTTTATTTTACATTGCATGTGACCATTGGTAGAAACTGAGTGTCTCGAGAAGTAATACACGTGGACAGATCATGAAGCTAAACAGGTATATGAGTATTTCATTTACTCTTTGCATAAACATATGCTGTATGAGTATCTAACAATGTTTTAATTTACAGGACGAAGCTGGATAGGAATGCTGAACTTTTGGATTTCACTGAGAAACTGGAGGCTGCTTGTGTTGGAGCTATGGAATCTGGGAAGTGACCAAGATCTGCTCTTGTTAGGAGTGTACCCATTTAATGTTTTTGCTAGATTATAGATTTGGATGAGACTTTGGCAAAGTTGGGTAAATTGAGCGTACATAAATCATTGAAAGAGCCCCACTTCCCTTGTGAAAGGAAGCTATTGTATAGCAAGGCTGTTAGATTTCTGACTTCCAGTTGGTTGACAACTTTCCATCATTGTTACTTCTGAAAGAATTTTGGAGAATGCTCCTTTTGACAGGTCGCAGAGAGCCTAGGCATGGGATACATGGAAATAGAATTCTTTTGGAAACTTGTTAGTACCACATTTGCTGAATCACTTCCATTCGTTAGGCGACCTGAAATTTTAGCATTAATTCGTGTTACTAGCTGCATTATTTTCAATTCGATGTGCATGTTTTAAGTACTAAAGGTCTCTCGGTACAAATTACTAGGCTACTAGCTGCATGCAGGGTGTTTTGAAACTGGAGAAGCGATGGATCTCAGCTTTAAGAATCAGCCGTAGGAAATGGAGCAACTCACAAGCCGCAGCCTCAAATCATCAGATTCAGATACCCTGCCAAATTTATTTGATTTTCGTTTGCGATGGTATTTTTGTATATTTCCTGAAAAATCAAAAATCCCTTTTTTGAAGAAAAAAAGTTTCCAAAAACTAGAGGTGAAATTTGGTCTGGTCTGGTAGGTTTGGTAGGTTTCTACAGGATTTTTGGACTGGACAAGCCCCCTTGGGTCCAGGGTTTTTCCATCCAGACTAGATTGGAACTGAATTTATTTACGGACTGGACTATTTACTATTGGTTCGTTCAGTCTGACCATTATGAAATGGGTCATTTTTTATCATTTGATCCATTTGGCCCAAGTCTTGGCTTTTATCCTATTTTCAGCCTAAATTATTTTTTACATACAAAAATAGGAAAAAAAACTTGAAAAATATGCAATATGCCAATAACATCGAAACTCTAAATAAAAGAAAAAGATAGTAAAAGCAGAATAAAAATAAAAATAAAAATAATCCATATCCATCCATAAAAAGTTCTCAATCATACTAATAAAATTAAAAAAAAAAAAAATCTATAATCATCCAAACTCCCAAGCAAAAGAAAAAAAAAAGTTAAAATCACGTAAAGCGAATGACAACAATTTACAATTAAGTGATATTACAAATTTACACTAACCGGCACTGTTTCTTTAATGAGTAAGAGCCATTTTTTAATCTTTTTTTCTCTTTTTGAACATAAATTAATAAAAAAATTATTTAAATTAGTAAAACTAAAATTAAATAAGCATTTTAATGTAGATTATGTAATTAACTCATTAAAAATATTATTAATTATAATTACATTTATGATATTAATTACTAATTTGTAATTACTAACTAAAAGTATGTAACTGTATTATGATAGTCAATGCATAATGGGCTATATTAAACTTTTTACATTTTGTATATGAGTAATAAATAATTGTCATTGACCATACATGCTTTATACTACTTACAACTTAGGTATTTTACAAAAAATTTATCTAGTAATTTTAATAAGATGATAGATGTTTGTGATTAGTTAATGGTAATAGGTTAGTTAATTGATATAATACATTAGTTAATTGATAGCATATTTGTAATTACATATTTTATATTTTATATTTTATATTATTAATGGTGATAGGTTAGATGAAACTGATATGATTAATTATACAATTATTATATAAAAAATAATATAAAAAATATTCAAAAATATGTATATGTATATTCGGTTGGTCCAGTCAAAAGTAGAAAGACTCTATATTGAGACCTATTGAATGAATTTAATTTATTTTTTAATATTATTATTGTTTTAGAATTTGAAAAAGTTGAATTGAGATTTAAAAAATATGTATTAAAATTTGAAAAATGTGTATTAAAATTTATATTTTGTATAAGAAATTAAAAAAATATAATAATAAAATAAAGATAAATTTAACTCATTCTCCAATCTAAATAAAACTTTAATGAAATAACGGATAATAGGCTATGCAAAATGTACCATCAGAAAAAGGTAAGAGTTGCTTTTAGGTAACATTAGTCTTTGTAATTAAGAATAATTGCATTTTTATAAAGATATTTTTAATTAAAGAAACTTTTTTTGTTTGTCCATAACATAAATGATGGGACACTTTCATCTTATTATAAAATGGAGAAAACCTTACCATTAGTCATTTGTCTTCCTCAAAAATCAGGGCACCAATAAGAGTGCAACACATCAGCTTTAAGGGACTGTTTAGATTTAAAGATAAAATAAGATAAATTATAAATAATAAAATTAAAATTAATTAAAGTGAATAATAAATAATAAAACTGAATTTGATAAATAAACCACTCATTACCATACATCCAACCACACCGGAACAAACAAACCCCAGGCAAGAACAACACCCTAATCTAAACCGGAACGAACCCCAGTCCAAACTCCTACATCTCGTCTCCCCTGCTCTCCGAATTGAGGAAATCCAAGACTACGTAATTCGCCGATATAACATCTGGGTATATCCACTCTCTGCAACAATGGCGGCTTCGTTGTGCCTCTCAATCGAAGAAAAGACTGCACCTTCAGTATGGTGCGACCAAAAAGCCACACATGTTTGGTTTTGTAGAATCGAGAGGGACCAAGTACGCTGAACAGTGAATCACCGGCACTTGTTTGGTTTTTTTTTTTTTTTTTTTTCCCTTTCTAAGGGAGAATTGGACTTTTTATTTGCAACAACTCGTACTTTGTTTGACAAAAAAAAAAAAAAAAAAACTGAGACGGAAATTGAGTGTATTATTTTCCTTTCTTAGATAGCAGACCGTGTTCTTTGTTTTCTTTTTTGGATTGCATCACTTTGTTTTTCTTGAGAAAATCTTGGAGATTTCGTGGAAAAGTTTGGCAAAACACAGAATAATTCAAGAAAAATCATGTTCTTTGTTGCTTTTCTTGTTGATTTTTTTATCCAAGGAGAATTGGACTTTTTATTTGCAACAACTCGTACTTTGTTTGTAAAAAAAAAAAAAAAAAGCCTGAGAAGGGAATTGACAGTGTATTATTTTCATTTCTTAGATAGCAGACCGTAATTTTTTTTTTTTTCTTTTTTCTTGATAAAGTCTTAGATTTCCTGGGAAAGTTTGGCTAAACACAGTATAATTCAAGAAAAATCGTGTTCTTTGTTGGTTTTTCCTGTTGATTTTTTTAATCTCTGTGTTCTTGATCATCTCTCAAAGATTAGATCTGGGAAGAAATATGCGGAAGAAGAAAATCTAGAATATTATTAAGAGTAAAGATTGGGAAGAAAGATGGGGCAGAAGAAAATCAGGTAGGAATGGAAGAAGGAGAAGGATGCGAGTTGTGCAATGCGTGGGGTTCAGATTTCGGTTCCGGAAGAAAGGGACGTTGGAGGGGGAATAGCTCAATAATCGGGTGTGGTTCGGGTGGATGGTCATTGAAGAAACTTGCAACGTGTTGTTTTTATATTGGAGGGCTAGTCTTTCCTAAAGACCAGATGGACTGACCAGAAACGTTTCACTATAAAATATTATATCATTAAAAATGCTTATGTAAGTATTAAATTTGAATGATATGAGATATAGAATCAGGATGAAAATACCATGTATTTTTGTACTATAGAACTACCTAACAATTCTTTGGATCAAAAGAATTTATTGCGAATAACTCATCTACTAATGCTACCAACCCATAGTATCTGAACTAGGAAATACATTTAATTAAGATCCAACTTCAGGGGGAAGGCTGAAACCCTTGCCGGACTACTCAACCACCTCTGAAGCCCAACAAACTGAGGCACTCCATTGCTTATATTTTTTAAAGGAGATTCAGAGATTGTATAAATTATAAAAAAGGTCATGCAATTCAAGAACGCAGACTCTTCCATTATTCATTCATGCATTCCATCCAGTACTCCCTCTTATCTCATTTGTGCAAACTCTATTGCCACATACAACCTGACCAATTAGGTAGGTACACCCGTCTTCTCCACTTAAAGACGCATCCATCTCCTTCCCTACTCTCTTTCCATTTGTGCCCTGATTCTCTTTTAGCAATCAACTGCAATTTATTGGTAATTCTTCCATATAAAATTTTGTTTAATAATTTTACATGTCAATTAACTACAAGTGTATGAGCTTTTTAATACTTTTAATTAGTAACCAGATTATCATATTAAGATTTAAGACGCCTGCATTCCAATTTCGCCATAAGCATGTATGACATTTTGTAACTTACAGCTAGGCGTCTAGGCCAAAATATGTCAACAGAGAATAGTAATAAACTGTATTAAATTTATACTCTTTAATCTCTGATCAATAGATCATATGGTCATGCCTGTACAGGTATAATATATTCAACATGCCACTGCGCTAGCCTCTACCCATTTCAACCTTTCCTCATCAATTTTTTTTTTCCCATTTGCATCTTATTGGCTTCAATTCCAAGGCATTCCAAGCCCTTTTGTTAGGGATGAAAAATGCCAACCCTGATTTTTCTACTGATGCAGAACCAAGTAATAAAATGGAGCTCGAAAATTCCTGCATAACTACTCACCATTCCTAGTTAATTGTATGTCTGAATCATGTACGTCGATGCCTGAGCTCTTCGAAAAGTGTTCTTGGTAAAAGGGATCATCAGCACCATGTACAGAACTCAACCTAGGAGAGAAGTTCCAGCCCGTCATCTGTTCTTGCTCATGGCCATTGGATCTCATACTGGCGTCTTCTTTAAACTTCATAAAGTACGTGGATGACCAGTAATCTTTTGCCAAATTCTTGAGGGGGAAAAAGCATACTCAAACATGATAGCAAGCTAAAGGAAACCAGCAAAATTGCATTAACCTGGGTAAAATAACTTACCATTTTTATCAATTGCATCAGCTCATTTAACGCATTACTGAAGAGAGTAGGGTGCGCCAGATCAGCAGTGGTCAAAATTTCTTGTCGGCTTCGGTGAGAAATGTTTACCTCCATTGCCGCACCTATATGTGTAAATAAAAAATATAGATACAGAAAGAATTTTCCGATAAGCTTGAAGGTAATTGGGATATGATTTGCTGAGCTGAACAGAACCTAGAGAATATTGATCTAGCACTGACATAGTGCCATAAAGTTTATTTGCTCTCGAATAGACATGATTGTGATGAACCTATGTTATTATATAGTTCAATCTTCAAACAAAAACTATGCTTCAACCATCAATCACTAATTTTATGAAGGACAAGCTTTCTTGTGGCATTAAATCGTAAGTAAAAATGGCATTGAAAATGGGGGTGAAATATGCTCATATGCCCAGTTTCATAAGACGACAAAGGAAACCTTCTCGCTATGCTATGACTGACTGAGAATCAGGACCCTATGGACCCTCTAATAACTTTTCATTATCACCATTAACAGAAAACACATGACCCAATCACAGACAGCCACATAACCTAATTTCTTCTTACAAAATAAATAAATAAATAAATAAATAAATAAATAAATAGGAAACATATTTAAAAAATAAAAAATAAAATTGAGGTCTAGTTTTTTAAAAATCATAAAACTAATAAAAAAAAAACTTGGAACACCCCTGTAGTGGCTGGTAGATGCAGCCACCATGTGGGAGCAATGGGAGGGCCAGTTTCCCAGTTTTGGCCACCCCTTGGGATGGTCTTCTAAGTTTTTTCTTTTTCAAATAAAACAACTTAGTTTTTTATTAGAAAATATTTCTTATTTTGAAAAACATTTAATGTAATTCTATTAAGAAACAAAAAATTAAATTTAAATGTAGTGGTTTGTAATTGGGCCATATGTTTTCCATTAACATTGATGGACAGAAAATTAACGGAGGGCCTGATTTCTAATAACTCGTACCATGGAGTTATTGTTGAAATAAAATTGCATAAAAAATAAATAAAGGGTACTAAATCTAAGTTATGGCAAAGAGGATGTTTGAGGAAAAATATTTCTAAGACAAATCAAACATCCACAAGCCAGGGGTGTGATGCCCCATACTAAGTAGTTATTGTTAGTGGTTTGTATAGGATCTCCTATTACTTGGGAAGGTAACGTTCTTGCTCTTAATAATTATTTCAATCTTAATCTGAGTAGTAGGTTACTCAAGTAACCTTTTTTTTATCAGTAAGGTTACTCCAGTAACCTTAAACAAGGTTTCGAAAAGCTAGGCCTTTTTATTACCAAATAATGTGTTCTTGTGTGAGGAAAAATACCATGAAGCCTTTCCGTGTCAAGCAATCTATTGCGAGGATGTTAGGCATTATTTACTTTATTTATATCATGCCAGAACAGAAAAAAGATAAAAAGAACAAGTAGTTACAGTTCTCCAGATGTAAGAACATCTCTCCTGGCAATACTACCACATGAACATCATTCTTGATTGAGTCACTCTACTCTATTGAGGTCGCTATAATTGAGTCATTTACAAGCCAAAAGAATCCATATGAACAGATGTATTCAGAGATTACAAAAGATTGAGTTAATTCATATTAGTATGTAATGTTAAGAGCTAATACTGTAGATAGAATATCTCTGGCCACATACCTGCAACTATGTACTTGTCAACAATATGTCGCGCCATATATATCCTTCTTACAGAGTCATCTAGAGATATTTTACCAAGTTCATGCACCTCATCATAGAAATGCACACTCTCCCCAGCCAAACAACTGCAAATAAGAAGAAAACAAAAGGTTCAAGAAAAATTAAAATTTTATTTCTTTTCCAGTTTTTTTCTAAAGAAAAAGGGCCATGCAATATCTTGCAGTTTCAAAAGATACTTTTTTCTTCATGGAGTTACTTAGAAAATGACAAGTTCCTCTTTTCATGTTGCTATAATGAGGCTAAAAGATAATTTCCACACAAAGGTATACCCAAAAAGTTTATTACAGGAGAAATACAACACCTGTCTGCAAATGCCATGAAGGACTGGCGAAATCTTTTGTCTAAAAGAAGCTTATCCAATGGTTCATTAGGATCTATGACTTGAGCTGGTTCCCTCTGCAGAAGAAGTCCACTGTCAGGTATACCCAGAGCCTCGCCCATTGACCCAAACTCTCGAGACTCCCTTTTCCTTAAGCTGATTTGCGAGAGTAGAGGTTGTGAGCTTGACATAGAGAAGAAAGCTAGCACTAAAATACTTGCCTGTAGAATATACCAGAGAAATGTTAGCAAGTACACATGAGCTGAAGACAATAATAAACTAAAACCTCAATATGACAAATGCATGAGGAAGAAGAGATTCGAATCAATAAAGCATACCATAATCAAAAGGAGAAATCTGGAGGCAACCTGAAGCCATGAGATATCATCATGAATTTCATTCAAGATGTAAGCAGCAATCCATAATCCTGAAAGTGATAAACAGCACAGATGAAGGCCAAGAAGAATGTGAGATATCTTGACCTAATCAAATTTCTATATGCTTTATTACAACATCAGGGGGATTTGTACAAGAGATATGTAAGAAATAGATTCAACAGGTATTAACCTGTTTTCAGCTGGTTATGAATTTAAAGGAAAGTTTACAGAACGTTGTACTATTTTTCATGGTGTCATACATGCACTTCTCCTCTAACCTGCACGATGGCCAGACAAGGCAGTAACAAACTCACTATCAAGGATACCTTCCCCCCCCCCCCCCCCCCCCCTTTTTTTTTCTATTCCTCTCCCAGTTTTTTTCACAGTTGAGTAGTGGAAACGGAAAAAATGATGGAGACTACAACATATGCTCTTAAAAACTTAGTTACTTTTTTAATAATAGGGAACACAATGTAGATGAACTTTGGAAATTTTTTATAAGTTCTTCGCTTAGCTTGTTTTCTACTATTGTACACAATGGAGGGGCTGTCAATGAGTTCTTGTCGTCTCTGTTTTAGTATTATAACATAACTAGATGTTTCTTTTGCATACTTCCCATGTACATGGGCTTCGCCTATTACATTATGATGAATAAAAAATTTACGTATAAAAGAATAATATAAAATAATTCTTCTTGCAGTCCATATTTGGTGGACTGCATTGCAGTCTTCATTGAAACGCTCCAATTTTATGGGTAAATGAAATTGATTTTTCAGATTTTTAGAGTTTGTAATTTGTAAATAAGAGTATTTCAATCAGTTTTATTTTAAAATGGGAACTTTTCCGCTTGTTTATTGCATGGACGGCAAATGAGTCCAATTTTTTGGACTGTATGTAGCATTGCCCACAATTTTTTTTTTGATAGGTAATCATAGAAATTTCATTGATAGAAAAAAGCTAAGCCCAGGTACACAGGTAGTGTACGTGAGAAAAACTTAGCTTGTGGTTACAAAAGAGAGAAGAAAGTCATGAAAATTAAGTCCATTACAAGGAATGGTTCCCGCCCATGAAAACAATGACTTATAGAAGAAACTTAGAAGTTCCTCCGTTGTTTTCTCACAATCATCGAAATTCCTAGCATTTCTCTCCCTCCATATACACCAACACATGCAAATGAGAATCATACACCAAATGGTCGTCACCTGTGAGTTGCCTCGAAGGCCTCGCCAACTTGCCAAGAAGTCCACCAAGCGGAGAGACATGACCCATGATAAGCCAAGTCGCGTGAAAAAATCATCTCACATATTTCTGGCCACCTCGCAATGAAGTAGTAGGTGATCAACAGATTCCCCTTGTTTTCTGCACATACAGCACCAGTCAATCACTATTACTCGGCGTTTCCTCAAATTATCAATTGTGAGGATCTTGTTCAATGCTGCTGTCCACACAAAAAAAACCACTCTTGAAGGAGCTTTTGTCTTCCAAATGCTCTTCCATGGGAAACTGGGCAATCCAGGACAAGATAGGACTTGGTAAAACGAGCTGACAGAGAAGACACCTTTCTTTGAATGAATCCAATGCAACTTATCCCCGGTGCCCCCTAGAATACTTAAGGAATACAATATTGCAAAGAATTCTATGATAGTCTCCATTTCCCAATCTTGGGCATCCCTCGCAACATCAATATTCTATTGAGAGAGACCATATGAAAGGATCACAAGATCAGCAATCGCTGCATCCTTTTCTCTTGCGAGCTCAAAAATAGCGGGAAAAGTGTCTTTGAGGTTGCAGTTACCACCACACCAATTATCATACCAAAATCTGATCCTCGAACAGTCACCCACCACAAAAAATTCATGTCTTCTAAATGTCTCCCAATGTCTTCTTATGAATTTCCACAAACCCACTCCATGTGAGCCTTGAATCTCATTTGAGCACCAACCTCCCCAAGACTCTCTATATTTTGAGTCTATGACCAACTTCCAAAACGCCTCCCTTTTGGTTTGGTATCTCCACAACCATTTACCTAAAAGAGCTTCATTGAATTTCACCAAGTGCCGAATCTCCAAACCTCCCCCGAATAAAAGAGTACACACCGATAACCAATTAACTAGATGAAATTTGAACTTTTCTCCTATTCCACTCCACTGGAAATCCCATCGTAACTTTTCAATGTGGATTGCTACCTTTGTGGGAAGGGGAAACAAAGACAAAAAGTAGGTGGGTAAGTTTGCTAGGGTGCTTTTAATCAACGTCAACTTCCCCCTTTTCTATCACACCATTCCAAATCCTTTCAGATTTGAAAGGGGCTCCCAACGGTAGACCAAAATATGTGAAAGGTAAAGAGGAAACCTCACACCCCAAGAGTGTAGCCAGATTCTCCGCATCGTGTACAACCCCCACTGGCACTAATGATGACTTAGAAATGTTGACTCTCAGCCCTGATACCGCTTCGAAGCAAAGAAGAAGTTCCCTCAAGGCTTGAATGTGTCCATTATGTGCATCACAAAAAATGAGAGTGTCATCGGCAAACAACAAATGAGAAATATTAAGGTCAACATTCCCCACCTGAAAACCATGGAGTAGGTTTGCCTCCACCAAGCCCTCACCGAATTGAAGAAATGCAAAATTCTACTCATTTTTGCCATTTCCCCCCAAAGCCGCATCTTGAAATAAGGTCTAGAAGGAATCGCCAATTAACATGATCATAGGCTTTCTCCATGTCTAATTTGCAAAGCAAGCCGGGATCTCTAGATGTGAGGCATCCATCCATAATTTCATTAGCAATGAGGACAGAATCTTGAATTTGTCTACCTTTTACAAATGCATTTTGTGGCTTCGAAATTAACTTGTCCATGACCGAGCTCAATTTGTTCGCAAGCACTTTAGAGAGGATCTTATACACCCCATTCACCAGACTAATTGGGCGATAGTCCCTGATCTCCGAGGATCCCATCTTTTTAGGAATAAGTGCTAAAAAAGTAGCATTAATGCTCTTTTCAAAACTAGCATTAGTATGAAATTCATGAAAAACTAGCATAAAGGTCATCCTTGATCACCTCCCAACAAGTTTGAAAGAAGCCCATGGTAAAGCCGTCTGGGCTAGGGGCCTTGTCACTTGCCATGCCTATGATTACTTTGCACACTTCCTCTTCTACAAACGGTCTTTCTAACCAACCTGCGGTCTGTTGGTCTATTGTAAAAAAGATAAGTCATCCACCTTTGGTCTCCAATTGTGCTCTTCAGTTAACAATAGCTGAAAATATTGCTCCATATGGTTTTTGATGACTGATTGATCAGTTGAAACAACCCCATCAACCACTTGAGTGTCAATGGCATTGTTCCTCCTATTAGAATTAGCCCCCCTATGGAAGAATTTTGTGCATTTATCCTCCTCTTTAAGCCAAAGTACCCTTGATTTTTGTCTCCACGAGATCTCCTCCATCAGAGTTACTCTTTCCAATTCAGCGACAACCTGATTTTTACGACTTTTTTCAGGTTCAGAAAGGATTCTAGCTTCCTCCTCACCCTCCAATTCTTGTATTTCCTCCTCTAGAGGGCTTTTCTGCTGAATCACATTGCTAAAAACTTGTACATTCCATTGCTTTAAATCTTGCTTTAAGGCTTTCAGCTTCTTTGCCATTATGTAACTAGGAGATCCTTCAAAGTTGTAAGAAGACCACCATTGTCAAACCCTATCTGCAAAACCATCAGATTCAAGCCACATATTTTCAAATTTAAATTACCTTATACCACTTTGGATTCCTCCGCAGTCTAAAATGATGGGAAAGTGATCAGAACGTAAACGAGGTAATCTTCTTTGCACGACCTCCAGAAAATAGGACTCCCATTCAGGTGTTAACAAGAATCTGTCTATCCTCGACCAAGAAGGGTGTTCTCGGTTGTTTGACCATGTGAAAGTACCTCCCGATAAAGGAATATCCATGAGTTCATATTCTGCAATGAAATCAGAAAAGTCCCTCATAGTCAAAGAGATGTGAGGAGCACCCGACCTTTCACTCGAGAAGCGAGTTATATTAAAATCACCCCCAATGCAGCTTCGTAACTCCCACCAAGATAGAAAACCAGCCAACTCGTCCCACAAGAGCCTTCTCTCCGAGTCTAAGTTTGGGCCATAAATACCATCAAAGGCCCATTTAAAGCCATCTTCAAGATTAACGAAGGAGCAATGCCACCATGAATTCGCCCACGCAAACTTCCACCCTTTCCACCACCCTTGTGTCAAACATGATGAGAACTCCCCTAGAAGTACCTGTTGCGGGAAGGTAAGACCACCCGACATGTTGCCCTCTCCATAAGCTAAGAACTAGTTGGCTTGTTATAATCTCCAAGTTGGTCTCTTGTAAACAAATAATATTTCCTTTCCATTGTCGAAGTAAATTTCTCACTTAGAGCCACTTATTAAGATCATGTAGCCCTCTTACATTCCATGATATTATTTTTTGCTTCATGGACTAAACGACTTGCCTTTCCCCTTGCCACGCTCTCGATTGGGGCTCTTTTCTCCCCCATCATCTTTCATATCCCACGTAAGTCTCTTAAGTTCTCTTTCCTTCTTCTTAACTAAATTCGTGTAATGGTTGGATTTAGACTGGGTACACACAGCATTAGTGGCAGTAAGGAGTGCCAAAAATTCAGCTTCAAAACCCTCATAGGAGATTCCTATAATTTTTTTAATGTCCCATGCAGTCTTGATTACCCAATCTGCCTCCTTTGGAAAAAGAGAGTTTAGCAAAATCAGTTCTTCCTCTCCTTCCTTAGGAGCCTCAAATAACACCAGAGCATCCTCTCCCCTTACGCCCACTATGTCAGAAAATACCGTGAGGGTAGAAAACTGCCCTGGGCCCATCTCAGGTGTTGCCGAGAGGACATGAAAACTCCCAGAGCTTGCCGGTGCCGACATGAGTGCGGGAGGCAGACCAGAGACTTCCGGCGGCGATATCTGGGTGTTCCCTGCAACTACCGGCTCTGTCGTGGGAGTCTGAGTGGCCCCTACATCATCCGGCTCTGTCGCGAGGGCAAAAATTAACCCAGAAGATGCCGGTGTCGCCGATGGGGAAAGAGACAATCCAGAACTTGCCGGCAGCGAAGTCTGTGAGATCGGCATGTCCAAAACCTGTTCACCTGTCGGAACCTTGCTCTGCACAGGATTAGCTGTCATTGGCAACGAAACATCGGGAGGAAACTCGACTGGAGTCGTCGACGAGAGATGTGGGCTGTCGGGAACCTCGACATGTGTTATCGGCGCTGGAGAAGATGACTCACCTGACCGGTGGGCCGGACGTATGGACTGGGCTTGTTTGTCCACGATACACACAGATTGGGTTTGAGTTTGGGTTCGGGCCTTGGACTCATGAAGCCCACCCAAAACACCCATATTCTTATCAACAGCTTGCCCCAGCCCAGAACTCGACCCACCTTCTTGGCCCAAGCCCGGATCCCTAATGATTCCCTCCAAAACACACAGTTTCAATTCAGCTACCTTAGCTTGTAGCGTGTTCACTTGCATCTCCATTTCTGTCATAATGTACAAAAGTGGAGACTGAGACCTCCCCGACACTGTACTCCACCTCCCATCACACTGCTCTTTCACGCAAGAGGAAATCACCCCTGACCCTGGCAGTACAATCCCCTTAGCACCTTGTGGAGCACGAGATAGCAATGCCGTTTTGTACAAAGAAGAAGAAGAAGGGAAGCTCTGCACTGCAAACGAAAGAGGTCGAGAACCCCTGTTTTTCCCACCCATAGCAGAGGTTGCGCCGAGTTCCTCTAGAGTATCTCTGAAATTCTTCCAACCTTCTCCCATTCTCCCTTCCTGAACCAAAATCTTCCCACGCTGTTGGCCAAACTCCGTCACCGAAAAGAACCTCCCAAAGGAGTTGGATTGCAGCTGGAAGACCAACAAATTAGACCCACTTCTGCGAGATCGATTAAACTCGGAAGTATTTGACCCTTCCATCACCATGGTAGCCAGCCATCCCAAAGTATCTTGGTTGATGGCAATGTGATTCACAGAGCGAGGACTGCACTCCAAAATTTTCCACCACCTTGCACTCACCTTACGAAACTCAAAATATTTCTTATCGATGCACACATTCCCATTCCTATTCGACCCCATCGAGACTATGAAACTTAATGAGAAAAGGTAAAGAAAACAGAAGAGGGCATTTGAGGCTAAGTGTAATAGAGCAACCAGCAATACGCTCACCTTACATTAATAAACTTCCAACAAGCAATACAGAAGTTTGCATCTGTAAAATCATTGACTCGTTATGCCATATTGGATTATGTTTCGCAGGTGACGAATCACAATTTTCACCAAACAATTATGGAAGAGGTGCAATAAAAATTGATTGTCTCCCTGAAGAACTGATCTTTTCCACCCATGAAATGATGGTGTGCTTGAAAAATAGTCATTTAAAACCCTAGTTACTACTTCCTTGGTATCTATAAACAGTTCCATTAGCGTAGTCAACCAATATCCATTATTGGCTTCTCCATTGAATTTTTGCAGGTAATTTCTCCGAAACTAAATAGGGCAAATCAAGAAATATGTCATAACCAATGCATATTGAGCAAAGCAAGAATTAAAAAGACTAGTAGATCTAGAGAAAAGTGTACCAATAGAAGATGCTGAGAGAAGTATTCCTCGCCAAAGGTCTCTGAGTTCATCAAACCTGAAGTCTATATGCCGAACAGCCCCAGTGAATCCAACTAAAGCTGAAACATATGATATGTGGAGTGAAACGACAGGAATGATCCATTGAGCCCCCATATGGCACCGATCATTTAGAGGCTGCGTCATATGGATAACTACAGCAAAGGTCAGGAATTTTTTCAGAAACTACATACTGTAACGAGCAAGAAGAATGAAAAGCTATATAATAATGACCTGTTCATAAGAGCTCCAGGATGTGAACTATGACATTTATAGACAAGAACTTCAGTTGGCAAGACATTTCAAGCCATATAGACAGGAGAAAAGTTAAAAAATAACTTGCATGAATACAATGAAGTAAAATAACCCCAGATTATTCAGCAAAAACAGTGTTCTAATTTAAACAACAGAATATAACTTGGAAGACATTTGTGTTAACAGGAAAACATAGGGTTTAGTTGTCACTCAAGGACATTTATGATGAATTTCGTTGTTCACACCTTGCTCATCAAGAACATTCAGGGATAAAACATGTCATTTTTCTTGAGAATTGTGTTCCCCTGCTACACAACCCATCATATATAATTTTTGTAATTTCTTTTCCCTTGTTGATAAGCATATTATGAAATTCATGAGAACACAACAAAAAAAATAAAAATAAAAATCGTCCAAGAACATCAAGCTTGGAGCTCCATCCAGGAGTATGGCAAAAAGGTAAAAGAAAAACTTCCAAAGTGTTGGAACTAGTGCTCTCAGTGACAGACTATATAATAATGTTATTCCAAAGCTATTGATTTCAGTGGGCTTGATTTTCAATGATTACCTTGTATCTATCTTTTCCTCTAAATTAGGTGCTTGCAGTTGTATTCTTCCTATATACTTAGGCTGTGCCTATTCTTCTATTAGCATGAACAAATTATTTTAGTTATAGAAAAAATTAATGTCATTCCAATGCCACTACCTCATAAAAGTGTTTGCTATGTACAAATCAAACCCCAGAAAACAATGCTGAGAAATGTGTATCAAGCCTTGGCTGTTGTAAGCATAAATATGAAAATTTTATAGGAAAGAATAAATGAGGTCTGTGGTAATATAAGCTGCTACAGAGTTCAAAAATGCAAGAGGAAACTAGAAGAAGAAACCAGAGGACGGTCAAGACAGATTATGTTAAAGAATACTGGAAGAAGGAATTGCAAAAGGGCAGTCAGAGCCAAATAAAGCAAACATAATTTCAGTAGTATTAGAATTCGTATAATATATATAATTTGTATGATATATATATATATATGTCTTTCATTATTAGAGAACATGACAAGATAAGTGTCCAATATATTAACTAAATCACTTTAAGAATCTTACATGCAGCCACAGCAATCCATGGCAATATAATAAGTGGAAGAATTATATAAGATCTGATTGGTGGTAAACGCCTCCTGAAATATCGCTAGCAATAATTAGAGCCTTTTTCTGATAAAAAAAAAATAGTTACACATAACTTTAATGAAGTAGCACAGCAAAATATGACAGGCTAAAAATTTATTCACCAGAAAAGAACAAGTCATGGCTTGAAGTCCTTGGGTAAGACAATGCCATCTCTGTAGCCTAGTCCACATAAGTTAATTTTGTGGACATGATTATTGTTTTTATCTCACAGAACAATCGAACAGCATGATAGACCCCGAAGAATCCAAAACTGAACCCAAAGTTTCCATGATAAACAATATGCTCAATAAGATGATTTTTCATGTGAACAGAGCCATGAGGAGCAATATGCATTTTCTGAAGATGTTGTGTTAAGGGAAAACAATGCGGTGGCGGTTGTAACCTTCAATGAACTGCTAGGAAGTTAACGTTTATGCCTGTAACGGATGGTACTAGGAAGTATTGTGGTATTCACTACTTAGTGGATGGACAAGAAGAGGGGGTAACAATCTGTTATTGGGCAAAACTCTTGTGTTATTTTCTCCAACTCCAAGTTATTTTTAACAAACTTTTTATAGGTTTAACAATTGTTTTTTCCTACAACCATAAGTGGAGACTATGTTTACTTAAGTTCTGTCAAAACTCTTACTAAGACCTATTATAGCAATTGTAAGGCCCAAGCCACATCTAGGCCCATACTCGAAAATGACTAGTTAAGGTTATAGTTGGAGTCTTGTAGATTCATTATAAAGGGCGAGAACTTATCCTTCTCATGTAGTGTGGCATCCCATTCACAACCTTCCCGGCCAAGTCCATTCTTGGTGCCACAGATCAAATTCCACACTTCTGGTTAGGATTCGCTCTAATATCATTTGTAATAACCTAAGGAAACCCCAAGCCAAATATGGGGCTCATATACTAAAATGACTAGTCAAAGTTATAACTAGTGTCCATCGGATTCATTATAAAAGGCAATAATAACTTCTCATTCTCAAACAATATGGGCAATAGGAAGGATGCCTGGTGTGGCAATAGGGCCTTGTCTGACTTGTTTCAGTCTCTTTTTCAGGTTGCTTGCGCAAAAAATATCATTGTGGCGGAGGCAGTGGAGTCAAATGGAGGCCGTTTACATTGGAATATCAATTTCAACCGGGCGGCGTAGGATTGAGAACTAAACTTCTTAGTGGATTTTTTTAGTCTCATTTACTCACAAAGACCAAACCTCCAGACTCAAGATGGCTTATGGTGGATCCCAACAAGCAGAGGAATCTTCACAGTTCGTTCATTCTATAAGGTGCTCATTCAAGAACCTGCGACACAGTTCCATGGAGGGATATTTGGCGACATAAAGCACCTCCAAAAGCGGCACTCTTCGTTTGGACAGTTTCATTGGGGAAGATTCTCACTACAGACAACTTGAGAAGAAGGGGAATTATTGTCACAGATTGATATTGTTTGTGTCGTAATGGGGGGAAGTCGGTCAATCACCTTCTCTTACATTGTCAGGTAGGCAGAGCTCTTTGGTATGACGTCTTCAGTAGAATGGAGCTAGCTTGAGTGATGCCAGAAACCGTAACGGCAACAATGGCATGTTGGACCCCCATTAGAGGCGAGCGACATATCAGAGCTGTTTGGAAGATGATTCTCATATGCATCATTTGGTGTCTTTGGTCGGAACGTAATGAGAGGGCATTCGAAGACAAGGAAAGAACCAAAGAGGAGTCGATTGTTTTATTTTATAGAACTCTTTGTACTTGGACCATTGCCGTGGATTTCAACGGCATGGACCTACATGATTTCCTAGAAACCAATGTGCCTAATTGATAGGCCATGGTGAATCTTGTAATTGGCTTTTGCCTTGTTTAATAAAATTATACTTATCAAAAAAAAATATGGGATCTCATTCATTACCTTCCCCCCGGTCTTATGCACAATCTAGCGTATTACAGAAAAACTCCATTAATCCCAAGGATCTTGGCTTTGGTTTTAAATGGGTGGATCAGACCGAAAGGAGCGATTACAGGTAGTAGATCATTGACTCAAGGGCCAAGTTACCACTTGAAGGCAAGGTTTATTGAGTTGCAGTCAGTATTAACTATAGAAGTAAGTTGAAGCCTTTACTTAACTTGACAAATATGAAATATAATTGGAAGGCCTGCACCAAACGACAGCTTAGCAGCAGACCAAATCCAAGAGGGCCTTCAAACCAGACTGAAAGCAAAAAGATAACTCGAAATTAATCCTCTGAAGAAACAAACATTTGCCAAAAATACAAAACTGAAAGCTAAATAAGTAAGTTAAAAGCTCGTTGAGATGAAAGAAGCGGTGACTAACCTGCCCAAACATAGCAAGACTGCCACCAATGCCTCTTCTTGAATTTGAGGAAATTGACGGACATCTGCATGGAAAAGGGGCCAACTGTATGGTAACAATAGTAAAACTAAAATGCCCACTACGGTATCTTTTTGGTGATAAATTCATCAACAACATAATTACGATAACAAAGAAATCTATAGTCTACCACAATCGACAACAGAAGGTTGAAGCTAGCAAAAACTTGGATTACTGGAATCCAGAAGCCACTGTTTTTTGTACGAGGAACTTTGTGAACCACAAAGGGTAAAATCAACCGCGAGAGAAGCCTGAAACAATAAACAAAATAACGATACAGCTTATGGATCCATAACAACAAGGTTACTTCGGAAACGAGGCCAAAAAATTCCCAATCTTTGGTCTAAACCCGAAATAAATTAGACATTTCATCAAACAGACACACTGCAAGTAGGACTGCTACGAAGACTCCACGTCTCACGAGTCGGGTCAAAATAAGAAAAAAAAAATGCAGAAGATGCAGAGAACGTACAAGATCATAGATAGAATGGATATAGCAATAGCCAAGTAGTCAGTAGCACAGCCTCCTTCCACTGCACAGCCTGCCATTTTCCTTGGTAAAATTAAGATGTTTACGCCGCTGAATCAAAATTCTGTAATTCAGGCATTAGAGCACTGGGTATAGGCGTAACATCCATGGTTAAAGTCATGGAAGAGGAAGCATCATCGATTTCTGAGTACATTTCCAATGTTCCACGTGGTTTTTGACTGAAAGAAACCTGAGTAAGAAAATTTGGTGGGGACTGGGGAAGTCTTGGATTTGCCAAAGCTAAGAACCTAATTAGTCATTTAAAATGTACACATGGCCCAATCATAGCAATGATAACGGGCCCACCGGACTCTAAATTTTGTGACAAGTTTTCGTCCTCTTTGGGTCAAATTAAATTATGAAAGATAAAGAGTTCTTTTATTATTTTTAAAAAAATTTATCTTTTTATTATTTTTTAAATATTTTTTTGATATCATTAATCATTAAAAAAATATAAATTCACTAATAATCATTTTCTTAATTATGTTTCGAGTGGTTATCTCGCATATTTTACTAATATATTTAATATTAAATATTTTTAAATAAAGATATTTTTATAAAATATTATTATTTTTATAAGACATTTTATAAATATATTTCTCTATTTTAAAACATAATTACGTTATATATAGTAAAAATAACTTATATTTATGGTTTTTCTTATATTTCTAATATGTAAAATACGATTATGACCATCCTTCACTACAAGTGAGAAAACACAAAGAGCAATACAATCTATGTAAGTGTAATTTCCCTCACTATGGTCTCTCGAGCTAGCTTGTGTGCGGTATAGTTGATCTCTCATTTAATATGTTGTATTTTTCAAACATAGATGGCCATTAATTGGAAAAGAGAAATGCTAATTGAACCGAATGATTTAACCGATAAAGTTGACCACTTGTATTTATTTATTTTTTATTTATTTATTTATTTTACTTTATAATTAAGAAAATGAATACAAGTGAATTAATATTTTTTTACTATTTTTTAGAAATATTTAAAACTTTATAAAATTATTAAAATAAAAGAAAAAATAATATTTTTTTTTTTTACACTGCATCGGTTGATTTTGTCAGTCCTTTATCGGTACCAGTAGCATTGTCCATTGGAAAAAAATCAGTAATGATATAACTCAACTGTCCATCGTGGGGAGATAAGGATGAGGCCGCTTGAACAACCATTCGGGAATCACCTTCAAAGGCAAAGAAATTTAAGTCAAGGTCCTCGTAAAATACAGCAGCCTCAAGCAACCCGTAGGCTTTAACTATAGAAGGTTCGACATAGTAATGCAATGGTTTCATCAGGCTAACCAGAACAAAACCACTAGAATCTCTAATGATGATCACAACACTAATCTTATTTGAGTATGCTTGAAAAGTTACATCCTAACTAATCTTGAGCCAATTATCAACATAGGCTTGCCATTGTAAAGGAAGAGATGAGGGAGCGAGGATGGGTAAAGAAGGGATGCACATCTTCAAGAAAATATTCTTGAGATCAGATTGCATTATGATGAATGGAAGATGGTGGCAAAAAAATGACCTCATAAAGAAGGGAATTCCATCTTAACCAAAGCATTCGAGATAAGATAGCAAACAAGACCAAATATTTATTGCACCAATCTACCGCACAACTACTCAAACATTTGACCAAAATCACTAGTTTTGATAGCAACTTCTTAGAAGGGTTTGATCCTAATAACCAAACATCTTAGACTGAGGGGCATGACTATAATAAATGACCCAGAGTTTCCTCTTCAAGCATACAAATTGGACATAACGTCTCATTTGTTATTCTTTTATGAAACAAATTTTGCTTCGTAAGTAAGGCATCAACGTAGGCCCTTAGAGAAATACTTTAAATGTATTAGTGCTTGGTAAAGGCCAGAATATCTTCCAAATTGCCCCTTTTTGGCCTTGATAGTACCATTATTTGACCAAGCAAGTAGTTGTTTTTGCAAATGATAAACACTTCTTACTAAGAATTGACTAGTAGAAGTACCTCTCCATATCAGCTTATCCGGGTTGTTCAATATGTTGACATGTAGTTTAACAATGTCTTAAAAATCCTCTTCATTAAAAATCAAGTGTAGAAGATATAGTTTACATCAGCTTTACTCTTTGTCAATGAGCTCAACCTTAACATGTTCATCTACAATTGAAATACGGGATTGAACTTACATAAGTAGTCTCAATTAGCCATTTGTTATGCCAAATAATAATTTGAACCTCGTCACCAACTTTCCAAATGAGTCCTTCCTACAGTAGATAAAGAGATTGGTAAATGCTCATCTAGATGTAGGAAGGTATAGACCCTAATCTGGCTTGTAAAACTGAAGATGTTGAAAAATATTTGGCCTTAAAGACCCTACTTGGCAATAAAGCAGGAAATTCAACAAACCTCCAAGCTTGTTTGGCTAAAAGAGAAACGTTGAAACAATATAAGTCTCAAAATCTCAGATCAACTATAACTTTCCCACAGTTTAATAATTTTTTAGTTCTTTCAATGAATTTTATTGTAAGAGTCATGGTGGCCCAACAAAAAATTAACAAACATAGAATTACGCTTGTTGCATAGGAAAGTTAATCTTCCAGTTATCAAGTCTCTTACCAACTCTATCAACAATACCCTTAAAGGCAATCGTCTTGAGTCGACCAATTAAAGAGGGAAGGCCTAAATATTTATACATGTTTGTAGTAGCTTTCAACCCTGACACCTCCATGAGATATGCTTTAGGTACTGGCTTAGTGTTCTTACTGAAAAGTAAGGAAGTTTTATCTCTATTAAGCTGCTATCCAAAGGCATTTTCATAGACTCCCAAGATTCACTTTAAAGTGGTCCATTCTTCCATTGTAAGAAAAAAAAAACTACTATTTGAAAAACAAATGGCTTACTTATCTAACATTTGGCAAATGGCACCCCAGTAAGAAGACCTTAAGGTTCTGCAACTTGCAATTAAGAGTTCAACATCTCAATACAGAGAATGAAGAGATATGGAGATAAAGGACATCCTTATCTTAAACCTATATATGGTTGGAATCTTACCTGAGAAACTCCATTCACTAGAATAGAAAAGAAATAAATAGTAATGCATTTTAAGTTCAAGTTTGTCCAACTAAGTAGCAAAACCTAGTTTGAGAAGTACAACTCTTATAAAATCTCATTCCATCCTATCATAAGCTTTACTCATGTCTAACTGCATAGTCACATACCCTTTATGACCATATATTTAGGTATGAATGGTGTGAAAAGTCTCTTAGGCAGCCAACATAATGTCTATGATGAATCTTCTCGGGATAGAGGCACACTGAGTTGGTGAAATGAGAGAAGGTAAAATCTGTTCGAGTCTATTAACAAGCATCGTTGTGATAATTTTATACTTTTCATTACATAGACTAATTAAACGATAGTCATTGATGTGTTTAGGGTTATTAACTTTGGGAATCTTCTCCAAGTATAGTTGAGAGACGTTACATCAGTAGTAGAGTTTAGGAAAGAAAGTACAATCTTACTAACCTCATCTCCAACCACAGGCCAATAATCCTGGTAGAAACAAGCAGCATATCCATCTAGGCCGAGGGCTTTTAGTGGTCCCATTTGGAAAATAATTATAACAACCCTTCCTTTTTAAAAGGTTTTCTTAGGTTATATATTTATTTTTGAGGTCATTTTAATATTTTTATGGAACTTTTGGAAACATATGGTACCTAGGCTTTAAAATTAAACTAGAGACACTTAAGTTATTGGATGATATATGGTGATTTGTGATTAAATTCTTGAAAATTTGAGCAAAGTATTAGCTAAAGTATTTTAGTTTAAACTTAGGAAAATATTATTTTAGAAAATTAAGAAGAGAATTTAGAAAATTAGAGTTAGAAGAAGAGAACACATGGTGCGCACGGATTGGGTGTTCTTAGGTAGTTTTAACATATTTTGGTAAATTAAGCATATTTTTCTCATATCATCTCAGAATGAGGTGATTGAAAATTATATAGGTCACTAATAGGGATATCTAGAGCTTTAATGTTTTGAGTTTTTATAGAAATATACTGGATCAAGGACTTATTTGGGTGAGAAATGAACGGGTCTGAAATGAGCGAAAATGGAAACCGACTTAGACTATATGCACCACCTTAGGCATGGAGCGAAATTTGATTGGTTTTTCTCAAATGTTGTAGAATCATGACATGTGTAAGAATACAGGGGGCAAGTGGGGAGAAGTTTATCTAGCAAATTGTTATCTAAAAACATGAAGGAACCGAAAGAGACAAGAAATCTGTTAGGAACTAACTTAGAAAGCTAGTTTCAGATTTTTACCCCAACTAAATCTTAAAATTATCTTAAAATTATCTTCTAAATTGTATATGTGTTACAATAGGATCAGGAACAAGTGTCATAAAAGGGACATGCCCCTAGAAGTCGGATGACACTAGAAACAAAACAAATATGGCTGAATGCATGCATAGACATTCCAAGCTTATTTTCCCATGTGATAAAATTCAGTCAAAACCATTCATCAAAACATGCTTTTAAGTGGCTCAAACCTGACCCTTGGATAAGATTATTACCAACTAAACCTAAAATTAAATGTGTTGATGGAGGGCTAAGTGAGGTGGACAAGTGTACATGGCCTTTAGACTTTGGAGAGGTAATCGAACACTTCAAAAGATTTGCTTCTCTCTTGGTCTTGAGCGACGTCTCTTGTGTGTGTATATATATATATATATATGACAAACCTCTTCATTTCTTCTCCTTTGAAAACACCCGACCATACCGAGGAAAAAGTAACCAAAAACCTTTCCTTCAATCACTTCACTTCCTAAATACCAAAAGAGAATACTTTGAGCATATTGAAGGAGAAATTTTCAAAGGCTTGTTCAACTTGCCAATCTAAACTTGGAGAAATTTGTAAATACACAATTTAATTTAATCTTGGTATAGAATACTTGATTTGAACGTTAGATCATGTTTGTTACTCTTTTAAACTTAAACTTTATCTAAGTGTTTGTATGAATTCAAGTAAGTTAACTTAGTTGTTGTTATGAAAAAATATTAAGGAAAATTACAAGAACATAAGAAAATATTCTATTATGATATATTAAGAAACTTATGTGAAAATAGGAAGCATTGGAGTGAAAAAAAAAATAAGAAAATCAACCCTAGAGCGATTCAGCCTGATGAGGGTTTAAGAGTGAATCTTTAATTTAAATTCCTATTTCTTTGATTTTAGTTATTTGGATGTTATTTAAATAATTATGATAAGTTTAGAAATTCGAATTTACTTGTAAAATTAAAAGAATAATCATATATGAAATTATTGGTGAAATAACTCAAAAACACTTAGGTTATTTAATTTAAAACCTACTATTGAAATTATAGAAATTTTGGTAATATGAAAATTAAAGAATTAGTAAGACTAACATGAAAGAAAAGAAATTTCGAACCCTATAGAGTGTTCGGCCAGCCCTCTTGGATTTAGTATTTTATTATTTTATTTAATCTTTTAAGCATATTTGTTATGTTTTGACGTTACAAAATTATTTGACGTAAATGCATATAAACATGAAATATGTTATAGTGGCATGTTTCTATATGTCATAGAACTTATGGGGACATGAATTATGCATTCAAAAGTCTAAGAGTATGTTCATGTCTAATTTCATTACATAAGTGTCATCATAAGTAATGACGTTTATTTTAAAAAAATAAGATAAGAAGATTTTATTAGAGCATGATAAAACTAAGATAAGCCTAAAGCCACGTCATGATGGGGACGACGATACATAACGTCCGGACGACTAACATGACTAAATAAGTATTTCCGTATCATGACGAGGATGGCGATACATAACACCCGTATAACTGACACAAGATTCATCACGACGGGAACGGTGATACATAACGCTCGGCCGACTGACGAGTATATGTATGGCCCAAGCTAACGCGTCATGCTTAGAAAACCCGACGGGGACGGCGATATGTAACGCTAGTCGAGATTAAGAAATAAGTAAGACCCACAAAATTAAGAAAAATATATAAACGAAATAAGAACTTTAAGAAAAGACAGTGAGTCCATGTAAGGTATAAGTCAGTATAGGAAAGGGGAACATAAGTCATGCATGTGTCACATAAAGCATTTCATAAGTTATATGTTTTTAATACCTGTCATGTATGCTCATATCTTGTTTTGTCAATACCTTATTTTGTTAACTGTGTACTTATTGAGACTTTCGAAAAAATCTCACTCTTGTATCTTTTTATCTCTTTTTGGAAAATTTAAATGTTGCTACAGGACAATATGATAGAGAAAGGCAATGCCCTAGTAACTCAGAGGACTTAGTGGAGTCTTGAGGGTCCTATTGATTACCCTCTTTTTGACTATTTTGTCTCTCCAGCTTCTAATAGTTTTATGGAGATTTGGAGTCATTACGCATCTGCCACATCAGTAGAGCGGTAGCGTGTCGAATGTTGTTTAGTATTGGGTTTGGATGGCTTGTTATCTTTATGTGGAGTTTATAAGACCCCATATCGGCAGCACCTCTAACGAGATGCTGATATTAGTATGGACATTTTTTGTTACAAAAGAGAATTTTTAGAATTGAAAAAGGAGCCTAGGTGGCTCTGAAGTTGTTATTTTGATAAATTATGTAGATATTTATGACAGACAAAACTAACTGGGTTATGTTATATAATGAGATAATTTTATGATGTAAATATTATGTTATATTAAGGTCATATTCCTACTTTGTAATCGTTAGATTTCTCAGTTAAATTTTTATTTAGACCTCTTTCCACTACGAATTACATTACATATGATAGTAAGTTTAGGTGCGTGCATTGAACTTCCGATACATATAGGGGTAAGTAGCCTAGTCAATAGCATTGGCTACTTTGTTTTCATTGGAAGGTTTGAATAAAATAGCATTTAAATCTGAAGTGACTTTTGGTGCTAAGCCTTGTAAACTAATGTCAAGTTGTGAAGGCTAAAAAGCCATCAGATTCAATGACTTGATGAATGTGATTCCACTTCCTTCTTTAATTGGCACACAAATGATTGAATTTTGAATTTCTCTCTTTTAAAGCCAATGGATCTTTGGCTTTGCTCTCTGCTTCCATTTCAACTGAAGACTTTGTTATATACACTTGATCTCCAAAACCTGATCTCCATCTTCAGTTGTTGGGCTTCCTTAATAGTGAAAGTTGTCAAATTGGACTAAATGTCATCCAATCTATGAATCTTCAATGTTAACTAGTAATCACTTTCTTAAATTGTGTGCTTGCTCTACCTTTTAAAAGTTTTTATACAACATCCAAGTTTTTGGTGGAGGGAGGAGAAATTGCCATGAGAGAGTGATCTGTTTGCAGCCATGAATCTGCAACAACTAAGGCAAAACCATCATGAGAAGTCAAATCGCCTCATATAGATTCAAACCAGAAGGAGAAGAGGGGGAGTGATGACCTTGTTCCACTGTAAGTAAAAGTGGGCAATGATCAAATGTAATTAGAGGAAGCACCTTAATGTCTCCATCATCAAAAGTACTACACTAGGAAGTTAATGCGACTACTCTATCTAGTTTTTCTTTGGTGAATTGATCACATGTTTTGTTCTTGGACTAGGTAAACTAACCCTTACGAAATCCCAGTTCATAGAGATGAAAGTCATGTAAAATATGAGCAAATAGATCCATCTATTGGTCACTTCTTCGAGCACCACCAACCTTATCATCGTGAAATAATATCTCATTGAAAATCACCAATGTATAGACACTTAAAAGGATCCAAAGTATGAGGTGCCTTAGGATTTAATACCTCTTAATTCTTTTATCAATTTCAGGATGTCCATAGAAGCAAGTTAGCATCCAAAGAACATTAGTGATAAAAGAGATGGTCAAAGAATTAACATGCCTCTGTGAGTAACTTTGAATGTCCAATGAGATATTGCCTTTCACAACAAAGCAAGCCCAACCGATGTCCAATACCATCAATAGTAAAGAGGCCTTGAAAACCTAGCTAATGCTTCACCTTATCTATTCTCATTTTTTGTATCTTTATTTTCATCAAAAACAAGATACTGGACTGTTAGTCTTAACCAAAAGGTTAAAATTATGAATTGTATGAGGATTGCCAAGCTATTCTTGTCAAGTTTTCGATAGTTTCAACTTAAAAGTTTAATGGCT
Organism: Platycarya longipes; assembly: GCA_036559045.1. NCBI lineage: Eukaryota > Viridiplantae > Streptophyta > Magnoliopsida > Fagales > Juglandaceae > Platycarya > Platycarya longipes. The sequence goes on along the minus strand of CM071793.1, from coordinate 29,713,082 downwards.
CCCAACGGGACTGTTTGCTAGCCTCCACCAATGGATATAACTTCAACTTAGCCATTTTGTGTCTCCTAGTCAACCTTAGTATATTAGGGTCAAGGGGGCAAAACTTTTTGGGTTTCCTGTTGCGAGGGTTAGTGGCAGATATAGAAGAGGATCAGACTTTAGCATTCACAATCCTCATAATATGTCGTTTCCACTCATGGTAAGGGATTTGAGAGAGTCCTCTATCGAATCATTGAGACTAGCACAAGAGGTAACATTCTCTTTGCCAACAAGAGCAACATTTGAAAGTAGGAGTGAATCATTGGAACTAGCATAGAAGGTAAAATTCGCTTTGCCAACAAGAGCAACATTGAGGCTAGGAGTGGGATGAGTTGGGGTTAGGACTGGTGGAGATGAGATGAGATTAACAAAATGATCAGTGGATGCAACAGGCACAATGGGTTTTGAAATTGAAGCACGAGAAACAGTTTGTAGGTGGGATGTGACAAGTTGAATAAGTACCTGTTTAATGGAGCAATACAATAGAGTCAGTGAGGATGGAGGCATAGCCTATGCTATGGTATTGTTTGGTGAAGGATCCCCAAGGGAGTTAGAAATAGAATGCTCTGATGGGTCGCCAATGAACTAGCCAACACCATATCGTGCAGAGAAGGCAAATACATGCAACCAAGATCCATATTGCCTAGAAAGGGTGGCATTTGTGGAGGAAGAGGCATTCTTTTGCATGCAACCAAAACTACTATGCATGACAACAACACAATAGAAGCAAGACCTTGGAGACGCTCATAAAGGAAAGGCAAAAAGACATTCTGGTCTTGCAGAACCAGCATTGTCTCTCATGGTAGTGACTCTCTCAAGTCAATCTCGACCAGAACCCATATAAACTTTCCCCAACCATGACCCAAAGCATCAACATAGCATGGATAACTCTCCCAATCATTGATCCCAATGGAGACCCAATAGTGGTATTCATGCAAGCCAAATGAAGGTTATGGAGGTTGACCCATTAGGAGTAAGGCCATCAAAAAATTTGAGAAAGATAAGGTGTTGGTCAAACCACTAAGGTTGACCCTTCCATACCTTACAAAGATTAACATGAGAAGAGAATTTAAATGAATGAATTATTCCCCACATCTATAACTATTAGACCCTGAGTAAATTTACAAACTTCAGAAATGATATTCGTTAGTTAGAACATTGTCCTCTTTCTCAATATCTGTAGGATAGAGTGTGCCACAAATTTGTAATATCTTCCCCCATTAAGCCTTAGTAGTTCAACAAAGAAGAAAAGAAAAGGAAAAAGAACACAGAAGCAACTTGACTAGCAAGATGAAAAACCTTCCACTCTATAGTGAAGGGAGAAATTCCACCTCATAGGCCTTGCAAAACTATGAGAAGAAACATGAATAAATAGTTAAAAACAGTTATTGGGAATTGCCTGTAATCACGAATCAAAAACCGTTTTTGATTTCTTTGGAACGGTAAAGTACACATCTACAAATCATCAATCGGAAAGAAACCAATTAAAAAATGTGGCTAAGTTGACTATTTCAAATTATGCATTTCTTTTCTCCAAGGAAAATGAAAGATGTTCCTTTCCCAGGCTTGCTTGCTAAATAATTTCATGTGAATAAACTTCTCATTTGAGAGAAATGGGAGAAACGAGAGTGGATCCACCATCACATCGACATAAGAACTACAGCTCCCGTTCTAGTTTAAAGGGTGTGAACAGAAAAATATCCCCACATGAAGGATAAAAAAGTGATATAAGTTATAGGTTAGTGCTTTAACATTGGCCTAAATGATTTGATATTTGTTGCGCATTACAACACGCATTTTAGACTAAGATGGTTGTGCATTAATTTACACATACAAGACAAGTCCATTGGTAAAATTCAATGTGGACCACGTATTTACACCACACTACACAAGAATGTAACTTGAACAGCTTTGGATATGCTTATCCAAAGTACTGTAGATCAAATGGGATTTGTCTCATGATTTCTCAGATGTGTTTGATGTGTATCTCCACAAAATTCCTCCTATAAGATTGTTCACTGCATGAGAAGCCATTGGAACGATGACGCTGGAAGACACAATGGTGGCATAACCATATACAAGCCCAACAAAAGATGCCCTGAAATATATCAAACAGAATAGGATTGATTGGAGCCAAAGGTTGAGCAATAGACATCAAACCAAACATTCAGAACTTCTTTTCAAGATTCTACTAATAAGAATTCTTTTTCCTCAAAGCAAAATGAGCGTGGATTTTTCTTCTTCAAATTCATTGCTGGAGGTTTAAAGACAGTTAAAGATGTTCACTTATATTATTGGTGGAGAATGAGATGAGTGAATGCTTCATGCTTTAAATTGGCCTAAATGGAGAACCAAACTTGTCACATCATCTTTGATAGTCAGAGCAAATGAGTATTAAGACGGAAAAAAATAGAAGACACGGCAAAACGAGCATACTGAATATTACAGGGATTAATGAAGAGGATATGTTTAGCCTATTTAAATAAACCAATCTCCATTAAGGCAAGGAGATAAGTACCAGACTGCAAAGGAGTACTTTCGACTGCTGCCCAAGTGTAGAACACCAAAAACTGCAGCAACCAGCAATATACTCTTCCAATCGAATCCCAAAAGTGGTAGAAGTGCACCGCGGAAAAGCAGTTCCTAGCCAAACAAGATATCAAGTACAATTAAAAGACAATCTCAATAAACTACAATTAAAAAGACACAAGCACAGACATCAAGTAAATGGAAATAGTTTACCATGCTTGTTACCTCACTAATACCGGGAAGAAATGCAACGATTATGTAATCCAGAAGCAGAAGTGAAGAAAGGACCTGCAATAAAAATAGGATGGTGTGGAATTCACCAAAGCAGTTGCGGATCAATACAAACTTGTAGCCACTAGCCGCAACAAATCCTAAAAACGTGGACATAAATAAGGTCTGACTTAAGATCAGCGCTCAATAAATTTAAGTTCAAGCTATGATGGCAGTTACAGAGACTATCATTTACAAAAAACAAAATTACCGACATACACGTGAAGCTTGGACTAGTCCCTCTGGGGACAAAAAGTACAGCTACCTGCTGATTAGCTGCTTCACTAGACTCGGCAAAATCTGGCCACGTTTTCAGTAGCAGATATCTGCACGATGATACGAGTACAACTAATCCAGTAACCAACTCAAGATGCCACATCTCAAAACCAACTACACATGGGGAAAACATGGCACCCTTTAAATTAATGAACTTTTAATTCCAGTCTGCAAGTATAAAAGAAAAATAATAAATATTGGACAGGTAACTACAAACTATGACACTCTCTGCACTGTTATCAAGGAGAAAAAATCAATAAACAACCTGGGAGATCTACATTTCAATATATGTCCTGTTCACTTTGACGAGTTAAAGAAAGATTATATGGATATAGTAAGATCTCTTTCGAAATCAAATCTAAAAATTAGTTTTCAAATTAGTTTGGAAACACAGAACAAGGAAAGTTCTGTGTTTCCAAATTCTACAAATATGGTGCCAACTTTTGCATTGTTCCATTAGAGGATAATTAATGAGCATAAGAAGAATTGAAGTCAAGCTGCCTTAAGGGGCAATTTGACTGCACTGAACATAAACTGACCAGTGATCAGAAATATGAATCTTTCATCATTTTCATCTTCCTATGCTGTCTCTGTATTTATCAATTTATTCATTCATGTTTGCTAAGCAATATAAACCTGCCCCACTTCAAACCCACAACTTTACTGCGTAAGGCAGGTCCTTCTGTTGGTTGATGTTCTCTTCATAACTAGCGTTACTTCTGGTTAAGATGAGGAATCAGATGTCAGGCTTAGCCATGAGAAGTGAATGCTACTAGTTGCACAACTGGACATATTATATTAAAGCTAGATATTGCACCTAAACAATGTCAAAGCGAAAGTTTCAATGAAAAACTTGCAATGATAAGGGAACACAAATTTTATACATGACACTTCTGTAGAACAGTCAAGGATTGGCAATCCTTCCAATGATGCAACATGAGATACCTGCAAGTCGCAATTAAGGAATAACAATCAAAACACAGATGATAGGCAAATTTAAGCATAATTTGCCCATAAATTTGTTTATCTAGGTTGTATCGAAATTGAGAGTACTCTTTTACTTTAAAGCAACAAGTCCTGACTAAAACCAACAAGCACTCTGAGTAACAAAGCTTTAATTCATAATACAATTGTAATGACTGATGTTTGGTATGAACAAATATAGCCGACAGTCTATAGAAGTGAAAGTCCTAAGGAGGCTGCTTTTTTTTTTTTTTAACAAACAACATAATGGAGGACACGACATAGCTAGATAGAAGAATGCATTGTGTGTCACAAAGAAGAGCATGAAGAGAACTAGCTAAAGCATGTTTAGATTATCAAAAAAATACTTTGTCCTGCTTCAATTGCAGACTTTTTGAAAGATGAAGGAATCCAAACGGTAAAAGAGGATGAAGTAAAAACCTTTGATTCAAACATCAAAACGAGAAAAATAACTAGAATAGAGTTGAAAGGATGTAAGTAATCACTAGGTGGCCACCAAGATTCCAAGGGAATAACTCTTGGACAAAAGCATAGCACAACACGAAGATAGTGACACAAGAAAGTAAGACAGACTACCTGCCGAATTATAATACCCAGAGCTGCTATTAATCCGGAAGTGACAGTGCATGCCTGAAGCACAGTACTCCTGGAAGGAATTGTTGAAGAATTCTGTGCAGCTGAATTTTCAGAAGAGGAAGCCATGCTGTCAACTTGAACATTTGTGGGAGCATTATCTGCTTCATTTTTTGGTGGTTGTACATCTCTTCTCGATTTCCTCGCCGAATTCCGACTAGCAAAAGCTCTTGTGTTTAGTCTAAAACCCTTCAAAAAATAGCTATGTTGGTGTAAGACAACAGAAAACGAAAATCTAGTATTTGCTCTAATTTTAGAGATCACATTACAGAATAAGAATCACACCCTGAACAATTTAGCAGGAAGAACCTTTTGCACACCATAAACATGATGGAGCTCCCCACCTGCGAACATGTAATCACATTTGACAATCATGAGATATAATTTCTACTTGATAAATCGAAGCAGTAAGCACCCAAAATAAACGAAAAATAACATAGAGATAACTGTTGCTTTGTACAAAATGTAAGATAACTTTTACTAGGAAGTGTATGTTCGCAATATGTTAGCAGGTGAATGAACCAACCATTGAAGGTAGAACTTCGACAAGGTAAGAGGGTTGTAGAGGCGTGGTTTGTTGTGCTCCTCCAACAGTTTGTGGTGAGCAAAGTCATCGTAGATAACTGCTCCAAATTCCAAACTTGAGAACGTCAGTATCTGTCTGTATTCCAGCTAGTACTTCAATTACAAGGAGAAAATAAATGGGTGGAGAAACTAAACGTGACTGGAAATCAGAAAAACCGTACCTTGTGTGGGTTCCGCTTCGAAAGTTCGCAGCTTTTGTTGTTCTGTCGGGACGTGAAACTGGAACTATGGAATTCCCCTAAGTAAAGGCTGATGAATGGGAAACTGAATTCTGATAGAAATGGACTTCAATTCCTACCTTACCCTTTCCTTCAGTTTTACTTTTCTCACTGGATTTTCTGTCCTTCCTTTTTTTTTTTTTGCCCTTTTTTTTCCCCCTTTCTCTGTTGGGTCCTGGGAATGAATCCACAAAGTTGGAACACTTTAGTTTTTTTTTTTTTTTTGATTATTTGATTTATAAAATTAAATTTTTAAAAATTTATTTTTCTAATTAAATTCTGTCATAAAATATAATAATAATATTTTTTAAATAGAATTACTCTTTCAATGTTTTTAATTATTAAATTAACAAAATTCGAAACCCCATCATATGGACTTATTTGAAACATGAACCTGCATCAATTCGAAACTTCTTAGATCAGCGATGTCAATATATTTATTGAACGGAAGAGTTATTCTTCATCCTAGATGGTTAAAAGAGAAAGTAAATGGATGATGATTGCCACTCAGATTCGATGCTCATAAGCTGTTACTTCATAGCTCAAGATTCCTTCCTAATGAACAAAGAGAAAAGAAACTGATGTGGCAAATTCTCTAAAAGCGGAAAGACTTGGATTCCCTGAACCCTAAAAGGTGATTACAGAGAGTCATTACGGTAATGAAACCATTTATACATTAACATACGTTAACCACAGGTATAAAAAAATGGGGAAAAAAATGAGTATCCTATGATACAATTGCAGGTGCAGAGGATAAAAATTGTGGTGATTCCAAATGGATAGACCGATCACAGACTTCATTACAAAACGGTTCCCAAAAGCCATATATGCAAGAGAAGGCAATAAGCCATGAGGCCTAGCCTTGTTCGGGGCTGGCTCATCAAAACACGACCCCCAGAGACCCTGCATGCAAAGATTGGAAAGAAACTTAGAATGAATCAAGACGTTATTGATAATAGATTGATGTACGTTAGATAATAAAATTACTTTTATTGTAAAATAAATATAACAAATCCCATGAAATTATCAGTTTGTGAGTTTACTTTATATAATTCTTTTGTGTATGTAGCAATTCTATATCATTAATACCTATTCAACATGCAGTGGAAGTAAACAATGATGGAGATATTGGTTGCAGGTGCTACAAAACGGTAACTACTTGAATCTTGAAATAAGAAATTGACCGTACGCACATGCTTTTTAATAGAACCAACCAGTTATGATTCTATAAAAGAAAACATGTGCGTGAGGTCACTTTCATTGTTCCGAGCCTCCGACCCCCTTACCCAGTTTTTCCCCCACAAAAAATTTGGCAGAAAATGGAGTACATTACCATATTCCATCAACACGATCTGCTATCAACTTTCCTTGTTTGGGAATGAGACCAGATGTGTTCAGAGACTTGAATACATGACCTGGGAAAGAAAGACATGAGTTTTCTGAGAGGTTTAAACTTACTTTTTGGATGATATTATAAAGAATGCAAACCTTTGTCCTCATCAGTTTCCTCATTGTTTATCAGACGTTCAGATTCCCCGCCAATATTGATTGCAAGATGGTCGGTTGAACCCTTTCTCAGAGTTCGCACCTGGGCAGCTAGGGGGACAGGAGATATTGTATTCTGCCCAATTGCGCCCTGCATTACACCATTGGAAATCAAACAATTGTCGCCTCTATATTTTAAAAGGTTTTGAGCCATCTATTTTTTTCCTCTTTAAGTCACCCAAAATCACATGAATAAGATGATAAGTGAAACTATGTCGCTGTAAGCAGATCAACTAAAAAAGGTATCACATAGCATTAATTCTCTACCTGAACTGTCTTTTTTTCTTTTTGTTTTAATATTAATCTTGAATTTTGAGTTCAGTTTGGAGTGAGTTTGACCTTTTAAATGGAGAGTTGACAATGTCAAGATCACCTCAAACACTACTTTTTGTTGTCAAGTTAAATTCATACATTCAAACACATCTCAACCTATTCACATTTAAGCACATCTCAATAATACCCTCAAAATACTACTATTCATAGAATAACTCAAAATTATCTGAGATCATCTCAGCACCCAAATGCGACCTTGGTCACATTGATAAGTAGAAAAGATATAACATGAGTACAAATTTGTACAGCATTGATTGATCTACTTTGTCTTGGAGATGCAGGTTGATATAAGCTTCTGCAACCAACAAAATTATGCTTGATTTAACTTACTAAAAATAAAATCTGCTTAATTTTTTTAGTTATAGAAAAAGTACGCTAAATTTTTACTTTTATTTACATATAAGAATGCTTAATTTTTATCAGCGCAGTTTTATGGTGTACATGATTTTCTTTTCCACGGATCACAAAAAAGTACAGATAGAAGAAAGTAATAGTAGAAAATCATATAAGATATTTACCACATCTTCAATTTCGGATATCTCTGACCCTGTTGGCAACGGTGGCGCTTCAAAGATGCTCCTTTCCTGAACAATGTTGGGCTCGGCATTCCTACCTTGAGCTGAATCTTCAAGTAATTTAACCTTGATTGACAATTCCTCTACGACATTTTGGCTCGCCACTAACTCTGTGGCAAGCTCCTGAGCTTTTGATTTTGAATTTTCAAATTCTAAAAGCATGGCCATGACCTGATTTTCTAACAAAGACAAAAGTCCTTTCGCTCCAGGATATTTTTCCTCGCCTAGATCGCTAAATTTGAACATACCTATAATTTTCTCCAATCCAAATATAAGCGCAGACAATTCGTTATTCATTTTTTCCGAGTCTTGTCCATCTCTAATGAGCTTTTCAACTTCCCCTTTCAGATGCTCAATTTCAAGAACCTGTGTTGTAATGTTTGACTGTAGCTTTGTTCTGTCATGAGATAAAAATTTTACTTCTTGCTGCAACTCAGTAACACTATCGATGACGTGAAAGAGCTTCTTTATATCAGCTGAGTTATGCGGGTCTAGGTCTCCTACTTCTGAGACTGCGATAGGGATTTCTATGTCTCTAATTTTGTCTAACAGTATTTTCACTTGGGATGCTGACAGGGGGGAGTCTTCTGCCTCTGAAGCAACAAACAAGAACAAACAAGTCAGAAGAAACCATGCAGTTAATAATACCAACAAAAATACATTTATGCAGCAAGATCCCATCCAATTTTACCTTGTTCTTTAACTAATATAGAATTGTATAAAGAGGAAACTTCTGCCTCTCTCTCCTTTATCTTTTCCTCTTTTGTTTTGTAATCCTCTAGATTAAGCCTCAGCTCACTGCATGAATTTTGCAATACCTCCACATCAGTCTCCAACTCGGCAACCCTATTTTGGTTTAGATCCCTCTCTTCTATAGCTTTTTCAAAACCTTTTCTGCTTTCTTTCAATTTAGTCTGCAATTCTTCAATCGTAGATGCCGCCATGGTACTTGTGCTCTCAAACTGTTTAATCAAGGCTTGTACTTTTCTAGCAGCAAGTAACAACTTGTCAGCAGCTTCAACATATTTGCTGCCATCAAGCCTTTCCAGTTGCTCTACTGTGGTAACTCCCTCGCTTCCTAGCATTTGCAGGGGCAAACCTTGGTTGAATTTCTCAAGCTCAGGGACATGGCTGAGATTCAATAGAATGTTCTTCACCTCAAATTGCAGTTCACTGGTAATGGTAGTACAAACAGACAGTAAAGTGGAAACATCGTTTTCCAGCATGCTTATACTAGTCTCCTGTTCCTGTTTATTCATTTCCAAATCCTTTGTTTTCTGTCTCAAAGATTCAATGTGCTCAAATAGAACTACTACTCCATTCTCTGCTGCCTGCAATTTTCTCAACAAAGATGCAATAAACTCGTCTACAACTGATGAGAAACCTTCAAACTTATCTGCAAGAATTTTGTTTCTCCACTGGAACCCTTCCACGGTATTTCTAAAATATGACGAAATATTGTCACTATCTGCACTCGCCCAGCTGTAATCGGTTTCAACAGCAGCAATATTGTCAATGCTATCTGGGAAAGGTTTTGTAAAACGTGAATCATCCTGGAATAAATAAAACATTATCATTAGAAAAAAGGTGAAAAGATTAGAGGGTAAGATTAAGATTCTCCCTTGTAAGAATGTGATAGGGGGTGAGGGTCTTGGCTTCAAAACCCACTGGATGGGTGGGTAACTAAAAATAACAAAAAGGGGTGCATTTGACTAGATGAGTTCTTGGATCTACTGAAACACGCATGTAATTTTACCTCCATAAGCTGGTGACTTTGCATCTCTTCCAAGTCCACAGAAACAAAACGGTCCCTTATGTTATTAATAATGAGATCCATAGTTTTCAAGCTCTCAAATTTCTTCTCGAAGCATTCTTTTACTTTGGATGAAAGAGTTTCATCTTTCATAATCACTTGAAGATCATTAAAGTGTCCAGCGAGTTCTACAGATCTGGTCTCTAAGCTGCCACTGGTCCCAGCCAACTCTTCCAGGGTTGCACTTAACTTGGAATTAAGCAAGACCACCTCCATTTCAGCATTTTTTTTTTCGCCTTGAAGTACCGAAATATCATTCTCAGCCCTCAAAAGCGCATCTCCCTGTGATTTTATACTTGCATATGCATCTGCTAGCTTGTTAGCCAAGGAACCAACTTCCTCTTGCAGCTTCTTTACCTCATTCTCTAAATTGGTTCTACCTGCTTGAACATCGTTATTTTTCTCAGTCAGCAAAACAACATTGCTCTCTACCTGAGATAGGGAATGTTCAAGTGCCTTTATGGTTTCGTAGGCCTCTGTTAGTTTAGTGGCCTGAATAGCAACTTCCTCTTTCTCTTTATCTAGTTCCATCTCTGTAGCAGCTCTACTTTCTCGAGCCTCTTCCTTCTCCTTGAAGAGCACGGAAATATTATTTTCTGCCAGTGATAATGCCTCTTCAAGTGACTTCATAGTTGCAGAAGCCTCAGCAAACTTGTTAGTCTGAGAAAACGCTTCTTCCACTGCTTTCTGTAATTCTTGTTCAACATTTGTCCTGCCAACTTCCATTTCCCTCTTTTCTTCAGAAAGTCGAGAAACATTGCTCTCTGCAACCGACAATGCATCTTCCAGTGATTTCACAGTTGCTTTGGCTTCCTCTAACTTACTAGCCAGAGTACTGGCATCCTCTTTTGCCTTACTCAGCTCTTGATCTGCATGTGTCTTAGCATCCAGACATTCATTAATGTACCCAGCAAGCCAGATCACCTTTTCTACAGGGCCCTCAAAAACTGATTCCATGGGAAGAACAATTCCGTCAATACCTTCAACTACTCTTTGTAACAGTTTATTGCTCTCCAGTAAGAATTGCTCGAATTGATCTCGTTGATCTTTCATAGCAACAAGATCAGCCTCCAACTTTGGGATGCACTCTACATCAGAAGACAATCTATTGATCTGGTCTCTGCAGTCAGCAACTGCAGACTCTTGCTGCTGTAACTCAAGCTTCAACTTCTCGATTTCTGAGTCTTTTTCTTCCAGAAGATTTTTCATGTTTTCCCGATCTTGAACCAGTCCCTTGCCTTTCTTAACGGCCATGGATAATCTCTCCCTCAGCAAAGCAGACTTCTCTTCTGATTTTTCAATATCCTTCTCGAGAGAAACCTTTTCCTCTTTCAATGCTACAAGTTCTTCAGATACTAATTTTATCTCATTTGACAGTTTATTAAACTCTAATCTCACCACCATATCCTCTTCAAGTAAATTCTCACACAGCATCAACTCTTGATCCCTTACATATAAGAGACTTTGAACTCTTTGAAACAACTCTGTGTTAACATGGGAAGAATCCGAAGCCACACTGCTCTGTTCTTTTATCTTCTCAAAGCATTTGTGAATGATCGCAGAATTGTCAGACTCATACATTCCTTCTTCATTTTCCATTTCGCTTCCAGAAAACTCAAGTAACATTTTAACTATCCAATCTTTATCCAGTGAGACTTGATGCTCCTTTTCAACAATCTCTTCATATTTGCTCATCAGATTAGCCAACTCCATTTGAAGAAACTCCTTTTCCTCTAATGCTTCAGAAAGTGAAGCGCTTATACGGTTCTTCTCCAATGAAACTTTTTCGTCAATCCCTTCATATTTGCACATCAGGTCATCTACCTCCGTTTGAAGATAATCCTTTTCCTGTAATGCTGCCAAAAGTGATAAGCTTAAGCGGTCAATCTCACCGTGTGCATCTTCCCTTGTTTTAACAATTTCATCATGCAAAGTATTTATTTCATCCTTCGCCCGATAAAATGACTCCCTAAGGTAATTTCCTCGAGCTTCCCAGTCAGATGATGTAATGGTTTCTGGTAGATCAGTAAAGGAAAATGCGTCTTTCACGATTTGGAATTCCATTGAAACAGCTTTCAGTGATATTTTCTCGTCCACAAGCCATCTAAATCTCTCTATAATATCCATCGATTGAAGTTCCTCAGGTACAGCAGCCTGGGATAAAATTTCCTCGAGTTTGTCAAGGATGGAATTCCTTTGCAAGATCGATTCCTGCAGAGATGAGACCAGATTTTCACTTCTGACCAACTCCCCTTTATTTAGTTCCGCAGCCATCAATAAACTTGACTTCTCTTGCAATTCAATTAAACATTTATCGAGCTCACTTGTTTTCTCAGCCAACGACGTCTTCAACGAGTCCCTCTGTTGTACCAACGCCTTACCTTTCGTCACAGCCAAAGAAAGCTTCTCTTTCGTATTAGCACACCTAAACTTTTCCTGCTCAAGTTCCATTTTTGTCTTTGCAAGTTCCTCATTCACCGACTCGACGACCACTTTATTTTTATCGAGTTGAGCCACCAATTTCCCATTTTCATCTTCTAGATGGCGTACTTTCTCAAACAAATCTTCTTCCTTTCTTTTCAGCTCAAGCAATTCATCACGGACAGTGACAGTGATAGTCCCATACTCAGTAACCCTGGCATTGAGATATTCAATCTCTTGGTCCTTAGAAAAAAGAAGGGCATGAAGCTCTCTCACCGTCGCCTCAGTTTGCAACAGGTCTTCTGACGCGACTTTAGCAAACTGTGAGCAGTCCTTCACCATTTCAAGCAAAGGGTTGTCACCCACCAAATGGTTTTCCATACCCGGCAACAACAGCTGCTTGTTAGTCAGTCCCTTAAGCTGATGATGAAGCCCAGCAACTTCTTCGGCAAAAGCCTCTCTCTCGCTCTGCATCGTTAACAAGCACAATGAATCACCAAAACCAAACCAATATTGATTCTTGAAAAAGAATTAAAATTTCTAGTAGAATAGTAAAAGGAGCTTTTTCTTAACCTCGTATTCCCGAGCAATTCTTTCTTTCTCGTGAAGCATCTTATCCAGTGTTTCCCGCAGGTGTTCCAGCTCACCGTCCACCACATAACCAACCTGCGTCCCGTTTTCCATTTCTTGAACTCCACTCTCGTGCACGCCATTCATCTCCTCCGAACTCTCTTCGGTCCCTACCGCCACCACTGCTTCCCTGTTATCAGCATTTGTAGTAGATAACTCGTCCGGGCAGTCAACGAACATATCCTCTTTCGCGGCTTCCCCAAAATCGTGCTCGGCACGATTCATTGGTGACGACACCGATTCCTGCAATTGGCATTTACTTAGCATACATGAGATCGAAACCACCTAATCGTTCAACTAATTTTGCTAACTTGGGTTACCTGGTTAACGGGTTCGCTGACGTCGTTTGAATGGCCGTGCTGGACAGCAACCTCGGTTTCTGGTGAATAACCATTCGACTCTTCGGGTACCATGAGATGATTGTGCTCCGAATCTAATGATTCAGTAGCTGGGCCAAAGTCCCCATAACCTTCCATTACCTGCTCCGAGTTCTGGTTCTCAGACATGTCGACCCCTCATAACCGAATTGCACCAGAAATCAGATCCGAAATCAAAGAGTGAGAAGGGATCCAACTCCGAAACCTGAATTCATTCCCAAGAACTACGAATCTTGGAAAGGAAACCCTAGAAATGGAAACAGAAATCTGGGCGCTGTTGGTGATATTAATGTATTATCGATTTGACCAGTGAATGAAGACGGTGCCCTATGCTCCGTAAAAAAAAAAGGCAATCGGCGGCGAGCTCACGAATGGCTTCGATTGGAATCGGAGTAGGAGGGGTTGAATCTGAAACTGGACAGAGCGGACTGCGGACCAGAGTAAAATTAACGTTTTTAGTCTTAAATTTAATTCTATTAATTGAATTTAAAATTATCATTTTTCTTGTGTAATTATATTTAAAATTATTGTAGTACCGTGTAAAGCGTTACATCTTTTCCGTTGGTTCGTGCGACAGTTGTTTACTCAACCAAAATCTGAGTGACAAAACTATCTGCACCCCAACGGTGGAAAACGGCCCGTTTGCACGTGGCAGCTAGAATTCTTAAAATTTTAACAGGATTTGTAAATCCGGTACGTTATTTAAAGCAGGGATGGCTATCCAGAAGTCGATGAGACTGACAGTGGTCGATGTGACCAAACAGAGAATTGATCCGTTGGGAGTAAAAAATTAAGGAGACTTCTGTACGTATACTTAGCCTCGTTTGGATTTAAAAGATACTTGAACTCATTTTAATTCATTTATATTTTATTATTATATTTTTATAATTTTTTATATAAAATATAAATTCTTATATATTTATTTTAAATTTTATTACATATTTTTCAAATTCTAATATATATTTTTTAAATCCTAAAATAATAATAATATTAAAAAATAAATTAAACTTATCTCAATTTATTTTATCTTCGAATTCAAGCGAGGCCTTATATATTACACATTTTATTTTTTTAAAATTTTAAATTTTTTTTAATTATAAAATATTTAGAATATGAATAATAAATTAAAAAAAAAAGAAATTTTAAAAAAATTGAAAAAAAAATTAAAATTAAAATATTTAAGAAAAAGAAATAATTAATTTTTTTTTAAATTTATTTTTCTTAAAGAAAAAGTTGGGGTCAGTCGGACCGACTCCTTTGAGAAAAACAACTAATCGCTGGAGACGACAGTGGTCGACACCACCCACCCCATCGTATTTAAGGCTGCCGGGACTTCGTCAGAGATCGCTGTGAGTTGCCGTCGCAGGGGTGAACTCGCCAGAGCCCGCCGGCCATGATGGGGTGGGCGGTGTTGGCCACCGCCGCCTCCGGCAGTTCCGCTTGGTTGAGGGCCGAATTTTTCTAAAATTCATCTTTATTTTATTTTTTTATTGTATTTTTTATTCTGTTTTTATTTTTTTATTGTATTTTTTAATTATATTTTTTATTATATTATATTATATTTTATTGTATTTATTATCAAAAACCTGCGATGTTATTAGTAAGCGATGTTATTAACCAAACCTGTCAATATTTCTTTGCAGCATCGTGTGACTAGATAGACTTGAGAAGATTTTTTGTTAGCCTTTTGTATATGGACTTGAGAATTAGTTTTTGGAAACTTGTGTACATGCCGCTTTCCAAAATGTGTAGAATTTTTTGTGGACCCCAACGTTGGCAGCTTGTGTGGATCAACATGCTTTTTGTGTCTAGGTGAATGTGTGTGGATGGTTTTGTTTCCAGTTGAATTTTTTTGTATTTTGGGTTGTGAAAACAAAAACATTGAAGATGTATAGATTTTGATTCAGAATCAGGAAGTGGAAGTACTTGTTGTAATGCTTACCTTGTGCATTTGTATATGAAATCAATCATAGTTCGTTATAAGTTCAGCTGATTACTGTTTGTGCATGCATGAGTGAGTTTGGGAAAAAAATCTATATAATATGGGATTATGGATTGCTAGAGTCAAAAAGTAAAATAGCCCAGTAGATAAAAAAGGGTGACAAAAAATAGTAAACTTTTTATAGCCTCTATAGTACCATTACAATTTATTCATACAAAAATAAAGAAAATATCCACCTATTTACATATGCCTTATAGTTTATCTGAACGGGACAGAAATTATCACCATTGATACAACCTAATGCAAACACAATAATATTCACACATTTCTATTATCGACCCAATACAAACACAATAATCTTCTCTTCTTCGCAATACGTCCTCCTTCTTTCGAACTGCATTCTCTCTTTATCAAATGTTCTCCTTTATCGAATCAAGTATATCCGTTTAGTCCAAAAAATTTACATCTCACATCTACCTCTACACAATACGAACATTTCATATGAGAAAGTGGCTTTACCATGTAATACACAAATTTTGAAGTAATAGAAAAAAATATAGCAGTTGCCCTACTATTATTCATAACAGTTGGCTGCTTCAAGTGATTACTTGTCTGCCTGAAGTGATGGATAATAATCTAGGCATATATAATGGACATTCTTACTAAGATAATATACCACTCACAAACTTGAGTTGCCGAAATCACAAACTTGTTTAGGTATTGTGCCCATCATCCCAAGTTCTTGTTTAAAAATAAAATTTATGAGTTTCATATGGTTGATGACAGGGAAGTACCATAATCTGTAGACACAATTTAGGCATTTATTTACTATTTTCTCAAGGGAGGTCTATACACATAAAAAATTACAAGTGTAAAATGGGCATTTATTTACAATGTAGTTTCAAGGGTCGACATTCAATATCAAAGAGAAATGGAGTATTTTTTTTGGACTAGTGTGATCAGTGGTCTTATTTTTCTTTCATAAAATGTGCTCATTGAAAGAAAGCAATCTTGTCCTCTGTACCAAAACACATCCAGTGTTTAATCTCATCATAGCATGCACATCCCAAAAAATATATTTGAAATTTATATAAATAATATAGAGATAATTCCAAAAACAACAAAAACAAATAGGAAAAAATATTGAATTATCAAAACGAGGGCTTTAGTGTGTGTAATAAGCAGTTGATAGGCACACACAGATTGCAAATTTTGGACACACACAATATCATTTTCATTCAGTAATTTCATCAAGGGTGCCGTTAGGGGTCGGTCCGGCTGCCATCAATATAAAGAACAACCCCCATAAAAATACAATAAAAAATTTTTAAAAACACAATTAAAAAAAAATTTAGAAAACACAATAAAAAAATAAAAGAAAAAAAACAAAATAAAAAAATAGAATGAAAATAATTTGGTAGAGAGGCGTTCGGCCTCAGCTAAGTCCCTGTCGCCGCCGGCCACTGTGGGCAATACCACTGGACTCATTTCGAGTTTAAGGCTACTAGGAGAAAGTGGAAAGTCGTCGGGGGTCACCGTTGCAAGAGTGAGGACGTCGGAGGAAGGCGGTCCTGATGGCATGGGCGGTGTCGCCCACGGTGGCCGGCGGCAACAGGAGCTACTTTTTTTAAAGGGGTCGATCTGACCGACCGCCAAGATATTCCTTTCATCAAACAGTTGGTGGACACAAAAAAAATACTCAAAATTGAAGCAAAAATTAGCACAAAACAACCATCATACAACAAATTTGACAAACCACTAATTTAGTGACTTAAGTCACGCTTAACCAACTAAAATCAGTGTACTGAAAAATCATAAAGTTTGAAGCATTCACTACTCTTCCTATACTATTTATCAAATCTGGTAAATTTTGAAGCATTAGCACTCCCAAAAAAACCCAAGGGTCTACATAGATGGACACTAGGCTTCAAGAAAATTGAAAAGAAAAAGAAAGAAAGAAATTGAAAAAAAAGCACCATGCTAATATTATGTTCCTTCAATTGGTAGAAAAAAAATGGCCATTACTTTCACAAATAGAGAAAATAACTGTCTTAAATTTTATTAATAAAAAACAAACAGATGTGCAAAGAGAGAAAGAATGAGATTTGGTGTAGAAACGCAAAAGAGATGCAAGAAAACGAAGAAAGACCTATACAATTTGTCTAGCTATTGCATCTTGGTGAGTTTCACTTCGCAAATCTGGTGTACAAACGCAAGAGAGAATACTGACTTGGATTAAACTGTTGAGACAGACTGTTCTGAGAAAAGAGAGGAGAGAGAGGAAAGCTGAAACAGGAATGTGAAGGAATTGCAGACGGGATCTGTTATGAGGGAAGATAGAGAAGGGAGAGAGAAGCTGAGAGAAAGGCCTGATTGGTACACGTCAAGTGTGTTGTGTAAGTCTCACAAACTGGCACTCGTTCTTATTTGAGTTCTCTGTCTTCCTTATTTTCTTATCTTCCTCTAAGCTCTCTTTAATGCCATTCATTTGAGACTTATTGATGGAATTCATGTTCCATTGACTTAGAATTGTAATCGAGCTAGGTCAAGCCAGTTTTGACTTGTCGAGCTCGGCTTCGACTCAACTCATAATACTTGAATTCGAGATTGATTATTTTTTATTTGAGCTTGACTCGATAAACTAAATTCTCAATTTGAACTCGAGCTCGAGCTCGTCCCACAAATCAAATCAAGCCGAGCTCGAGCTTGAATTGTTTTTTTTTTTCTTTTAAATAAGATTTACAAATTAATAAATTAGATAAAGAAAAATTTTTAAAAATTAATATTGGATTTATACAACTAACAAATAAAACCTCTATTAAATTATGAAATTTTAAAAAATTTAACAAATAATTAATATCTAACTAGTTAATATGTATCCATAATAATAATATATCATATTCCTACATATATATAATATGATAGCATCTATTTAGTTCATATATGGTTTCTACATATTAGTATATGAAATTATCAATATTTTATCGACTAATTATTGTACAAATTCTAAAATATACCTATGAACTATGAAATATAATATATTTAATATATAGACATAAATAATTAAGTTACATATTATATATTTAATTATAAAAGTGGTATGCTTAGAAAAATAGATAATACATATGCGTGTGTGTGTGTATAATGTAAGTGTATATATATTTATCAATGTAGGAATGTGTTTTAATCGAATTGAGATAAACGAGTCGACTCGAGCATAAATGAACGGGCCTTAATAAGTCTTAACTGAATCGAGTCGAGCTTTGTCAGATATATGTTATTTACTAATCGAGTGGGTATTTGCTTTCATGGATGAGTTTTTTTTCATGAGTCGAGTTTAACAGAACAAGTATCGAACGGAGTATCTTTTGGATCTCTCTCTTAGATTGTGTTTAGGTAGGGATATCAAATATTTTGTGAATAATAATGAAAAATTAATGAAAAATTAATAATAGAATATTAAATAAGAGTTAAGAGTAATGAATAATAATAAAAAGTGGATGAAAGCTAATAATAAAATAATTAATAGTAATGGAGTATTCTTAGAATACTCTACCATCCTAACTAGGCTGATTCTCTATCTCCAATCCATTGTAGATTAGTTGATGGCATTCTTGGTTTGATTTTGTTGTAATGATTTTTTGTGAGATTTGTAGATGGGATTCTTTAATTTTTTAGGTTTTTGAAATAATTTTGTTGTGAAATGTTTTTTGGTTTCAGAAATGAAAACCGATGAGAATACCAATGAACCAATGGTAACCAGTTGAAACTACGCTGGCCAGTTTTGTTCCCCCTTAATCAACTGGTTTCATTTGGTACCAAGCCTTGGAAAACATGTCACTACAGTTTTGATTTTGAACCGAAACCGCACTGATAGTGTCGGTTTTCACCCCTAATTTAAAGTAAGTTCGGGCATAACCGGATTTGAGTTACTTCAAGCAAACTCAAAGTTTGATCCACCTAAAATAATCATATGGGTTAAGTCAACTATGGATTCAGGTGACCCAATTAGTAAAACATGTCAATTCGGGTGACAAGTGATTCCTGCCAACTCATCATTAGCTCATAACTAGCGTTGCGTTAAACGTCCTGAATTCACATTGATAAATTGTTGTTCTCACACGTCCATACATTGCATTTCAAATAGTTTTTCATTTAAGTAGTCAATCGATAACGTTACTTAAAATATAGCATATCACTTATGTGATTAAAAATGATAAAATCTAAGATAAAATCTCATTGCCTTTCGAGATAATGCAACTTTCCTTCCTAGTTTTGTAGACGAATGAATATAGTAGGGATTGAACATTGCTTAGATTCATTTAAACTTGAAAATGATTAGGAATATTTAATCTAATAGACCAAATGAGTCAGGCATAACAAGACACTTTAAGGATGTCACTACATCTTCTCTGATGAGTTATTTAGTATAGTGACACTTCATTGCATGTGATGATAGGCCTCAATGGCCAACTGGGGAGGGACCATCCCCTTCTAGTGCATGAGTCACTTGTTGCACTAATAGAATGAATAAACTCTTCTTTTCTCTCTAGTCCCTATATATAGTTTAAATGTACAGAAGTGTTGGTTGGATTTCTTACCAAGTGACACATTACCATTGGAAAAGATGTAAAGAAGTTCATGCACTCTTCTTTAAAAAGACATTATTAGGAAGGATAAAAGATGTTCATATAAAGTTTAGAACAATCTCCTTCTTAAGTAACATGGGATTTCCTCTTTATTCTCCCTCACTTGTGAGTCGATCTTTTGTCGTACTCTTACAAGTGGACCTCATTGGATCAATGGGTGGAGCCCAATACCAGAAGGTTTGATTCTGATACCATAAAAAAGTCCATGCATTCTTTTCTAAAAGGCCTTGTTAGGAAAGAGAAAAAATGTTTCATATAAAATCTAAGACAATCTCCTTCTTAAGCAATGCGAGATTTCCTCTTTAAGATGTGATTATAGTAAGGAAAAGACTGCAAAAATCCTTGTAAAAAAAAAAAACTACACAATCCAATTTTTCTATTGAATAATTATCACATTTATTAGGCAAAAGTATGTCACAGGCAAGGAAAGGCTGCTAAGCGACCAAAGAAATGCTAATATTATATTTTAACATAAATACCTCTTCATTTCTTTTTATAGGTCTCAACATAAATTCATTTCATAAATTTCGAATTCTTATATACCTATACTTATATATATATATATATATATATATATATATCATACCAGGTAAATGTGCATGTGCAAGGCACGTGCTTAATTCTCTGTACAAGTTAATAGTTTAAAATGAAAAAGACAAACCAAACATACAAGCTAATAATATTAAACTGAAAAATGAAGAGTCGTCTAAATATGTCAAATCCACAATCAACAATATCAAGTAAAATAAGGTGAAATGCATGCTTTTACAATCATTGAAAATACAATAATAGTCCCTTGGTGCGTATCCACCCACTTGCGTGCCAATCACTTTTACTCTCCTGGTGCTTGGGCTAGCATTTTTCTTTCGCACGAAGCTTACAAAAGCTACGAGCTTCATGCTTCTTCATATTGACGGCTTAAGGGCGAGCACTTTTGCTTTCGTGGTGCCCGCATGGGGGACTAGCAATGCTGCTCTAGTTGATGCTCGCCTAAGGATGAACACTTTGCTTTCCTTGATTCTCTCATCTAGAGGCAAGCACTCTTTCTTCCTGTAGTGCTCTCATGGCAGGCGAACATTGTTAACCTAGTGCTTTCCTAGAGTTGAGCTTTGTAGCGCTTCATGGTGCTCATGTAGAGGCAAGACTTTACCCTTCCCTAATCTTCGGGGGCAAAGACTTTATCCCTCACATTGCTTGTCCTCAGCTGAGCACTTTCGCTCTCTCCAATGCTCAATTTGGGGGCAAACATTTAGCCTTTCCACGAAGCTCTATACTCGAGGGCTTCAGGTGAGTAACATGGAGAGCGAATGTACTTGCTATGTTAACTAGCATCATGCAAAGAAAAGTGCTCACCCACCTAAAGCTCAAATATTAGCCTTGCTTAGTGATCCCGAGCAAGTGTATATTTTCTCTCTCTGCTAGCTCATCTTGAGCAACTTCTCGTGAAGGTCTCCCTTGCTCGGTAATGTTGCACAGAGCAAGAGCATGAGCCTTGGTCGGAAATTCTAAAGAGTATTGGCCTTATTCGACAATTCCGAGCAAGAGCGTTTTTTCTTTCTTCTCGATAATCCAGAGCAAGATCTTGTGGAAATATGTCATGCTCAACAATCCCGAGCAAGATCTATGCTCAGGATTTAGGCTTTTTCACCTAAGCCAACCTAAAAAATAAATTTCCATGTATGGTTCCCATGTTTAAGTTAAAGTAAAGGCTTTCTTTAAGTCTTATTATTATTATTTTTTTCAATCCATTTTTTTCTTGGCATAAGACAACCTTCTCTCGGTATCATCGAGCAAATTGATACTTTTGCTCAGGAACTCCAAACAAGGCCAATGCTTTTGCTTGTGATTCTTGAGTAAGAAAGTCCTTGTTCAGGACTCTCAAGTAAGGCGGTCCTCATTCGAGATGCAAGGACACTGCTCTTGCTCAGAATCACCGATTAAGGTAGTGCTCACTCGAAAATCCCTAATAAAAGCATTGATCTTGCTCAGGTAGTGCTCACTCTTGCATTCGAACTAGAATTTTTTTTTTTTTCAATTTGATCTGAAACCAAGAAATTTGGATGAATCTGAACGCACTACAAGAAAAAAAAAAGACATTTTCAGCGATATTTGTACTGTTGCAAATAACACCGCCGCAATAAGCCAGCAATTGCAGCGATTTTGACATCGTCGCAGGCTTTTAACATAGCGATTTTTTTTTTAATTTTTTGCGGCAATAAAATATGCTGCAAATTGCTTATTGTGTTTTTGCAGCGACTTTTTTCTTTTTTCGACGAGAAAACTGGTGCGCATGATTATTCGTGTATTCCGACGAAATATAAATCGCTGCAAAATATATTTTTAAAGCTACAAGTTTTTGTTGCTATTTCCCTCCCTCCTCCTTTCGATTTTCCCTCGTTCCATTTACTGATCCCCTTTCTTCTTCAAATTCGTTTTCTTTATTTTCGTTCTTACTGTAAATTAATTTGTACCTATATTTATCCTTCGTTTTTAGAAGAGGCCACGGGAGAAACGCACGAAGGAGACGAAAACATTTGATCTGCATCTAAGGCAAGGGGTTTTGGTGAAAACGAAATCACTCCCTTTCAACTGACCAAGTCACTCGGACTTCCACTCTCTCACGATTCTTGTTTTTCTTCTCTGCAGTACATTTTTTTCCTATTTCTTATTGCCGTGCGACAACACCTCAGCTGGACGTGGATTCTCGCCGTCGACCACCTCCTCTTGGTGAGCCATTCTCTCTCTCACTCTCTCTTCCTCTTTCTACCGTCTCTGTGATCAAATTGAACCATTTTTCTGATTTTGTGATTGTGAGATTTGACCTAGAACCCTGTCGCTCATCTTCGTTGATTGAATCCGTGTAGTGTCGTTCCAGTAGTTCTCTTCACGCTGGTACGATTTTTCTCGACCCTCCCACCCTCTGATCTCACCCTCCCTGTGGTAACACACAGACTCTACCCGCTCTGTTTTTAATTTGTGTTCTGAAATAATAACATTCGAGTTTATGTTTTTTGTTTTCAGATTCTAAGGAGGGATTGCTCATCAAGATTTTGTTGGCCATAAGGGTACAATTCGAACAAGTGATGTGCTGGTAAGCAATAACAGTTGCAGTCAATTCTCTTTTAGAAAACTAGAAAAAAAAAAACAGAGTAATTGTGTAGTGGATGACACGAGACAGAGGAATCATTGACGCCTAAGTGACACAGAGTAATTGGGTTCAATGAGGTGGGACCATAAGTGACAGGCGGTTTTCCAGGAAGTCTCACAAGGGATGGTTGTTTTGGTCTATCATTGACACCTAAGCTTTTATTGAGTTTCTATGTTCAATTATATGTTCCAGTTAGTTTCTAGAGTTTTAGGAAATAAAACATGATTTTGTTAGGAGTTTGGACAATATGGTGCAGAGCTAGCTCAAGTTTGAAAAGACAAGTATTATGTGATTATCAGACCACTTAAAGACTCGAATATGCATTATCTCTTCTTGATTTTTGCATACAAAGCAGAAGCAACTATATCTATATATATTCACCCAGAACTGAGTATGATGATGGTCAATGAGCAAGTTAAATACTATTGTGACGAACCAATCCTTACATTATTCAGGATGAAACGGAGCAGCCTACCCAGAGGGAGAGAATGGCAATTAATGCGTCGAACATAGCTAACTTGGAGCTTTTTGCAGCAAAGGTGTTTGCTTCTGTCGAGAGCAGCTCATTGCCAGTTATTGCATCAACCTTGGATTCTATCTTGGATCTCTTGCAGCAAAGGTATGAAATGCTTACTGTGGCAAGCATTGATTCCCTCTGTTTTCACTTGCTTCTAATGTTAAAAGTTCTTAAATCTGCAGCTATAACTAAAGAGTTATCATACAATAGTCACACCACACTTGAGAAATAATATTATAAGTCAATATATCTAGGCATTAAAAATAATATAAGTCAATGTATTAGGATCAAGCATTTATTTCCCTAGAGTGGGTGGTTCGAAAGTGGGGAAGTGTACTCAAGTATGCAGTACACTGCCGTTGTTTAATACTATTTTAAAATAAAACCAATATCCTCTGATTCTGTTTCGAGTTATACATGATGAACACTTATATGCACATGGGTTTATATAAAAGGAAATTCATAAACTGGTGATGGGTTTCTAGGATCCAATAAATCTATTTTACGATAAAAATAATTTTATAATTTAACATACCATATTAAGCATTATCACTTTGTGAATTTACTTTTGTGTAATTATTTTGTTGTTAGAGTATTTCTCTAAATTTCTAATCTTTTACTGTTATTATTCAAACTTCAAACCTGAAAGCTGAAAAATCTCTGCTGCAGCTATTGCATATTTCTGCTTAAGTATAAAATCACTTGCTATTGTTTCTGTCTTAAGTTTATGTACGCACTGAGTAATCTATTTTAGTTGGAGAAAAGCTATTTTTCATGTAAAAGGTTTTATTAGAAAGTCATCCTCCCATTTGAGTTATATGCATATAGTTCTAGTTTATGTATTGGAGTGGGAATAAATTAAGTATATTTTGGGGTTAGTGATTTTGTACAATACTGAAAAAAACATCTCTATTAAATAAATTGAAGTAAATTGATCTGGAATATGGAAAAATGGAGATATCTTTCTCATGTTTGTTGGCAGAGAATCTGCAATTTAAAAATAGCTAGGCACTTCAATTGGCAGTACGTAGACACATGGATTGATCAAACTGAGATTTTCACAATCTTGCGATCGATTATAAGTTAATGCTTATGTATATACTAATTTTAGTTTTTGAAAACAAGTTTTTTATTTTAGTTCTTGTATGTATGGTTTGAAAACAAGTTAATGGATATTATTAGCAATGAATGAACAGGTTTGAGTGAGAACAAGAAACTCTAGTTTTCATTATTTATATTTATTTCTGATTTTAGTGAGTACTCAGTTTGATTGATGTGTTTAAAGGCAAAGCTCATGAATTATTTGGGAGGTTTGAATATGTTGTAGACAAAAGAAATCATGTATTGCAACAAATTAATAGTGAAACTGCAGAATTTTTTTTTATTTGATTATTTGCGGCGACGTTCACATGTCGCAAATAAATAAAATTTCGTCACAAAAAGTTTTTGCAGCGAATTTTACATGAACGTTTGAACTCAATTGTGGCGTTTTTTCTACTCATTTGCAGCGAAAAACTTTGCTGCAATTAAAAATTTATTTCGGCAATTTTACACATTCGCTGCAACAATTTATAGGCAGCATTTTAATAGCAACGAAAATGCGGCGGAAGTAAATCGCTGTGAGAAAGTAATGCAAAAAAAGGGGCTTTTTGCGGCGATGCATTTTGGATTGGCCTTCTAATCCTCCATCATAGAGCTAGATTGCTAGAATATTGTATAGGAAGAGGACCTAAGTTTGATTATTTCTTATCCTGTCTGATGACTACAAATATGAATGTGATTCAAATTCTCGCGGATATATGGATGAGTACATTATATATGTCATAAACTTGTTTGGATGTTGGTATTTATTTTACAAAATGATTAATATGTGTTTGCATCAAGTATTTCAAGTGTTGCCGTTATAAGTCTTGAATGTTGAATATGGGGGAGAGCTCGGTCCGGTTCGGTCAGTTCTGGGAGAGTTTACTGGACCAGACCGGTCCATTTCGGTCTGGTCTGGTCCGGTTGGTCTATTCGGTCCATTCCAAAATACATTATACTATTATAAATATATACATATACAATATACTATATTTATACTATAAGTTTATAATTATTAACTCTTATAATATGTTAATAAATTAAATTAATACAATATATACTAAATTATTAATATGATATATTTAGTAAATTAGTTTTAATGTATTATTATTATTCTTAATGTATAAGTTAATTAAATAATGTATAATATATTTAAAATATATATAAGGTAGGTCCGGTCTGGTCTGGGGTGGAAAAGACCCAGACCGGGACCAGGACCTAGACCGAACTTACTCGGTCCAAGAATTTTGGACCGGCACCAACCAGGACCAGTCTTGGTTCCGTCCGGTCCGGTCGGTTTGGCCGGTCTAGACCGGCCAATGCTTTCCCCTAGTTGAATATATTAATATGGTATAAATACTTGCTTTGGCAATGTGCAATCCAAGTTTAGGACCACAACTTATATTTCATATAATTGTTCAAGCATTTATTAGCTATAATGCTTGGCCACATAATATTTTTTTTGCAAAATGATTAATACGTGTCTGCATAGTATTTTAAGTACTATTGTTATAAATTTGAATACTAAATAAGTTAATATGGTATGAATGTCTAATTTGGCAATATGCATCCAAGTTTAGGAGCACAATTTACATGCCATAGAATTGTTCAAGCAGTTGTTAGTATAATACTTGTCCTCGTGATATCAGATTTGTGTTTCCTAAATAGATTACTCTTTTGGACTTGCTTGTTTAGCTAAAGTTATTTGATAAAATATTATGAACGCGCTGGGTTTTTGCTTATTTAGTCTAATTTTATTATGAATGTTATAAACCAAATATACAACCAGAATTAGCTATATGATTCTTTCCATCTTTTTTTTAGGTGCCAAGATGAAAGAACCTATATATATGGTGCAGATAGACCCTTTTGCTTCCTATGTATATGGTGCAAACTTTTAAAAAAATATCACGTTATTGCTTGTTTATGGTGCAAAAAAAGTACTCCAAACTAGCTCATGAATACTAATTAAGCAGATATTGTGCTACTCATGATGGACCTGAGTAATTAGCAAGGCTTCATTGTGTTTATAAACACAATGTACTTGAATTAACTAACCAAATGTACTTGAATAGAAGGAATTTCAATTTTGCTATGAGGTACTAATTTTTTAAGGTCATAAAACAAAAAATATTGTTATGCTAATTTAGATTAAACTTCAACAAGTGCTTGGAAAAATTAGTTAGACATATTATTCTCCACTCCCAGTTTAATTATTGATGAAACTGGCTAATTGTTTCATCATTTTGTAGAGTACCGAGGATGTGTTGCAAACTGTACGTGCATTTTTTTACATCAAGGAGACATAGAACAAGACAAAAACGACTTCAGACGAAGGTCAAAAATAGGAAACAATAGCTCAAAAGACTGCCCCCTTGGCCTGCTTGGTCTAAAATATTTTAGTTGATTTTTTGGAAAAACTCTTGTAGTATGTAATTGCCTTATGTAGTTGCTTGCTCCCTTATGGATTATTATGCAATTGTCTCCATTTATGCATCCATGCCATCATATAGATTGAATATTTGGATATATAAAATTGTTGTACAATTGAGATGATTGACTATGTACTTATTTGATTAAGTATTGGCCAATACCCAAGACGTTAATTTGTGACTCATAATTATTTATAGTTTGATATTTGGCTATTTTATGAAATTCAGGATTAAAAGAACATTTTTAGTGTCTGATCATATATATTTGGCTACTTGATAAAGTGGATTGCATACAAATTTGTATACAGTAAATGTTTGGAACCCCAAATACAGGATTTGTAGTACACAGGATATATACGTTGAGGAGATTTTAAAAACAAAATCATTTTTTCCAGCTATTTTAACCTCGTTGGGATAACAATTGACCATACAAAAAATTATTCTGGCAATTCCAAAGCGCCGCAATTAAATCAATTGCTTGATTAAATAGTCCTTTCTCGGCTATTTAAAGTCGCTGGGAAATTAACCTAGTTTATTCCGGCGATAAATTAGTCGCTGTAAAACTGATCTAGCAACTATTTTATTTCGCTGGAATAAACATTTATTGTTCTTTTAAGATCATAATCCCGGCAATTTTGGGTTAAATTTCGGCGATTTTATGCTGCTACAAATAATTAAGCAACGATAAATTCTGATTTTGTGGAAATCAATCACGGTGATTAAAAAACAATTAAGCAGCGAAAATAATCGCTAGAATTGTTACATTACGGCGATTTATTCTATTCGTTACATATTCTTATAATAAGCACATTAATACCACGGACGTCTAGCGCTTCAACAATCGCTGGAGATTGGTTATTCCG
Source organism: Platycarya longipes (assembly GCA_036559045.1). NCBI lineage: Eukaryota > Viridiplantae > Streptophyta > Magnoliopsida > Fagales > Juglandaceae > Platycarya > Platycarya longipes. Next base: position 29,685,220 of record CM071793.1, on the reverse strand, counting down.
GCGATTATAGTGGCTTTTACTGGCGAAACAAATTGCCGAAAAATGTTGGTATTTCTTGTAGTGTCATAACCTTGTTTAAATGTTGGTATTTGTTTTACAAAATGATTAATATGTGTTGGCATTAAGTATTTCAAGTATTGCCGCTATAAATCTTGAATGCTAAATAGATTAATATGGTATAAATATTTGCTTTGGCAATGTGCAATCTAAGTTTAGGAGCACAACTTATCTTTTATATAATTGTTCAAGCAGTTTTTAGCTATAATGCTTGTCCTTGTGATATTTGTTTTGCAAAATGATTAATACATGTCTATATATTATTTTAAATTTTATCGTTACAAATTTGAATACTAAATAGGTTAATATTGTATGAATGTCTGCTCTGGCAATATGCAATCCAAGTTTAGGAGCACAATTTACGTGTCATATAATGTAGAAACTCATGAACCTAATTCATTTCATAAAATCGGTTCAATAAGAAAAATTTGCATATTACTTATAAGCATGCTCAAGACCTTGTTCACAGACAATATGAGATTTATTTCTCAACACCCTCTCTCACGTGCAGATTAGTAAATTTTCTGGTCCTTGTCACGAGATAAGTAGTGTGGGCCTACATTTGTCCTGTGACAGGCTTTAATACCATATAGAAATTCATGGGTCTAACTCATCTCATGAAATCGGTCTAATGAGACAGGTTTGCATATTACTTATAAGCATGCCCAAAACCTTGTTCACAGACAATGTGAAATTTATTTCTCAACATATAACTGTTCAAGCAGTTGTTAGCTATAATACTTGTTCTCGTAATATCAGATTTGTGTTTCCTAAATAGATTAATCTTTTCGACTTTATTTATTTTGTCCAAAAAGAAAATGAATGTTCTTCTCTAATGTATATCCATTTAATGAAATTCTATAACGAAAATTAACACATAACTTAATATTTAGTTCATCAAAAGTATATACAATTGCATACTAAACTGGAAACTAAACTTAGTCAGTAATCAATTCTAATTAAAAAATATATATATTTGTATTATTTTTAATTAACACATCAAACACACTATAGATATGAGTCTGTCACATCAACTAGTATAAAATCATGTGTTTTAATGTTTTTTCATAACATTTTAGTTTCAACTTTCTAAACATTGCAAGTATAATTTCATGATCATCCCTAACAACATCATCAGCAGAATTTATTTAAGAAATGCTCAAAGTCGATCAAGTGCGTAACCCCCTTTTACATTAGCCAATAAGATCTCAACAAATATGTGAGTTATTATGTATTTTAGTGTACTGAATCAACCATCTTTCATTTTTCTTCCCTCTCCCCACACTCACTCACCCCTCTCCTTTCTCCTATCCCCTCTTTCCCTCTATTTATCATGGAATGGAAACTGTTTCCATTTCAATAACTCTAGGGCAAATTTCACATGATCGAAAGAGTAGAAACATTGAGAACATATATAAAAAAAATTATTGTTTTATTTTCACATTTATACTTGACCAATTGACACAGTAACTTTTGCTAAAAAAGAGCCTAGTCAATTATGACATTCCTGGAAGAACTCTTATGCTAAAAAAAATTTGAATCGAGAAACACCTTCTTAAACTTGAAGGAGAAAGATTACTTTGTTCTTTAAAAGTTAATGCCACAGTTTGGTGTTGCAAGTAGACCATGCACTACAACATATAAGATTTTTTGCGGCGTTTCATAAGTCACCGCAAAAGGTTTCAAAATCGTCACAAAAACTTCAAAATCATGGCAAAAAGTCATTTGCCGCGTTTTTAAGATCGCGGGTTAACCGCGGCTATTTGGGCGTGACAATAAGCCTAATTTCTCGCGGCAAATGTCTAATTTATTGCAGCGATGCTACTCTTTGCGTCGAGAAAACGCAGCGAATGCTACTATTTGCGGCGGAATTTAACTCTCAGCTAAACAAAACGCAGCAAAATGTCTTATTTGTTATAGTGATGGGGTTTGAAAGGACTACCCTTAATCGATCCCATATATTCTCAACAGCCAAATAGAAATCCCTCCCACATTTTCTCGATAGTCAAACAGAAATTAAAAGGCAATACAATCAGAGTAAAAACTGGCCAAAGAGAAAAAAAAAAAAAAAAAAAAACTAATGGAGGAGGGGTTTAGCAAGAGAGAATGCATGAGGGGGTTGTGTGGTATTTGTAGTAAAAAAAAAACTAATAAAACTAGCTCTCCACAACCAAATAGAAAAATGAATGAAGAAAAATTTAACAAAAGAAGAAAAAAAATAGGAAAAGCCTCTTATATATTATTATGCTCAAAGGAGTTGGGTTGTTTGGGAGCGTCTGATATTTGTGAATGAGACTTGAGGTTGAGGGGGGCAATAATCGAAGGAGTGGGAGGGAGGTTTTGAATGAGAGATTATTTGCTTGGAGAGAGAAAGAGTGAATTTTAGAGAGAGTGTGAGCAAAGGGGGAATAGGCAAGGGGGTGGGGGTGGGAAAGGGGGGGAAAAGAGATTTTAGAAAGAATAAAAATGATAGAGAGAAGCCATATTCAAAAGCACTCACTCACTATTCATGTTACTGTTTATGTGAGTGAGTGCTTTTGGATGTGACTTCCTCCTAACATGTCTCTAGAAAGAAATAAAAGATAATAACCTATATGTGGGTGTCAACTACATGGCAGCTCGTCATTCATTAGTGTAAAAGGAGCTACACACCTGACAGGTTGGGAGTTTCACCCAATTTATTTTTCAACGTCCATTATTACTAGGTGGTTTCCATCTTGCTTGTTTGGAATGGTTTAGACTATGCATGAGATGCTTAGTACAACAAAAATGCAGTGTGTGATGTGAAAAACCTACCCTATATCCACTAGTATTAGTCCAATAAACTAGAATAAGATTTTACAAAATCTAAGTTATATTTAATTTAGTGATAAAGCTTTTATCATTTTTAACCTACAATTTAGTAAGCTACATTTAATGATAAATTATAGTATGTAGTAATAAATAAAAAATTTCTAAAATTCAATTATTTTATTAAAAATAATGATCAAATATTATCAATATTTTCTGGCCGGTGAGAATAATAGGCCAAAAGTTGGATTATGGGCCATTTTTTCATATTAGCTGCTGACTGAGTTTTTGTTGGTTAAATTTTAAGTTACTCATAGTGATATTTTGGCGTTATTCTCTGTTTAGATGTCAAGCGTATCTCAAATCATTTGTGAATTATAATGAAATAGTTTGTGAATAGTAATAAAATATTTCTAAATAGTAATGAAATATTATGAGAATATATAAAAATAATTGTGTTTCCAAACGGAACATAGAACCAAACCTACTCAATTTAGCTTAAATAATAGGTTTGATTAACAAGCAACTCATCCCCATATCAACTAATATAATTGTAAGCATTGTTTTATATCTTTTTTTATTATTATTGCAGAAAGTTTGTTCTAAGAAGTTATCTAATTAATTTTAGGATCATGGGTGGATTCAAAATTCTTTTTTTTTTTTTTGTTCCATATGCATGATTGATATGCTTTTTAGCATAATATTGACTATAGCTATACAAACCAATGTGATGTTGATTTGATTTGATTTCTATTATTTTGTTTTGCTGTTGTGATTTTGATTATATTTTTCTCTTTATTTTTTATTTTTAAAACATAAGAAAAATAGTTTTAGTGGTAGTATTGATAGTTTGGCTAATATATCATTGAATATAGACGAAAACACTAGTCCTTTAGTGCCTTTCTCTATGACTTTTGTGAATCTTACATCATCCCCAGAGGCAAAACAAAATCGAAATGGCTATTAACCAATCTCTAGGATGTGATTATTTTACAAAAGTTGAACATATTGATCCCATTGACCCTAAAGCCCGATGCTTTTTATTGCTTGAGACTATATTAATGCCATTAGAAAAATGACACTTCATCAATGTCATACCACTTTTGATTTTCTTGTCAAGCCTTTTTCATTAGAGAGTAAAGTCTTAAGAAGGATAAATCAACATCACAATCGGTTAGGATAGATGATGAAGGATCTAGTGTTTAAGGATTAGGAAAATATAATTGTAAAATAATAAGGGTTATGATTGCTAACTATATTTATCCAATTTGAATTGCCATTTATAAGGCTTATGAGTGAATTACTCAAAAATAAACAGCACAAAAGCTATCCCAAGTACAAGAGGGTGTCGCGTAATAACTAGGAATATAAATTCTTGAATTATCTCCTCAAGAAAAATTGTTTTAAAATGAAACTCAAATAAAAAAACGAAGAAATTTACAGAGAAAAAAAATGGTGATATATGCAATGGATGGAATTAGAGTTCTATGAAGAAAAAAGAGTACTACTGGTCGTGAACCGGATTCATATTATTGGATTTGACTATAGTGAGAAAAGATAAAATATTGGAATGCAAAATAGTAAATTAAATTTACTGAAATTAATTAACTAAAATTTAAAAGATTAAGAAAAGTAAATTGCATCAAATTAAATAAGCAAGGAATTGATCAAATGAAAGGTTAAAGGAGCAAGAAAAGTAAATGACATTAAATTAAACAAGCAATAATTAAAAGTTGGAGATGAAAACTATAGATGAAGGAGGAAAGTCGGGCAGCGGTTGGGCTCGAGGATTCTATAACCGTGCTGTCATGCTCTCTCTCTTTACTTGAGTTCACTCCATAAATTATAGAAAGATAAAACAAAGCAAAAAATTAAATTACACTAGATGAAGACTACATGTGAAGGAGGAAAGTCGGGCAGCAATTGGGCGCGATGACTCTACAACCTTGCTGCCATACTCTCTTCCCACTTGAGTTTACTTTAAAAACTATAGAAAAATAAAACTAAGCAAAAAATTTAGTCCTTGTTTGCTTACAAGGATAAGACCAAAAACTCAAATACATCTTAAACTCATCATTATATTTTTTCAAATCCACAAGCAAAATATAATAAAAAATTTAACTTTTTAAAGTTCTCATACTACTTTTTCAAATTCTCATACAAAATTAATATTAAAAAAAAAATCTTACAAGAATATTTTATTCTTTTTTTTTACTTTTATCTCATTTCTAAAAATAAACAAGGCCTAAATTACACTAATCCTGTTCTATTATAACCAAAATACTAAAGAAAATCATATAAATGAAAGTAGAGAAGGGTAAAAATTGGAGTAGCATCAATTTCGGCTCCATAAGAGCGCTACAAGCTGCTGTTTCTCTTTTTTTTTTCTAGTGCTTGTCATCTCTCCTCCCTCAAAACTAAAATCATGCTACGTGTTTTAAAGCCAAAATCAGGAGCATCAATGCTCTCTCTCGTTACTTTGCTCTATATTGTTACGTGTAATGCTGAAAGGTTAAAGGAAAAAAGACTTTTCCTTCAGACTTGACAAAAGTCTCATGCTCGCTTAAAGGCCTTTCTTGTTGCACTGCATGACTTTATTCTGTGAATAAATATGCAGTGTGCTGTCTGACTGTCTATCTGCCTTGAGTCTTTTGTCCGATAGTTCTTGCGAAGAGACCTGTGTGCTATCTAGAGGAAGAAGAAAAGACAAAAAAAACTTGCTTTCCAGCGAGAGGACCAGCGTACAAAACCAAAAGATCTCCCTTCTTCAAAACCAAAAGCTCTCCCTTCTTCAACCTAGCGGACAATCAATGCTTTGAGCGCTCTATTGCATGCGTTAGCGGAAGTAGGAGCTCACTCGTGAGTCCTTGTTGTACAGTGGCAACACTTTAACCAAAAATACCAAAAGCTCCTCTGTATGTAAAACATAGAATTAAAGGCAAAAGCTGAAAGTGTAAGAAACAAACGTCTGCGGTATGTCTTCCAGATCCACTACAAGGAAAAATATGTTTCCCAGCGTTTAATTTTTTTATCAAAAAACCTCTATTTTCGCTGCAATTATACATTTTCCAGCAAAATATCAACGCTGCACGTTCGTTGAAATAGTTTTGTTGAATTAAGTTAAATGCGTAGCCGGCTTAGTTTTGCTTCAAAAAAAAAAAAATTGTGGCGAATTAAAGTCGTCTCAGACATCAACTTAAAAGAGTTGAGAAAGGTCACCTACGGCAATATTTGTCTTTGCAAAAACCAAAAACAAATCGTCACAAAAAATTAATTCCAATGAATTGGTGTTTCATTGACAAACTAGGACGGTAACCAAGAAAATGTTTTTCAGCGAATATTATTTTTCAGCAATAATGCATTTTCGACTAAATAAGCCTTTGCTACGGCGAGTTAATTAGTTGCCGCAAATAATCTTACAAAGAAATTAAAAAAATAAAATAAAATAAAATAAAAAATGAAACCGCACTAACAATTTGTTACAATACATTATAAATATTTTCTGCTTTAATGAATATAATAGATCAAAAAAGGTTGGGAAGTTGAGGTAACGCTCTATAAGTTTGTAATGAAATGAAATTAATACAGATTTAATTAAAAAAAAATAACATATCATGATAAATCAATGCCCAGCTCACCAGATTGATTGGCCCTAGTTGCATTCTTTATTTTTACACCATCAGAACTAGCACCACATGGACGAAACGACAAAATCCTACACACATAAGTTACAGTCTAATGATTAACATGACTATCTTCAAAATTGGAATGACCAAAGAGTCATGAAAATAGGGATTTTTAAACAAAAAGTAAAGGATGGAACAAATACCTTCTCCACTTTCCAACTTCTACTGTTCGGAGTTACCATCTCCACAAATTGGAGCTCTACGATCTGGAAGGTAAATGGTGGGATCCTTCAAGGAAGACAAAAAATGAGGCCTTCTTATAGATGAGTTGCATGATATACGCGTGAGTCAGAGAACAAACCAAAATTCCAAGAAATTTCAACAAACCCTAAAATTATTAATGACCTGGTGAATAACAAAAGAACTGACCCTTGATCAAGATATAAACAAAATGAATATGATATTTGAACAATTTTTAACAACTAATTAACCTAGTCAAACAAGAGAAAACAAACCGAAGTAAGAGATTGAAGTTAGGGTACAGGACTTTCCCCAAAATCCAGTAAAATCGAAGCTAAGGTTATAGGATGAGAGATTTCTATCTATGTACGCAGAGGGAAAAAAGAGAGGGAGAGAGCTGAGACGGACACCAAGTAAAGAGAGGGACTGAGTGAGATCATTTATAAATCTAGAGAAAGAGTGTGTGAGTGAGAGAAAGAGAGAACCACCTTGAAGGCGAGAAGACGACGGCATGAAAGCAAGAGGAATCGCGAAAGATCTCGATCTCTATGGATTCATTTGCAGGTAACTGCTGGAAATCGATGGAGAAGAACAAGATGGAGGGCTTCACGGGTACCGAAGTGGTACCGCTTCCATCGAAGAACAAAGACAAAGCCGAGCAGTCTTCGCATGGTGAGAGAGAGGGCCCTCTCCCGTGGGAGAAACAGTGAGGCGATGGGGGTAGCACTGGCTAGGATGAAGTGGTCTTCGCAGGGTGAGGGAGAAGGGGAGAAACAAACAGAGGAAAGAAGGCTTGAATGATCAAGAAGGGAGAAGAAGAAATATAAGAAGGGGAAATACTTGTTACGACGAAAATAATCGTTGCACTAACCAAGAAACCGTTGCAAATGAGTCTAGTAAGGCGCCTCTTCCATTTAAATCACAAGCCGTCCCTCAAGGCTGCGACGAATTTTCGATTCGTTGTAAAAAGTGGCCTATTGCAACGAACTCATTTGCAATAGAATAAAAACTAACGCAATAATTTCTAAGGGAGCAACAATGGTAATATCAGACATGTAAGTATCCAACTCTGCAATAGTTTTTTGTGTAGTACTCTAACTTTTCTGGTATTGAGTGTGAGAAATAAGTTTTGTAGTATGATGATCTAATTTTTTGTGCTGATGATGTTTTATCACTCATGCAAGTGGTTCTCAATTTAAAAGTGGATTTAAGTGTCAAACAAGGATGGTCTACTTCAACACATTTGTTGCACTTTCTGGATCTTATTAACTTTGGAGCTTGTGTAAGTACATCTTCTGTTTTTGTTTTTGTGTATTGTTTCTTTTGATGGTATGTCATTTTTCCACAAACCTTGAATAAGGGCATACTTTTCAATTAAGCTTTAAACTACAAAAGGTTCAGGGACTAGAAAAGGATGTGTGAATTGGATGTTGCAAATAGGAATGACTATAACTAACTATTTAAATTGAAGAAGTACGTTGGCATGTTGTAAGTTGGTTCATCCTAACCACATCATTTTAATTGTTTTTTCATAGGTATCTTTAGGCTCTCATTTTTTTCATTTAGAATTGAAGAGAGTCCAAAATAATATTATATATATATATATATATATATTTTTTTGGGGGGGTGGGGGTGGGTGGTTTGGGGGTGTCTCTCAATAGTCAAATAAGTAGGTCTTATTTGACTATTTGAGACATTATAAGTTAATAAAACCAACAAGACAAAAAACCTAATTAAAAGGGAAAGCTAGCTAGCTAGCTTAATCTGAATATTGCCGTGTATGTAACTTCTTTTAAAACCTCTAATATGACTACAGTAAACACACACACATATATAAATATATATATATATATATTTGTTTCTATTTGAGTTCTGAAAAAAAAAAAGGAAAAAAAAAAAGGAAAAAAAAAAAGCAATATCTAGAGATCATGGGCTGTACACAGCACAAGCATAATCACACATGCATGATTCTCTTGTACAGATTAAAAATAATTAGCCAGAAAAGAAACTTTATATCCTGCTCAATTATGTTCACACGAATTTCATGATAGGAAAAGATCCAGTTCCAAACAGCTCAAACTATGAAAGAATAACAAGAAAGAATACCAATAATACCAAGAAAGAAACCTCTAATTTGCTACTATTTATTTGTTGTAATTAGTCCAAACCTCTAATTTGGTTGTTGGTACTTGCTAGGAATCCAAAGAGCTACACAATGCCTGAAATTTCAGAATGATATCTTGTAAATAACCTATATGTTATAGAAAAAGCAGCATGGTGAGAGATGCATGCTAGATTGTTATGGGCAAAGAACAAGCAAGCAAGGTCTACCTGCTGAGCAAGGTCTGAGAATTATTAGTATGGAGCCTATAAATGGACTGTTCGAATTGTTACAAATGATAGCCATTTGGAGAAGATACTTTTTTGCAAAATTTTTGGGGTCTAATGAATCTCAGGTACTATATATTTTCCTTCCCCTCCTACGTTTTTGCTTTTTCCTTCAACATGAGGAAGCGTTAAGTAATTAGGGTACTACATGTTTTCTTACATATTTATTCTTTCCCAGCATGTTTTGTTTTGTAGTTAATAATTAAGCAGATGGATTGGACATCGGGGTGAGAAAAAATGGAGCAGAAAAAGTTATTAACCCTCTCAAATCAGATATCTTTAAAGTGTGTAAATGAATATTAATATATAATATGCGTGGGGTTAGCTTCATGTGTGGATAGACACGTGGATACTAACATGTTTCAAGTGAGGCTTATATATTCGTCAAAACAGTTCCTTTTTAGCATTGTGATATTGCTCTCAATCATTATTTGCCTAAAGATCATTTGGGAATATTAAAGATAAAATCAGTACTTTATAATATGCCTGGTTGGATTTTGGCTTATGTATTTTTCGAATATTGATGCAAAGTTGCTCAATGTTGGACTAAAAAGATGTGTTGCACTACACATTATATAACCTATGCAGAATCTAGAGGCATTGCTACAATGGCGGGCTGAGAAGATAAATGCAGTTTTGATTATATGAAACACTAGTGTGACTTGATGTGATATTTAATTAATTACCTTAATTTATGCACCAAGGCCAGTAAACCATATTAGATGACTAATTATGGTTTTATATATATATATATATATGTATGTATGAAACTGGATGACTAGTTCAATATATAACTATCAAATACTAGGTGATCATCGATATTGGATATTGATCATCCAATATATATATATATATATATATATATATATGAAATTGGATGAAAAGTTCTTGGATGGCTATATATTTGTATTGGAATTATGAAAAATGTATGTATTTTTGGCTTAATGACCCACCGAAACAAATTTTATATAATAACTGGATAAAATTTTTTGACTTTTGGTGCTTTTTAATTTGCCTAGAAATTGCGTTTGCATGAAACAAGCTATTTTTATAGCGAAATTATTTCGCTGCATAGTCCTTCCCGGCGTGAAATAATCGCTGCCAACTTGAAGATGCAGTGTATGTAAATTGATAATACCGGCGATTAAAATTGTTGGTATTTCTATACGGCAACACAAATCGCTGCAATTTTCAAATAGCGAATATTTGTATGTTAATATTTCCGGCGATTTATAAAGTATGAGTAGCTAACAAAATCGCCCCAAATATTTATTCGCAGCGTTTCCAGATTTACATGTGGGATACAATGGCAGCGCAAAAAGTCCTCTATTGCGGCTAAATTTTTCGCTGCAAATAAGTGTTTATTAGCAGCGACTTGGTGATTTCGCTGCAAATATATAATTTGGGTTTTTATATAACGGAGAATGGCCGGTGTATGGTAATCGCTGTTAATATATATTAGCGGCGATTATGAAGATGTTGACGATGAAAGTAATCGCCGATAAAAGTCGCATATGTTGTAGTGTAAGACTTTTTCCTTGCAGTGAGACCAAAAGGATTGGGATCAAAATAAAATAAACGAGTTGCGAGAAAGTCTAAACTCCTTTGTAAACTTGGTCCTTTCTTTCATTTTTTCCATTTGGTCTCTCATTCTTTCTGTTTTGTTTTTTTATTTTTGATAAAACTTTTCAGTTCTTATTGTTCTCCTGTTGTTGAGGAAGCCTAAACTCCCTTTGTAAACTTCATGACAAACAATAGCTCAAACAAAGATTGACATTTAAGTTACGGAGACAAGTGAGAAAGTGTAGAACAAAAAAGTAAGCTTAAAAAGTTTCCATTTTGATGTTTTCTCATTCTCTTGGTTTGTGCAAATATTTTATCCTCAAAGGTTAAAATCTTTGCTATTGGCTAAAGTGGCTTTATGTCACTAGAATATTCAATGCAGGGCAAGTCTTTAGAGAAGTAAGATGGGTACATATTTAGGAGGATATGTGAGTAGTCTCGATCTCATTATCTTTTTGGTTTGATTTGTGTATTGTCTTGCTTTGGTTCTAAACGATCAAATGGAACTAATTTATTTGCAAATTTTGAAACATACATTTAGTGGAGACTTGGGAATTACAGATTGATTGCCAAAGGGAATATTTCTAAAGATAATAATACTGGTAAATTTGTATTACAGCTTAGTTGGTAACATGATCAAATGTTTAATGCACGCTTTGGTTAATGTTTCATCTTGATAGTTAATTCGCCAAGTCAAGATCTGTGATGATGTGAAAACCAAGCCTGTGAAGGAAGTAAGACTAGGCGAAAACTGAGCTGCACTTATTGTATATGCATATGGCTATACATATATATATATATATATATATATATATATATATTTATTTCCTGTGATGGATTCTGCATAGAAATTGACTTAAGACTAGGTTTGACAAACCAAACTTTCTTAACACTTCTCAATATTTTTTACTACTATTTATTATTTTATTATTATTTTTCATCTACTTTTATTGCTAGTAATCATTTTTTCACTACTATTAAATATTTTGTTATTATTTTTTACCTATTTTTTATTACTATTTACAAGTATTCTCAACATTTCTCAACACACAAACGCAAGTTTAGTTTTAAACGTGTATCCATGCATATATGTATGAGAAATGATATATACAAGCCCCAATGCACAAGTTTCGTACAATTCTTTTATAAAAAAGTGGAAGAATTATTTACTTTTTCTTAATAGGGCCACATTATTACAAAATGCTCGTACATTTGAAAATTATACCTAACATTATTCTATATGTATATACACCCACTGAGGGACTAGATAACATGGTGTTCATTTAATGCAATAAGCCTTGTAAGCTATCTTTACGGGCATACAAATCTCAATTAACGAAAATATTCGCTACAACTCTCACAAACTAGATTTAGACTTTCAAGGTAAAAACTAGCAGAAAGGCACGGATACAAGTTTTCATTATTTCTATCTTTCATGGTAAGAAACTTTGTTGACCTTTGGTGTAAGAAATTTCTGGCTTTATTTTTGTTTTTTGTTGAGGACAGATAAGTAATCCAAATGATTATGTTGAGATAATTACTGGAACTGCATTATATATGGCTCCAAAAGTTCATCAATTCTAACCATGTGATGGAAAGGTAAGATTCTTTGCTAAAACTCATCCTTTTTTCTAAATTACAAATAATTTAGATTATGGGCTTGACTATAGATTGACATGTAGAGTCTTGGTGCTATCCTCCTTTTTGTAGTAAGACTTATGTTTAGGTACTGCTATGATATAATTTTGGTACTTCAAATATCCCAACTCCAATCAACTTTAAAACTATTATAGGCTTCATAACTCAAATTTCTTCCTTCTCTGATCTACAAGATCTTTGGGGTGATAATTGTTGGACACCATTTATACTTGCGATGTTCCCATTTTACATGACCAGAGCAAGAATAGCTTATAACTTACATTGAGATTGATGATCCGTTCTCGGTAGGTCTTGTGAAGCTTCCTATTAGAAATAGAGAATACTTCAATGAAGTGAAAGAGTTTCTTGTCAAATTGATGTTTTGCATGCATTGTGATGTAAACATGTAGTATATATGCATTGTATTGTGTGTGTTTTGATGTCTATTATTAATCATTTGCTTTATAAGAATTTGAATGGAGAATAAAAGTCTAAAAAATGCCTATAGAAATATTCATTATATAAAAAATGCCAATAAAAAATAATAAACACAAACGATTGCCTTGTTCAAGATCCACGAGCAAGAACATTGGTCTTGCTTGATGATTCCAAACATATTTTCTTCTAGTTTGAGATCCCAAACAAGAGCATTAACCTTGCTTAAGAATCCAAAGAAAGAGCATCGAGCAAGAGCGTTGATCTTGGAATGGTTTGTGTGTGGATGCTAAACTCCTTAATGGCCTTTTTGGTTTTTCACTTCTCTTGGTCAGGTATCGGCTTGCATGATTCCAAGGAAATAAAATGTTCCTTCTACAAGTTGAAAGCTGCCTTTGGCATATTCATTTCCCAGATCATCTGGTTCTTCCACACCCTACTTTGATTTGTCCCCAGAAATCTTATAACATATTAGTTTCATGTACTCAACACTTTTATATTTCTGCTTATTGTAGCTTTCATTCTCGTGTTTCGTCTCAATCCACCCATGATTCATAAAAGGCGCCCTTGATCGATCAAGTCAACCCAGTTAAATACAAGACCCACACTTGTGAAGCTATTCACGCTAGAGGTATACACCAATGGGTTTGGGGTCAGTTTCAATGCCAAATTGACACCCCACAAACGTCTACCATAAGAGCTTAGCACCGGTTGAAACCGGTCGATTAGGAGAGAGAAAATCGACAGTTCAATCTCAACGTGGCACGGTTCAATCCGTTAGTCCTAACGTTGGCATCGCTATGATGGAGGAAGGATACAGCATCCATTGTCAAGTGAGACTAGAAGGCTTAGGGTTTAGGGTTACAGAAGAAATTGTTAGCAAGGAAGAAAAAGAAGAGGGGGTAGATTTATTAAACCTAGTTCAAAACAACACTGCTTGGCTTTAAGCCAAACAACGATGTCTATATGTTGTTTTTAACCTCTAGGCCCCAAAACGAACCCATTTCACTCATTTAAGTGAAACGTTGCCATTTTATATACATATATTTAAAAAATATATATAAATTGAAAGAATCGATTGATTCAGCAATTTCCCAAGGGTTCAAACCAGCGCTAAGCTACCGATATTGGTTTTTCCCCAAATCCTCTCGCTCATCGACTAGTTCCTTGCTGCTTTCGTGCTCAACTAGTCGGTATGATTGATTCCCAACCGATTTACTCGGTTCTTGTATACCCCTAGTTCACGATCATGGTCAGTATCAACAACCAATCCCTAGAACAACTAGTAGAATTTGAACAAAAGACATGGATGATCATACTATATCAGAAATCATAGTGAAAGAGACTTTATATTAGGGGTGCTAACTGCCCATACAGAGGTAAGGGTGGCCCCTTCTGACACCCCCACCCTTGCATGGGTGGGAGGGTGGGGTTCCCCCCCATCCCCAGAATCCACTCCTTATCCATCGCTCCCATTGTTGAATAGTTGTTAAAAAAAATCACACATACACAAAAAAATACACAATTGATATTATCAAATCAGATCAATAGTTCATTTTGTGGTCACAAGATGTGGGATTGGTGCACAACTATGTACGCATGATTAAATATGTTGATTAGTTATATTTCAAATTAGCCAGACAACTCAATTATTTTGATAACGCATGCATGTGGTAGCATACATATGATCAATCATAATTTTAAGATCTAAGCATGAGATATTTTATGAAAAATCTTATGTTAAATATGTCTATGTTATGATAAATTTCTTATTAAGTCATCGACTCATTTTAATTTATTTTATTTTTTTAAACAACCTTAAATCAGAATATTTATGAAGGTAGAGCTGCAAAAAGGGACTTTCTAGATAGGCGTAATGGTAGAATAGGTAAGAGATTTTCAGTTACAAATTTTATAGTACCCACTTTGATATATTTTAATTAATACTTCTACGTACTCTGGTTTATGATTTCAGTACTTTTAATAAAGAATGATTTTATATTTTTGTGGGATCTTTGTATTTGGTGTAATTAGAAGAAAATATTTTAAAGTCAAATTCAAGAATTTTTAAGGCCCCGTTTAGATTTGGAAGTGGGTTGAGCTCATCTCAACTCACTTCCAATTCATCATTACAATTTTATAATTTTTTATACAAAACACAAATTCCTATATACCTTTTTCAAATCCCAATACACATTTTTCAAATTCCAATACACATTTTTCAAATCCCAAAATAATAATAATATTAAAAAATAAACTAAACTCATCTCAACTTATTTCATCTCTGAATCCAAGCGGAGTAAGACTTTAACCATAAAGAGAGGGGCCCCGGGCAGGGGCCGACCCAGCTTAGTGGGTGGGGGGTTAATTTTAATATAAATATATATATATATATAATTAAAATTCTTTCTCAAATTAAAAATAAATAAAATTCCCCCCCCCCAAAATTTTTTTTTTACTAAAATTATTCATCTAAATCTTAATATATATCCATTTATATTCTAACTTTTAATTTCATTTAAACTCAAATTTCAACTCACATAATCTCACAATTACTCAACTAATACTTTAACTCTAATAAAAAATTGATTATAAATTTATACGATTGTAAAATTGATTGATTATACTCACTTATTTAGTTTTAGTCTAACTTGTATGATTATGAGATATAGTTTGTTAAAAATTTAACAGCATTACATCATTACTTGTTAGAAAATTTTCAAATTTATTCTTAATCTATAAACTTTTCTTAAATCATAGAAAAATATGAGTAAGTACTTAAAAATAATTAATTTTTTTTTTTAAAAAAAGACGTGAACAATTCGACGATTAATATACATTTAGAGAGTTCGATAATAACAAAATATGACATTTTTATTACTGATGATCATTCTTATAAAATTTACATTTATTGTACATTTTATCGATCGCTCCCCTAAACACAAAATTTTAATTCCGCCCCTAGCCCCGGAGTCCTTTAAAAAAATATAGAGAGATGGATGAGAGAGAGAGGGAGAGTTGTGGGATCAAAGCGATATCGTTTGATAAAGAATATAATATAAAGAATATATATACATATTAATTCATATTAATTAGACTGGGCTTAAACCAAATCCGGGGGTGTGCATAACGCGTTTCCCCAGCACGGTAGAGCTGTGGACAAGTATTACTTTTTAGGTTTTACTAGGCCCTGAGCGAAGAGTTAAATGAGTCGAGTGCAAAGAAAAAATCGACCGTGTATTACAGTTTACAATCTCAAACTGGGACGAAAACTAGTGAAAAACTGACATGTAGAGAAATGAACATTGATGGCTGCAATAGGCACACTCGTGGATGATGCTTTCCTCGGACACAATTACCAAATGGACAATGAATAAACTACGGCCAGACAACAACTTGGAGGGCAATTTTGTCCCTTTAAGTAGAGTTGTAAATGAATCAGCCTGCTCAATTGCTCGTTCGATATCCATTCAGTTAAAGTCGAATCGAGCTTGACTTGTGAAAAAAATGCTCGATCATGAAAATAGAAACCCGCTCGATTAGTAAATGACACATATTCAATTAAACTCGACTCGATTCGATTAAGACTCGCTCGTTCATACTCAATTCAGCTCGTTAACTCGACTCAATTAAAACTCGTCCATTAATCATGGATATATATATTTTATTTCTATATATTAGTATTCTTAAACACATACACATACATATATTCTTTTATACGTATTAAATTTAATAACATAAGCATAGTTATCTCGAAAATTAAATATGTAGCATGTAATCTACTTATTTATACCTAGTTATTTATACCTGTATTGAATATAGTTCATAATGATATGTTAATTAATTAAGTACTTAAGTGAATGATTATAGTATATGTATAATGTGTAATAGTTAGTATATAAGTCTTGACAGTTTCATTATATACTATAATGTATAACTATATAAAAAAATATATTCATAAATAAGTTATAATTTTACAGTTCAATATAAGAGTTATATATTACTTAAAATTTTATTAAATTTAATATTTTATATTATAATGATATTTTTAATTATTCAATTCATTCAAAATATATATATAAGAGTATAAAAAAACTCGAATAATAACTCGACTCAGCTTAAACTCGTTAAAGAGTACAAATAAAAATCGATAAACAAATCAACTTGGCTCGAGATCATGCTTGATCAGCTTGAACTGGACTCAAATCGGCAAGCTCTCAACTTGAGCTCAATCTCGAGTTATTTGAGTCCAACTTAACTCGATAACCTATAAGTTTGATTCGACTCGGATTACCGCCCTACTTCAAAGTATCAAAAAAGACCTTAAACTACCTCTTTATCTATAAAGAATAAGGGAGATAAGACATTTACTTTTCTTTTACCATTTTTTTAATCATTCTTAGTGTATTTTTTTCTTTTAAATAGTTTTTTAACATCATTAATCATTAAGAAAAAAATTTTAAAAATATACAATTTTATTAATAGTCACTTTCTTAATTATTAAGTTAAAAAAAATTAAAAATTAAAAAATGATAAAAATGATAAAAATGTGGTAGAGGGGTAGTAAAGTTATAATTATTTTAAAGAATAGACATGTATTTATCCTTTAAATTTCAATTCTTATATATAAATACAATTAGAACTATATATATATATATATATATATAATTCCGAAAAAATACACAGAATGTAAGATTACTAAAATAATTTGTTCCAGTATATAAACCGGAATAATAATCACAACAAAATCCAAAACTTCAATCAAAATAGTTTTGGAGAAGCAATCTTTGAGGTTGCTGGGGGAAGAGATTTAAGTCTCAACAAGTTCTTCACACCCAAAATAATTTTCAAGTCTTTCCTTAATACGGTGAATATAAAAGAACTTCTTTTAGTGAATTTATCGAGATACTCGACCTGATGCAAAAGGCATTAATTAAAAAAAAGGGTACAAACTACGAAGGATAGCAATGGTTCATGGGCCACTATCAGAATAGGTTCTTTTCGTTGCATGTCAATTTATATATATCCGGATTTGTCTTCAATTATATTCATTGGTGCTGGCTATTTTGAAGTGTCTATTCATTTTGAAGTGCCTTCAATATAAATATATATATATATATATATATTTATATATTTATTTATTTATTTATTTATTTAAAGAATTCTTATACTCATCAGAAAAGTGCGGCTCTTTGTTATATCTAGGCAAAAGTTATCTTCTCATTTTTTTTAAAATTTTTAAATTTATATTTTTGGTATCATTTTAAAACATTTAATAATCAGTTCTGCAACCATTAAAAAAATTTAAAAATTAAAAGATATGATATTTTAAAATAAGATATCAAAGTGAGTAGACAAAATAATATTTCTCTTTCAAAAATCCCACACCTGCTAAGTATAAAAAATAAAAAAGTACAAATTTGAAAAAGCCTTCAATGTCATTTGTCTTTTATTTCTGGCTGAACAACTCTTCAAGATATTTAGTGGCAGGGTGTGGGGTGGGATCATCTGGGTTCACCTCACAGCTACCGTGCATCAAAATTATTCACACAGTGAATAACGTTTTCTTATTTTAAGACGGTTTGCCATCAGTCTACCCTTTGTTCTGTATACGGAAATTTTTTGCTTTTCTTCTTTTGGCATTGAGACTATTAAGAACCTGATCTAGGGACTAGGCAGCGGCCAGAACCATCTACGAATAAGTTTCTCTTTAAAAAATTTAGAGCCTTTTTTTCAAAATAAAAAAATTAGAATCTATTTGAAATTGTATTTCTAATTTTAAGAAGTAATTTTACACCGTTAAAATCACTTTAAAAAAAAATAATATATTTGATAACTTAATAAATAATACCCTAATTAACTAAAAAGTTGAAATTCAACTTTTTTTTTTAAGTACAAAATTAAAATTATTATAAAAAACTCATGCGGATAATTGTATATTTTTAAAAAATTACTGTAACTAACTTTAAAATAGTTTTAGATACATGTTTTTCCAAACAGTGAACAATTTTTAAAATATAGATCACGTGTCAAGAACATATACTCATCTGTAAATGTAATTAAGTTATAAGTTATAAATCCTAAAACTATAAACTATATTTTTTATCGCAATTTTAAACATGCACTTATTTGTTGGATTGTTTCCATTGTTTGAACAAAAACATGTCAAACAAAAGTATAGATTTGGAGAAAACCACGTGTCAAGAGTAAACCAAATAATGATCCTTTGTGACCCGAAGGGTATAGAAGATAAAGAAATGGAAAATTCTATAAGCAACCGGGTAATAATGTCAGAACTCTTAGGGGGACGGCCCTCTTGACCGCACCTGACACCACACCAGTTGGCCTACTTGGGGAACTTGCCCCAGCCTTGATACGCAGGTAGATCCTAGCGAGGTTAGTAGCATATTTTCACAGACATGTCATCCAACGCGTGGCACCTACCCGCACCTTACAGGTAAGGTTAGCGGCATGCCTACAAGGCATGTCATCCAGCGCACACACCAGCCATCACCTTGCAGCACGCAGCGCCTAGACCGTCAACTTAGGCCATGCATGCCCATCGCCCTAGCCATCAGCCCGAGCCATGCAGGATCACCACTCAAGCCCCTTGACTGAACCACACCATAGCAGCACGACATCGCCTTGTACCCACCATTAGGCCTATGCATGGCACCGTGTCATGCCTACCATCAACTAGCCCCACACAGTGCCATGCCTGGCATACCAATAGACACCATGCATCCAGACGCCATGCAAACTAACCCAGCTACGAACCATGACACACCATAAGCCCATTATGGGCTATATAGGCCACAGCCATGCACCACTTGGGTACCCACCACAATTTATTTTTTTATGTTAATTTGTTTTTTTGTTTATTTGGATAATGTTTTAAGTAGTTATCTTTATTAGGAACCTTTTTGGGGATTTTCAAGTTATAAACTCTATAAATATGACCCTTAGGCTTTATTTATACATCTTTTAGACATTCGTGAATTTCAAAGAATTCTTGAGAGAGAGCTTAGGCCAACTACCCTAAGGGGGTTTGGATTTATCATTTCAATGCTTTTGCACTTGGGCTTATTGGAGTACAATTCGTGAATCTCCTTGAAGAAGTTTGCTCCTTGCAATTCATGAATAGGAGTACAACCACATCTATCATTTCATTAATAAAGTTGTTTGAGATATTTTTCACTTTTGGTGTTCTTGTGTTCTTTGATTCGTTTGTTGGAAGTGTTTATCATTATTGTGTGTGAGTGCCGAATTCGCCCCACTGGTGAATTTGAGAATTGAGTGAGTGAGTAAGTGATTGTGTGGAAAAGATTATTTGTGCATTGTAGTAGTGGTAGCCGAAGTCACCATTGGAGTTCTTTGATGGGAGTTTTGTGTTCTTCAATTCATCTTGTGATCATCCAATTGTTTAAGAGTTCATAAGATTGGTTGAAGTCCTCTAGGGCCAATTTAAGTTTCGGCTAAGCCTTACCATACCACCCAAGATTCGATCATCATAGGGCATGAAACCCTAGCAACCCATCATAATCCCACAAAACCCCAAATCTTATCTCATCCTACCCTATTCGGCCACACTACATTCCATAAGCCATAAAACCCTAATTACCACATAACATTGTCCTTATCCTTCTACCATTCTAACCAATTCAAATTCAAACCAATTCAAATTTTAAACCAATTCAAAATTCAAATCAATTCAAATTCAATATTCAAACCAAACCTAATCACACCAAACCACCTATTCGGCCATCATCCAATTGTGATAACAAAATACCCTTAGCCATCCCATCTTATCTTACCTTACCTTATCTCATTAGGTTTGATCGATCATTTATCATTTAAGTGATTCAATTAAATCATATCCAAACCTAACCAAATTCCATTCAAAATCAAGTCTTATCTCCAACAACCATATCCGGCCATCATCCATTCGTTAAATTTTGATGTTATGAATTTATATGACGTAAGTGCACGTACATGTAATGTATGTTCTTGTAATATGTTTTTATACGTCACATGAATTATAAAGACATGAAACATGCATATCATAAGTCTAAGTTATGCGTATGTTACATTTTGTCACATAAGTGTCGTCATAAGTTACGACGTCTATTTTAAGAAAAGGTTATGTTATATCTCGTCATGTAATCATGTAATCATGACGAGCATTTAAAAATAAGATAAGAAAATTCTATAAGAGAACAAATTTAAGAATCAGTCATGTCGTAATGCCCGTATGACGGATATGATAAGGCATATCATGACAGGGACGACGATACGTAACGTCCAGGCAACTGACGAGAATATGGTTATGGCCCAACCACGAGTAATAATAGTGGGTAAGGCCTAACCACAGATAATAATAATGGGTATGGCCCAACCACGAGTAATAATAGTGAATATGATGTGGCTCAATCACGGGTAATAATAATAGCTATGGCCCAACCACGGGTAATAACAGTGAAAAATCCGACGAGGACGGGGATACGTAACGCTCGTCGAGTTTAAGTTATAAGAAGAACCCATATAAATAAAACTTATAAAAATAAGAACTTTAAGATAAGAATGAATGTACATGCATGGTATAAGTCTGTCCAGGAAAGAGGAACATCGGTATAAGTCCTCATAAGGTATAAGTCTTTCCAGTAAGTGAGATATAAATCATGCATAAGTCACGTGAAACATATTATAATATGAATGTTCTTACTATTTATCATATATATTGATATGTTATTGCATTTATATCTTTATTAAATTGAGTGTGTACTTACTGAGATTTCCAAGGAAATCTCATTCTTGTATATTTCATTTCTTTTTCAAAATTTAAATTTCGCTGTAAGATTTGATAATGGATATAAGTAAGGTCCCAACCGCTTGAAAGACCCAAAGAAATCCTGAAGGGCCCTACGAGTTCTATCCTTAGGAGTTTTGACCAGTTAGTAATAGTAGGAATCAGTGTTGGCATGGGAGAAAATTTCAAGAAAAGAAAAATGAGCCGATGTGGCTTTAAGAAGATATTTGATAAGTTTTGTAAATATTGTATATAAAAAATTAACTGGGTTATGCATATAAGGATAAAATGTTATTGTGATTTTTATGCTACCATGTAATCACTAAAAATTGATTTTTATTCAAAAAAATTTCACTGCGATTTGTATTAAATTTTAATAAGTACGAGAGTAAGTAATTTAATGTTATTTACCCTAACACTTCAATTTACGTTGAATTATGAATGTAAATTAAAGGCGTCACAGTACGAAACTGTAGCAAGCCAAAACAACCTTCTTTCCCTTCTTCCCCTCCGAACCACTGTCAATCAATTGGGAAAGTACCTCTTGCATTTTGAGTTGGCAAACAACACTGGATAAAACGACACCAAAGAAGAACAATATTGTCGATGGCGACATTGCTGCTAAAACTTAGCTAGATTTACAACAACGGTGAAGAGCACGATGGCTACAAACGACAGATAAACTAGATCTCCCTCTCTGATTTCGTTTGAAGCAAGTTTTCTCAATGGATCCCTTCGTTTTTGCCTATCATGTTCAAGTTTTTTTTTTTTTTTTGGATGAAAATTGTGTTACATCTACCGCGAGGCTGCATCGAGGACCTCTCTCGGGAGTCTTTAGCATTACTATAAAGAAATAGAAGGTCAAGAGGTCTTGCCAATGTGTCAGCCATGCCGAAAACCAAAGAAGCTGAGAAGATGTCCTAGAGGGAGAACTTTTTATTTCTTAAATTTATCACCATCCAAACAGAGTAAGGTCAGGAGGATAGGAGATGAAAAATGATAAATTCCAAAACCTCTTAAAATGATTTTGTATTTTTCCCTTTTATTTTGTATTTTTATGTTTTTTAATAGTATCTGACACGTCGGGGGTAAATACAAGGGGGCAGCCTAGCACTTTCCAAAGAAGAATCAGGTGGGTATGGCAGCCTAGCCTTTGTAGAAATCCCAATTCGAAAGTTTTCTTTATTTATTTTTCTCTCAGCATCAAGGAAAAGTCCTGCACTAGTGCAGCTGTCTGAAGCTTTCCATACTTGTCTGTCCTGTTCAGAGAAGCAGTTTTCACATAAGCAAACAAGCTATATAACAAAATCAAATGGGAATCTAGATAAGGAGCCTTAACAACTGAAAGTGAAACTCTATCCAAGAGTATGATTCAATTAGAAGAAAGGTCAGAAGCACACAAGGAGTCTCCCAATTCTAATTAATGTCATCCCCGTCGAATCCGTTTCAGATAACTTTTCTATGCCAATCCCATTCTGGCCGTGACCATTACCCATTAATAATAATCTTTAACATAGCCAGGAATAGTTAAAAAACGAAAGGGAAAAAAATCAGTTCTCCCTAAACTGTAAACACCTTTTTTGGTTCTTTCTTTTTGCTGGAAGACACCAACAACAGAAATCCATTATAGCAACCTGACTACACCACTGGACTTGTGTCTCACAAGGAGAAATACAATTAGACCTAACAATTTTTTTATAGGTGAAATAAAAGTACTCTGGAAGTATACAAAGAAAACACCTAGTTCCAAATTAAAAGCCAGATGAATTAGGCCTAAAACATTGATATACTTTGTGCCAAAACATAATTCTAATATACAAATAAGTAGCTTTCAGAATGCACCCCATCAGCACAAATTTTTTGATGTCGAGTAATTCTGGAAATTGAGCAAACACAACATATCTTCTACTCAGTTAAACCCCAGCTTCATTTAATGAGCCCACATCACACAGATCAGGTAATCATCAGCTTTTAAGCAATGGAATGTGAAGTGGCCCCAAGAAATTGTTTAGTTCTAACCTTTCCACTTGAGCCAACCCCTAAGGTTTAGCCTCCATCTCCACAAATTAAAGGCAGATCATCAGATTTATAAGATCAAATAGCACAAAAGAGATAACCACTCCGAAACATGTATCCCTCCCACAGTCTCTCTTCAGAGTCAAAACCATTCAAAGAGCAAAATACCAGACATTTTCTGATAATATGCACCTTTTCATGTGCATTTTTCCTCAAATATTTCAGATTACTAAAATAAAATGCAATTCCAAATACAAGAAATTTACAATTAATCAGAGGAGTGCTTTCCACTTATGTTCATAACTGTAAAACAAGCAAAATGCAGAACTTGTTATTATGTGTAAGAATCCCAGAGAATTCCCTTACCAGACTCTTTCCACAATTGAAGGTCGGCCTTCTCTGTCTGTAGCATGTACATTGCTCTTTCATTTACTTTGAATCAAATAAGATATTCATAATACACTACAAAAAGGGCATCTGGATAATCTTTTGGCAGGCTGTTGATGTAAAGGTAGAAACGCAACAGGTCCTCCCTGGAAACCATTTTGGCATCAACAACATCGTCACCACATGTGAGCACCCATAAGTCTTCTGATTTGACTCTCTTTAGGTTACCCCGACAAAAAGGGCAGGACTCTGATTTTGTGTTCCTGCAATTTGGAAAGAACACCATAAGAGTGAATAAAAATAACTCTCATAATTATCTATTATTCACAACGTTAGTGCACTAGGAAAAAGAGATGTAACATAGAGTAGTTACCAATTGCGATAACATTTGATGCACATTGCATGGCAGCAATTAGGCAGGACTATTTTGGTGCAAGGCTCCAAGCAAATCCCACATTCATCTTCTCTCTCCAAATCGACATTGGCAAGTCTTCCATCTCCTTCCACCCTCTTTTTGCCAGAAGTTTCAATGCCAAGATTCCCTTCTTGGGTAACTTTCAACTCCTCTAAGCTACCATGGAGCCTTCGAAGGGACGGCAATATAACAGCTACAATTTGGTTTTCATTGAACATGAGAATGTATTCATAAATCGTAAAAACGTAGAACATTTTTAACTTTTTTCCTCGGAAGAATATAAGAAACTAATAAGGAGTTAACTTACATACCATAAAAGTCTCTAATTGTCGCCTTCCTTCCATGCGTTGATATATTTGGTCTACCATCTGCATAAACCTACATAATAGAAGAGGGTAACCAAAATCGTCATGCTCAAATTACTTGAAACAACAGCTGAAAAAACTCTGTTAAAAACAGCTACAACAGGCCAAAAATTAGAGGAACCAACCTTGTATACAAGTATGTGGAACAGATTTAGATATCTGGGTAGCAGACATGTGCAAGAACAATCCATCCACTGTAGCAAAAACAGAAAGAGTGGAGCCAAGTGATTATACACCAGTTTCATCTGAAGATGCGCACCACCCTTGGCTCTTGGTATTGCAGCAGCCCTAAACACCCAGAATCCTAAATTTAGACAAAAGTATATCAAATAAAGAAATCTAGCTTTACATTTCAACCTAATCACCCACTCATAAATTATCTGAACCAGAGGAATTATAGGTAGGTACTAAGCATCCACTGATTTTTTCCATGTAAAATTCCCAGAGGAAACAGATAAGTTAACGCTCTAATGGGTTCTACTCCTTTTTCCTTTTCTTTTCCCCTCAATTAGGGAGCAATTTAAAACAATTTACCATATATTGACCATCAAAAGTTGAAAGCGCAAGTATACAAACTGGTACATGGAAAGGAACGTATTAATATACAAAAACAAAAAACTACCCACTTCAGGAAAACAGAATTAGAACAAACTGGAGTCGAAAATGCAATCAAAACAACTGAAAGGGGAAAAAAAAAACAAATTAAACTCACAAAGAATTAGCATGCTGTATATCAGCCTCCAATACTTTCAACGAGTCCTGGTAAGACGACCCGGCAAGCTGGTAATACATCATCTCCATCTCTTACCTCTGTTTCTTCGCAGAGACAGAAGCATACAAAAAGCAAAGAACTTCGCCTCAGAATTGATGTCAAGCACCTGTCTTTCTTTCTTTATCTCTCAGAATCTTTTGGGAAAGTAAAATAACTTCTCCGAACCTAATCTCCACCAAAAGACACACACAAAAGCGGGCGAAGATATGTGTGTATCCAACTCTCTTTTTAATATTTTGTGAATTAAGGGCGGCTCTGGGTAGGCTTTGGTTTTGCTTTGTTCTTTTCTGGTCAGAGAAATCATACGTGTGAGAATGCGTTTTCTTGTCTGATAAGATAGTAATGATAAGGATGGCTACAATGCCAGTCTTTCTTTTTTTTTTCTTTTTTTCTTTTTCTTTTTGGATACCCCATATCATTTATCTTGCTTTTGTGGTTGGGTTTTCTCTTCTTTTAATATTGCCCATTTGCTCTTTCTATATTGCTTTGCTTATAATTAATTAATCATGCTGCAGGATTTTAATAATATTCGATCCGAAACGTCAAATCCTATTAATTATTATTAAAAAAATGATATTTATGATAGTAGAGTATATAAATGTTACATAAAAATTTTAAAAATTAAATAAATATAAAATTTATATAAAAAAAATTAATTTCTTAATAATAAATCTCAATTATTTTAAAATATTTTTTTAAAAACAATACAAATATATGTAGCATTATTCGAACATAACTTTTTCAAAGGCTTGCATTTAAAATTGCAATTAGTTGTATACCTAATTCAAGTATTGTTTAGGTGACAGATAGGTAGTTGATACAAAGAATCCCTTAAATTGGGGTCAAATCAAGTTTGAAATTTTATTTTATTTTTTATAGGTTATATGTTGCACAAGTTACATTATTGTTTTCTAAATGCATGTTAAAGACCTACTTTAGTTCAGGATTAATTAAATAATTGATCCTTCAATTTTTATCCATTTTTAAAAAATTCATTAGGTTTGTTGTTTTTGCACGACAATGAATCTTTGGAAATTAATATTCGAGTCTATCTCTTATTATATCCGCTAACAAAATAGTATGTCATGTATCATTTGTCAATTGATAAAGAGTTGATAAAGAATTAACACGTGACATTTCAATTCCATATCTATAACCTAATTATAAAAAAATAAAAATAGTTTTTAGAGGCCAAGAATTATTAGATTAAAAAATAATAAATAGTTAAAATAAAATAAAATAAATAAAATATTAACAAAAATAAATTTATTAAAAAAAAGTAAAATATGATCAGCCTTCCACCTATCTACTAATGAAAATTGAGAGACCAATACTTTATAATTAAGGAATAATACTAAATATAGTCATGAGTTATGTAAGGCTCTGCATTCCTTTTAAAAAAGAGTTAAATTTATCATTAAAAATACTAGACTCCAGTCTTTTTTTAAACTAGTGCACAAAGCTTGAACACTTTATAATTATAAATATTATTTCTCATAAGAGAGAAGTTTCGGTCCAGACAAACTATAAAAACAAGTTTTACAGACAATCATTCACGACTTGCCATGTAAGCATCTCCTAAAGTTCACTCTAAATCTGCATGCATCAAATTTCATCAGCTTCTTGGGGTTTTGACTTTGTTTGAGGGAGTGTGGATTCAGGATCTCAACAAGCAAGTGGATGAAATCTAATACATGCGAATTTAGAGTAAATTTTAGGATATGTTTACATGGTAAGTCGTGAGTAGTTGTTTGCAAAATTTATTTTTATAGTCTATATAGATCGAAGGTTCTCCTTTCTCATTATTAATAAATGTCGCTTCTTTCCTAGTTGGAAGGAGGTCTCTCTTGCTTGGGTGGCTCGGAGATTTCTCCTTGATGGGGGTGTGCTTTTGCTTATAGTTTTAAGTTTCATACCGTCCTGTCTAGTTGTCTGATACAAAAAAATAATAATTTTGTACTGGTAGATGTTTCAGCCATATTGGCCGGTACCAACCATACTGGCCGATATTTTAGCCTGTGTTTCATCGTATCGAATTTTGGCCTTTCAACTGTTTTTTTTTTTTTTCATTTTTTGTTATTTATCTAGACTAATTACTTACATATAATTTATTTATATCTTGATTATTATTTGAAAATATAATTTATATATAGGCTATTCTGAAACGGTAAACAAAATGATATTGATATTAAAATATTTTGTTCTAATACCTTGATTGATACATTCACTAATACGATATTTAAAATATTGTTTTTACTCCGTGATCAAATTTAGCAAAAATTTTCTTCATTTTTTTTTCAAGCGTTTAATCTATTACAGTTATTCCATTTGTTTATGGTCTAAATCAATAACTAAATAATGCTGGTAGGGTAGTACAACTATATCAAACTAAAACTAGTTCATAGTCCCGCTAATAAATATAGACCTAATGCTTTTTTTAATGCAAAAAAAAAAAAAAAGGCTTTTAAATCGCTGAAAGGAAGGATTGGGCCCATCCAAAACACAGAACCAAGAGTTGGGTGCAGCTATGCAGTCTGCACCACTAGTCTACTCTGGACCTCAAGCCGAACCTCATCACACCTACCCCCAATTGAATTGATGGTATTCTTTTAGTTAAATTAACGTATAAAATTTAGTAGAGTCGAGTCTCCTATAATTTTTTCAAAAGTCAAGCACATAATACAAAAAAATAAAAAAATAAAAGTAATTTTATATATAATTACGAGTGCATCACATAACCTTTTTAAAAATTAATAGGATTTATTGTTAAAAAATTAATATTTTTTGATATAAATCTTATATTTTATTATTATTTTTTTAAAACAATTGCGCAAAAATGTTCCAAAAAGAATGATCGGTGATTGTTTTAAAGTAGTAGTCTGATGAATAGAGTATCAGTATGCAGCTGGAAAATGTAGAGAATGAATGTGTGCACCATATTGATCTAGACTAACTATTGGAACCTTCCACTTCCGCTTCCTAAATCCAGAAAGAGCTTAACAATTGTGAAGGGGCGTTAACACCAGCAACTCTAATTAAATTTAGACTATTTGTTTTTTTATATCTTTTTTATTTCATAAACAATAGAACAACGGATTAATAAAATTTATTACATTTTTTTATGACCAAGGTTTTCTTGACTCACTATATACAAAGACTTTTTGGTCATTCTCTGGAATCAAGTCAACTTCGATAAGATTTTCAATCACTAACATGCATGGATATGATGGAAAACATGAGGGAATAAGGAAAGAGAATACCAAGATGTTTATCCAAAACCCTTGATATAGATTTTACATGTTTTGCCCTGATTGTATAGTCTTGAGGTGGAGTGCTGCCAAGAGGTGGAATTAGGATTTGGTATTTGGAAAGGCGATTGATAAAATATGTGTATGCGTGAATATAAATAATATATATTTTTTTACACGATATATAAAAATAATAATCATATATCAGAAAATTGTATATAAAAAATAAATGTCTTGAAATTATTTTATAAGATTTTTATTTTTATTTTTCATAGTTTGCTAGAAACCATTACAAAAAAAAAAAGAAAAAACGATTTATGAATTTAGAATTTTTCCTTCAAATTAAGTTCGACGATAACCTTTCATAGAATAAAATTCATCTATTATTATCTATGAAATGAAATTCATGATAATTTATTTCTCAATGTAAACTAGCAAATGATCTATAAAAAACTCATATTCTATTCAAGTAAGCAATCTAATTTTTATAAATTTTATGGCAGAAAATGTTCATCCAGTAATAACAATAAAAAAATGAAAAGTTAATACTAGATAAATTAACTTGTCAATCAAATAATAAATTTTTGATTTGTCTGAAATTGTTAGTCGTTTGCATAACTCAAATAATATAGACATATTTTAAAAATCTAGATGTAACAACATATCAAGATAAAGTGAGGGAGACAATTTGAGTACCAGTCGTTAAATAAAAGTGAGAAATTAAAATTTAAAAAACTTGAATATTGGGGGAATAATTTATTTATTTTTTTAAATTAGGGTAGAAATTTTAATTATATAAAAAAATATTATATCTATTTATATACCATATAAAATTTTTAAAAATATTTGGGGGCTAGTTCCGCCCCTGGTGCTATCGCAATATAATCTTGATAAGTCGGGGCTCTCGATCTCAAGAAAACTTGTCGGCAAAGTTTTTGTTGAAGTTTGTCCCTTGGAATCACCTGGTGACACGATCTTTTTGTTGCCTTCAGACCCCTTCTCAATATTGATAGCATCCTATATGACAAAAATGATTTCCAGCATTCTTGGCCTGGAAACCCCATGTTCTTCAACACATTGGATAGCGACTTCAGCAATCCTCCAAATGGACTCGGTCTTGACATTTCCTGCCAGAAAAAGGGTCTATAACACTAGTAATATCCCCCTTACGAAACAATGACCTTGCCTGCAAAACAAAGGTTTGATTTACTGCCATTTAGAGCAAAATTTTTGAGTGACAACATTGAAATTGAATTTCCATTTTTTTTAGTACTTCACCTGCAAGATGCAATTTTCGTAAAGTTTCTGATACATGTCAACATGTTCATTTCCAATATTAGTCTACGGATTTTCGGTATATTTATTTTAGATTCGTTCCTTATATGTACACAACTCTAAAATGAAGGATATTTTGCAAATTGTATACCCAGTGAACGATGTTTATTTCGGGACCAAATTCTTCTGGGAAACAGGCTTTCTTCCAGAGATAAATTCCAAGAGAACAACCCCAAAACTGTAAACATTGCTCTTTTCAGTCAATTGCTGATTTGCATAGTACCTGGAAGAGAGGATATGGATTATTAGCTAGATCATTCAGGAGGTAACATATGATTCATTATGCATACATTCTAAGTATTTATGGCTTATTCAGGATCCAGGTAGCCTACTGTTCCTCGTGCCACACTTGATATATGGGTTAAATCTTCTTCAGCTTGCCTTGAAAGTCCAAAGTCTGACACTTTTGCTCTCATATTGATGTCTAGGAGAATATTGCTTGTTTTTACATCTCGGTGAATGATGCTTGGGTTGCATTCAGTGTGCAAGTACTCGAGACCTACGAACATCTGAACTTGTTTTTTTACTGTAAACTTGAAATGAAATATGCATGACTTTTAGCAGTAAGTTCCACATCAAACCTTTAGCTGCATCTTCTGCTATATAAAGAAGAGCAAGCCATTCTAAGCAATTCTGGTTGGCAGAATCTGTCAACAAATTAAGGATCTTTTTTACTAATCATTTAGCAGCAGCTGAGAAGAAAGATAGATGAATAGAAAGAATATTTCCATGGAGCATGAGTACAAGAGGTGACCATGTATGCGATCCCACAAGGTTCCATTGTGCATATACTCATATACCAAAATACATTGATGTTTTTCTTCACAGTATCCAATTAATAGAACCAAATTTCTATGGTGAATTCTTGACAAGAGGGCTACCTGCAAGTATGTTGCCTTGTAAATGAACTTGTATTCATGAAAACTTTTGCTATCATCTTTTGATAGTATATCCAAAAGTATGATTGTTGGAACTTTTTATCTAATATCTGACACTACCTCAGTCGCAAATTGCTGGTTTCCATGTTAAAGATCTACTTTAGTTCAGGATTAATTAAATAATTGATCCTTCAATTTTTATCCATTTTTAAAAAATTCATTAGGTTTATTGTTTTTGCACGACAATGAATCTTTGGAAATTAATATTCGAGTCTATCTCTTATTATATGATCATAGGGATCATCTGGGTACCTGATAAAAACGAAACCCAATTATTTTTGCACAAAAAACTAGCTGAGGAAAAGTTACGATCTAGTCTAGTTGTTCCTCAAACTTCAAAAGTTAAATGAGCACTTCAAGGGAGCTTGCCTTAGGGGATCTTCACTTGGGGCACCAAAGTTCAATCTAGCTGCAACTTCCAACAACTTCCAAGAAGAAATTGTCTTCGAAATCAGTTGCATACATTGAAAGGTTAAAGGGACGCAGCTCAAGTGTAGATATGAATGGAGACCCAGTTGTCGCACAGCATATGCACACATTAATGGAATCAGCGGGTGCCCTGATAACAGCTTCCTTCACATATACTCTTGAAGCATCCAAAATCGATACAGTTGACCACTTTGTTGCGTCCAAATACAACTGAAAGTGGGGATATGTTTCTTCATTTTCTCGGCTGCCATACTGAAACGTTGCACGAACTAGATATCTCCTTTCTTGGGTGATTAAAGTGTAACAATACTTCTTGCCGTCTATGGGAAACTCTTGCCGCCTTTGATACTGTTTAATGTCCATTGCAATCCAGTACTACGGTCGGTGTAATTACTCGTGCCTCCACACTCTAGACTGAGGAATTCTGCAGGGTTCAATCAGTTTTGCACAGACTTGTGATTCATTCAATTTACATGAAATACATTTTTAAAAAAAATAAAAAAACCATTTCAAAAATTTGTGACAAACACTCGTCTCATTATTATTTTATCAATTTTTCATAAAAAATAAAATAAACAATTTCATTTTTTTTAATTTTAAAACAAAATTAATATTAAAAAAAAATTATAATAATATTTTATTTAATTTTTAACTTTTATCTCGTCATAAAAAATAAATCACATCTTAATTTTGGTTTAAGGAGAACATACCTTCAATTTTATTTTTTATCGAAGAGTCAGAACCGCATATCTAATAGCAGCCCCTATCTCAATTTTATTAATTAAAAAAACATTTACTTATAGCAGAAGAATATCGTGATAGCATCATTACACTTGGGAGGTTACAAGATAAGAAGAAAAAACCAAATCTAAGTGTCAAAAAAAATATATTAAAATGACAAAAATATAAAAAAACAACAATAAACCAAAAATTAACAAGCCTAAAATAAGACAAACCAACAATAGCAAAAGTAAAATTCTAAACAAGCCTATAGAATCTAAACATGTCTATGGGAGAAATAAACCCAGAGGATGTCACGTATGATGCCGAACCGTAGAAGAAACCCTCTCACAGTAGTCGGAATCCGAACATACCTTCAACTTGGCACACAGCAGATGATAGAAATATGGGAAATATAACCAGGAAATAAGGAGATGAACCCATTGAAGAAGATCAGGGAAGACAACCTAATCCCTTTGATATTTTCTTTTCTTTCCCTAAAATCTCAGTGACTGACTACAATCAAAACCAATGTTTGTTGAGTGAAACTTCTGGACCATCTTTCTTCCACTTGACTTTGACGTTGACTTTAGTGATTGATGATCAACTTCCTTATTGTTCATTCACGCATATCTTTTTTGAGTTCTTCTACAGTCCCAAACGGCTATTCTCAATTCTCAATTCTCAATCCCGCTTGACCCGTAATAAATGACACTTAATTAAAAAGATAATACTACTTGTCTCTACTTAAGATTTCTACTAGAGATTCTAATTTTCATTTTTATTTTTATTTTTTTCACATGATTTTTAAATAATATTATGATTTTATTGTATTTTTAAACAATATTTTAAAATATTAAAAAAATCATGTAAACAAAATATAAGTTTTTACATGATTTTTTTAACATCTTAAAATATTTTTTAAAATATAAAAAAATACAACATTATTTAAATTACTTAATTAAAAATCATGTGAAAAAAAAATTAAAACTAAAATAAAATGAAAATCAGGATTCCTAATAGTGATTCCAAGTAGGGATAAATAATATTTTCTTAATTAAAAACTAAAATAACTAAAAGACAAAACTACCCCAGCCTTCCCGTGTGCGAATTGAGAAGCCATTCACTCGTTCTGTCCCCTTTTCCACAAGACTGTTCAGCTTCAATGGTCATCGATATTTAGGGATAGTCTGGCACTGGCCTACTGCAGAATTTAAAAAATAACTAAAAGACAAAATTACCCCGGCCTTCAGGCACACAGCTCTACTTACGGGATGCAGCTCCATTTCTCCGACATCACAACAAATCTGAGCTCTTATTTACGTGAGTATATTTTCTATTAATATTCTATATATTTCTCAGAATCTTTTATTTACAAACTTTGATTTTTTCTTTGATGTGTTTGATCTACAAACGGTTAGGATTTTTTTAGGTTCTTTTTTCTTCTACTAGGTGGAAGCAATATACAAAATACATTTGTTTAATTTTAATGTTTTTTAACAATTTTTTTTTATTAAGAATTAATTTTTGATTAATAACACTGTAATACTTTTGAATAAATAAATTTTATTTCTAACTTAAATTTGATGGTTACTTATAATATTCTAAATAAAAAATAAAAGAAGAACATTAATAAAAATAACAGCATAATCCCATAAGTAAACATCTCCCATAATTTTGATTGTAAGATAATTTTAAAATAATGATTCAGTATTTTCCTCATCCTACATCATCTTAATAGTAAAAATATTAAAATACTTATATTTTTTCTTCTTTAATTTCTCTGGATGTGCAACCTAAACTCTATTCATCTACAATAAAAATAAAAAGTACAAAATAGTCATAGGACATTAACGACTTCTATTTTTTTTTAAAATATAATTATTAAGTTTGAGATAAGCATCAGAATATAAATTAAAATGAATAAAACTTTTTATGATAATGTAAATTTTATTTTTTTTATTATTTTAAATCATTAATATAATTTTATGTGTAATTCATATGTTAAGAAAAAAAAAATCTAGCGCAATAGTATAGTGAGTTTATTAACTTTAAAAAAATACAAACAGTCAAAATACAATATAAATTTTATTCCGTTGTAATAGCAGTAAAATAATACAAACAAATCATAGGACATTAGCAAATTATAATTTTTTTAAATATAATTATTAAATTTTAAATATTTATTAGAGAATAGATTAAAACAAATAAGATTTTACAACAGTGTATGTTTATTTCTATAACATTTTAAATGAATAATAGAATTTTTCGTGCAATTTATGTATTAGGTAGAAAATCTTAAATAAAGTATGTCTTATTAGTTATATTCTATAAACACATGGCAATATAATTTTTTTCCTTATCTCGAGCCACCCAATATATGCACGCATATCCAAAATGCTAAACTGTGCCGTTTCCCCTTATATATATATATATATATATATATATATATATATATATATATATATATATATTTATGGACACATACGGTGTCGTTTTAACCGATGGAAACTCTAGAACGCAGCCGACTATAAATTCGTTTT
The DNA here is from genome assembly GCA_036559045.1 of Platycarya longipes. Classification (NCBI taxonomy): domain Eukaryota; kingdom Viridiplantae; phylum Streptophyta; class Magnoliopsida; order Fagales; family Juglandaceae; genus Platycarya; species Platycarya longipes. Next base: position 29,650,509 of record CM071793.1, on the reverse strand, counting down.
TATGCCGGGCTTGTCTCTTCCAGATTCTTCTCTTCGTTCTCTTCTTATTTTTCCTATTTTACTCATCCTCCTCTCTTGTTGTCTACCATTTTTTTAGCTCTTTGTTACTTTTCTACTCTTCTCGACAAAGGAACAACACTCATGAACTTTCATTTACCTTATTTGTATGTGTTTAAGTTATTTTGTCATTCCTTTTTTGTTTTCTGGAACATTGTGAATCCGAGAATCGATTTCTCTGATACTGTTTCTTGCCATTTACCTGTTAGATATTTGTTAAAAAAAAATACTTATTTACTTGTTAGCATTTTTATTTTGTGAATTCATATAGATCCGAGATTAAATTTGTTGGATAATTTTCTTTTTCTTCTTTTATTTTGTTCTATATCTATAATTTTTTTTAGCTGCAATCAAATTTTCACTTGGATTTTTTTTTGGGGGGGGGGGGGAGGGGGGGGAGGCTCTGTATAGCTTTTTTTGTGTGCCGTGTGTAGAGTAATGGATAGACTTTCTTGATGTGTGATACATTATTGTTTTATCCCTCGCACCAAAGCTCTACTTTTCCCTTTCTATTTCTTCCCTACCTTTCTTCTCTTCTACATTCTTGTATATACTAACTTTTTAGTTTGTTTTCTGCAAATCTAAGGTTTTCCATTCAAACAATCGCAAGGCAAAAACATCCAACCCTGAGGCTCAAATACATGTTCTTTATTTTTTTTTCCCCTCTAGATGCATATTAAAATCATAATATGAATTAAGATAAAAATGAAAATGAAGATAAAATTTCACAAAGAATTTGTTTATTTTTTGTAATGCATATTAAAAAAGAAGATGAATTTTAAAAAAATAATATAAAGAATGTTCAAGCTGACAGCCCTATGGTACCCACAGTTTAAGCACTATAGCTACACCATAAGCCTCTGTCTCTATTTTCTCTCTCTCTCAACCAGTACACAGATTAAAAAGATACAATGAATACCTTAAACTCAGCAAATTTAAGTAACTCACAACAGAATATAAAATGAGTAAATATAATAAAATTAAACTGAAAGTTCTAAAAAAATATTTGAAGAAATCAGAGAACAGATAAATATAGATGGAGAATACCTTACACCTGAGTAATTGCTAGCTTGTGAAGCTGAATACAGGTGGGCGGGAATGAGTTACTTATGTATAATATATATTTGAGTATCTGAACACAGGTAAACCAGAGTAATTTCAGCTTTTTCCTTGTATTTCTCTTCTTTTGTTATGCATTCAAGATTTTCCTTGTATTTGAGTGTTTTTCTTAAAATATAAGATAAACATAAACCATATATTTGAGAAATAACAGAAGGTGATTGATGTAGATAAATACCTTTTATCCAGAGTAATTGTTTACTTGTGATTCTGGAATAGGATGAACGTGAATGACCTGAGAACTGGAATTTTTCAGCACTTCTCTTCTATTTTTCTTCTTCTTTCCTTGTGTATTCTCGAAAAATAATGGGACTTTTATGTAGTTTTATATTTTATTCATTTGTCAGTGTATTTTTAATGTGTAATTATCAATTTAATGAATTTAATGGACGTGAATTTAAGAGAGGATGATTAGTAGTCTTTTATTATTTCTTACACGAGATTAGTGTCAAATAGATGGAATATAATGAATGAGAGAATGCATTAATGGGAGTTGGATCTGCAGAAATTGGAATATACGACAGGAATTCATAAAAAATACAATGAATGGAAAAATGCATTCATGGCAATTAGACCGACGTAATTTGAAACAAAAATGAATTTATGATAAATTCATCTTTAAAATGTATTTTTTTTTTCAAATAATCAATCTGAACGGATTTAATAAATGTAATTTTATTTTATATTCAGTTTTAAGTATTTTCCAAGGGATGTAAATGGGGCATAAGAGTAGGGATGTTGATCTGGGTTCCGGATTCAAAATTTTCTTAAACCTTTTTAAAAAAAAATTTAAAAGTGTTAATAAATATATATAATTTTAAACCAGGCCGGGTACAACCCGGCTCGGTTGAACAGGCCTACATAAGGGCATAAATTATATTTTTAAGTTATCATTCCAAACAAATGTAATTAATGCAATTTAAAGATATAATGGCGTTAGATAGCCTGATATGGGAGACTTAAAATTTTACATGCTGTTAAAACAATAATTTTCTGTTAGATAGACATATTATATATAGAAAGATTACCGAATGATACTTTCCTTTATGTTGTAACCAATATGAAAATTTGGGTTCTTTGTCAACTAATTTATAGCATTATTTTGAATAAATTTCTATAAATTGAAAATAATCCCTCATTGTTTTTCATTTTTGTTAGACTTGGATTGCTTTAAAGGCTTTGCCTTTCCACCTACAAAAATAAAAAACTCATTAATTTCTTTTTTACATATCTAAGGTTTTCTCATTATTTATCCTTTTTGTAGGTACTGAGAACTCTTGGAATGAAGACATTTGATTTTCCATTATTTATCCTTTCTTTTCTGGCTCTGAGTTGAGAGATAATTAGCAATCTATGAGAATATATGAGCTGTTTTTATTTATTTATTTTTGTTTTACTAAATACATTCTGTCTTTAGATCTTATTTGATGGTGAAGGTCATCCTTTTCACTTTTGGTTGAGTTAGAACTCTTTAATTGCATTTAGAACCTGTGGTGTTCCTTTCCTTTTTTTCTTTTTAGGTGGGTGTTTGGTTTGAAAGTTTGAGCATAGTTTGTAAAGACTTTGTTTGTTTGGGTTTGCCTTAGATGATGCTTTGTATTTAAGGTCTGTTTTAGTGTTTTTTGTTCTTTATATTCTAAATGAAGTATTTTTGTTATAAATTATAATTTGGGAAACTATAAAAGTAACTGTCAATTTTGTCTTTTATTTGACTCACTAGCTTTTCAGGTGCTCTTGCAAAGTAATTTGTTTAAGTGCTTTAAAATCTTGAATTTTCCTGTTTTGTTTATCCATGAAAATAAAAAAGAATAATTGATTTGGTTTCAACTCTGTCAAAACTTGTAGCTCTTAAAAGAATAATTTACAGTTGTATTGCATTGAGTTTTTTGTGTATGTTATTTTGTGATTAAGAGTTAATTGTCCTTAACTATAAAAAAAAAATAAACAAGAATTATAGCTGATTTATTGTTTAGCTGCTGCTTCTTAGATGATAAGTTGGTGGTTGGACTTGCAATAGATGAAAATGAATATGATGAGGTAGGTCATGCAGAAGATGAGTGCGAAATTTCGATCAAGAATTCTGGTTTAGTGAAACTTCGATCAAGATTTTCTAAAATTTTCAATTTAGTCTACCAAGTACAATTCTTCAAATACATGATGATTCTCAAATCAAATTATTGACATTTTAATTCGTTAATCTCAACCATTTATTGTTTGTCATAAATATCATCAAATAATGTTTGTCACAAGCAAAAGCATTTATATAGTCCACAATTTAGGTACTAAAACCTACAGGTCCTAATAATGATTGTCACAACTAGAGCTTCCTTTTCTTGCTTCCAGCATGGCCAAGGGTCCCTTTTGTGCCTTGGCTTGAACAAGATTGTCTAGAAAAGTTGGTGCTCGTTTTTGCAAACGAAAGAGATATTTAAGGACTACATCCAAGGTGATAGGAAAAATAGACCATACATCATGCTTTAGAAAGTAAACACCTCAAACACACCATGTCCTATAAACGTCCAATAGTAAGTGAAGGAATTGTAAAAACGTGGATGAATTCTTCTTTTAGGCTATAAACGATGCTACATATAAAATAAGTAAAATCCCATTCTCTAAAGAATTAGAATCCAACATGAAAGACCTGGTGGCTTACCTTTTACACTCCATCATTTGTTTAGTAAGTTCTTCCAGTTGTAACTTTGTTTGTTAAAATCTTTGATCTTATCAAGCTCTGAATGCCATTTCTGAATTCAAAGAGGTAACACCATCATAATCATTAAAGAATTACAAGTATCTACAGCTCCTAAACAAAAGGGAGGCTGAATAATCAACATAAGGACTATTTAAGAAATTGTATAAACAAAATTCAACATATTAATGACAACAAAAAAAATGATTTGCAGTAATGTTGTCTATGTGAAATTGGGAACTAGTGAAAAAATGATATTAAGAGAAAAGGAAAGGAAAGGAAAGGAAAGGAAGAAAGGAGAGCCACAAAAAGGCACTAGAAGTCGATTCATCCTTGAGTCTTTATCTTCCAGGTTTGAAGAGAAACAGAAGCATGCGTTTGTACTAACACAACCGAGTATTTTTTTTTTTTTTTTAAAATGGAAAAAATATGTGAAAAGAAATCAAATAATCAAGCACTCGATAAGCACATGTTTGTCATAATAGAGAAGTGGGTAGATACATACAATTTAATGGAAAATTGAAGTTTCTAGCTCTAAATTAGAAGTCCTTACAATTTAAAAAATTTCAAAAAACTCAAAGTTTCCCTTTCATTTGATCAGGTAACAAAATCTGAAAGTTTATGGGTTATTTTTCTTCCTAGCATTTTTCTTAGTTTTAAATCCATAAACTTTTGTGTGTGCATAAATTTTTCTTAGTTTTTTCTAACATTTATTTACTTCCAGAATTATAAACTCATTGCTGCCACTTAATTTTTTTGAAGGAAAATCACATTTTGAAATTTGTATCATTTATATGTTTCTAAGTAACCAATCAGACAATTTAAGTTTCAGAAGAAAATCTCCAGACAACAAAATATCGGCCTCGACCAAAGCAATACAACCCTTCCATCTCAACGAAGTTGGACTCTTTCCATACTAGATAGATAGCTAATCGATTAAAGCTACAAAATTTGAAAAAAAATTATGTGAAATTTCTATAAATTCAAAATAATATCTCATTGTTGTTGTGTTTTGGGGGCAACTCGTATATCCATGAAATGAAACCCAAGATTTAAAACCAGCTTTCACTTTCTAATAATAGCTTTGGTTGTTGTTTGGGGGCACTCGTATAGCCATGGAAATCGATTATGATGAACGGTGCTTGAAGAATAGATGAAGGTAGCGAGAATCGGCCAAAGAATCTCATTTTCATATGATCTAAACCGGCTAGACATTCTGTGAAACGAGAATTACTGCCGGCAGTCGGACTTGACCCTCTTGGATTCCAGTAACAGAGTTTGTAATTTCCAGAGGAAGATAGAGGAAAGAGCAGGCAAAAATTGCTTCTGTATATTTCGTATGTGCACTTTATATTACAGCAGAGTATGACTTTATATGGCAATGTACAAAAGTGTGTAAATAAGGAATCGAATCCTAACAAGGAAGATACAAATATTCCAACAGAATTACAGCTTATTCATTTGTATTTATTCTAGAAGATTCTTTAGTTCCTAATTTTAGCCGAGAAGATGTTGATGAGTTGTAATCATTCGTGACTTGGACAGCAGAGTTGTATTGCTTTGGTGGCATATTTTGGACAAATTTGATAGTGAGAACTCCCATATTGAGCAAAAGAGCAGACAATAATGGAGATGAAAGTGCTTTGGTGAGTAAGTCAACCAACTGTGAGCTTCAAGGAGTGTAAGCAGTAGAAATGGTCCCTTCTTGAATTTTGTCACGAATCAAATGGCAATCTAATTCGATATATTTGGTACATTCGTGAAAAATGAGATTAGCTGCAATGTGCAAGGTAGATTGGTTGTCGCAATATAAAGTAGCAAGTTGTGAGTGCATAACTTGTAGATCAACAAGAAGATATTTGAGCCATACAATCTCGCATGAAGCAGCTGCCATTGATTGATATTCAGCTTCGGCAGAGTTTCGAGAGATGGTAGTTTGCTTCTTGGATTTCCAGGAAATGAGAGATTGACCAAGAAATACACAATAACCAGTAGTGGATCTTCTTGTATCGGGGCAAGAAGCCCAATCCAAATCACAATATACAGTGAGATGACAAGAAGAAGATGCAGCGAAAAACAGACCTTGTGCTAGAGAATTCTTGACATATTTTAGCACCTTATATGCCGCTTGAAGATGAGAGAGACGAGGGGTTGCCATGTACTGGCTGAGCAAGTGAGTTGAATAAGTTAAGTCAGGCCTTGTAATGATCAAGTAAAGAAGTCTGCCAATAAGTCTACTGTATAGGCTTGGATTGGCAAGTAGAGTACCTTCATCTTTTGAGAGCTTGAGATTAGAGTCCATGGGTGTTGTACATGGTTTGCAACCAATTAGACCAGAATCATGCAATATATCAAGTGCATATTTATGCTGACATAGATGAATACCAGTGAAATTTCTCGCCACTTCCAAACCTAAGAAATACTTTAGTGTGCCAAGATCTTTGATCTTGAATTAGGTGTGCAAAAAACTCTTGGAGTCTGAAACAGCTTGAGGATCATTAGAGGCCACGACTATGTCATCAACATATACAACTAATGCAATGAAAGAATGGCCAGATTGCTTTGTGAAGAGACTATAATCAGCTCTAGATTAAATAAAACCAAAGCTAAGTAAGGATGATGGGAATTTAGCATACCACTATCGAGAAGCCAGTTTAAGGCCATATAGACTTCTTTTCAGCTTGCACACTTTGTCTTTACCTGTAACCAAGTATCCCGGAGAGAGTTTCATGTAAATCTCTTCTTTTAATTCTCCATGTAAAAAGGCATTGTGAACGTCAAATTGATGAAGAGTGTTTGTGCCAATAGCCATTAGGACATAATGGAATCCTTTGCTCAAATTGCCAAAAATATGTGGTAAAGAAGAAACTAGTTTATTTTTTAGAACCATTTCACTCATCCAAAAGCTTTAGTTATGTTAGCAGAGAAATCTCTAAAGGAATTTCAAGAGGCTCAACATCATAGCAGCCAACCTGGTCGGTCTCCATCAGAAAACACTGTCAACTGGGTTCCCTCCTCCAAAAAAGTATTCAAGATCAACTGAGATCCTGCTTTAAGCAAAGAAACAAGTAGAACTGGCTATGGTCTAGTAGTTCGGGATCATGAGAGCAGGGTCATCATCACCAAAAAATTCTTCAATAATGGTTTGTTAGATCCCCTTTATTGCAGAGGCCTAATGGGCACTCTATGCGGCAGATTTGGCAGTGGAACCGGCTGTCCACCTGTAATTCAGGAGGGAGATTCTATTTAAATTGTCAAGGGACTAGATCAACCTTTGAGTAGATCGGATATGGTGGATATGATAATAAGTGATACCAAACATAGATTAGAATCATTATCTTACTGGAAGGTTTCCTTAGAAGATTAGGTAACGAATTTGCTCATCAACTGCCTCAAGCAGCCTTACTTGTAATGGATGATAGTCCAGGCATTTCTAACTCTGTAACTCCTTCAGTATAATGACAAGTATCAATTTCCTTTAAATAAAAAAATTAAAAACAAAAAAAGAAAAGAAAACTAGCGGAATAAGTTGTCATGTATCAATTGAGAAAAAGTTAACACGTGAAATTTCAATTCCATATCTATCACCTAATTATATATAAAAAAAAAAAACATAAAAATAGTTTTTAGAGGCCAAGAATTATTAGATTAAAAAATAATAAATTGTTAAAATAAAAGAAATAAAATATTAGCAAAAATAAATTTAAGAAATTAAAAAAAATGGTAAAATAAAATTGGCCTTCCACCCATCTACAAATGAGAGTTGAGAAACAGATATTATATAATTAAAGAGTAATACTAGACACAATCATGATTTATGCAAGCATCCACATTCTCTTTTAAAAAATAGTGGAGCCAATTATTAAAAGATAACATACTCCTCTCATTTTCAAAAGTTGTGCAATATGTCTTATACATTTTATAATTATAAATATTATTTCTCATAAAGTCGTAGTTAAAGACATACCCTTTCTTTCCTTAGTTGGGAGGCCCTTTTGCTCGAGTTGAGACTCCTGGGACTCCTTTTATCTAAATCGAGAGTGGTTGGAAATTTATTCTTGATAGGGGCTTGTTTTTGTTCCATGATTAGGATTAGGCATATTTTTCTTTATATTATTTTTATTTTTTAAGCTTTTAATCTATTATAGTTATTTCATTTTTCTATAGTCTTTTTTTTTTTTTTTTTTTTTTGAGACATTGGGGGAGGGAGGATCGAACCCATGATCTCCATCTTGGAGACAGGGGGACTTATACCATTAGGCCACTAGCCGTTGGCCTATAGTCTAAATTAATAAGTAAATAATGATGGTAGGGTAGTACGACTATATCCTACCAACAATAGTTCATACTCGCGCTAATAAATATAAACCTAATGCTTTTTTTAACGCCTAAAAAAAAAAGCTTTTAAATCGCTGAAGGGAAGGGTTGGATCCATCCAAAACACAGAGACAATAGTTGGGTAAAGCTCTGCACCACTAGTCTACTACTGGACCACAAGCCGAACCTCACCACACCTACCCCCCAATTGAATTGATGAGGCAATCCAGAAAGAGCTTAAGTTCTTAAAAATTGTGAAGGGGAGTCGACACCAGCAACTCTAACTAAATTTCGGAGAAAATACATACAATCCTCTCCAAGTACTTTTCCACTTAAAAAAGAAAAAAATTGCATATAAAAATTCTCAAAAATGCAAAACTTCCCACTTAAAATAAATAAAAAAGCAAAATATAATAATTTAGACTATTTGGGTTTTTTTTCACCAGTCTTTTTTATATCTTTTTTATTTCATAAACAATGGAACAGTGGAGTTTTTATACAAAGAGTTTTTGGTGCTTCTCTGTAATCAAGTCAACTTTGATAAGAGTTTTTCCATCACTAACATGCATGGAAACATGAGGCAGAGGGAATGAGGAAAGAGAATACCAAGATGTTCATCCAAAACCCTTGATACATCAATCACCTAAAGCCTTTGATACATAAATCTATGAGGGCAAAGGATACAGTTTGATTAGAGATGATGATGAAGAACAAAACCGTGTTGTCAATCTATGCAGAAACAAAATCATTTGTTAAAAATGATATAGATTACATGTTTTACACTGATTGTATAGTCTTGGGGTGGGGTGCTGCTGCAATATTATCTTGCTGATGGAACAAGGCAATCCTTGGAAAAGTCAGGGCTTTCGATCTCAAGAAAACTTGTCAGCAAAGTTTTTCTTGAAGTTTGTCCCTTGGAATTCCCTGGTGACATGATCTTTTGGTTGCCTTCACTCCCCTTCTCAATCTTGATAGCATCCTGTATGGCCAAAATAATTTCCTGCATTCTTGGCCTGGAAACCCCATGTTGTTCAACACATTGGATAGCAACTTCAGCAATCCTCCAAACGGACTCCATCTTGACATTTCCTTCCAGGAAAGGGTCTATGACACTAATAATATCCCCCTTACGAATCAAAGATCTTGCCTGCAAAACAACAGGTTTGATTAAAAACAAACAAAAACAAAAACAGGTTTGATTTACTATCATTTAGAGCAAAATTTGTACTATTTCAGCTGCAAGATGCAGTTTTTGTAAAGTTTCTGATATATGCCAATATGTTCAATCACATTATTAGTCTATGAAGTACTAAAAATGAAGAATATTTTGCAAATTGCATACCCAGTGAACAATGTTTATTTCAGGACCATATTCTTCTGGGGAAATAGGTTTTCTTCCAGAGATCAATTCCAAGAGAACAACCCCGAAACTGTAAACATCACTCTTTTCAGTCAATTGCTGATTTGCATAGTACCTGGAAGAGAGGATATGGATTATTAGCTAAGATCATTCAGGAGGAAACATATAATTGATTATGCATATATTCAAGTATTTATGGCTTACTCAGGATCCAGGTAGCCTACTGTTCCTCGTGCCACGCTTGATATATGGGTTAAATCTTCTTCAGCTTGCCTTGAAAGTCCAAAGTCTGACACTTTTGCTCTCATATTGATGTCTAGGAGAATATTGCTTGTTTTTACATCTCGGTGAATGATGCTTGGGTTGCATCCAGTGTGCAAGTACTCGAGACCTACAAACATCTGAACTAGTTTTTTTACCGTAAACTTGAAATGAAATGTGCATAATTTTAGCTGTACGTTCCATATCAAACCTTTAGCTGCATCTTCTGCTATATAAAGACGAGCAAGCCAGTCTAAGCGACTCTGGTTGGCAGAATCTGTCAACAAATTTGGGATTTTTTAACTAATAATTTAGCAGCAGCTGAGAAAGATAGATGAATAGAAAGAATATTTCTATGAAGCATGAGTACAAGAGGTGACCATGGATGCGATCCCGCAAGGTTCCATTGTGCATATACTCATATACTAAAATACATTGATGTTCTTCTTCACAGTATCCAATTAATGGAACCAAATTTCTATGGTGAATTCTTGATAAGAGGGCTACCTGCAAGTATGTTGCCTTGTAAATGAACTTGTATTCATGAAAACTTTTGCAATCATCGTCTGATAGTATATCCAAAAGTATGATTGTTGGAACTATTTATCTATTATTATCTGACACTACCTCAGTCACAAATTGCTGGCTTCCATGGCTGGTCAGATCCGCCATGATCTTAACTGCCACCTCCTTTCCGTCTTTCATTTTCCCATAAAAGACAGATCCAAAGCTTCCTTTGCCAATTTTCTTTGAAAAGTTTTGGGTAGCTTCTTCGAGTTCAGAGAGTGGAATATAGTAAGTTATGCCGTCATCCACTAAATGTGCTCCACGGGCAATTGAATATGTGGTTGAAGGTTTGGTGCTGCTACGCTTAGAATCACCTGATGAACACAAAAAAAATGCTGAACTACTGGAATCTGCACACCATCACATGGGCAATACAAGACAGAATTTATAAGCATATAAACCTTTTGCATTGCTTTTCTGTTGATATGTCTTTCTTTGAAAACTTCGCATAAATAATAAACTTCCTAAGAAGAGAACTGACAGAATTACAAGCACTCCAATCGAAATTCCAAGTATCAGCTTAAAATGCTTCTTGTTCTGTGCCCCTTTATGTATTTTGGGATTATCTCCATAGCTGCAAGAGAAAGTTGTGCAGATATTAATGAATTCCATGTGCTTGCTTATTTGGGACCTCATGTTTAAAATATCTACATTAATACTTTCTTTCAAAGTTTCAAATACTCTTTCTTTTCCACAATTGACGGCCAAACATAGAAGCATACTTACTGAAAATCGACTCTCCCACTTAAGAGTCCTCGTGGTATTTCCCCGGTAAAAGAGTTGTTTTGTATGTACCTAGCATATATGGATTTCAGAAGTTACTGCAAAATGCACATTTAATAGGGCAATCTTGCTAATACTAAATCATGGCATGTTAAAGCCATTTCCTGAAAATGATCCCCCTAGAATGAAGTGAATTGTGAATGTTTCTAGCTCAATAGCTGAACTTTAGAAAATAACCATATTGTTACATACACTTCTTGTAAGTTTGGCAAACTGCCAAGGGAAGAAGGTAATGGACCACTCAATTCGTTGTTCTCTAGATGCCTGCATATTCACCAATAATAAAATAGGGAAAAAAATCATGAGATAAATGGTGTGATCATTTTAAATTTGTATAATTAAAGTTTGAACTGAAGGCTTACAGAATCTTTAAATTGACAAGATTACTTATGTCAGGGAGTAGACCTGTGAGGGAATTACCATCCAACCATCTACGAAAAGAAGAGCGGTCAGAGCAGAAGAAACCAATTGTTCAAGTAGAGCAAGTTCATTGTAAAGCAGATTTGCACTTACAACTCTGTCAAGGCCTCCATGTTGTTGAGCTCTAATGGGATTTCACCCTTCACATTCTTTCTTGATAGGATTCTGTACAACATGTGAGAGATTCCCTCCATAATTCAGTTCTTTAAGTAAGTCACAATGTTTACTGTCTATATGCAACTTAGCTTTGCTACATATAACCTTAACTCTTTTTTTCATCTATCAAAAAGGTTTACATGGATTCATCTATTGCACTGCCATTACAAGTTTGTCCAGTAATTAACAACATCTTCCATTAAAACCTAAAACAAGTGACTTTTTTGGATGCATCAGTTGGCTAATTCAGATCAGCACTTCAGGTATCATGGAGAGCAATTGCTTTAAAGTACGAATTACTGATATGACAGTTCGAAGCCCCAAGCTCCTTTCTTGCCTTGTATAAGTCATACTTTCTGATGTTTTGAGTTGTTGGATATGGCATTAAGTACATTATTGGTAAAATGGATTATTGACATTGAACGGATCAAAATATAGATTCAGAGTGTTTCCATTAAATATACTTGGACTTTCATATTGTATAACATATATGGACTGATCACAGCATACTAAATATTGAATCAGAATTGTCAGTAAGAAAGTATGGAGAATTTACATTTTTGTAATTCTAGGTGGAGGGGTTAAGCTACAGGTTACCCATTCCCACTGAGTTGGGACACAAGGATCACCTTCATTTGTCCAAAGGCTTTCAGAAGACATGGAGCGAAGGGCATTGACAACAGTCACTACCAATTGAAAATAAGAAAACACAAATAATGATCAGCTCATTATGGTCATATTGTAATTCGATCATGATTCGACCAAATTACAGCTACATAGTGCTAACTGCTAAAAGTTCATAATGTAATTAATGGCTAGAAAGATTTCTTGCAACAAAGTAAACTGAGATCAGGGACTTACAGTCTTGTCCCTCAGTCTTTGAATCAATCTTTACATATTTACTAATTTCCATTGCATTAAGAAGCGGTCCTCGAGTTGAATCCCGGGTCTTAACGAAGGCAAATGACAGAACAAAATCAAGAGTCACATTCATGTAGCTGGGTTCATAAAGAGTATAGCTCCCATTGGCATTCTCAGCAATATTCACCACTGCATTGCTGTAGTCTGGTGTGTAAGGCTCCTCCAATTTAAACTTCCGAGTTTCATTGGGACCCAAGTCTTCAATTTCAGCAAAGTATGCATAAGCTCGGGCATTGGCAGGGAAATCGTCTAAATTTAATCTGTAGCTGAGCTTTCCTTGGGTGCCAACAACAGCTGTTTGCATCAATTTTTCAGGTGGGTACTCTCTTGTTTTTATGTTTATATTCTTTGATGAACTTATTCTCTTTGTGCCCGGGGCCACACCCACAAGAAAGTTTTGCCTTTTAACCAGATCAGACTCCCAAATTCTGTCATAGGGATCATCTGGGTACCTGAGAAAAAGTAAAGCAAATTGGTTTTGCACAAAAACAAGCTGATGAGAAGTTATAATTTAGGCCTTGTTTGGATGGGTTTTATCTCATCTGGTCTGTAAGGATGAGATAGTTTTGTCTACATAAACGGTGAGTTTTATATCTCTATTTCATCTCTGTTTCATCTATAAGTCAAAACTGTCTCACTTCATCTCACTATCTAAACATACATTTTTTTACAAATTATCTCATCTCATCTTAACTCTACCATTCAAAATATATCATCTTATCTTATATGCACTGCGTAACCAAACGGGATCTTCTCGCTGTTCCTCAAACTTCAAAAGTTAAATGAGCACTTCAAGGGAGCTTACCTTAGGGGATCTTCACTTGGGGCACCAAAGTTCAATCTAGCTGCAACTTCCAAGAAGAAATTATCTTCAAAATCAGTGGCATACATTGAAAGGTTGAAGGGACGCAGCTCAAGTGTAGATATGAATGGAGAACCAGTTGTTGCACAACATAAGCACACATTAATGGAATCAGAGGGTGCCCTGATGACAGCTTCCTTCACATATATTCTTGAAGCATCCAAAATCGATACAGTTGACCACTTTGTTGCGTCCAAATACAACCGAAACTGGGGATATGTTTCTTCATTTTCTCGGCTGCCATACTGAAACGTTGCTCGAACTAAATACCGCCTTCTTTCTTGGGTGTTTAAAGTGTAGCAGTACTTCTTCCCGTCTATGGGAAACTCTCGCCGCCTTTGATACTGTACGAGGTTTCCTCTTGGATTGTCTACTTTCGCTGATTTTCCTCGGCTCATGAATCCCATGTCTGATGTCCATTGCAATCCAGTACTACGGTCGGTGTAATTACTTGTTCCTCCACAGTCTAGACTGAGGAATTCTGCAGAGTTGAATCAGTTTAGCACAGATTTGCGATTCATTCAATTTAAAAAGTCCCATTTCAGAAATTGGAAGAAAACGAAGTTAAGGAAGAACATACCTTCAACTTGGCACACAGCGGATGATAGAAATAAAGGAAATATAACCAGGAAATAGTAAGGAAATGAACCCATTGAAGAAGATCAGGGAAGACAATCTAATCCCTTTGATATTTTCTTTTTCTTTCCCTAAAATCTCAGTGACTGACTACAATCAAAACCACTGTTTGTTGAGTGAAACGTCTCGACCATATTTCTTCCACTTACCTTTTACTTTAGTGATTGATGATGATCAACTTCTTCATTGTTCATTCACGCTTATCTTTAATTCTTTTCCCAAGAAAATAAAGAGGTCTCAACTTATTTATGTCAGTTTCACCTTTCGGAAAAGACTAATGACAAAAGCTCTAGTTAAAAAGTGCAGACAAATCAATGTTGAAGTAATTCATTAATTATTTTACATTAATTATAAATACGAGGAACTGCTTCTGACAAGATATTATCTCATAGGCCGTGCAATGCAAACCCATAATATATATATATATTTTATATGCTCATGATAACAATCAAATATGCAGAAAAAATACAGTTTTCACCGTGAGAAATCTGCAGAAAACACATGCAAGCACAGAGATGACATTATTTAAGGTGGTGGGAATCTAGAACGTAAAAAAGCAATATTTGATATCAATACATGATGGACAAGGACGAGAAAGAGAAGCTAGGCCATGCAAAAAGTATCTCTAAAGAAGAAAAAGAAATAGCATTATTATGAGAATGGAGGCATTTAATAAAATGCTTTGCTTTGATTTCCTTTGATCTGCTTTTGCTTACGACAATATCTTTTTTTTTCTAGTCCCTTTGGACCAACTTGTCTTCGACTTTAAAGCCGAGAAGTGTGCAGATAGATGCTGCTTACTTTATAGCTGGACTCAGTACAGGTTGGTCCCCATCTAACATCTCCCATGCAGCATAACCCAATTCAATTATGTTCACCATCATTCAATAATTAACAATATGATTTTCCTTTTAATTTTCCAATCTTCTTTTAAGATTGCTAGATTTCAAAATAAAAACAGCATTCTTTTTATCGTTTAGCTCCAAAATGAGACAGAAAAAGATGAGTGGAGTTTCGTAGTGCAATATTTTTTTTGCAATCATACGACTTCAAGCTTGGGAAGTTGGGAGTACAATCATGATAAGTGAATCTCAGTTCATATTGTTCAGAAAAGATTTTTGGGTCCCGTTTAAATAGTTAGATTAGATGAGATGATTTTGAATAAAAATTAAATATTAAATAAAATATTATTATAATAATAATAATTATATTATTATTATTTTGAGATTTAAAATCATTAAATTATTTATTATAATTTATATAAGAATTTAAAAAATTATAATAATAAAATAAAATAAAATAAGATGAAAATATTTTTATATCTAGTTTGATCTCAAGAAAAAAAAAATGAAAATCAGCTCAGGGGTCAAGTCACACGGCCCCTCAAAATAGAGATCAGCCCCGGGTCAGGTTGGGGGGCGGGCATAAGATGAGCCTACACGCTCCAAACGTTTCATTCAACTCCCCATGTCGTACGTGCAAACCCAACCAATTTTTGTTGGGGACTGTAGTCCTTGAGAAGAGTTTCCAAGTTGCTGTCGGTAAATGTAAAATGCTAGTATGGCATTAAGATTTGGTTTGTTTTTAAAGATAAAAAATATATATATTATTAAATATATTTTTTTATATTAATTTTATTTTAAAATTTAAAAAATTTATTATGAGATTTAAAAAAGGTTGAATTATTTATTTTATTTTATATGAAAATTTAAAAAAGTATAATGATGAATTTAAGTTGAAATGAGATAAAATAATTTGGAAAAATAAAAGAAGTTTGACACTTCTTTTTGACATCTTATATATTTTATTTTTTTAATTTTTAATTTTTAATTTTATTTAATAATTAAGAAAATGATTATTAATATATTAATTTTTTTTATATTTTTTAAATTGTTTTAAAATTAAAAAAAAATATATTAGCAATCTGCTGCAGCAATATCACTAACATTACTCATGTAACATATATTTTTTTTATTTTATATATTTTTTAAGGATAAGCTTTTCCCATTATATTTAGTAGTAAGCCCCACGTAATGCCAATGCAAAAGTTAAAGCCAACCGCGTACATTAGGGACCACTTTTTGTGCTACTCACCCTTTTTAAGGTCCATACAAAATTGTATGCACGGTTAGTCTATTAGTAAGCAAATTAATTTAAACAAAAAAATAAATATTTTTATTATTAAAGAATTATATAAAAATAAATTTATTGTGTTATATAAATTTATGAAATTATTTTTGTAAAATATATTTATACTTGAAATACTTTTCGAGACATTGGGGTACGGTCAGGTTGTACCCCAGCGTATTACAACCCACCCTTTAAACTTCTATAATTTGTATAAAAATACAAAAAAAAATTATTAAAAAATATAATAAAAAATACAATAAAAAAATAAAATTTAGAAACCAAAATAAAAAACACAATAAAATAATAAAATGAAGAAAACATATTAAAAAATATAATAAAAAATACAATAAAAAATAAAATAAAGATAAATTTTTAAAGGAAATTCGGCCTCACCCAGTCTTCGCCGCCGCCGCCGGCTCATTTTCGGGTTTAAGGCCGCCGGGGCTCGTCGTCGTAGAGGTGAGGTCGCCGGTTCCCTCCAGTCCCGATGGAGTGGCCGGTGTCGCCCACCGCCGCCCGGGAAGGCGGGGGCTGCAATGGTGGGGGGTTCAGTCGGACCGAACCCCAGCTTTTCACCTTTTCATAAGTAAAAATCATTTCAATATGTTTAGGACGCTTAAGAAGAACACAATTGTAAGCAATGTATAGAGCCAATTGATTATCACAATAAATGCTAATAGGCTCGGGGTGAAAGACACCAAAATCAGTAAGGAGCTATTTCAACTAATTGAGTTTGCAAGTGGTAACGTCCATGGCACAATATTCAATTTCAGTAGAGGAACGGGCCATAATGGTCTTTTTTTTTTGTACACTAGGAAGTGGGCTAGTGCCAAGCTGAACAAAGTAACTTGTGGTGGATCGACGAGTAGTGGGGCAGCTGGCCCAATCGAAATCAATGTAGGTAGTAACATAAAGAGTGTTAGAGGAGGGGAAGAAAATGTCTTGCCCAAGACTTCCTTTGATGAGGTGCACGAGGAGCGCGGACAAGTGACAGCCTACATATGAGGCGCACGAGGAGCGTGCATGAATTAACTAAAAATGTTCACTCAAGACATTAACAAGATGAGTTATAGTCAAATATATGAGACGGCCAACAAGTTGATGATAAGGACAAAGGTCTGAAAGGAGAGAACCGTCATGGTTGGTGAGCTTCAAGTTTTGTTCCATTAGAAATATACCAGTATGTGCACCGACTTGAGCACTATCAGATAAGATGTGAAGGATATATTTGCGTTGGTTGAGAAAGATGCGCTGTGATGATCAAGCAACTTCTAAACCAAGAAAACATTTGAAATGGTCGATATCTTTAGTTTTGAAGTGTGTAAAGATAACACTTTTGAAGACCTCAATTTGTGATCTTTGGTTTTGCGTTGTTCACTCAAGTCATCTTGACAACGGAAGCAAAAGTCTCATGATAGTCAAAGCCTTCAACTTAAGTATAGCTTTTGGCAACTAACCTAGTTTTGTATCTTTCGATGGATCCATATACTTTGAGCTTAGTTTTGAACACTCATTTGCAGTCAATAGATTTATTTTTAGGAGGAAGTGGCTCAAGTGTCCGAGTTAGCCTCAAGAGCACAAAGTTTAGTCAACATGGTGTCTCGCCAATGGGCATGGCGAATTGCAGCGGAATAATAGGAAGGATCAGCAAAAACAGTAAGAGCATATAAAAAAATAAGGTGACAAGGTGAGAAATGAGTAAAAAAGAAAAACAAATATAGGTTAAGTAGTATTTGAGATCGATACAGCAGGTGAAGATGCAGTAGGCTCAATGTGTATAGTCGGGCATATGTAGTCCTGAAGATATGTTGGCCAAGTGGTGGTGTAGCAAGGAGGAGAAGGAGAAGGAGAGGGAGGAGGAGGAGGAGGAGAAGGAGAGGGAGGAGGAGGAGAAGTGTTGGAAATATTAGTAGGGGAAGTAGAGGATGGTAAGACGGGTTCAAGGACAAGGAGGGGAAGAATAGTGAGAGATGTGGTGAGGTTTTGGGAACGTCCTAACAAGGGAACTGATGTTTGTGAAAAGTGACATCACAAGAGTAAAAGACAACCTAAGTGTCTAGATTATAAAGTTTGTAAGTTTTATGAGTGCTAAGATAACTAAGGAAGATACATTTAGAGGCACAATGAAAAAATTAGTCACGAGAAGCATGGAAGATTTGTACATAACAAAGACAACTAAATACTTGTAGATGATCATATTTTAGGGGGTATAAAAAAAAAGTTCAAAAGGAGATTTATTTTGAAGAATATTAATTAGAGTGCAATTGATGAGATAAGTAGCAATGAGGACACACTCACCCAAAATTTGTAAGGGTAAGTAAACTTGAAAACAAAGACTTTGAGCAATATTCAGAAGGTACCGACGATTACTTTCTGCAACATTATTTTGTTATGGAGTTTCAATACAAGTACATTCATGAATGATGTTGTGATCATGAAAGAAATTTTAAAATTTATGGGAGAAATTTTTGGTCATTATCAATTTTAATAATTTTAATCGTGGTGTTGAACTTATTTTGGACAAGTGCAAAAAAATGCAAGAGATGAGTGTATGCTTTGAATTTATAACGCATGAGATAGATCCAAGTAGTGCGAGAGAAGTCATCAACAATAATAAGAAATTAATGAGCACCGCAAATAAAAGGAGTATGATAACCACCCCATATATCACAAAGATTTTTATTAAAAACTATAGTACTTTTATTAGCATGAAGAAAAATAATAATCTAGTGTACTTAGAACGAGTATAAACATCACAACCAGAGATAACAAGTAGATTATTGAAAATAGTAGGAATAACTAAGCAAAAAGGATGACTTAGGCTTCGGTACCATAAGATCTTAGTAGTGGTCTGAGTAGAAAGAGCCATAGTGGGTTTGGACCAGTATGCATAAAGCCATCAGTCTTGTTGAGTGCGGGTCCTGAAAAGAAGCAGTGGAAAAAAAATAATAATAAAAGAATTAGCATTTGTGAGTTTGGGAACAAAACTAATATTAAATAAGAATCAAGGGATGAAAAACACATTATGTAAAATGAGGTGTTCAGCTAAATGACATGTGCCGACACCCTCAATGTTTATGGTATGCCCATTCGGAAAAGTGACCTTCCAGTCATGAGAGAGAGAGAGAGAGAGATGATAGGCTAGTGAATAGATTTCGGTCATGGCAGAGGTGGTCGGTGGCACCACTGTCCACCACCCAATCACAGCATATCAAAGAGGGTAGAAGAGGAGACATTATCGACGAAGTTGGTAGGTGGGACGTTCTGTTGGAGCAGATCTAGGAGCTTTTGGTACATGTCAAAAGTTTTAATACAAAAGATAAATCTATCTAAAGTAACTATTTGAGTATGGTATGAATTTACAATTACAAAATTTTATGGCTAATTTCTAAAATCATGATGTTGCAAAATTGGAGAGATTCTTTGCTTGATTTGTGGTAACTAAGGGAGTTTTTCTCTATCGTCCCAAATAATAGGCCTGCGAAGAATAACTAAAGAAATGAGTTAGGGCTCAGCCTAACATCAAGTCCATTGGTTCAATTTCGACATAAGCTAGTGGGACCCCACCTACAGGACACGAGACCCACGAGAGAAGCAGCCTTGATGTGACTCCCGCATGGGGAAACATATGTCAGACGACATGAGAGAAATAACACTCGCCGCCTTGATACTCCATCAACAGCACCAAGCCCATGAGTACATATCTAGTTAGGCGAGTGGAACATAAATAGAGCCCTTAATCTTCTGATAAACAGACATTAACGAGCTACTAAGGATGTCTGCAGAATAAAAACAAGTTAGAGACCCATGCCACATTAACAATACCACTTCTCGAACAACGCGTCATATTAATGATGTTGTTACAGAAGTTATGTCACATTAAAAGACCCTGACCAAAATGAACAACTAAAAAGATATGGGCTCTACAGGGACAGATGTGATTTATCCCACCTAAAATCCTAGTATATAAATCAATTCCTAGGTATGAGGAGAACTCTTTGAACTCTCTTAATTTAATAATAAACTATTAAAACGATATATTAATTTAGGCATTGAAAACTTTCCGATCACACTAAGGCACTCATTCTCTTTGTTTATCTGTGTTTGCAAGACCAAGTCCGAAAAATCCGATTGGCTAAAACTTGATTTAAAGGAATACGAAATAAGACAATAATAATAAATGTACTAATAAAGGGTCATTAGTTAGAATAAATACTCTTAAGTAAATAAAGAATAAAAATATATTTTTATAAAAAAAGTTGGTGTATAATATATTTTTAGAGTAATGATTTATGCAGCCTCATGTAATCTTTTGACAAAAAAGTGAATCTCATAAGAAAAAATAATAAAATATTATGTTTTAATATGATTTAGATTTTTTTTTTTTAAAAAAACTAGACTTTAAAAGAAATTACATAAATAATAAATTGATCTATTCAATACCTAACATTAACTAATATTTTTTTTCACAAGGAAAATAGGTGTGCCAGAGAACAAGTACAACGAGTTGGACAAGCCCAATACTGACAAAGACACGGTTTTGCTTTATTTTTGTCAACCAAGAAATTCGTTTTGGTTTCGTGTCACCGTAAGTCAAGGATGCATGGTAAATTGGTAATAAAATGGACAAAACCAAAAGAGTAGTGATAGGAATATATATCTTTTATTATTTATTTATAATTTTAGTGTATTTAATTTTTTTTATTTTTTCATCATTTTTAAAAATATTTTTTTAACTTTCTTAATTATTAAGAAAAAATAAAAAATATATATAATTTTATTAATATTCATATTCTTAGTTATTAAATAAAATTAAAAATTAAATACAAAATTAAATATAAAAAAAATTATAAAATAATTATAGGTCTATATTTCTCAAACCAAAAATCAATTTTATTTCGGTCCGGGGCAAAACCAAAAATCAAATCAGAGTTGTTGGTCGGGGACCTGAGCGTGGTGTGCTGGTGTCATTTCCAACCACCGCACAAGATGGGCTATGTAAATCTGGAGCCCCGTGACTGACCCCTATGTACTTTAAGTTGACCACGTCAATTATAATGGCCTCCAGTCCATATATTCGGCGAGGATGACCTAAAAACATCCTCACCGATTCATAACTAGCCACTTTCTTTTTTAATTTTTTTGAAACTAACAACTGCTATTCAATAATTTTATCAATTTATAATAAAAAATAATTTTTTGATATATGTTTTAAGATTTATCTACTTTTCTAAAACGAGATATGCAAAACTTACCGAGGTAAAAATTTCATTTAACTAAAATTATATCAGAAGACAAATAAAATTATTAAAAAAAAAGTATTTTATTATTAGGAATTGTAAAGAAATTATTTACCTATCTTTTCACCGATTTACAAAAAAAAAAAAAGTATTGTAAAATTTTAGGGTTTTATCTTCTATTTATTATTTACTTTTTAATCTTTAAGTTGATTCATATAGTTGAAAAGCTTTTACATAGGAGTTGATAATGTGTTTCACTGCATGGGCAACTCCACATTGCTGGGCTTGGTCAAGAACCTGCTACAACATAGATTGGAGGCTTAGGGTGGTCAAGTACCTCCGATTTTTAAGCTAGACTTATGAGAGAGTATAGAGAGAGAGAGCCCCCAAGGGATGAGAATGGGTATTTATGTACTTAACTAGGGAGTTTCCTGATGAGAGGATTTGAGGAGATGTCATCTGCACCTATCAATTGGATTGGGGAGGTGTCACCCATACCTCAGCGACATCTTGTATAAGTCTTCTGTCAGATAGCAAAGCACCCACGCTCAATTGTGGCGACCACTAACACTTCAGTCTATGTCATGTCATGTTCGGTGTCATTTTTTATTTTATGTGACGTGATCACGATCAAGTGAGCTTGTATTACTAAGGCTTGTCCAGCTGTCAGTACTCGAATGCAGAGGTTGTCCCAAACATCCTGCACTTGCATTGTTGGTCACTTATCCACTGCCTCAGTCTGCACTGTTGTTGGTACTTGGCTATCAAGATTATTCTTGACACCTTGATCGTGGCTCACCAACTCTTCCTCCCTCTAGCTAGGCCTCATGCTCTGCGCGTCTTCTTCCCTTTCCTACAATGGGCCTCATGGGCAAGTCTCTCATTTATGTACATAGCTTGCACTACGTGGTTTGAGCCCACTCAGCCTAGTCTAGGACTTGGAGAACTCATTTCGCAGTACCTCGCAAATTTCTAACATATAAGTATGGTAGGAATTAAAATTTGAAATAAAGGAGTTAGTGACATTCATATCCTGTGTAACCATTCCCCTTCAACACTTAAGCCTTTGTGGCGCCATAAGTTTTGCCCATCCATGTGTGGTGCTGATGTATGGGGTTCACGCATATATCTCCTGGCCATGCGAATTCCTATAGACAAGTTGTTGGTTGGAGCATTAGGATTGACCCTGCAATAGTTTGGCTTCCCCATGAGGATCGAGGTGTTACCTTTACCCTCTTCACACTCAAGCCATTCGGTTGGCGAATTTTCCACCCATGTACAACGCCTACAATTGGTACGTGCCGACCACACGTCCAATTGGCAACAGTTTGAACCATGATGTTATCATGCACGTTTCTCGAGAACTATTATGTCCCTTTGATTTCTGACTCACGATCACTTTATTGCTTGTCGAATACCAACCGACACCCTCTTCGTATTTAAACATTTTCTCCATCCCTCTCAAAACTCCTCTGCCCTTTCTTCTCCAAGTTCTTCTCACCCAATTTTCCTTTCTTTGCTCATCATCTTCTTATTGGTTTATCATGGTTGCACGTAGTAATTTTGAAAGCCATATTACTTCCTTTGTTAAGCAAAACTGGGAGTCAATGGTGACCGTCGATGATCTTCGTGCATGGCGAAGGTCTTACAATATTCCTCCTAAGGCGGTACTAGAGATTCTTGGCCGCTGCACTACCACAGTAGACACAGACAAGATGGCGACGTGAATTGCCCTCTTCCCGTTGATCGAACGGGTTGCGGTTGCAATTCTACCACCCTATTTGAGACGTTATCGACTTTTTAGGGTTGGCCCTTGCATAACTCCACCCCAACGCTCGGCAAATCATGGTGGCCAGTTCTATCATTTTCTGAAAGGTGTTAGGCGAGGGTTCAGAGAAGTATCTCGATTTAACAGCTCCAGAGTTCTTGTTTGTGTACCGTATCATGCATCTTGGCAGAAGCTTGTGCAGTTTCCAGGTCCAGACTTTTGAGAAACGTTTCTTTACCTTGGAGAGACGCTTTTTATTTATCAAAGAATTGAAATGTTGCTTCTTTACATTGGCTCGGACTGGGAGTACCTTGAGGGGGAGGAAGTCCACTAGGAGTTACCCATCCAAGCTGTCTGTGCCAATATGTCTACTAGCAAATCCTTCTTGATCAAGCTATTCATTGAGGAGGAGCTCAAGATTGCAGCTGTGTTATCTTGGGCGGCTACTCACCCCGTCAAGTCTTACACTGATGCGTCACTTATGGATGTCAACGTCAGGTCAAGTGACACCTGATGCTTCTCGACTGGTATTTTGTGCTTGATCGAAAGTTTTTAGCTGTTTGCCTTCTTTTTCGAGAAGGAAGCGGCAACCTTACCCTCCATTAGTTGACAATTGGGGCAAACAACATCAAATCGACAATAGTGCTATTGGGGCCACGTCCAGGATGAGGGCCCTCACCCCTGGCCCCCATCTCTTCATGTGTTGTATGGTCGAGTTCCTTTCGAGGTGCCCTACCAGTTCATCCCGTCAACCCTCCACAATATCCCACTTCAATGCATTTGGCGTTGCTACTCATCCGGTTAGGTTGGAAGTTCCCCGCAATACCTTCAGTAGCACTTCTCGTTCGATCCCATTGAACTCTGCTCATAACAAATTTGGGAGCAGCTCTCACTTAACTCGGGTACCTCTCATCGGGACATGGGTAACACTTTTCATCAAGTCCCTACTATTGAGGCTCTTTGCCTTTTGTCCACGCCGTCCGTGATCCCATCTCCATCGACAGGCTCTACGGATGAGGATGAAGAGGACAATGTCACCATCAATGCTATGTTCACCAATACCTTTATAACCCCGCTTCCTGTGAGTGCGTCCCAATGGTAGAGCCTTTTCTTTCCTTCGAAGAAATGTTCGCCCAGATGGAGGCTACCATATCGGGCCCTTGGTCAAGAGGATGACTCCCCCATCTCCTCCATTATCTTCGACCCTTGCTGGTCGTGGGGAGGTTATTCTAAGCCCTCCTCGGGCACCGCACCACAACCACGACCAGATGTACATTTCGTCGCCTTCACTGGGGCATTCTCCCAAGCTCAACATCGAATTTTACTTGATCTCAAATGACCAAGTGCCGCTGACCCTCTCCCTAGATCAGGCAAGCCCCTAGGCAGGGGGAGTTGTTCCCCCAGCCGGGAAAGTGTCTGTTAGTATGAAATATTTCTCCTCTTATCCGTTGTATATGAGGAGGATGCAGACTCGGATGAGAAAGGTGCGCCAAGTCGTTCAAAGGATCCTTAGGAAGTGAGATTTGTCTGAGGCGAGCTGGAGTTAGGGGAGTTCAGTAGTAGGCTAGAGAAGTCTATTCCCCTCGGTAGAACCGAATGGTCAGATAAGCATATTCATGCTGGCAAAGCACAAGTAGGCTCAAGTGCAATGCCTGCTCGAACTACTCATTGGGATCTGAGTCTACCTTGATGCTGGTGAGCTTGCGCCCATCCTTCTGTCTCAGGAGGGGAGGCACGCAAGCGATGGAGTCAGGTTTCAACAATACCGGGCTGAGTTGATCGAGCAGGAGGCTCAAAAGATTAGGCCCTTGTTTGCCTAGGTACTCATAATTCCAACACTTAGTTTATTCTTGGAGTTTTTTTTTTTTTTTCTAATCTTGCCTGTGGATTCCAGGTTGCGGACTAGCTAGTGACAATGATAATAGGCGTGCGACAGGCTCCCAAGGAGGAGCATAGGGTGCTTCGGTGTTGACCCTCCTTACGCGCTTAGAGGCTTGAAAGGCTAATCGGGAGGTTGAAGAGCTGACCTTCGAGCACGAGAACTTGTTGGATGACGTCGACTCCCTGATGAACTTGGGTGTAGGCAAGTACGTGTTTAGTAACATCATAAGATGACGTGGTAGCATTGTAGTGGAGGGCTGGTTTTGGGAGGAGACTAGCTGAGCTAATTTCCCGGTTTACTCGTGTCAAATAGTAAGGGAATGGAACTGTATAATAAATTTTATAAACAAAAAAGAAAGGTGACTCAACCGATCGACAATAACTACACATATGGTCAAGAAGTTTTTTAGTTTTATTTTCATCATAAACCTATACATCCTGGATCCAAATAATATGCTAAACTAAAACATCTATATTAACTAACGTTTTAGATTTCGTTCCGATTATTGGAATAAAATATTTTCATATTTATATGTTCCTGTATATTGTTTTGGAATGATCTATATTATATATATAATATATATTTTAAATTGATAACTATAAAATAAAATATATATATATATTATATGAAAGAACTGACATTTTATAAAATGAATATAAATTGAAAACAATTAAAAATTAGAGGTATTAGTATACAAAATTATATATATTTTAATTTGATAACTATAAAATAAATGTATATATATATACAGAAGTATTTATCATGTATGTGTGTATGTGTACATATATATATTATATGAAAGAACTGACATTTTATAAAATGAATATAAATTTAAAATAATAAAAAATTAGAGGTATTAGTATAAGAAATAATATTCAATAATCACAAACTTGAGTTGAGATAAAAAAAAAATAAAAAAATAAAAGAGCACATAGATTAGCAAAATTAATGATATTTAAAAAAAGAAAATGATACATATACAACACAATTATATAACATATTTTACAACAAATTTTAAATGAGAGTAATTTTGTAAAATATTTTATATACACACATCACTTTATAGAAATATCTCTTATTTAATATATTATTATAAAATGTGTTATCTAATTATGTTGCGTGGATATTATTTCTTTAAAATAGTTTGAAATGGATGGAGCAGGCGATATTTGGAATAAAACATACTGAGGATGACCTTTACTACATTTGAATAGAAAATACCAGTCAAAATGATAAGAATGGAGAGAGAAAAAAAAAATTGAGTTGAGTAGTAAAATAGTTTCTCAATAGTAATAAAAAAATAAAAATTGAGTTGAGTAATTTTTGAATTTTGTGAAAGGTGAGAGAAAAAATTTGAATAAAAAATATTATAAAATTTAAATATAGTAAGAATATAGGTTTATAATATTATTTTTGTTTGGAACATTTGAAAAAATTGGAATTATTTTTTACTTGAAAGTTTGAAAAAGTTACAATGATTAATTTGAAAAAGTTATAATGATTAGTTTAAAAATTTTGTATTTAAATTATATTTGGAAATAAGGTGGAATGAGATTAAGTTACATTTGGATGTCGAGCTGAGCTGTGTCGAATTGAATTGAATAAAATATTGTTAAAATATTACTTTTTAATATTATAATTATTTTGGAATTTGAAAGTTGACTTGTTTATTATGTTTTGTATGAAAATTTAGAAAAGTATACGAGAATTTGAGAAAATTGTAATGATAAGACGAGATCAGATGAGATGAGATGAGTTTGGGACCAAATGGAAATAAGATAAAAAGAATTTGTGTTTTAACTTATGTGCCAAACATGTCCCTCATTGTTTGAATAGTGAGATGATATTAGACATTTTAGATAAAAGTTAAAAATTAAATTAAAATATTATTTTTAATATTATTATTTTAAAATTAAAAAAAATAATTATTTATTATATATTTTTTTTATGAAGATTTATGAAAATTATAATAATAAAATAGAATAAAATAAATTGAAAGGATCTTTAAAATCTACGAAATAACATTGAAACCGCACCTTAATATAGTGGCGTCACTGCTGCTATTTCATGCGACTTTATCAAGATTCAAGAGAATTGAGTTCAAAAAACTCATTTAACTTTATTTATAATTTTCATAACAAAATTACTTCTTTGCTTTAAGGCAATAGCAATACGCTTGTTTTTCGCTTTGCGTTTGGCATACCTTTCTTTTAACCTTTGTTTTTTTTTTGTTTGTTTTCCTGTTTTAAATGGGAAAGTGGTTACTTTTCGTGGGCAACATTAATCGCAGCAGACGAACTATATTGAGCCCAAAGTCACAACGTCGGAGTTGGAATAATGGGAAGCCCAAATTGCAGTTGAGAAAAATAATGAAAGGAAATGAACAGATACATGTAAGAGAGAAGGTATCCCTTTCTTTTCTTCAAGTGTGGAAGGTTTGAACATTAAGCAATCTCTCTCTCTCTCTCTCTCTCTCCTCTTTTAAAAAGTCTTCCTCTAATCTTCTCCCCAGTATTCCATTCCAGAAAAAAAACCATTCTCAAAAAGCGAGTCTTTTTGTAATTCTTTCTCCCTTTGTTCCGTCTTTTACTCAAGGAATGAAGGAAAGACAAATGTGGCAGAAACAGTCCAAAAGATCTTGTTTCAGAGAATCTCTCAAAGCTCTTGAAGCCGATATACAACATGCCAACACCCTGTAAGTCTTGGAACGTTTTTCTCAACAATTCAACTACTGTAGAGCCCATTTGCGTTTTGGTTTTCCTTTAGTGAGATCATTTGGTTATGTTTCTTTCTGTTCTCCTCGAAATATATGTCTTCGTAGTTAATTATATTCAGTTGTTCCTCTAAAATAACTAATTATATTCCTTTTCTTTTTTGGATAAGGACAGAAAATTAAAATAACTTAATTTTTTTTTAATGACGAACAAGTGAAGATAATTAACTGTATCATTTGTTGTAGTTAGATGGTGTTTTGTCGTCAAATTATGGTAGATGGGATGAATTGGGGTTTGCAGATATGCGTATTACTGCAGATGCTTTCATAAGGGTTTTGTAGTGAGAAACGCCTTAATTATATGCAGACTAGTATAACTATTTTGTATATCGTATTTTCCCATATTTAGTTCATTTTTGAAATTTCTACCCTCTAAAACCCTATAAAAAACCAAAGATTAGGCAATGTGGGTAGCGAAAAGGGGCTATTTATTCCTTGTCATTTCTGCCTGGAAATTGTTTGCTTTAATGGTCTTGGCATTCCAGATGAATATGAGCAATGACCATGAAGAGGTGATTAATTGAATGTGTGGTTCTGCAGGGCAGCTGCTCTCCCAAGAGACTATTATGGAGATTCTATCCAGCTGCGATTGTCTTACAGCCCCTTTGCTCCCTTTCTTCTTTATTTGATCGAATGGATGGATTATAGTTGTACAGATACCCTCCCCAGTTACTTAGGGCTTCTTGAGATACTAATATACAAGGTGGGTTGTTGTCTGTTTCTTCTCATTTTCAGTTCCATGTGTAATCTTTGCATTGGTGTTCTTTTATTCCCTTGTTCCGACTTTAGAAATCCAAATGATGCTCTGCATAATTGTCCAGGTATATGTTGATGGAATGCCGACAATGTCCTCAAAAGAAAGAAAAGCTAGTCTACGGGAGTTTTATGGTCTTTTTTCTTCTTTCTGTGGCTTCTTGCTAACAACCATTTGTTTATATAGTCTCCACCTTTCTTGGTTTCAACTCTTAAATGCATTTAATGGTGAATTTCTTGCAGCCGTTATATACCCATCTCTTAGGCAACTTGAAGGCGAGTTTATCGAATTGAAAGATGATACCTTGGCAAGCCAATCCACAGAAGTTTCAACCAGAAAGAGGGTGGAAGGAAGGAGGAAACTTTCTGATAATGATCTTGAGAGAGACGAAGAATGTGGGATATGCATGGAAAATTGTACAAGGATGTTATTGCCCGGCTGTGGGCATGCTATGTGCCACAGCTGCTTCCATGACTGGTAGCCCCAGCTCCCATCTGTACTGTTGAATCTTTCTGTAAATTACTCTCTTAAGTTTTGTTTGATTTTGTTCCTAATCATTATAATATGCTTGAGACTGAATTGCAGGAATGCTCGGTCTCAGTCCTGCCCTTTTTGTCGCGGCAGCCTGAAGCGAGTTAACTCTAAAGATTTATGGGTTCTTATTAGCAGCAATGATGTGATTGATGTCGTTAGCCTTGCGAAGGAAAACTTGAGGCGTTTCTACATTTATATGGAAAATCTGCCTCTTCGTATACCCGACACTCATCTGGTCATGTATGATTACATGCTCTGACTTATGGGAAAGAATGAAGTAGCATACTAAAGGAAATGCTGATTACTCATTGTATATATAATTCTGGTGAAGTTTAATTCTCGCATATATAATGGCAATTTGAGGAGCTGTTCCATGGTAGCTGTATATATTAACAGAACTATTGGATGTGCATTCTCATGGACTTGGAATGAGGCTATTGATAATCAGGTGAGTCTTTGAACATTCATGGGATCTCTCAGTTAGCTGTTTAGCCAAATATATAGGATGGACAATGCACCTGCAAGTATGTTAGGGCAGTACCAAATGTAAGAATGTATAAAAAGTATGCATGCTTGGCATTCAACTCAGCTTTTTGCAACCTGAGTATTGGGAATGTAAATGACAAACAATTGAACTAGTATGTGGCTTTCTGCTAATAATATTACGACATGTGCCAGAATTTATGTATGTACCACTAAACCTTTTCTTCTTTTATTCCCACAATGGCCAATTAAGGAGTAATGCCATATACAAGCTCCAAATATAGAAGTCATGTGTAGGTCTTTTGAAAAATTGTGAGTTCTACTAAAAAATAGTAGTTTTTCTTTTATATTTTTTGGGTCCACTTTTTTACAAGGACTTATACAAATAATTTTTCTTTTAACTATGCAGTACTTACTATTGTTCAGATGGTAAATCTAAGGCATGATTGATTTGTTTAACCTGCAACTTCTAGAATGCTGCCTGAGATGTTCTTTAACAATTGGAAGAGGTTTTGTGGAATAAATGAATGAATTTAAAGCTTTTAATAAGATGGTTGGAAGAGGTGAGCAGGCTCAAGAGTATCCTTCAATAAATTGGCTCAATTGGTAGGTAGAAATATTTAATGGAAGATATAAATTAAACCTTTGTAATTATATTCTAAGAATTTGTTCCCACCTATGACGTGGTTGACTTTATTCGTTTAATTTGAAATGGAAACTTTAGATGGACGATCTCATCCACTAGAAGTTAGAACTTAGAACAATGAGTTGAAATGAGATGTAAGCATAGTTTTGAATTTCGTTTCATTCTAGCTGAATTTCTGATTTGGAGTAATATCAAGTAAACTATACCCTTTATTTCACTCCAAATTTTGACTCGTTCTAGTCATTTCGATCAAATTCTGGTCATCTGGGCCAAAATAGGAGTTTCAGTCCCTATTCCGTTTTGGGATTGTTTTATAATTTTTTGTGTTTCAATGACATTTTTAAAAATTTTAAATTCAGATGATATTTAATTAAATTTAAAATATAAAGATAAAATGCGTTTATGTAATTTTAATTTTTTGTAACTTTAAACATATCCATCCATTCTCTCTATTTTAAAATATCATTATTTTTAATAATTTTTCTATTCTTTTTTTTCTTTATTTTAGTGTCTCAAATCAAGTTTGTGATTTTTTTTCAACATATATTCATTTTGTAAATCTTCAATTTTTCCATATATAAATATATATATATATATATATTATATATACACATATGTACATGATACACACTTACACACACACACACATATATGTGTGTGTGTGTGTGTGTTTTTTTGTTCAATTAATTACTAGTTTATATATACATATAAATATTTTATATAATATAAAATTAATTCCGACGCTGTACACTGAAATATATTGATACCGAAAATTTCAATCTAATATAACTTGAATAATTATTGGAACGGAATTTAAAATATTGGATGTGAGTTGAGATATAAAAATTGAATAAAATATTATTAGAATATTATTTTTAATATTATTATTATTTTGATATTTAAAAATATTAAATTATTTATTATATTTTGTATAAAAATTTGAAAAATTTATAATAATAAGATGAGACAAAATAAATTAATTATCCAAATTCTGACAACTAGTAATTCTCTTCTCTGTCCTAAATTTTATCATCCCAATGATACTTATTATGTAATTTATTTTAAGTGATTATCAATTTATCATTTTATTGGTGAGTAACGTTACATAAAGTTCTAAGTTGTGCAAACTCTAGTCGTACTCACTTTTTAAAAAAGGAATACGCGAGGCTTGCTAGGACCCTTCAAATTATTTCCCGTCAAGTGGTTGATAGAAGAAATTTATTGAAACATCATATCATATAATATAATATATGAGTTTGGATGATAAGATGTAACATTGTTCGTAACACAGATTGTTCCTACCTTTCAACATGCGCACCCCATTGGACATGTTGGTAATTTGGTCACACCCTCCAAAGGATGCTTGATGGATTAGGTAGTTACGGTACCTGTTGGGTACCTTACGCGAGATTTACTTGGCATCTACCTTTTATCATGCATTTATACTCATTATCCCCTTTACTGTAAGCAACAGACTATGCTTGTTTGTTAACATCAATCTCCTAAACTCTTATTTATTTTTAAAATTTTAAATTATTAATTATTACTTCTATAATTTTTAAATTACTTTAATTTGTATGCATCTTTTAAGGAGACCCTGAGGTTGGCTATATGAGTTTTGACCAATTTGGTTAGATCACGTTAATACGTTCTTTTGGGGAAAGAGGTGGAGAGTTGGGCCATCCATCTGCTGTGTCCTAGTTCATGAAACCCAAACTCCATAAAACCCAGTGTCTAGGTTACTGGGCTTTTAGCCCATCAACAAATAAATATGCACGTTACATAGTATACCATGAATTAAAAACTTATAGTCACAAAAGTAAATTATAAATTAATGTAGTTTGGTGTGATATATTAAATTATAAATTTATTTTTACTATAAAGTAGCTTTAACGAATTTGATAAAACCGTGTCATTCTATGAGTTAATTTTTGTATCATTTTTTTTTAATGTATGTAGTAGTTCTCTTCACAAAAATGAATTTAGTTACTGTGTATGTTTTGTTAAAAAATAAATGAATGATGGGAAACTTTTTTTTTTTAATTATTGGTAAATGATTTATGTAGTTTTAAAGTGTACAAATCTCACACTTTTTTTTTCTTTGAAAAATGTATGAGAAATTTAGGATTATGTTAAAAAAAATCATTTTTTTGAACCCACATTTTTAAAAGGCAGTGCTTAGAACTTGTACATCTAGAATTGCACTTAGCAATTAGCATGGCTCTTTTTTATTTGAGTGATTCTACTCTTACAAATGGCGGGCTCCTATTGGGATCCTGCCTAGTTATTTTTTGATTTTTTTAATCACTTTTTAATATTTTTAAAAAATTACAATATTATAAAAACACATATCTTTAATCAATATATAAAAAAAATAAATTCCCAACTAAGAATCTCGTCTGTGGGAGTAGGATTTTTTGTGTTTATTTATCACAATTGATCTCGCCTTGTCTATTGATTTGCTTAACTTGATGAAACATTTAGACCCACTTCGTCAGCCAGTTTTTTTCCTAAAAATAAAAAAAAGCTAAAAGTCTAAAAATTTAAATTAATGAAAAGAAATAAATTTTATTATTTATATTATATTTTAACACTCTTCTTCAAGTATGATCCAAATTCCCTTCAATAAATTGACCCACTACGTAAAATGTTTTTTCAAGTATGAACTACACTCTCTCTCCATAATTAATTAATGGGTTGAAGTGTAAAGTTAGGATTCAAATTCACGACTTTTCATATTTTTATATTATGTAAAATTATCACTTGTCTAGATATTTAAATTTGTGAAAAAATATAGATGTTATTATTTATGTTATATCTAATTAACAACGACACTATTATATCTACATCATCTAATTAAAAATAATATGGTTACAACTTCAAGTGCGAAATTGTCAAATATCCAAATCTTAGCCCCATCGACGAGAGACCTCGGAAAGGACAAATCACAATGAATTATCGAACACATTCAGGCAAGGTAGAAGAATTTGTGAAGAACCCATTAAAAGAAACAAAGTTAGAGAGAGAGAGAGAGAGAGAGAGAGAGAGAGGAAATAGGTTTGGAACAACAGTCGAAGCATCATTGGAAAGCATAGGAAAGAGTCATATTCTAAGCTTTAGTTAAACAAATAAAAAGCTACACCCCACTTAAGAGAAGTTGCATGAAGTTCATCCTCCCATTTTTTAGTCACCAATCATGCTCAGTCTCTCTTCAAGTAAATAATTCTCTTGGATATAAAGAATTTGTTAGTGGGAATTTTCCTTTTACAGCCATTGAGTTCTTTCCTCCCCTTGAATTGCTCTCCTTCTCCTCCTCCTCCTGCTCCTCCTCCTTTACCCCACTCTCAAAAGGTTGCACCTCTAAAACCCCATTTGCTCAAAGTTAAAAGCCGAACAATCAGTACCAAACTCAATCATTAAAAAAAACATAAATTTAATATAAAAATATTACTCTAATGTGAGGAAGGCCCTAAAAATGAGTTAGATCCACTAGGAGAGAGAGAGAGAGCTCAAAGCTGACTATAGTCACTATAAAAAAAGAATATTTGTGGCAAATTATTTGTAATAAGAATAATTATTTATGATAAAAGAAGTCATTTTAGTAAAAAATAATCTTTTTTTTATTAGAAATAACTGTTTACAAATAAATAATTTTTTATTTTAATAATAACAAATAAACAATTTTCTAATAATAAATATTTATGCTTGAATCACATCCCAATAGAATAGTCAGGTAATATTTAAGATTGTAAATGCGCGCAGCAGAAAGTGGGCAAGCTGGGAACTTACTCGATCTGGTTGGTCATTAATCATAATTATTAATTAATCATTAGCACAAAGAATTCATTCTTTAGAAAGCTAGGAATTCAATTAGAAGATGCCGACTTATTAGAGAATTCTTTGTCATCAACATAATGGGAACAAATTAATGGCATGAGTTATATGCATGGTGGCCGCAAGCTCTCCCTCATCAATCTTTATCTTGGCTTAGGGCTTTTCTGGATTCATTTATTCATAATGATTGGTTCCCCCTCCTACATCATTATTATTATTATTATTATTATTATTATTATTGTCTGATTTATGCTATTCATTGAAGCTCGGATCCGACTCTAATTCAATATTCCACCTCTTTAATTAAATATTCCCTCTCTTTTGTAAGAAGTATTACACACAAAGAACTAAAATCCAAGTTAATTTATCACGGTTCCGCTTCAAATGATTTATCAGAGTTATGAATCATACAAAACCTTGTCATGATGTTCAATCATTTTGTATTGTTTTCCTTTTAATTCACGCCATTATATATAGTGATAACACATGTATACAAATAATTAATTGTTTTAAGTTTCAATGAAAAATGAATTGGTTCGATAAAGAATCCGTATCATTATTCACATGTTCCATCCAGATAAAGAGATAGACATATAAAATACGTCTAATAACATTTTACCATATTTGTTAATATATATGCAACATTCTAAGGGAAATAGATATATTTGCTGAGGAATTAATATATATTATTCATATCCATCACATATATATGTTGATTGGTTATCTCATTTTCTAATCACTCCAAATCGAGAGATTTAAATAGGTAATAGATAGAAATATAAAGTTGATCATATAATATTTATTATTATCCATGTATATATCAAAGAAATATATATTAAATTTTCGATAAGTATTACAACTTATATATATATATATATATGTATTTTACTTTAATGTCCTCAAGATCGGACAAGAATTTGACAAGACAAAAAAAAGGGCTTAAATTAACGAGTCCAAATACAAGTTGACAAGGAAGAGGGAAAGATAGATGATATCGATGAGGCGAGGGTACAGTGACAGTCCTCGATCGTTTCCTCGGGGTTGGACCTTTTGATTGTGTACCAAATTGCACTTATAAATATTAAAATAATATTATATTCATAAAGAAATTATATAAAAATAATTTTATAAATTAATATAATGTTATATAATTTATTAACTATATTTTATAATAAAAATAATTTTACAATTTGATAAATTATATCATAAAACATTAATTTATAAAATTATTTTTATATTATATATTTATCGTTAGAGTGTTTTTCTAAATATTATTGGATGAAATTTCACTCCCCAAAGTACATACAAGATGATGCATTAGACTAGACTATCTGAATTATTGAGCATCAACCACATCAAATAAATTAAAATAAAACAAAACAAAAAAAATGGGTTCTCCTGCTCCTCCACTTTCTATTACTTTAATTTTGTTAAGGTACCGACGTGGTGCTGTGAGCTTCAACACATGTCACACACTCATTGGTTCAATATTGCAAGAAGTCAAAAGAGTTAAGAAGGGAAATAGGATGTTGTGTCTTTTTACTAATTGAAACTTAATTCCTCTTCAACTTCTCCTGCATTTGGATTTATCCAACAAAATACTCCTCTTGACACAACTTTTCCCCTTGTCTCTAAAATGCATTCCACGTGCACCAACTTAGTTGTTCTTCTATAAGAACTTTGCCAAATTGTATCTTCCTCTTTGGGATAAGTGAAAAGGCGTTTTATATTTTATTATTCAGTAATTTCACGGTGTAGGTGAGGTGATATTCTCACTCTATTGTTTAAAAGTTTATTTATAATAATGATATATATATATATATTTTTCCAAAATAAAACTTGTAATATTTAGGTTTATGCTAACAACTCGAGAAAAATATTTATGAATCGAATCGGACTGAATGAATCGACTAGATTGATAGCTAATAATCATGTTTGGCAAAAATGATGGATACTTGTCCGAATCAAATCAGATCGAATCTGACCAATCATACTTTTAAATTCAAGACGAATGAAGATCTATCTAATCATCGAGTTGGGATAACTTGGTAGTCCCAACCCACTCTTGTAATACCTAAATTTGGTTTTGTATTAATTACTAAATATTATTAGCTCAATTTTTGTTTTAATGTATAAGGTGGATTCCGATTATGAGAAAATGAATCATCACCAACATGTACAGAGTTATAACTGGATCCTTATTGTTTTTATATCTGTTGTCAACCCACAACCAATGTATTCAAAGCTCATGATGAAGGTAGAAGGGCATGGAGCTTGACAAATAATTTTTTTTGGTTTTTTTTCTAATAAGTAACTTGACGGATATGATTATTGTGCTCAATAAATTAAACCCAAAGGATAGGAAGAGTCCCTTTATATGTATCCAACCTTGTTTTTGCTCCATGTTCTTCCTTGGATTAACCCCATCTAACAAAACGTTCATTTCAAAATTGACACTCTTTGCTGAATGGTGGCAACCCTCTTGTTTGACTCCCATTAGGAATGTGCAAAAATGATCAATGACATAAGTTGGGAATTGTGCTAATTTTATGCAGAATTTTGCTATACAGAATATTGTGGATTAGTATACAAAAATAATTTTTTAAATCAACTTGATTTTATTCAATCTAT
Source organism: Platycarya longipes (assembly GCA_036559045.1). Taxonomy (NCBI): domain Eukaryota; kingdom Viridiplantae; phylum Streptophyta; class Magnoliopsida; order Fagales; family Juglandaceae; genus Platycarya; species Platycarya longipes. Next base: position 29,613,686 of record CM071793.1, on the reverse strand, counting down.
TAGATTTATTTTATAATAAAATTAATTTTATAATCTAGCAGATAACATCAAATTATATCAATTTATATGATTGTTTTTGTATAATTATTTTGTGATTAAAGTATTTTTCTAAAAATAATTCTTATAAATAGATTCTCTAAAATTTTATATATTATATCCTCATTCTATTAATTTTAGTCTAATTAATCAATTTGTGATGCTGCATAAACGGATTAAAAAATTAGGTAAACACAGACCCTCATATATGTTGCACTATTAATTGAACTTTGCACTGTTCAATGCAATGAATAGTGAAATGCAAAACATGTGAGAATGTGCGTTTTATCCAGTTTTTGGGTTCGTTTCGCTATCACTTTTGTTAGTCAATATTCCATCCACCCTTTCACAATTTCTCATAGCTTTCTCTTCCTTTCCAAATTTTTTACGATTTTCTTTTATTTTTGTTATGGAAAACAGAGGCCTAAAAACCGAAAGGTTGAAAAGGCTAACGTGCGCCACAGTGACCGTTAGCTACCCGGCGCCAATATCCGTTGGTGCTTTCTCTCTCTCTCTAGAGTCTTTCCTTTCGAACCAAAAAAAAAAAGAACAAAAAAAAAAACCCATTGCTATATTTATAAAACTGTCGGGAACATTTGATCCTTGTCATCGGTTTTGTCTTCCAAAGAGCTTTCAGTCTCTCCTTCCCCCCCTTGCTTCAATCTTCCCCGTTCACTTGAATTTCCATGGAGAACGGCTTCTCTTCTCCTCGGAACGATTCGTTCCCAGCCGGTCTCCGCGTTCTCGTCGTTGATGACGATCCGACATGGCTCAAAATCCTCGAAAAGATGCTCAAGAAGTGCTTCTACGAGGGTATGTACCCACTTGCTTTACCACTGTTCACTCTGTTGCTAAATATTCTCTGCGTTTCTTTTACCTTCGCACTTCGTACCTTATCTGGTTTCTTCTACCAAAGCTTGTTGATGACGAGGTGGGTTTCTCAAATTACGGTTTAATTTGAAGTATAATGGTTCCTGGGTATGTTTCATTTTCTTCACGTGTTCTGTTATTGTCTATATGTTCTCGACAGTATCAGAACCGCATGTTAAATTCATTGCTTATTATTTTTTTATATATAGGTGTTAAGGCTGTATGTCCTTGACATAGAAATGGAGAGATTTAAGGATGTTTTTGATTTTTCTTTTTGTTAATTCATGGCGTTACTGTAGTCATTTTAAGTGAAATTTGTTAGTTCCGTCGATTAAAACTGATTCTCAAATCTATCAGGGTTATTTATACGCTGTCACTAAACCTATTTTGTCATGAGTATTTCGTGATTTGTAATTGCTCTGAATACAAAAGTAGAGAAATTCAAGTTAGATGGTATTTTCCTATAGGATGATTGAAAATATATCATTTCTGAGTTGGTCTTGTTCGCTTATAACGGAAGGAAAATAGTGCCGTTGGTCATAATTTTTCCTATTTTCGGTTCAGAAAACTTTCTGAAAGGTGGTGAATGCTGATAAAGGGGCTCTTGTGCCTGCGGTAGGGTAGTTATTCAATTCTTATTTTTATTAGTTGCAGTGCAAAAAATCTGCTGTGGAGTCTAGCATGCCTTTTGTTGATTCTTGTCATTAAAGAGGTAAATTTGAAATTAAGATTTCAAGCTTGATCTTGACAAGTCACATGTGAGTAAAACTTCCTTGAGCAAGCTTGTGAAAATTTGAGGTCAGTTAAATGCAGCCTTAATAGCATTTATCTATTAAACATTAGTAAAACAAAGCACCCACAAAAGACAGTTCAATATGTGATGAAGAATTTAATAGGCACTAGGAAGGCTAATTGTCACTGTTAGTGGAAAGGATGTAGTTCTGGAAAACAAGCTTGTAATGCTTGCCAAAAGATCGACATGTTCTCTTTTACATCAATCAGTGCTGTTTGGACCTTTGTCAATTATCGGACATGATCAGAACTTTTAATATAAGTTAAAACTCATAAGCTATCTCTTTTATATTCTGCAAAACCAATATTATAACTTCTCTACATGATCCATTTTTAGAAGTCTTTCAGGTTTTGCATTACCATTTTCTATATATTTTATATTGTTCAATGATGTATTACTCTATGCTGTAAAAACTCATTTTAGGTCTCTTGTAAAACCCCTTTTGAGTTGTTACTCATGGAGTGTCTTTTTTCATTCCCTTTAATCATATGGAAACGGTTTCTTATCTTATCTTCTTTCTCATGAATGGAAGGAGAAACAAGGTAGCAAGGGATTTTATTTTGCATGGAAAAGGTTGATCTAAAAAAATTGAAGCTTAATTTATAGACTTGATCTAAGAAAGGTTCAGTTGGTTGGTACGTTCAACTTAAACTGCCAATTGTAGTTTGAATAAATTTTATTGCATAGGAGACTCTGCTTTTATGACTGCATTCAGCTGATCAATCAACAACAGGATGGCAGCACTAAATATTTGAAATGACTCTGATGACTTCTTTTTTGCTGTTTTTTTCATCAGTTACCACGTGTGGTTTGGCAAGAGATGCTCTGTACTTGCTGCGTGAAAGGAAAGATGGGTATGACATTGTAATCAGCGATGTCAACATGCCCGACATGGATGGTTTTAAGCTTCTTGAGCACGTTGGACTGGAAATGGATCTTCCTGTCATTAGTTAGTTATCTGCCCCTAATATGTGAAACTTTGGCCTAACATTCTAAAATCTCTCTGCTTTTTATTCACATCTACTGCCATCCCTGCCTCTTATGAGTTACCATTTATGAACCTGCACAGTGATGTCTGTTGATGGAGAGACAAGCAGGGTGATGAAAGGGGTTCAGCATGGAGCCTGTGATTATCTCCTGAAGCCAATAAGGATGAAAGAACTCCGGAATATATGGCAGCATGTCTTCAGAAAAAAAATACATGAAATAAGAGACATCGAAGGTCATGAAAGTTTTGAAGGTATCCAAACTTCAAGAAATGGATCAGATCTATCTGATGATGGGCATATGTTTTGTGGAGACGATATGACCTCATTCAAGAAAAGAAAAGATTTTGACAACAAACATGATGAGAAAGACTTTGGTGATCATTCTTCTGCAAAGAAACATAGAGTTGTTTGGTCAGTAGATCTGCACCAAAAATTTGTCAAGGCAGTAAACCAGATTGGTTTTGATAGTAAGTACAGACTATACAATATAAATTTCAAGTTCTACAGTTTGTTTTTGTATAAAAAAAGGTAAAAATTAAAGCAACATTAAGTTGGCTTGATACCAGTTCTTTGTCTTTATGTGGTCCTCAAATCATATAGCTGCCATCTATATCCTTGCTTCAACAGAGCCATGACTTATAGTGTCTGTTTGGCAGAAGTTGGCCCCAAAAAGATACTCGATTTGATGAATGTGCCTTGGCTGACTAGAGAAAATGTTGCTAGTCACTTGCAGGTAAATACCTTGCTATTTTAAGTTTTGATCCTGCCAAGGAATTGCTGTTTTAATGGTGTTTGTGATGAAAACGTTTATTGACACTGATATACATATATATCTTAAATATATATATATTTATATATATATATATATATATATATATATATGTATATATATTTATATTGAAGTGAATAAACCCGCAGAAAATAGAAGTTTCATCTCTTTTAGTTTATACTTATTAGGCTGAAATCAAGAGTGATCAATCCAGTTTCACCAAACCTGCAATTTAAAGGCGTCTTTGTTCTTAATTTCATATAAACCAAAGCAACCCTCCCACCTCTCGCACTGCAACAACCACAGATCCCTTACTGAATCAAACACACAAACTCTTCTTTTAGTAGATGATAGTCAAAATAAGAGAGAAAAATGTGGTGTATAGATCAAATAATGATTGTTCTGTTTGAACGTAATGGGGTCCTCATATGACAATATATGCTTGTGCAGAAGTACCGACTCTACTTGTGTAGATTGCAGAAAGAAAGTGATTTAAAAGCTTCTTTTGGTGGGATAAAGCACTCTGACATGCATTTGAAGGATCCTACGGGAAGTTTTGGCCTGCAGAGTTCAATCAACACAAACCAAAATGACGTTGCAAACGGTAGGTACCAATTTTCTGCACATAAATTATTTGGTCAGGATGTGGATGTCAAAATCCAAGAAGGGCATCTGAAGGGAATTTTCTCAGAGCACATGCCAGATACCAAAAAAACCTTGAATGCTGATAATCCTGATCCTCAGGAGACGAGTTCACAGATCAGCTTCAATCATCCTTTTGCATCACAGGGATCAGAAGTAAACTATGAAGCATTTGACTGTCGCATTTGGAGTGAAGCTCCTAAAATTGAACTCAAACGAGAACATAAGCCGCTTCTTCAGTTGGAGGATGGCTTTAGCCAGCTGCCACCATGTGCTCCAGAACATCATGTCAAAATTGATAAACTACATCCAGTCCCATCCGTTACTTCTGGACTTTCTTTGACAGCAAGAGACGTAAGTGGTCCTATAAAAAATGAACCTTTGTATGCCGAGTACCAGAACAATGGTGTTAGCCATGTCAGTCCAAAGAAGTTTGCAATTGAAAGTTTTCCCGTTCAATCCAAGAACCACATGGTGGTGAATCATCAATCTTATGAGCCCGTTTCCACAGCAATATCAAGCATGAAACCACAGGGTTTCAACCTGAGTTGCATTACTGACTTTGATTATTGCCCAAGAAACCTGAAAGCAAGTGACTCAACTTTGGCGCCATTCAATGAGACAGCTTGTTTACTGCAAGGTGATTTTCATAATAAGTATTTTGGACTCCCAAATATAGAGTTTACTGACTGCAATGATCCAAGCTTCATTGCCGAAATTCCAGTACACTGGCATGACACACTGACTTCTGACTATGAGTGTCCCCTTGACCCAACAGAGTATTCCATTTTCGATCAAGGTCTATTTATAACATGACCGCGCTCTCAACTTTTGAACATAGTCTGAAGAGTGGATTCTTTGCTCTTTCTTCTTAGGCAAACAAAAGTGGAGCACTTTTGACTTCAAGAATTGGGAAATTCTTTTCCCGACTATGTAACTTGTAGTCTTGTATGATAGGAGTGGTTTCAAACTTTTATCCTAATAAGTTTGCTTGTTGAAGTTCAGTTCATAACATGGGACATGAATTAGGAGTATTCTATATGTTTGTAGAAAAAACAAGCATGCCAATGGTGCCATCTTTGGGGCAATATGTGCTCAAAACATCCTTAATCTATGCAAATCCATGGGAATGGCAAAAATGGTTTTCGTTTGTACAAAAGTAGATAACTAGTCCTTCCATTTTAGACAGCTGATTTGAATATTCATAAATGACATGGCCTTTAGTCTCTACATTTCTACAACAATAATCATACCGTTCAATTGCTGAGAATGCAATGTAAAAAACAGGTTCCATTTCAAAGGACAACTTGCCCATTTAAACTTTCCAAGCAACACCTTTTTATGGCCCAGATAAATCAGAAAGATTTTAGCTCTTACTCTCAAAACAAGGTATAAGGTCTGAAATAATTTGGCTGTCGACCACTTGATAGTTTGAACGTTTGATCTTAATTAAAGGTAAAGCCTAGCATTAGGAAATAGGATAAACTAGAATACAGAAAGGGTGATTCTGTTGCAGACTTATTGGCAATACAGACGCAAAAGATATGCTTGGAGTTGGGGTGAATGTAAAAGATGGGTCTGGCTGGTCTACGGAGATATAGGCACAAGGTTTAACTTTCACTGTAAAATCTTAGATATGTGTATATATATATTTTCTCCTAGGTAGGGTTATCAATAAAATTTGGAGAGATTTCATCCCTCTTTTTAAAACAATTAAAAAGGATCATCCCTATTCCCTACAAGCAATCATCGCATATAAAAGCAGTAAGCACAATGCAAGCCTCATTTCTCTATTTGATCTGTTTCAAGGCCAATACTTTATAATAAAAGTAATTTTACAATCTGACGTATCATATCAAGTCACATTAGTTGGTGGCTTTTGTATAATTAATTCCTTGGTGTTTTAAGTATTTTCCTTTAACAAAACAAAAAAATAAAAAAAGAAACGTAAACAAGTAGTGGATAAACTGATACAAAATTTGACTTATCTGGTGTTAAAAGAAGCTCTCAACACACCAACAAAATGAATAAAAATGAATTCCATTATTAGTTTTCCTCAGGGTAATCCCATTGCCATCACAATACAATCTCTATACTATGTATGATTACAAGAATGGCTCCAGCTCTCACCCGCTGGATCAATCAGAGTTCCAACTCTGCAGTAGACACCCACGATTACATGAAGCGATCTACTATCTTCTTAGACACTTAATGCTGAATATTGGGAGAAGCATTCTCACGTGCCTTCTTCTTAGTTAGTGAAATGATAGAACGACTTGTGCTTTGATTGACTTTTTCCGTCCTTTGGTTAGAGTGTACATTTCTGCTTGAAGGCTTAAGAGGAGGTCGAGAGCTTGAGTCCTGGATTTTACTCTGAACTGGGTTTCTTCCAAGTTTCAGTGATTGAGGCTTGGTTCTTGGACTCTGCAAAACATGAATAATTAGTATCTTTTATTTATTTTTTTAAATGATCTGATGAATTAACACCAAACAAGAACTGATATCAACCACCCACAAAATTTGGCCTCTACGCTCTCGCTAGAATAGAAGGGAAGGACAAACAAAATAGCACATGACAACATTGAAATATTAAAGAAAGCATTTGAGGAGGGTGTCTGTAGAGAAAGTTCAAATTTTAGCACCTTGAAATAACTCATAGGAGAATCTTTCTACATTACTCGAGAGAAATTTACTGTTAGAATATTTCTAACAGTTCTAGAATATGAAATGCATTCTTTTGACCCACTATAGACATCATAGAGAACGAATTCAAATAGATACAGATACCTTCTTCAGGGGACTACTTGGAGATGATGACCCATGATTTGAATCTTCACGCAGTTTGGCTTTGAATTCGGTGGTATGTCGCAATTTTTTAATGTCAAAATGTCCCTTTTCCTGCATAAAATAGGAAACAAATGCTAGTTGTAGGTGTGTTCAATAATTCAGAAACAAATGACCCCAAAGCTATGTGTAATATGCTTATAGCAGATCCACTGGGCCAATCTTTGCAATAATGCTCCAGTTATGCATACTTTTATTAGCCACTAAAAGACATAGGGTAGCTGCATTTTATTTATTTATAAATTATTTGTGTTGGGAATCCATACCAGAATGGGATTCTGTTGAAATGGATATATCCCTTTACAGCAAAATGTTTGCACTAAATGATACTTCCATTACAATAGAAATGGAGAGGATCCTTATCCATCCACTCCAACTAGTTAATACTGTAGAAGGGTTATGAAGTCAACCTTAGGCATTGTCTGCTGCTTCCATTTTTCAGCCTCCTTGGTGTTTATTTGTTCTTCTAGCTTTTGAAAGAACTGGAACAGCAATAGCAAAAAATTATGCAAGTATTGCCACAATTCTAGATCATGAAATTATTAGTCAATAAAAATGATGGTATCAATCTTGCCTCTTTCCGCTTTGCTGCTCTTTCTTGACTCCTGAAAGTGAAGGTAGAAGCTATAGTAGGAGATCGTGCTTTGCTTCTACTGTCACTTGAAGAATTTGAGCGGCTGCTAGAAAAAATAAATTATGAGAACAGTCTAGAAGTTTCCTAATGAATGTGTGCAAGCATCGGGTAATGCAATCTGCTACATGTGAAAGCTCACCATTAACTAACCAAAAAAGGTTCACATTTTTGTTCACTGGATTTTGTGGTCCATGAAAAAGGTTAGGTGCTGAGATTCCAACGTTATCAAAATCAAAAGGAACTCATTCAGAGACAAAAATGGTGACATACACATGGTCAATCAAAGGGTGCTTGATATTCATTATGCGAAGAATCAATTTGGTCAAATAAGTAGGTTCTAAGAGAAAAGTAGCAAAAACAAGACTAACTAAAGTGGTAATATAATGTCTGCAGAAACATGAACCATTAAAGTGATCAAGGCAGTCAAACTGCTTACTCAATAGAGAGGGACTGCCCTTTCTGATCCCTTGTTATTCCTGCAGAAACTGAATTGCTGAGTAGTGTTCTAGTCCTGTGATTTGCAGATATAATCATGTCAGTGTAAGAAGCAGAGTCCTTCTATGCATGGGTAAAGATGGAAAAGAGTTTTAAACTATTTGAGATTCAGGCAGCAAAATACCTTCGATCTTCTGATTGGAGCTTTACTGAACGTCCCTTCATTAACTTGTTAACAGATGCCTGAAGTTTGTAAAGGAAACTCTTCTCAGGAATTTTAACAGATCTTTCCTAGTCCAAATAAACTCAGACGTGTGCATTATGTGCATGTGTGCACAATAGGAAACAAGATGAATGACCAATAAGTTATACAAATGCAAGCAGTAGACTACATACGCTAGTCATAGTTCGTACGGAATTTGAACTATCATGTCCAAATGTGTTGAACAAAGTTGCATCAGTTCTCTTGCTTCGCTCCTTTTGAGAAACTAGAGTTGTAGTTTTACTGGTTTTGCAGGTACGGGAAGCAAAATTGATTGACATGTGAAGTGATTTAAAACCTAATCTCTTTTTGTCAACTAGGTCTACTGCCATCTTCTTGCTATTCTCAGATGTAAAATTTCCATTTATGGGTTTCATAGAAATCATTTGTTTGGAAGGAGAGACTGGGAGCTTGGATGCTCTACTTTTGGTTGATAAAAAATCCCCTTGTCTTTTCTTGCTTGGTGAAAGGAGAATCTCATCGCAGACAGCATCCTACAGCATAAATAAGAAAGTGATAGATGGGCAGCATCAATAACAGAGTTGATATATCAAGAAACGACAAACATGATATAACCCAACAACCTTATTGAGTTTCTTCTCTTTTTGGGAGGCCACAATCTTCTGGTAGTCTTCAACTTTTTCAGTTTGGTTTGAAATCTCAACCAGATTAATGCCTTCTTGGATTACAGCATCAGCTGCTTCCACCTTTGTAGTTTCCAATACTCCAACATTAGGATTATCCCCATTCGCATAGACAGAACAACCTAATGCCGTACTAGGGGTATCATCCCCATGTGGTTCATCGATGGCATTGAGGCTGTATGCTTTCACCAATGCCGAACCCATGAACAAGTCATCATTGAGTTTGTCCTTGCTTTCTGACTCAGAGACATTACGAGCGGTTGTATTTGCTTCCTCAAGCAATGCTGCCGCTCTCTCTGCAGCCTTTTTCTTGTAATGAGCTTCAAAATAAGCTTTTTTCTGAGCAACAGAACCTGGCTTAGAAAACTTCTCCACTTCATCCAAGTAGGGATTGTGAGAGAAGTTTGAACGTTTCTCCCAGGCCAAGGTTTCGGACATAAACCTCCCAAACGAGATTGATTCTCCTAGAGCACGAATTGGGTCACACTGCAATTAAACTTAATTAGTTTTATCATGAAGTGCTAAAACATACTCTTAAACCTTGTTCTAGGGGGTAAAATGATAGATACCAATGACATTTAAAACCCCGTCAATTGCCTGCTTCTGTATGTGATACAGGAGAACATAGGCTTATGATTTTTTTTCAGAGAAAAGCCATGTGATGCTGATTGCAAATGAAAAGCTACAGATAAAATTGGAATGCATTTATGAAATAGCCTATCACACGCTCCATTCGTGATAATAAATGACAGACTGGTTATCCTGGCCGATTTCATCAAAAACCCTATCAAAAGCTATAGATAAAATTGATATACACAAAAAAAAAAAAAAAGGAAACAACCAAGAAGCTTGAGTTCTTTGAGAGCTATATTAACCTCAATCCGTAACAAGTTCCCCATGTTCAGATGTTCTCTCATTTTCCCACGTTTCCACAGCATCCAAACAAATGACAACCAAAAAACTAAAAAAACGGTTACATTACTACAATCCATTAGCTGAAGTTCTGAACAAAATACAAAAACTTTAAAGAACGCAATTTCACACACTGACCTCTTTGGCTTCACTGGAACCATGAGAAGGGTGAGAGAACGACCTCACAAGGCACGTGGCAGACTCACCCATGTCTTCGCACTCGCACTAAACAAAGAACAACACAGTAAAATCTGAACTCTTTCTCAATGCCTCTTTCTGTCAATGCAAAATGCGCTTTAAATCTGAACGACAGGCTCCATATCCACGCTGGATTGTATTTTCGCAGGAAAAATTTCCGTGCCTGCGTGCGTGCGCGTGCGTGGGTCTTCGATTCGCTTTCAAAAGCATCATCTTTTATTTCATTTCCAGTTCTTACTGGGACACAGGTTGAACGTTTTAGAGGAGAGAGTTGGGCCCAGGTTTGGGATATAATTAGAAGCTTTCCTAACGTCTAGTTTTTCCTTCAATTGTTTCGTATCAGTGGATTTTTTGATTGGATGAATCTCAAAACTTCGTTGTGTTACTTTAATCAGGCCGATAATGTAATTAATGATTTATCTCTTGATTTGGCAGGTTTTTGAATTTGAACCACGAGTGTAAGATTAATGGAGGGAGACTAATCCTACCCCATTATGGAGATTTTACAACGGCCTTTGTCTCCAACGTTTAGGTTTGTTGTTGCCTTTTCTTTTGTCAAACCTCTACTACGTGGGTACCCCAACTTTAAACAAGATTTTGCAATGCTATTAACCTTCTTAATTTTTTTTAGAAGACTTTTATCCTAAGCATACATGACATAATTTTAAGCTTTAAATTTTAAATTTTATCTTTTAATTTAAATTATACTACATGAATAATATGTGATATAAATATTTTTATATAAAAGTATTTTTTTTTTTAAATCTCGTTTCAAATGAAACCTGAATGATAAAATGAGATCTATAAAAGGATAGACAAATTTGCAATAATTAGGAGAATAGATGGGAGCCTTGATGATAATCCCATTACAATGTCATAACAGTGCATTCTCTATAACTTGCCATTGTATATTTGATTCCTGAGATGATCATTTCCAGGTAAGTACCATTTTGGCTCATCTGTTGGGCCTCCTTAACAACTGTTTGGAACACTAATTCAGGACATCATTAGCATATGCACATTTTCATAGTATGTGTTTAGTACTTTTAAGTACATGGGACAGTTATGGTAGTTGGATTGTCAAAGTTTTGGGTGCAAATTAAGTTCGTTAAAAATGATCGCCTTTCAACATTTTCCTAAATCCGCGACCTTTGGAAATTTAACAAAAAACTTCTTGTGTCCCACTTAATGCATATAAAGCCTTCAAGATTCCATACTCTGCTCATGATTGTCTTAAAAGCTCTCTTTAAAATTTTTCTCTATGAGAACATGGAGAAGCAAACACCTATTTGCTCTTGCAGCAGCACGACTGATCTCTTCCTCAGTAAAATAATTTCTTCTTTCTCTACTTTTCTACTTTCTGTTAGTGAAGAGCCTCCCATAACTTAGTCAACTCATATGTCTTCTTTATATAGCTAGAGCCGGTGTCCCCAATGCCACCCTCCACACATCATTGCCTAATGCCTACTCTGAGTGAGTGAAATGGCTCCCTTGAATCAATTGAGGTCCCATCTTCTTCACTTTCTTGGTCTTCCCGAATCCCAACCCAAAATCCATTTCATAAAGTATTATGCTTACAACGTTAATTTTCGTTGTTTTCAGTTAAATTTAGCTTGAAGGCCCAATTTTATTGAAAATGGAATTATTTCCCCATTTTGCTGAACTCCCCAAATATGCAAGAGATTGTTGCCAATTTGTCATATTCTTACAATCTGCTCAACTCAAAAGAGCACCCAAAATCATAACCACTACTATTTCCAACATGGAACTTGATTTAAAAAAACCATCTTAAACTTACAAATTACAATATATTCTCTTTCGAATTACACCAAAAACTTCGAAAGCGATTTGCTACGACAGAGATAAAAAAACCAAAATACAATCTCTGTCACCGGAGACTTGTCACTGAACATTGATGTCCAAAACTTTCCCAGGGCTGCTTGCCTTTGGAATAGTAATGTACAAAACCCCATCTTTCACCTCCGCCTTAATCTTCTCGAACTGAATATTCTCCGGCAAAGCAATCCTACAGCTATACTTGCCGTAGCTCTTGGAAGACCAATCCTGGTTCTCTTCCTTTCCATTTTCCTGACCTTCGGCCTGCTGCTGCTTGGGAACTGGAACCTTCTCAGCCTTTAAGATCAGCATTTTCTCCTCCACCCACACCTTAACATCCTCCTTGGTCATCCCAGGCATGTCAAACCTCATCTTGTACTCACTCTCACCTTCTTTTATCTCCCATGGCGTCCTTCCCCTGCTGTACCCTCCTCTACCGCTCGGCAACGACTCCGGCCACGCATCAGAGTATGAAAACGGATCCTCCATAATCCTATCCATCGTCTCCATCATTTGCTGCATCGTTCTTGCCGTCGGAAAGCGGTCCCACAACCCTGCACAGCGCGCGCGCACGACCCATAATTTCAGTACCCAAGAACCAAGCAAAAATAGCATGAATTTGTTAAAGAAAGGTCTGAAGATGAGATAGGTTTGGAGTCGATTACTTTACCTATGGGTGCAACTGGGGCAGTTCGCTTCTTGGGGTTGGATTGTTGGGGCTTGTTGGCCCTCTGCAAGTGGTCGAGGTTGTCTCTGGTCTCCCCTGCGGCAGCCCTGATGCCGTTTGGACACGGACCTCTGCCGCCAATTGGTTTGAACAAGTGTGGGAGTGCTGGGCATGGAGGCTTTGAAGAATTACCTGCCTTTCTAAATGACAGAGGCAGAGAGAGGCTCAAGTTCGGGACGGCTTGAGACATTTTTATTGTTTTTTCTTGAGAGTTTCCTGGATAAGAAACTGTATATTGTATGAAGCAAATGTAATTTGATGAGAGTTTGGGATACGGGGTTGGTTAATATATACAGGGAAAAAGAGAGGCGTGTACGTTTCTGGAAAATACATTGAGGAACTCGAAGGTTTTTGATATCTCTAGACAAATCCAGAAACTTTCACTCTAGTCTCGGATAAGCGCCGCATAAGTGCTTACGAAAAAATTTTTAAAAAAAAAGTGCCGCACAAGCTGACTTATTTGAGTCCACGGAGTTCTTTGTTTTCGGCTTTTCACGTCACTCCCAAAAACCAAAAAAATAATAAAAAACGTTTGTTTAGGCCCCGCTTGGATTCAGAGTTGAGGCTCATCTCAACTCATCTTCATTTTATTATTATATTTTTATAATTTTTTATATAAAACATAAATTCCTATACACCTTTTTCAATTTCCAATACACCTTTTTCAATTCTCAATATACTTTTTTTAAATCCCAAAATAATAATAATATTAAAAAATAAACTAAACTCATCTAAACTCATTTAATGAGAAAACCTCACATCCGGATAGGCATAAATCTAATTTTTACACCAAACCAATAAAATATTGACACATGAAATATATATAAAATCTATCATTACACTCGCAACCACCTGATTTATTTGTTATTTTTTTTTTCTCTCTTTTCTATCTTTCTCCCTCGACTCCCGCCGCTGCAATTTCCCTCTATCTAAAATACTCTCTCTCCTCTTCTGGCCGAGCAACCTCTTTTGATTCTTCTACCTATGAGGTTCATGCTTTCCAATCGAGAGTTTTGGGTGACGGGAAGGAATTCCTTTTGATTTTATTAGAGTGTTATAATCTAAAACAGGGGAGAGTTTGCATTTTTGACATAATCCGGTTATGTTGGAGTGCTTTACGTCAACCTTGAACATTTTTCTATTTTTTTCTATTTCTCCTTCCCTCTGTTTCTTTAATTTTGGGTCTGTCACATGCATTTTCTCCATTTTTTCTTTATATTTATCAGAACCCAAACGACAATACAAAAAAAAAAAAAAACCAGAAAATTATAGAGGGAGAACAGAGAGACCTTGGCGAGGTGGTTGTAGTGGTGGAAGTCGGGTCTGGGTAGCTGTTGGGATGGATGGAACAGGGTTGTTCGGGACAGACAAAAATGACAGCAGGGGAATTTGGGGGCCTCCTTCTCACACTCGAGTCTCACAAGCACAAGTATTTGGTGAGTGCAGATGCGTAGTTTCACCTCTTAGACCGGTTACGTGGTTGCATGTTATTGGATTGGTGCAAAATCCAGTTTTGCACCAATCCGGACCACAGCACCACTCTTCCTCGACAGATTTTACCCCAATCCGGACCACAGCACCACTCTTCCTCCTGTCGAAATGACTCTTACATCCTTGTTGAAAGGACTGCTAAAGACAGTCGACTGCTACAGTCGGCATGTAGTCACCGCTATTTTTATATATAAATAAAAAACCATTTTCTCTCCCTTCGTGGAACTGCGATCCACTTAAACAGAAGCAGTGAAAGTCAATTTCGAAGATATCACCTGCACTCGTCCTCTCTTTGTATCTTTTCTGTCTGCTCTATTTTCATTTCACGCTGTCAATTCGTCGGAATCTGTCGGGAACTTTAAGACTCAATAGATGACCGAACGAATGGGGACTGGTTGAGAGATCTAACGGGTAGGATTTCGTCACCAGATGGAGGGAGGTAGCATCTCTAGACTTACTCGTTCTGGGATACACCCATAGATTATTAAGACAATGAGTTCCAAAGCCAGAATCTTCATTTAGTTGGTGAAGAAAGTACCAAATTTCCTTCGTTTTTACGGCCATATGCTCTTCCCAAGTTTTATTTTGATGAAAGCCTTCAGGGTTAAATAGTCTGGTTGAAACAAAGGTTTTTTTTATATAGACAGTAACGAAGATAACCATTGGATTGAACATCTTTCAGGGGAGTAGTGGGATAGAGTTTAATTCAAGTGCAAGAAAGTCTTATACTATAGCAAGGCATAACAATGTTTGGTCTGAGGCCACTTCCTTTGAATCTGTTGAGATGCTATTAAAATTTGTTGGTCGGGAAGAAGTTATTCTCAGAAAAATTATTGTTGAGGAGTCAGATGCATGTAATGAACTTGGTTGCTTAGAAAAGCAAATGGAGGCTAATCTGAAACAATTGCGCGAAGGGTGACTTGTGCGAGTTCGGGTCCTGCCTCAGTAGAGTTACCACACTTAGCCGAGCAAGGACGGCCGAGTGTGTCATCGTCGTGTCTGCGTTTTCGCTCACACGCCGAAGTAATTTCGAGTCCTGCCCCAACAGAGTCCGATGGGTCATGGCTCGGGCGAGTCCTTTGATGGATCGCCAGCTAAACATGGCTTTGACCCGTATTTGACCAAGGGGTCGTTTGTTTCTTCACCCACTTCAATCTTAACTTCACCGCTAGTTTCTCCACCGTCTGCCTCGCCGTTGACGTCACCGAGTAGCATTCCGCGTGTGGCAGATTTGTAATTAGCGAAATCCACTTCTTCAATGCGAAACATTCAGATTGAGAAGTTGAAACCAAGCTTCGAGGGTTTGGATTCTTGGAATGGAAATGGGATCCAAAGGACTGTTCGTGTTCCAGTTTCAAAACGCACCGTTTTAAATAATTGCCAAATCAGCAGCCGCTTACCAGCCGTTTACATGAAACATTTGGATCCAGAATTTTCCTTTTTTTTAACAGAATGGATCGGGTAATTTATATTTGCTTTAGATAGCGTATTTTAATTCATTTTCTCTTATCTAATTATTTTAATTTTTAATTTTTTAATATTAAAAAATTATTTTAATATTATAATAATATTTTATTCAATTTTTAACCTCTTTTTTTTTTTTTTTAATCTAATCTCATTTTATCTAAACTCACTTTCATATATATAATTTTGGATAATATTTGGGACATCCAGCATGTTGTATCAAAAGATCGAATAATTAGATATTTCTTAGGATAATTTTTTGGCTCCATCTTTTATGGATTTTCCGTTTTGAAGTGTGGCTAGGTTTTTTTCTAGGGCTACGCCTCAAGGCGGCACCTTTGGACACTCTGGCATCATCAGCGCTAGGTGAGGCTTGCCTAGAAGGGATTGCTAGTGGTTCTCTAGGTGATAAGGAAGGTGTCTTCCTCAGAACCTGATATGCAAGCGTTGGCTCATCCGAATACTTCTTCTGGTTTTAAAATACTAAAGCATTATCCAACATAGGTGAATGATGAACTGAGTTTCATTTTCACTAAGCCTATAATGAACATGGCGACAGAAAATTTTCATTTTGCTTTGGTTTTGAAATTTCTACATGCACAACCTTCTATAGATGCAATGCGATAGGCAATTGTGAAAACTTAAGGTCTTTTGGAAATTCCAATAGTGAGTTTTATGGATAACTATCATGTATTGGTTCAGATGGCTAGTGAGCATGACTTTGTACATGGTTGGGCAAGAGAAGGTTGTGTTATTGACGGATGCAATTTTCGTATTTTTAGCGGACAAAGGAGTTTGAACTGAATGAGGAACTATCAATGGCCCGCAACGAATTTTTCTTCAAGATTCTAGATAGTCGATTTGTGAGATATCTAGGGACGAGTAATGCTACATTGTCCCGCACTTGTGAAACTGGTGCGTGCATTTACGTGTGGGTTGATTTGTCAACTAACTTTATTCAGGGATCTTCGATTGTGGTGGCTAATAAAAAAAATATGGAAATCTATGAAATATGAAAAACTAGGTTTTTATTGCTCAAAGTGTCGACGATAGGGGCATACGACAGTTTTGTGTAGGATAGGCCAACAAAGAACTGTTTGAAAAAAGGAAGAAAAAAGTGACGTAGAGAAATCGAGAGTCAAGAAAGAAGTGTGGCGTGAAAAAAGGCTCAAAAGTTACACAACTTCCTATTATGACAGATTTAGATTAAGGCTAGACAAGTATGATAGAGGGTGTCAAGAAGGGGCATGCCATTGTTTTGGCTCAAAGTAATACAGACGAGAGGAATGCTGGGGCATTACTTGATGGTGGAAATCCTTCATTTGATTCGGGCATGCCTCAATAGATTGAGGGGGTGAGTAGGGAAGTTAAGGGTGTCGAGGGAAAGGGCAATTCAATGGAGTTAGGAGAGATTGTAGAACATTCATTGCAAGGTGAATCTCCTATGAAAGTTTTTAATACTTTTCCTATTGTAGATTTCTTAATTATGTATGGTGATAATAGATTGGCTTAAGAGGAAGGAGGTTCATCGAGGGTTGCAAATGATCTCTTGGCACAAGAAGTAGCGGTTTTGGATTGTGTATTAGAAGAGGATCATATATTGGATCATGATGAGGAAATCTCGCTAATCCAATTTATTGCAGAACCTTTTGCAGGGGAGGAAAACCTTCCCAGTTTGGCAAACTACTTGGGTTTTAAAATTTTTTGTTCTAATGTGGCGATGGGGGGTAAGCTGTAGTTATTATGGCAGGAGGATTTGACGATGGATATTGTTGATATGTCAGACTAGTTGCTCACAATCTTAGTTGCAGAAGGTACACAAAAGGTATTGTTAACGTTGGTTTACGCCCAATGCATCTATTTGGAAAGAAGGGAGTTATGGAATGTTTTAAAGTGCATAGACAGTGTTTGTGTTCCGTAGTTGGCGGTAGGTGATTTTAATATCATTCGATATGATGGGAAAAGGGTCGGAGGAAATCCTAGATCTTTAGTGGCGATGAGTGATTTTAATGGATGTCTAGACTCTTGTGGTTTATTAGATCTTTCAGTTAGATGCCGTGAGATGTCTTGGTGTAATGGCCAACATGGGCGTGCTAGGAGCTAGGCTCGGTTGGATAGAGCAGTAATGAACGTAGATTTTTTAAGAGTGTACTCGTCGAATTCTATGCAGTACTTATCTCAAAAAACTTCGGATCAGGCTGCTAAGATTCAGGGGTCGAAGGTAGAGGAAAGGTATGGTCCTTCACCTTTTAGATTTCAAAATATGTGGTTGCAGCACTCACTATTTCGAGATTGTGTGGTTTTGGTTTGGAAGGAGCCTATGTCGGAGAAAGGAATACTAAAACTTTCAACAAAGTTAAAGAAGATAAAATTGATTTTGAAAGGTTGGAATAGGCATGTCTTTGGGTATGTGAATAATATTATTAAGTAGATTTGGGGACAAGACTAAGTAGGTGCATTTCCAACTTCAATTGGGTTTTGATAAGGAGTTAGTAATGGAGTTGTTGGTTTCAAAAATTGAGCTCAGCTATTGGGAACAAATTGGCAAAATTTGGTTAGCTCAAATTTCCAAGAAAAAGTGATTGGAAGAGAGTGATCAGAACTCAAATTCTTCCATGCTGGAGTCAATATGAGGAAGCAACGTTCTACTATGGCCTCAATGTCGTTGCCCAATAGTGTTGAGCTACGTTCGCCAAAAGAGGTGTATCTTGGAGTCATGAAATACTTTGAGGAATTTCTTAAAGGGGTGGGAACTACTCAAACTTTAGTTTTAACTTTTACTGTGAATCTTGTAAGCTGATGGAGGCAGAAGTGCAAGAGGCATTGGTGACAATTTCGAAAAATAGCAAACCAGGGTCTGATGGTTTCAGATCGACATTTTTTATTTCTTGTTGGGACATTGTGAAAGAGAACAATGTATTATTCTTCATCTTTTATTGTTCTAATCCCAAAAGTGCAAGAGTCAAAGAGTTTTGATAAATTTTGCCCAATTAGTTTGTCTTGGGTGACTTGCAAGATTTTTTCAAAAATCTTAGTGAAACGTTTGACGTCATATCTATCCCAAATTATCTCTCCTGAGCAGGGGCTTTTATTGTACGTAGAAATTTTTTGAGAATATCTCCTCAAGAGTTAGTGCATTCGATTCATAAGAATCTTATGGAAGTAATATGATGATGAAAATTGATATGGCCAAAGTGTATAATAGAGTGGACTGAAATTTTTTACTTAATGTTTTGGCGGCATTTGGATTTTCAAAACAATTATGTGCCTTGGCGGAGATCTATATCAAGTCTCCATGGTTATCTATTGTGATGTATGGGATATATTAGGGAGATTTTCAACCGTCAAGGGGTCTTCGTCAAGGTGATCTTTTGATGCGTATTTGTTTATTTTAATGGAGGAGGTTCTTTCTCATTTACTAAACAAAGGGTTTACAGAATGAGGGATTGAGAGATTTTGCATTTGTTGTATGCAGAAGATTTACTTATTTTTTTCTAATGGGGAGAGGCGGTCTATAAAGGTGATTTCCGAATTTCTGGATGTGTGTTTTGATTGGTCTAAGCGGCTTGTTAATTGTGACACATCAGCTATGTTCTTCTAAAAAAATAAGCAATGCTTGGCAATCCAATCATTTGAGTTTTATGGGCTTTGTTGAAGGGAGATTGCCTACATGGCACTCAAGTGCACTGATTACTTATGGGAAATTTACGAGCCATATTTTAGAGCCTTTGGTTATTAAATTTCAGGACAAGGATGTAGGTTGGAAGTGGTGATTATTATCCAAAGGTAGTCAGTTGATTCTTCTTAAGCATGTTCTTTCAAGCATGGCCACATTTGCTAGTTAGTCTGGATGTTCCAAAAACTATTATGAGTAAGTCGAAATCCATTTTGTTTAATTTCTTTTAGAACTTTATCTTTTTTCACACAATTGTTATTAGTTTCCTTTCATCTTTTAACAATTTTTGTTTTGTACAGTGGTCAGAACTTGGTTGTTAATAAGTAAGTTGGATTGCTAGTGAACTTAGTTCTCTGTTTAATGTTTGACTCTCTCCCTTTCTCTCCCCACTAATTGTCCAATGGCATTGGAATGTGTGCAAATCTTATATACCCATTAATGATGGGTGCCTTATGTTCTTATTAATAGGCTTGGAGATAGAAACAAGGGGATCCAAGTTGACTAATCCATGCATTGTTCAAGTTTCATTTCATTCATTTGTAGTGTGTATGTTTGAGAATTTGGTGTATTCGTGAATATAACTTGCTTGTAGCTAGACAAAAACACATAAATTTAGATTCCATTGTGTATGTTGGATGGTATTGTGTAAACCTTAAGACTAAGCTGTGATGAATTTCAAATAGGAAAACGCTTTTGGCAACCGCGAGATATCCCCTCCTCGGCCTCGTGTCCTACGTGGCACAATAATAAAAATGACACCGTTTCAATTTCCCTATTCTCCTTCGATTTCCCTAAGACCTGAACTTCTGGTTTCTCTCTTTCTCCTTCAATTTCTTGGAGCTTTCAAACTCAACCCAGCACAAGCGAACCATCTAGTCATTGACGAACAAAAACCGAACTAAAAATTTCTATTAGTCTCTTATTTGTTTCTTAGAAAAATGAACGAAAAAAATTTCTTTGAAACCTAGATTCAACATTCTCTATCATTTGGTTCCGATGAAATTAGAAAAACTAAGTTCTTATTCAAATTGTTAAAGCAGCAAATCTTTTTCACAACTTCTGGGGTTGATGATGGTGCTGTTCAACGCTTGTTCTTTTTAGAGTGTTATTGACACTCTACTCTTTCGCTGATACTCGATTCTGGGCAGTCGAACCCCTCTGTGGTGGTGTTTGGCTTTCTTTGTAGTGGTTCGAGGTGGTCGATGACCTATATTGCCATCGGTGTTGACCTCTACGTGATATTGGCATTCAATTTACCGATTCTCTTGTGCTGTACAGGTTTTATGGTAGATTTGTATTGTTTGGCCATTGTGGAGTATATTGGGCGATGGTTGAAGAAACACTACGAAGGGGGAATTTCGGTTCGGTATTTTGGGAAGGCATACGAAGAAGAAGATGAGAAGACAACCCAACATCGTAGTCTTTCAGTTTTACTTTTTTTCTTTAAATATACTCGAACTGCCATGTCAGTCGCGAGGCCATGGCAAGAATACATCTTGGGAGTACCTAGCACTACTCTTTCAAGTATGTATGTTGAGGATAATTGAATGATATTGACATGTTAGAAATAAAATATATAATTGTTCAAAGCTAGTCATTTTCATTTAATTGTCGTAAAAGAAACAAATATAGAGAAAAAAACCATGAACGATAAAATACGGGCTAATTCATCATAGAATGAGATTTGGCATTTCCTATAAAGACATATTCGCCAAAAACTTATATTTGTGCATGATCATTTTTGGCGAAATAAAATGGCCGCAAATAATTTCAAGTGCTTGTAGAAATCACCAAAAATATTATTTCAAGTGATACAAAGAGCGTTGCAAAAACCCCTTGATTACATTAGTGGCGACAAAGGAATTGTCATAAAGTATTTATTTATGGTGACTTTAAGCTCACCGAAAATATAATATTGAGATGAAATGTAGACTTTTGGTTTACGTTTTTGGCGAAAACAATTTATAGTATTTGCAACTAGTAATTTCACCGCAAAAGATGAATATTTCTGGTGATTCTAAATATTATTGGAAATTATTTTACTTGGCTTTATAGTAGCATTTATGCATGGACGACAATTTTTGTTATTAATTTTGTCGAAAATATGTATCTATAGTAGTAATTTACTATTATACTATATAGTAGTATGTTATTTATCATATAGCATTTATATAGTATATAGTAGTTAGTTACATATATTGTAGTAATTATATATAGTTTACTATATATAGTAGTTATAATATATTATACCATATTCTAACTAGTTTATTACAAGTACAATATTATATCATTTTAGTGTGTAATAAAAATATACCATACTATAAATTACATCTACTGCAATTAGAGTATCAACCATTCGTACAATTTATACACATCAAATTCGCATTTTTTGCTTGAAGGTAATTAGTTAGACATTTAAACTGAGTATATGCTTGTATGAATGTACTCGGGTCCACAATACAAATGAAGCGTCATAATATATTCATTGAGCTTCATGAATCCACAGTTCGAATGGAACACTTGTTATTCGAAGTATTAAAAAACTTTGTTCGAGCGGATTAATTTGATTGGAACATGTGAACTCATTCTAAGAAACCGTTCAAACTTAAAAATACTGGTTTGAATGTGACTGTTCGAGTCATAAGACCTAGTTTGAATATCAAACAATTCATATTTTCACAAAACTATTAGAATACTCGCTGTTGTTTGCCATCAATCTTTGTCCTATTTCAACTGTTTAATGCCATCTAAGAGGTATGATCCACTATCCTTGTCCATACGAGCTTGATATTAAGGGAAAAAATAAGTAGAAATTGGGGTTAGATCTCAAATTGAATCTGATTGCTTTGGTGCATTTTTCTTCCGCCACACACGATATTTGGTCATTTACATGAAGACTTCACTCCATGTAAATATGTATGATTAAAACTAATTATTCTTGATAAATTGTTGGTTTTTTGGTTCTATTTTGAGTTGACTCAGCCATGTATCTTGATTGTTTAGCTTGTTCGAACAGTTTGAAAACTATTCGAATAGTTTTTTCCAAACAAACATTTTCTAGTTCAAAAAAAAAAAAAATTGAATTAACTATTTGTTCAAGTAGATTTACTATGTTTGAAGCGATACACATTAGTTCAAACATTATTAAATTATTAGAATGATGACCATATGATGATGTTGTTCAAAGAATATATTTATTTGTTCCAACATGTATAAACCGTTCTAAGTGTCGATTTTGTTTGAATGGTGTTATTAAGCATTCGAATAGCCTACCCGTTAGTTCACACATATTACTTTCCATTTTATTTATATTCATTATTTATTTGTTATATGAACAGTGAATTAAGGGCATATGTTCAAAGGAAATGTGGGAGGGGGGCCAACCTAGGGGTGAAGCGAATGAGTCAAGGAAGCTAATATTGGTTGAGTAGAAGATCATTATAGAGAAGTTTCATGATTTTGTCAAGGATGGGAGGAGCCTATTATCTATTATCAATGATAGAAGATGGGGCCCATTCTCTCAGCAGAGGGGGTGACTAATGAGTAGTCCTTCTCGATCATTATTTAGGAAGTGAGTATTATAATCTCAATAGACATTATCGTTGACTTTCTTGGGATCTCTCGTGAGCTTGGTACATGCCCTATACAATAACTGGATGCAAGGAAAAATGATGAAGATGCTATCGAGGGTGAGGCTCTAACAAACAATGGTCCCATACACGATGAGGTTCGTCAATTGATGTATGACCAGTCAGTTTTCCCATATGATGATAGCAAGGTAATCAAACAGGTTGACTTCGACATTGTATCGCGTTTTCTCGAATGTTAAATTTGATTTTCTCTCATAATAATGATCTCAGGAAATAAAAGACTGACTCCAACATCAAATAGGCTCGGTATGTTACGGATAGCATGAGGAGTGCCGATTGATCTGCCTCTATTCTTCCCCATTCACATTCGATTTGAGTCATTATGTTGAATCCAATGTTTCAAGTTTCGTATTTACGTGTAGATTTTGATGATAACAAATAAATTCAAGTCTCAAACTCAAATTATTTATGCAATGGAGCGAAGCGCACATCAAGCATAAAAGAAAAAGTCTACAAATGAAGCTCATAGATTATTTTTGTACATCTCTTGATAAAATTGGAAATTGAATTAAGACTCCAAATTACTCTTTTTTCTCATAAAACATCAAATTACTTTTTTCACATATATAAAACATCTTTAAATGTCTTAGTTTTGAAAATTATGTTTTTTACATATGCATAACATCATCAAACAATATAATTTTGAAAATTATATTTTTTTTATATAAAAATTTGAATTTGTAAGATGATTGATTATCATATTTGACATGTGCATATTTTGTTTGAAAGTTTTGAAGGGTGATTGTGTGTTTTTTTGACAAATGTAAAAGGTAGATGATTTTGTTTGAAAATCTTAAAAGGTGGTTGTGTTTTTTTTTTTGACATATGCAAAAAGAAGATGATTTGGTTTGAAAAATAAATTATACTCATTTTGTCATGTATGAAAAACAAAAAATTATGTTTGATTTATTTGAAAAATGAATGGAGTTATCTTTGATAAATACAAAAAGGAAATGCTTTTATTTGAATTTTTTGAAAAGTGAATAATGCTCTTATTTGACATGTGAATATTTTCAAATTTGAAATTGAAGACTCATTTGTCTATAAATAGCTCACTTGAGTTTTACAAAAATTACAATAAGAGCTTACACATCAATTGCTAAATTTTGTATCATTTTTTCAAAACTCTCATTCTCTCTTTTCTAAAGTTTTGAACCTTAATTCTTGTTCTTTTTTAGAGAGATATAGGTTGCGCTGTATTGTTTCTATCTCACTCATTGAGGAGTATACTTTGATAGTCTACCCACTATTAACTCTTGTATTAATAAGAGGGTGCGTATAACCCTTGTGTGTGTAGAAGGTGTTCTACACAGGGAATAGTTGAATCACTAAGTGTGAGGTGATTAGAAGTGTAGAGGGTGTTCTACACGGATTCTTTGGAGCGGTGTTGCTCAAATGTGTAATAGGTTTCTATCTCCACTTAAAGGAGATTGACTAGTGAATTTGGGATCCTCAAGGGGTAGCTTGAGGCGAGAATGTAGGCAGTTGAACTGAATTTCATAAAAATATTGAGTTTGCTTTTTCTTATCCTACTCTTTACATTTTTTGCTCATTTATATTCTGTTTATATTTTATATTGTGTATTTGATTTATAAGTGTTAATTTTTATAATATAACTCAATTCACCCCCATCTTGTGTTAGTCATCTGGGCAACACATTATATTCTACCGTATACATTGATAATCTCCAATCTCATAGTCGAATTGAGCGTTTATGTGCTAATGACAGAGCGGAGATAACTACAAATCGGGCCCTTTAACAGGACCACCTTCCATAAGAGTGAGGGCCACTTGCAGAAGGCTCACGTTAATGCTTTAGTGCAAGATAGTGGCATAGAGCATGATCTAACTTCTATTGATGCCGAGGTTGATAGATATCTGTAGGGGCTACTACCACGGAGATGTTGATCCATGCTTGAAGAGTATTGCACACTCTTGATCTAGGACATGGAGAGGATCAATGTGTCCATCATGGTTCGGCTACAAAGAGATTTAGGGACGCATTAGAGCAAGCCAAAAAGGATCTGGATAGTTTTATACAACGATTTTGAGTTTTGGATTTAATTTTTTTTATTACTATATAGTTTTTATTTGTTATATATAGTAGCCAACTCGTTTCTTATAAAAAATCATTTTCCCCATAAGGTAATTTTTTTTTTATTACAATTTCTTATTTACCATAACAAAAGTCATTACTTAATTTTTAAATTAACCATAGAAAATTCTTAGGATGACATGAGTGATATATTTGCATTTATCATAAATAAGAATAATTAATCTGTATAGGTGTATTTTTTTCATCTTTTGAAAATGATAATTAATAGACTCAAATAATATATATATATATATATCTTCTATATACATAAAGAGGCTATGTAACAGAAATTCTTGTTTTAACGGAATTATAATAATTTTAATGATTTTCCGTTAATATTGGTTTAACAGCCTTCTGTTAAAAAGTAACTTTCCGTCTGTGAACGTTTCTGGAATCCGAAGAGGCAGTAGTTCTCGTTTCCAAATGTAACGTCGCTTCGTTCTCTCTGTTACTATTTACTATTCGTAGACAGGACCCAACGTCTTCACGCAATCTTTTCATTTCTCCGCTCTGTCCTCTTTGTTTCTCTCTCTTGCATCTTTCGCTTCGTTCTCTTTTCATTTCTTCGAAACAAATGGGGTTTCGATGATGATCTCTCTTTTGGAGTAGGAAGAACGACAAGACTGAGACTCGAGAGAAAGGGTCGGACATCATTGGAGTTTTACAGTTAGTGGTGGAGACTGGGTAACTGAAGGCGATGCCTGAAATCCTTATATAAAAGTCGAAGCTGGCGATCCATGCCGGCATCAATATCACCGGCCTCCAACGAGCATCTGATCTTCACTGGTTTATTATTTGCAGCATTGGTTTTGTTTTCATTTCAACAATGTGATTTTTTTGTTCTATTTCGTTATTTACGCATTTTTTTAAAATAAGATTTTTTTTCGTTGCGCGATTGGTTTTTCTTTCTGTGAATTTGCGTGTTGTAAGTTCGCTATCTTTGAATTTTCTCAGTTTGTTATTTGCAGTGCGGGTGTTTTCGTTTCATTGGCATGATTTTTCTTTGTTTGGTATTTTCGTTTCGTAAGATCAGAATAGTGAGGAGCAAAGAAAGGAAGCGGCACTTGGTTTTGTGGAGCAAAGAGAGAGGTCTGGAAGGAGCATGCAAAAGGTGACATTAGAAACCACTAGATTTTTCCACGCTTTTTCTATTTCTCTATTCTTGATATTTTTGGATCTTAAAAAAATATTACAGATAGTGATTTATTTTTCCTCAAGTAAGATAAATCTGGAACTACCGAATGGATTATTCCTACAACGAATCTTAATAGGAACGTACAAAACAAGAAATGACCAAATTTTTGGATAGAGAATTATTGAAATGAAAAACAGATATATAGAAACTCATAAAACATGATCAAGAGGATATAAGATATACTTTGATTATTATTATTATTCTGTGTCTTCGATAATAGGTGGTCCAAGAATTCATAGACTTTAGGAGTATCATGTAACGGAGTTTGAAAGGACCTTTGTTGTAAACATGCCACCCCATTCCATTGCTGCTAAGAAGCACATTGACTAGAGCACATCTATTTTGGATATGCAAGAAGTGGTAAGTTAGCGGTTCCTATTTAGTATTTTCTCAACCAAACAGTACTTAAATCATCAAACAGAGAATGGTAGAAATTTAAATATTGATTGAAAATCATTTTCCTACTTTGCTTTCTTTCCCAACATTTGTCCCTGTTTTCAATGCATGGTATAATGTATCTCTAGATGTATCTCTGGATGCATGGTGAAAAGTCGTGCTCATGTTATTGATTGATGAGAGCACATAATGACTTCTGGTTTTATTTGGAAATGTTGGGAATTCAGTTTCTTTTGTAATCTAAATCTTCTAACATGACTATGAAAATTTGTTTCTGAAATCCAAAGCTAAAGGCGTTTTTTAAGAAAATGGAATTAATGTTAATATTTTGAATTCAAAAGTGAATATTGATAATTTGATATTCTGTGTAGTTTAAATTACAATAGTAACAGATTTTTTCTGTTAATCGAGTGCTGCCATCAGAACTTATTTATTAGAAAGATCCCGAGTTTGTCAAGTATCTAATCCTGAACGAAATTATCATTGCTTATATATGCCTTGTGCTGCACCACCAGAGGTAAATTGGTCTTCTCCCTGTGTATGATGCCTTGATTGATCATTGATCAAGCACAACAGAGTCTGCATAAAGTTTTTAAGTTTGCATAATGGAAGTCATCAAATGGAATTATAGGTCAGGAAAAGACTTATAAACAAAAGTAGAAACAGAAAATTCTTGGCTTGGCTTTTGGAATTTCATAGCATGGTGTGTTAAATGTGTATATTTGTTGGGTGTTAGAACCTAGGTTCCCTTGGGTTCCATTTCCAAATTCCAGAATAGTTAAAGAGACACTGTAGATGCATTTACAGCTTAGTTTAATAAGGAATTATGATGTACTGACTTTAATTTTGTATGTCATTTATGGGAATATTTTTTTTTTATCAAGTTGATATTTATTGACCAGAGCCCCATTAGAAAGACTGTATGTTATGCTTTGGGCTAAAGCAAAAGTATTGGAGACTCCATTCCTAAAAACTTTCTTCTTTCTTTGTAGAAAGCAAATTCTTCTTTTTTATTTCCTTTTTTAGCAAGTAGTTTTCAAGCATTTATGTATATTGTTTACTAAGCCTGTAAATTCATGTTTTTTTCCTAAAGTCCATATTATATATTAATTATTCTAATCAATGTCTTGTTTTTGCACCTTTTATCCTTATTGTTGCCACCTCTATTATTCAGTTCTGTAAATTGACCTCACTACCTCACTACTTTAGTCGGTTCTCTACTCTTTTCTACTATTTAAAGTCATGCTATCTTTTTCAGATTGAGCTCCTAATTTCTCAATTGCAGTTGATAGATGATGAAGGTGCCCAAGCCTAACTCTGAGAACTGTCAAGAACTTTCTTGGATGCACTAATTAATGAAACAGGATTTCAGATTATTTGGACATATTTGTTTAGTTACAAAAGTAAAGTGTTTGAAATTAACTTACATATTTCTTGAATTAACATGTGGAGGAGGTTCTCTATTAATGTTACCTAACCTTTGCTTTGAAGTTGGGAATTTTAGCCGGTATCCATTTTAAAGTAAAACAGTTACCAATCCTTGAGCAATCAATCTTGAGGAATTGATGACAATTCGAACTACTGTTTCTAATATTGGTTAGTGATGTATGCTTTTTAACCTTTTTATAATAAGTAAATGTATTGTTACTTATTATAAAAGTGCTGGTTTTTACATCTACAAGATGTGAAAATGTTATGTCCAAATTTATCATGGATATAATGCAAACATGTAATTATTATACTTCACTAACTTATTATTATCCAAAGATATCTTTTAAAATTTGTGTTTTTGCATTAAATTATTCATTAATTAATTTTTTTTTATTTATAAAAGATCATATTATTTTTATTAAAAATTTGTTTCATCCAATTAGGCAAATGTGCTTTGCACATTATTTTTTCCTAGTATATTTAAAATATCTGAATGTATTTCAATGAATTCCTACAACTAAACTTATTTCGATTGTCTAGCTATCGTTCGAACGATTCTTATGAGAAAACAAACGGTTCATAAATTCGTTCGAATGTAAAAATAAAGTTCGAAAGGTATAGTAACCATCCCCGCTAGATTTGTTTATAACTTCCTATCAAAAGATTCGTTCGAATGATTAAATATTGCATTTGAACGATTTCTAACTTTCCATTGTACAATTTTGTATACATTCCCACGGCCCAGCATGACTCTTATTTGAACTGTTTTGTCAACATTCAAACGTGAATTACAATCCTGTTCAAATGTGTATGGGTAGGTTCAAATCATATGCAACCATAGCATCTCGCCAAATCTTATTATAACTTCCTACTAAAAAATTAGTTCGAATGATTAAATATTATGTTTGAATGGGTTATACCGTTCTCTTGACCCAATTTTGTATATTTTCTCGCAATAACTATTATTCAAACAGTTATGTAAACATTCAAACGTGAATTTTCATGTTTGTGAACTCTTGAACAATTTTTTTAAATGCTATATTTCATCCCATAAAGTTTAGCTCGAACATATATTTGTTTGCTTGAATTCGTAAAAATTCTCTTTCATGTTTTGAGATAAAATTTAATTTTCTTCCCAAAAGAGTAGTCTTAGAGACAAAATTTAATTCAATTCTTAAAAATTTCGCCTCTAAAAGTCAAATTTTTTGTAGTGTCACGAGGTCTTTTTCTAGAAGTTTAGACGGCCAAAGATTGCTAGTACTTGAGCCGATTAGATGTTCATGCTAAAATGGATGTTTTGCTTGTGTTTGTTAACAGTTTGGCAAAACCATCTTTAATAAGTGTTGAGGGCTAAGCTTATTCCTTTCGCATCTCTGTCGGTGGTTTGATTGAAAATAGCAAGATTATGGACTTCTATTTCCTTATTGTTCTTAAAAAAGATGAAGTCAGGAAAGAGTTTTGTGCCAAATGACAAAATGAAAATGAAAGGCGTCACCAATATTTATGAATCTTTTACTTTCGTATGTATAAAATGCTACTATGCTAGCTTGCTTGAAAGGAAAAGTGAAGATTTTATTTTTTAAAATTTTAATGTCAAGCAAGCAATATCATAGATAAACTACACGGTTACAAAAAATAAAATTAAGTAGGATGAGAATCCCAACGATTATCTAAAAAAAGCAATACCAGAAAATAAAAAACGAGTTTCAAAGCCAAAAAAATGGTTCCACACTTTTTCACTAAGGGTCGAAACATTTTAAAATAGTCTGATGAACAAACTAATAAACTATGACTAAAATGCACAATTAAGAGAGTTGTGTTGCATTTTGTTAATCTGGTTTGGCTAAGGGAGATTATCACGATCACTTTATCTTGATCTTTAGTTAGGAAAGTCATGAACATAGAGAAATAGCAATTGGAAGATGTGCTAATATACCAGTGTAAAACCTCCACCTTTTGTAGCGGTGACGCACACGCGCTACACTGGGGTGAAAATGGGTAATCGAACTCGAAAAATTCAAGGTTGCTAATCTCGTTGGTGTCGCACGTAGCAGCATAGAGCGCTGCCAAGCCACATTGTCATTTGTGAGTGAGACACTCACGACACTCTTTTAAATATTTTTCTTCTTTCGTCATTGGCGGCTATGGAGTCTAATGACAAGGCATGTGGCGATTGTTAAAGTTCGACGAGCAGTAAATCGAAACATCTTAGTGCTACATGCAAAAAGTTAGGAAAAAACTAATAAAAAATATAGAGAAATAGACAATTACAGCTGAATGGGTGGAGGGAAGGAGGAGCTTCAGAGGAGATGAAGCTCCACCCTCGAACAGGGTGGCAATGGATGGTTACTGGCATTGGATAGGGAGAAAAAAGCGTTAGAGAGAAAAGGAAGAAAATATCTTCCCATGATAGATAATGAAGAAATTCTTCTATTATACAATATATATACATGAGAAATTCCTTGTACGTAATAAATGATATTCACAATTATAGAATATGTAAAAGTCATGCATTTTTTTAATAAAATTTGTAATATATAATTTATATGAAAAATTAATTTTTTAATTACAAACCCATATTCTTTTAAAAGAAAATGTACAACATTTGTATAAACAAAATAAGCAACACTTACATAAAATAAAGCAATACTATACACAATTATAGAATATAGAAACGTCTAGTAATTATTTTAAAAAAAGTGTGAATTTATTGTTAAAATATTAAATTAATTTATATATAAATAATATATTTATTCACTTTTTTTAAAAATAATAATTATGTGATATTTCCATATTTACAACTATATTTAAATAAAATATAAATTTATAATTATATCCAACACCACTTTTTAAAGACTCGTTTTGCCGAGAAAAAAACAAAAAACAAAAAAAAGACTCGTTTTTAACTTTTTTTTTAGGCCTGAGACGTCACAACTCACGTCACAAATTCAAAACTATATCTAACATTACTTCTTCCAAGTTCCAACTCCTTCCAACTCCTTAAGTTCTTCCACGCCGCTAATAGTCATTACATTTGCAAAGGAGGGAAAAAAGAAATGGAGTCGATTACTTCGCAATCCTTCTATGTACCAGTCCTAGTTGGTGCCGCCACCTTGATCTTCTTCATCCTTCGCCTACAAAAATGGCAAAGCAGGTCGCAGTCAGAGTCACTGAGGCCACCCTCACCGCCAGGCCTCCCAATAATCGGTCACCTCCACCTCCTCACCGACATGCCCCACCACTCCTTGGCCCAGATTGCCCACAAACTCGGCCCCATCATCCACCTCCGCCTCGGCCGTGTCCCTACTGTCGTCGTCTCCTCCGCTCACCTAGCCAAGCTCGTCCTTAAAACCCACGACCACGTCTTCGCCAGCCGTCCTCAGCTCATCTCCGCTCAGTACCTCTCCTTCGGCTGCTCCGACGTTACTTTCTCACCCTACGGCCCCTACTGGCGACAAGCCCGAAAGATCTGCGTCACCGAGTTGCTCAGCTCGAAACGGGTCAGCTCGTTCCAGCTCATTCGAGACGAGGAGGTGAATCGGCTGCTGAGATCCGTGTCAGCTCAGTCGGGGTTGGAAATCGACCTGGGCGAGTTATTCTTCACATTGGCAAACGACATCCTGTGCCGGGTGGCGTTCGGGAAGAGGTTCAAGGAGGAGTCGGGGAAGCGCCACCTTGTAGAGGTTTTGACAGAAACACAGGCGCTGTTTGCCGGGTTTTGTTTGGGTGACTTCTTTCCCGAGTGGAAGTGGGTGAACTCACTGAGTGGGTACACAACGAGATTGACCAGGAACCTAGAGGATCTGCGAGCAGTCTGCGATGAAATTATCAGAGAACACGAGGAGCAGAAGATGAAGGGTAACAGCAGCAGTACGGCGGGGAAGGAGGATTTCGTTGATGTTCTGCTTCGGGTGCAACAACGAAGCGACCTAGAGGTTCCCATTACGGATGATAATCTCAAAGCTCTTGTACTGGTAATCTCTCCATCCCACACTCCCAGATAAAATTTTTTTTCAGCGCATTAATACAGATGACGATCAAAGATGCTAGATAGAACGAATTATTTATTCGATTTTAAATGGCGTTTATATTCTATTAATTATTTACAAAACATAATTAAAATAAGTCCATTCTCATCTTAAATGATTACTTTTATCACGAATAACTAAAAATATTAGTACCCTCAATTCGTCACGTCTTCAAGGCTAGTTTTGCTTTCTTAGTTAATTTAAATTGAGACGTTGAGATGAAATTTAAAAATTAAAAATTAAATAAAATATTCTTAAAAAAAATATTTTTTAATATTAATTTTATTTTAAAATTTAAAAATTTTAAAAAATTAAATCATTTATTTTATTTTATAAAAATTTAAAAAATTATAATAATTTAGTGAGATGAAATGAATTGTCAATTAAGTTAAAGATGAATTTAAGAAACAAATCCGACCTTATTTGACATATCAAAAAGTTATATTTTGATATCTAAATATTAGAAAATTGAGAGTTGAATAAGATAAGAAGTTGTGATTGTAAATTTTCATTTTATTTAATTATTATGATTTTCTTAAAATTTTATATAAAATATAATAAATAAATAAAGTTTTAAATTTTAAAATAAAACAATGTTATTAATTTATTTTAATAATATTTAATTACATTTGAACTTTTATCTTATTTATCGATTTTCCTTTAAAGTAGTTTATATTTAAAGATGAACTCAATTCATATCAACTTATCTTCATTTTATTATTATATTTTTATAATTTTTTATATAAAATACAAATTCTTATATACCTTTTTCAAATTTCAATACATATTTTTCAAATTTTAATACATATTTTTTAAATTTTAAAATAATAATAATATTAAAAAATAAACTAAACTCATTTCAATTCATCTAATCTTTAAATTTTGACAGAATATAAGATATAGGCAGAAGTTAAGATATACACGAAACTGCCGGTGTTGACTACAATTAATATCTTGGTACGAAGAAGACACAGTGTCGTGTTCACTTTTGGCACTCCACTGTATATGCATGAATGTCATCTTCTTCAACTTGTTCAATTATTTCAACTACAACATCTTGGATGCAATCGCTGGATGACTGTCACGTGTCTCGTAATTGACAAGGGAATTGTATAGAGAAAGGAAGAAACAAAATTGAAAAATTGATGTAGATACAACAAACCATATTTTTTGGTTTTCCGTTTCAATATTAAATTTACAATTTATTTTCTTTAAACCAAATGTTTATGAATTTTAAAAATATTATTTCAAAATTTTTTCCACTCATTAGGTAAATATTAAAAAAAACAATTTTGATAGGAACCATAATAAAGAATTTTAGACATTATATTATTCAAACTTTCCAACTCTAGAACTATATATCTATTTTCAAACACTGATCTAATACAAAACATATTTTACAAAAAAAATATATTCGAGTTTTTCTCTCTTTTCATAAAACCAAATAAACAATATATTTAAAAAAAAAAATTAAAAACCTTTCAAGTTTTTCTTGAAACTTTTTTAAATGTTTAATAAAACATCTATATTTTAAAATTAATTTTTTCTGATGAAATTCATGGAATAACTTTATTTGTATATTTTCAAAAAACAAATTATGTACTCTAAAGTTACTCATGATGAAATTAAGTTATTAACGATTAGAATTCTAAGCTGGCAATTTTATAATGAAATATTTAAATATTAAAACTTTGAGTCATGTTTTGTTTATTATTCAATATTGATTATAACGATAAAACAATATTTGGTAGTTTTCAATTGTTAATGGAAAATACTTTAACCATAGCTACAAAGTGATTATACAAAAATAAATTTACAAATTAATCATGTACGTTTGGCTTGATGTGATATGTTAAATTGTAAAATTATATTTATTAAAAACTAGTTCTAATGAATTCTATGAAATTTAATCAGTAATTTGTAAGCTTATTTTATGTATTATATATATATATATGTAACAGTTTTTATTATTAATTTCAATATTTAGAAAATTTAGACATTTCATGTGCATGTTAGCATGAAGGTACGTAGAAAATATAGTTTTAAATCTAAAACAGCTTGTTGGATATATAACATTATAACTTCTCGGTTATTAAAAATAGAAAGATTTGGTAGTTATTTTCTTAGGAGAAATGTTCGGTCTACAAAAGAATTAAAACAATTTATAAATTGATATAAATTAATATGGATTAAATAAAAAATACTTTTTGACTTTTAAGTAAATATAAAGTATCACCTTATTAAATTAAAAAATCCTAAATAGAAATTTGGATTTAAAAATATAATTTTATTTTTTTATTCTCTTTTATTTTATGCTT
The DNA here is from genome assembly GCA_036559045.1 of Platycarya longipes. Lineage (NCBI taxonomy): Eukaryota > Viridiplantae > Streptophyta > Magnoliopsida > Fagales > Juglandaceae > Platycarya > Platycarya longipes. The sequence continues at coordinate 29,579,351 of CM071793.1, read as the reverse complement.
AAAAATCTTTAATGTGCAGAGTATACATGCTTCTCTAGCATTAACAATTTATAAATATTTTAGTTTCGTAAAATCATCTTCACCACCTACAGTCTACATGTTCGATCTTTCGTTCTATTCTACAAAAGTCGAGAAGAGAAGTAGTCCTCAAAAGAAAAGTCTCTCTTTCATTTTCAAGATTTTAGTTGTTTTTGTTTAATTTGTGGCTGTAGTGGAGTTCAGACTGGAGGCTTTAATTACGTACCTAAAGAAAACTTCTTTTTTGTTAATTTGTCAGGACATGTTTGTGGCGGGAACTGATACATCATCAGCAACACTAGAATGGACAATGACGGAACTTGCTCGACACCCCATGGTGATGAAGAAAGCTCAGGAAGAAGTTCGAAACATAGTATATTCCTCAAGCACAGGATCATCATCCAAAATTGAAGAAAGCCATCTTCCACAACTTCATTATCTGAAAGCGGTGATAAAAGAAACGATGCGATTACACCCACCAGTCCCTCTCCTAGTTCCTCGAGAATCCATGGAGAAATGCAACCTCGATGGCTACGAAATACCTGCGAAAACAAGGGTTCTCATCAACACTTATGCCATCGGGAGGGACCCAAAGTCATGGGAAAATCCTCTGGAATACAACCCTGAGAGGTTCATGGATGTTGAGATTGATGCCAAGGATCAGGACTTCAGGTTTCTACCATTTGGAGGAGGCAGGAGAGGGTGTCCGGGTTATTCATTTGCATTAGCCACTGTAGAGATTGCATTGGCTCGCCTCTTGTGTCATTATGACTGGGCATTGCCTCAGGGAGTTGGTGCAGATGATATAGATCTTAGCGAGATTTTCGGGCTTGCGACAAGAAAAAAGACTCCTATTGTTCTTGTTCCAACAGCCAATGCGCAGTATGAGTTCAAGGGTTGACCGTTGATTGATTAAGCAGTCTGAACTCTGATGATTCTAAATTTCTAATGTAATTAGGGATATGTTGAGGAAAGTTCTGATATTACTGATTCCGATCAATGGGAGCTCATGCATGTGGCCAAGAGTACTGAAGGGTTTCAAGTCTATTTGAAGTTCGATCTGTCGTTTTCGTACGATCGAGGAATTAATAGTCTATTATTTTATAAGTTTACGAAAAGTCTTCACATGTTAGCGTGCAGACTTTGTCCTTGTTATGTACGTGAATAATCATACACAGCTTGCACTTCAAAAGTTATTTTGGTCGCTGGCATTTATTAGAGTTCTCTTCGGCAAAACTTCAACTTAAAAGCTTTGTAAAAATAATCTGTTTGGAAGTAGAGTCTATAAATTTACGCATTTTAGAAGTGTATGTAGTATTATTCATTAATTTAATTATGCATATGGGTACAACAGAGAATTAGAAAGAATTTATTCATCATACTCTGACTTCGAGTAATTTTTATATCAGTAGTTCCTTAATTGTTTGGATACTTGGTGCAATACAAGCCCCTTTTTGTCCAGCCCATCCCAGCCCATGCTAAAAAAAGAAAAAGAAAAAAGAGTGAAACGGTGCGTTTTACTAGGGTCCTCCATTTAGATTATGACATGTAATAACTTTATGAGAGTTACCATAGATGCGAGTCCAATCTCTCCTTTTTCTCTTTCTTCTCTCTGCCTATATTTCCTCTTCGCTCCTCTACCGCAACTCTCCCTCTGCCCTCCTCTCTTCCAACTCAATTCCGTCTCCGTCTCTCCTCTCAAAATTGTCAAAAACCTCTCTCTCCTGTACTGAAAATGGAGTTTCGTCGAGTTCAGAGCAAGATGTGTGGTCTGCTACACAAGTAAGGGCACAGGTTCAAGCTTTAAAAACCTTCGAAAGAAAGCCAATCCACATTGGGAACGAGTTACAAACTTGCAGCAACGGTGCCTGGGAAGACTGAAGTATTGCAAGAAGAAATTTACATTGCTGAAGGAGGGCTTTAGAAACAAGAAAAGTGCAGTTAATTGGTTGGGTTTTGTCTGAGGGTGCATATAAATATTGAAAAGCCGCACGAGGGAAATGTTTTGGGGTACCTATCTCATATTTAAATCTTCCATGGTAGGAAATATTTAAGCTACCCTGTACTTTCCCATAAATTTCTTCATCAGGTTTCAAATCCTGATTTATGCCATATAGGCTTTATATACTTTATATATATATATATATATATATATATATATATTGAACGGAAGAGTTCAAGATGGCAAGGGCTCTGATGGGTTCGACCGAAGGGGAGGAGAAGAGAGGGGTAGGATTTGGAAGGGACGGTCGTGGGGGTTGGGTTGGAGGGAGAGGGGAGCCAATGGATACACTGCATGCACCTCTATTTTTCATGAGTAATGCTAAGAGTCTCGATTTTGAGATTCCTATAAGATTCTAATGGGATTTTTTTTAAAATTTTTTTGATATAAATAAGTATTTTTAAATAATATTGTAATTTTTTTTTATTTTTAAAAATATTTTAAAATGTTAAAAATATAATATAAAAAATATTAAAAAAAAAACTAAAAAAAAATCCTATCGAGATCTCCTTGGATCTCAAAATGGTGATCTTTAGTATTACTCTTTTTTCATCATACTGAAACTTATACGTGTCTTAGTGTTATTAATGGATGTAAAATTTACATCTGTCTGGCAGTTAGCCGCACTCTTCTTCTCCATTTGTGAGTTATTTCTTCTACTATTGACTCCTTGTTTCTTCAACATTTCTTTCATCTATCTCCTTCACAATTGTTACAATCGTTTCTTTTCTGTGCCGAATTTATCACTATAGTGTTAATAACACTGACTGAAACGTTCGAAATTCTTCCGGGCATGTTGAATCTTTGAGTGAAATGTCGTGTTAATTTTTCTCCTATAAATAGGCCCGAGTTGAAGCACACCACTCACACAAATCTCTCTATTCTTGCTTCAAGTTCTTGGTTTGGAACTCTCTCTCTCTCTCTCGTTTCTCACGATTACAGTAAACCTCTTTTCTTTAGTTTCTCTTGTATTAGTTTCTCAGTTGTGTGATGACTATGTATGTTAAGATAACTGTATTTTTTATACTATTTTATAAATAATTTTGTTGATAAATACATGGTTATAAAAAAAAATTTATACATTGAAGATTGAGGTTTACATATAGTGCATTTTAGTTGAAGCATTTCTACTGATGGTATTGCAAGGTTGCAGATTTGTTTTACAACTTGTCGATCGGCATGTGTACGAGAGCTGAAGGTTTTGCAATCGGACCACTGATTTTTTATTAGTAAATAGTAGACGTACTCGTTAGTTCATGAATCACAGTTAGTGTTCTAATAATGGCACTGTAAGCTATAAACGTGTGAGGAATATCTACCGTAGGTAGTGAATAGTGACTCTAGTTTATAGATAGCATTAATGTATTGTAGATTTTTTGTGACAACTCGAAATTAGCCACGTCTTTTCTTGTCATGATCAAGCCGTGCATAAGGTTTAGAGTCCTTTAAAGAACTTTGGAATTTTATTAGTTAATTAATTACCTTAATGTGTTTGGCGCCCACAAGAGAGGCCCAACAAAGCCCTTAGAAGTCGATCATCACTTCAAATTAGGGTTTGGAACCCTAGTGGAGCTTGGGGTGCACGCCAAACCCATCAACCTCTAGCCATTTTTCATACATGCACATTCCACTCAAGAGACACCATAAACCTATATGTAACTTGAATAAAAGGGGATAAGAGACTTTAGAGTTTTGGTAACCCAAAAGCCCCACATGCCTCCTATGAGATTTTGACAATATCCAATGCTTTGCACAATGATTAGGAATGAGAAGAGATACTTAGATCCATTACCAAACAGAGGCACGGAACCCCAAGAAGACCCATAGGGCTTTGTCCACGAGGGTTACTTGCAACTTATGACAAATTCACCTATCATTTGATACTTGTCACACATGTAGAGGGGTAAGAGGATCTCAAGAAGATGGTAGAGGGAAGTGGCATATGGGAGATGCCAAAGGGTTTAGGCACATGTTTCCAAGAGGCTCCTAAGGTTCACTCAAAGGGAGTTTTACACCCATCTAAAAAAGACTAACCAACCTTTTTGCCAAGTGTCATGCATGTACTTGATATAAGGTTTTCTATATGGAAACAATGATTGGAAAGAGAAAATGACGTCTAGATTGAAGCAAAAATCCTAGTTCCTAAGGAATTTGACCACTACTATACACACTCTCTCATGACACTTGTCAGGCAATTTGATTTTCAAGGAGAGACAAATGCGAGAAACGAAGAGATGCCCAGGAAAAACACATGCACACAATCACCCAGGCTCTAGAAAAAAATTTTGTAGGAAGAAAGGGAAATGAGTGGACAACTAGAGTTAGAACCACTCACATACAAATTAAATTTAGCAGGCATGCACATGCCTCACCATCCAAGGAAGATATATGGTTGAGGAAAGGACATACATGCCCAAGAAGTTCATTGAACCAAGTTCATACATAAGACATGTCCAAAGGGCTTCTAAAAAATTTTAGTGGGAGCTATGACACTCGTCCTATTTTAAGAGAAACCTCTGAAGTTCCCAATGTATGGGGAATGATGGGGAAGAGAGAGAGAGAGAGAGAGAGAGAGAGAGAGAGAGAGAGAGAGAGAGAGAGAGAGAGAGATTTCAATCAAAACTAGAAGGGGTGACACATGAAAATCACACAAGACCACAATTTGAGCTTCTCTATGACATAGGGAGATGAGACTTGGAGAACTAGAAAAAGGGAAGAGGCCAATTTCCAAGGGTTCTTTCCTTTGGATGCCATATCGATTTTTCTCTACACTTGCTTTCTCTCCACTCTCTCCTACACTACCAACCAAGGAGCGCTTTGCCTCTTCACTTTCTCGCTTCTTCTCACTTGCTCTTCAAACAAGCACCATTTCTCACACTCTCCTCTTAGTCACGAGCAAGGAAGAAATTGAAAACCACATTCTCAAGGAACACGTCACATAGGTTGAAGGGGTCACTAGGGTTTTGGATCCAAGAAAGACCACTACCATCTTGCTCGAAAGTTCAATATTTCTTTTGAGAAAATTTCTTGAGGGAAAATGAGAGTTTCCTAAAAGGGGATGCCAAAACTAGAAGAAGAGATTCTTACCTCATTTCTTAGGAAGTCTCGGCCACCATGCATGACAAGCCCTCACCATCACCATGCTCACATGCACACTTGCACATTCCAAAGACCTTGCCAAGGTTAAGGAAAAAACACAACCACCTTTAACCAAGGGCCTTTGGGCCAAATGATTGGATTGCCATGAGCAAAAAGAACTAACACAACCATACACATCAGTTTTAGGTCATGTCTTATTGTTTCTAATATATTGAACAAATGTTTTACAACTTGCTTGACCATATATCATTGGTTTGGATTTTGTAAGTTTACTCCCAACCTAGTTTGGATAATATATGCATACATCATGTGATTTCTTATGTGCTATTATATGAACTAATTGAATGATTATAATCTCTTGCTAAGTGATGTCTTGTAATCAGATTTGCATGATGTTCTTGCTATATTTACTTGTTTCTGATGTTTTGGGTATGCTTAGAAATATTAGCTCGAGTTGCTTGTTATAACATGTTTGTCTAAGCCTCAAATGATTCGGCTATGCATATGTATTCAGGCTTATGATATTTTTCTTCTACTTGGTATGTCTTAAATGCTAATGCCTATATTTGTAAACTAAGTATTCGACTGTTCTAATAATTTCAAGTTGTAATATGATCTCAAATGATAGGATGAGAGAATGTTTTGGTGGAACAACTCTATCCATACTGGACTGTATAAATTGGAGTTGTGGCTTCTGGGTCAACGAAGTACATTCGAGAGGCCTTGATTGGATCATTGTGGAAAGGATATCGAAGCAAGATAGCACCTAAAGCTAATGGTTGACACATGTTATATGTAGTGAAAGCAAAATGGTAAAATGACAAACTACTGCATAATAAATACTATGGTGTAGTCACTACGGTCCAGAAGACTATTGGGTCACACAGTAATTAGCGAGGAACCAATGGTATATAGGAGAGCCGTGAGGTACAAGAAATATACAAGGCAATGAGTTAAAGATGTGTTATTTATAATGTGGAATGTGCCAACGAAAAAGATGTTTTATAGGAAAGTCAAAAGATCTCCGTTACATATTTTCAAAAGTCAAATTGTATGAACTAAGTTTTGTTTCAAGTATATTTCCGTGTATTTATTTTATGGTTTGCCTTTATATGCTTATGTTATATGTGGTATGTTTGTTTACTCACTAAGATTTACGAAGTGCCTACTCGCCCTACCATTATATTTCGAAAAGAATGAAAGTTGCTTGCCATCACTAATAAAATAACAGCAATCCTTCTCCTTCTGTTACCTACTTTGATTCATATTTTTGGTATACCTCAATGCAAGACAGGAAATGATATTCAATCAAAAATCGGGCTATCGTCCTAATCTCTGTCCATTGCCTATCTTTTATAGATGAGGGGGAGTACCTTAGCAATAGCTTTCAATACTTAAGATTGACCTCCTCAAGTGTCAGATATGAATGTTTTATGAAATAGATACGGAACTACTTACCTAAAGTTCACTTTTGACTTACCAAATAAGTTTATTGAAGGAACTGACCTAAGCATAACTCTCTCTCTCAAATACAAATGCCAAGAAAGAGATTCCTTGGATAAGTGAAAAAATGCCTTTCATTTCTCTTTTAAGGCAATTGTTCTACTTATAGTATCAGTCCTCCGGCTTATCGAAATTCGTGTTTTTATTAACCAACAACACATGCACTTTATTGGAACTAAAAATAAAAGATTATTCAATCCACTAGTGCAACTGAACGAATTACCTTTTCTAAACTAGAATAAGAAAGAGCTCATAACTACTGCCTGTGAACAACTCTTCTGTGGCTTAAGCAATAAGGATGGACCACCATTTTAGAAGATGTGTTCGTTGTTGAGGCTCGCTATAAGTACGTTGTTTGTTTAGAGCTTTCCGATCAACGTCTTAAGGGCATTCAAGATGTTCTTAATAGGGATGACGATGGGTCAGGATCCTCTGAGTTAAAGGAAGCTCCCAATTGAAAGATCATATGGATTTTGTGAATGAACATCTTTAACATGCTTGTAATTACTTAGTGGAGGCGAAAAAGGTTGCCATAAATTTGGGGCTTCTAGAGCTTGAACCCTTGCAGACGAGGGAATCTTCTTGATCCTAACTAATGAGGGAATTCTTGTGTTGTGTCGATTTCATTTGTAATTATCAAAAGGGAATTATGGTTTACCTTTGAGAAATCCTTAATATTTTTAGGAGATCTTATAACACTTTTTATTTTGAGAAAACTTGAACAATGAAATCTTTTGGGATTTTAGTCTAATGGTACCATGATGTTTTGCAAATTTGCTCTTAATTTTTTTAGATTTACATGAATTTTTGCTGTGACTTATTACATACTACTAGAATTACAATAGGTCCATTACATCTTAATTGTCATGAACGAGGAAATATGTAGCCGTGAGTTATATGTCCAGAGCTTTAGTCACTATCCAACCCCAAACGAGAGTTGTGGGCCACATTTTTACGCCCTCCATTTTCTTCATTTTGATTTCTCGATTATGGTTGCAACTCAAACCAATTCCAACATCTCCAGAAAACTAGTCCTAAAATCACCACCAGTTATTAGGGGAATAATAACAAGGAGTTTGCTTTAAGTGTCGTATGGACAATGAGTTGAGATGAGATCAAAGTTGAATAAAACATTATTTTTTAACATTATCGTTTTTGAATTTGAAAAAGTTGATTTTTTTTGTTATATTTTATACAAAAATTTAGAAAAAGCTATAATTATGAGATGATATAAGATGCAACACTTTCACCATCCAAATGAAGCCTTATTGTTAGTGGAGATTAATTTTACCATATTAGTTTCCTAAACATGAATATGCAACTTTTCTTAGTTACAAAGAAGTTGGAGAAAAAATGTCTAATTTACCTATGGCTATCATATATCTTTGGATGTTTTACGTGAAGTCTTAATAGATTTCTCGAAAATATCTATACTGCTGTCGTTATCAAGTGATAAATCATCTATAGAGGTAATTATGCTAAAATAACCTGACAAATTAATTAGAAGTTTATAAGCTCTTTATTTTTATTAAGCATTACTGTCAAAAAAATTATTTTCAATTGCATAAAAATGTTAGAACGTCTCAAAGTAAATTATTATGTCTTGAAATATGTGAGTTAAGCCTAAACTTTTATGTAAGTAGCCATGGCATATTTATAGAAACTTCATGTGAATTATAGTATAATTACGTGAATTGATATATGAATTTTATAATTGTACGGTATTTTCATTAAATTATGTTTGTGAGAATCATAACTATATCGAAGGACTTTGAAAATGTACACTTGTTCAATGAGAAAGGTATGGAGAGTATAACTACACTGAAAGACAATAAGAAGGTGTAATCCTAAATAGAAAAGTAAAAGAAAATGATAACTACACCGAAATACATTGAGAAGGTGTAGATCCCAATGAAGAGGAGTTTACGGAAAGGATAACTACTATTGGAAGGGGTAGTTTCCTATGTAAAGGAATTTTTGAAAGTGCATCTCCACATGGTATAATATTTTAAATTTGCACTCAATGCTATGGTTTTGTTTATTGTTACATTTTTAGTTCGCTCTTTATATATTAAATGAGGCTCATATGTTGCACGCAGAGGCGGACCTACTTGGGAACTTGGGGGGCTACAGCCCCCCAAGATCCTTCAAAATATATATATATATATATGATATATAAGTTTATATATTTACATATATATAATATTAAATTATTTCCCAAATTATAAAAAAATTATTCTAATATTAATACACATATAATTTTATTCTAACTTTTAACTTTATTGAAATTCAAATTTCAACTCATCTAATCTCATAATTATTTTAACAGTCTAATTCTAAAAAAAATATGATTATAAATTTATATGATTGTCAAAATTGATTAATTATACTTACTTATATAGTTTCACTCTAACTTGATTGTATGATTATGAGATATAGTTTATTAAAAATTTAACATCGGTATATCAGTAGTTATTAGAAATTTTTTATAGTTATTCTTGATCTATAATTTTTTTTAAATCAAAAAATAATATGAGCAAGTAAAAAAATTGATTTTTTTTTATAAAAAAATGTAGATAATTCGAAGAGTAATACATTTAGAGAGTTCGATAACAAAAAAATGTGATATTTCTATCGAGTCCTTTTAAAATTTATATATAATACACATTTTATCGATCGCCCCCCCGAATACAAAATCCTGGTTCCACCCCCGATTACAAGCAGCTTAATCAATCCTACTTACCAATCCGTAGACTTACATTCTACTTGTAAAATTTTATTTTACAGATGTTAAAGAATAGCACGCCAAAAGAGAGGCCTAGAGGCACGTGAGGGTTAGAATGAGAGCGATGAAATAAGTGTCGTTTATTGAATAATTAGTGTTTTATTTGAATTTCTTTATGAATGAACAATTTGAGTTGGTTAATGTTTTGAACTCAATTTATAAGTACGAAGGTTTTTATTCATTTTTCCTTATTAATGTTAGTTACCATTGTGATGTCAATAGAATCACCTAACATAATTAAAAAATTGGGGCTTGAAACTTGGAATATCTCAAGATTTTGTGTATTGGTTTCCGTGTTTAAATAATGATTGGGTAATAATTAGATAAAAAAATTAAAAATTTGAAAGGAAAAAATGTTTCATGTTTTGAGAGATTTTTGAGAATAAAATTATCTGAAAATCTTGAGAATTATGAGAATTATAGTGTCCAAACATGCCCTAAATGTATGCATCCTTACTATAAATACAAATGCAAAACAATATTCTCATATCTCACCAAGCTGCTAAAAAGGCGATTTAACTGAACCCCATTCAGTAGAAAAGATGGCGCGACATCTCATGTATATGCCTTAAAACATGCTAAATTTTGCAGTTAAACAGAACTATCAAAGAACAAAAGTTAAGATATAAGCATCTAAATAAACAGCCGTACTTTAAATTTTCAACCTTCGAGCGCACTGGACACTGAAGGATTGTGGCTCTTTCACAACCGGTGACCACAATGACATGCAATACAAATGGTTTCTTCTCCTTCATCAGCCTTTAACCCTGGAAATGAAATTACAGTCATTGTAATGGTTAAAAAGAGTCGATATCTAAGAAGACGATTAAAAAAAAGCATGAGCAGCTGAGTCAAAATATCAATTAGCAGCAGAATAGAGATGGAGAGCAAACATATGTTTAGCCATCAATTAAACTCACTTCTCCTTCTCTTTAGACTTTTCCGCTAACTCATCTGTTGTGCTAGAATTCAGAGCTGTCAGCTTCCCAAAAGATTCTTTTGCATCCCCGAAGAAGTCTTTCACTTTATCAAGAACTGTTTTGAGCTTATCTTGCGTTGGCAGCTGAATATTATATGCAGAAGCATAAGATACTTAAATCCTTCAGACTATGTTCTGAGATGAATAAAGAACATATAGCACAGAACATATAGCACATAACCTAATAGACCATAACCGTATTCAGATTGTAACTAGACTCAAGGTAGTTTGTAATCTTTTTCAGACAGTGAGCTCCCAATCCACCTAAATATAGTAGGTGTTACACAAAATGCAGTAAGTCTTTTATGATATTCGATAATGCATCTGGGGGCCAGCATTTATAGTGGTCATAGGAAGCAGTATTGTCAGATCGTGAGTTTTCAATCTACCTTAAACTAATTGATATTATGGAGGCACATTCAAGTCTTTTATGGCTTTCAACACTACATTGGGCAATTATTTTTCCGAGCAATTATAGGGAGCGGTATTATGGACCCCAGTAATCTTAAAAGTTAGGCTGTTTGCCAACACGAGTATCTGATACTCTTAAGTTCTAACATAAAGTTATCTAACGACAACATGACGTGGAAAAGTAAAAGACACTAATACTCACCTCAATAACATCTGTGGTAGAAAGGGCAGCTCTCACATTGCCATTTACCTGCAGATTCAGTACTCCTACAAATTAAAAGACGGATGACAAATTTGTTCTCATACATCATAGGGATCTTTCATCACAAAGTAGAGGTTATAAACCCATTACCACTATTTTGTAACCATATCTGAAGTCAGTAGCTGTTCGCAATACACGATACTGCTTAAATGCTGTCTTTTGTATTGCCTTCTCATCCTATTGAAATTATGCACCAGCTGTCAGTAGGGTGTGAAAAGTTAAAACAAAATATGGTATGGCATCCATGAAATTGTTTGGCCATCATATCAATATAAGATACACAATCTAAACTTCCCATTTGGTTAGCTGAAGACACAGTTTTTATGAGTCATTCTCGGCAGCAGTGGTAGGAAAGTTCTTCCAAACACACAAAGCTATGCAACAAAGCAACATATGTAAGTTGGTGTGCACTACAGAGTGTTGCACTACAGAGTGTGGCACTTGACAATAAAACCAGACAAGACAAAATTTGGGCAAGCTTCTCCACGAACAAAGTCAGTACACTTCTTTCTTGATGGAAAATTGATTCATAATAACAGTGGTAAATTACAAATAAACGACAAGTAATATATTAAAGAAAACGAAACAAGAAAGCAGCAATCCCCCTACCCCCCCCCCCCCCCCCCCACAAACCAAAAAATAAAAAAGCTCGGTGAAGACTGAACTTACACGGTAAATAACTGCCGCGAGATTTCTATCAAGTGTATCTTTGTATATGTATTTCCCCAGAAAGTTATCCTTGGCTGCAACCATGATTTTGGCTGTGGTGCCACCTGTGATTAGGCTAAGCGGATACCACAGATAAACCTGTACAAATAGCCAGAACTTCAAGATATGCTCATATAATATGAAATATCAATCGAGTTCTGAAAACTTTTATCAAAGACATATGAAAATCTAAGAACCAAAATGTCAATGGTAACAAACCAATGGCCTTGATTCCATTGCCGGCTATCTCTGACTGGGGCAGAAACTAAAAACAACCAAACTACGAAACCCCTCAAGCACATCAAACTTGATTATATGCAGAAAAGCAGAATAAATTGTAATGGAGCATTTAGCATAATGATGGAAGATAAAGTAAGACAAAGTAAATAACAAGATTGTTTGTGGACACAGGAGCATATAATAAAGGAGACTCCTTGCAACAATTACAGCCGAATTCTTAGTTCATAATCACACAGACCATCACAGAGAATAAGATCAAAGTGGGTTCAAACCAATCAATTACTTTCAAGAAATCATTTCTAGCCGCCAGCTTCAGCAAATTAACACCCCGGAAGAGGGGTTTAATCTGTAAAGAATAATTTCCGCTCACTTCAGAATATTAGTTGGGAAGTTACAGAAAAAGGAAAAAAAAATTGTCCATTGGCTTCCCAAAACAGAACTCTCAATTTTCCATAGTATTCTCAGCATCCAAAAAGAGATTAAAAGAAGGAGTGATTAAGATAAAGGGAAAGACAAAGAAAACACACATTAGCTATACGAATGAAGATGACAAATCTGGGGTTGCCGTCGTCTTCTATTTTGGGCAAGGAAGGAGGCGGCTGCCTCTGAAACTGACGAGCTTGCATTCCTTTTTTTCCCTTCGCTTGAACCACCAACACGTGCTTCTGCCTCTGCTGAGGCTGCTGGGTCGTTCTCCTAGAAGAACAGAGTGAATGCTTGACTAACCCATCTTCAATTGTCCTCGAACTCGATAAGGGAGGCCGAATCAGCGCGTTCAGAGACATACCCACCTCCATTCCTCACTTTCTAATGGGATTCTGTGTTTACCTTGTATTGCGAGGTGAATTGGGGTACAAATCCTCGTGTTCAATGAATGCCCGAGGGGATCTTATCCACTCTAGCCCAGAGTTCTCACAGGGAATGGAGTGGGACAGTCGGGGGTTTAGCAGTCATACACGTGGCATTTGGCAGGGCCAAAAATTGTGATCCCACAAGGAGCTCGACCGATGCTCACGGACCCCATTTTACATAGAATATGGTCAGGGGTTGTTTGGATTCTAAAGTAAATTTTATTATTTATAATTTATTTTAATAAATTTTAGTTTTATTCTTTATAATTAAATTTATCTGTCAATTTATATCTTTTTATCAGAATTTTAAATTTGAGAATTTAAATTCAAAAATTTAAGTAATTTTTAAAAAAATTTTGAATAAAAATATTAAAATTATTAAAACTAATTTTTTTTTAAAACGGAGCCGAGTTTTATAAACAGGCCTAGATGTAGTAGGTCTCTCAAAGGATAGGCAGATCGAAAATTTAGATAAATTATTTTTGTAACATCGGACGATTAGTTATCGATTCCATCAGTTTATTTGATCAAAAAATTGGATATAAAAAATTAATTAAAATAATAAAATTAAAATTAAGTAATAATTTTAAGATTGTATAAATAATTAATGAATATCAAATAATTTTATTATATATATAGCTAATAAATATTCTTTGAATGAAAATTATATATTTAACTTATATATTTACAATATAAAATAATATTATATATAATTATATATTTCTGTCGATTAACCAATAAGACTATCAGTTCAATCCGATCTGAAATGAACTATTCGGTTCGATTGGTTTCTCCAGTCCAAACAAATAGTCTCATCCCTCTAATTTTAGCGAATACAAGTCCACGCGGGCAAAACAATCAAAGTGAGTTGAGTTACACAACCACGTCTTACAATTTCTTTTTCTTAATTTAAATTGAGGACAGTTATGTAATATTAATTTTTTAAAATAATTTTTTAATATTAATTTTTAAAAGTTGTATTATCTTTGGGTTTTATTTATAAATATGAAAAATTGTATTAATTAGATAATGATTAAATAAAAAAGTTAAAAAGTTAAAAATTTTAAAATTTTAAAATATTTTATATTTAAGTGATGTGTGAAAAAAAAAAATAAAGAAGATCTAAGAATATATTAAATTAGTTGTATTCCCGAACATGTCCAAGGTATGTGTTCCTACTTAAGTGTTCGATGCCATGCTCACATACCAGCCATATTGGGATGAACCCAAAACATCTTTATTTGGGAACGAAAGTGTTGGAATTTCTATATCAAAGTACATAGCCGAAGATTTATCTCGAGAAACATATGATGAATATGATACATTTATTCCATTGGACCTTTTTATCATTTTTGTTCGTTTAAATTCATCCCATTCAATTATTGTGGAGTATATCACGTGGTAAAAATTAGACACTAGCGTACTTCATAACCTAAATGTTTGAATTAGAGATGCATTTTTTATAAAGAAACTTTTTAGAGTAATGTTACATACAATCGTAAGGTGCATAAATGCCACGTAACCACTTTGAAAATAAGTGGAGTCCACTATTTAAAAGTTAATTTCTTTCCTGTTGGTCTCATGTTTTCTTTATTTTTTTTTAAAGTGATTGTACGGTGGTTATTGATGAGTGCACAAAAATGTACTCTAAATACCCTATTTAAATGCTAAAAAAAATGAGAAAATAATGGATATAACTCATGTTATTAAAATTAATGGTCATTTATCTTGAGATAGATATAAGCATGATTTAATATATTAATGAGAATATAAAATGCCATATTTTTCTCTCTTAATATTTAATATTTTATTCTTATTTGATGTCTAAATATACTCATTATTCTTATATTTTGATTTAGGACACAAATAAAGGCATTAGGAGCAAATGAAAATAATTGCGGAATTTTAGACAATTCTGACGTCTTTTCGTAATATGAGCATAACTCTCTCATCCAATCTCCAATTGAGCTGATTCAAGATGATATAGAACCACAAGAGAAATAGCTATAACTTTTATGTTTTATGTTTTAAGAGATATCCGCTCGATCCAAGACAAAATCGACCATCAAGTGGACGCACCTGCACTTGACGTTTCCTGAATATTCTTTAGCCACTTGCATTAAATCCAAATGTCATCATAATATTTTCCAGCAAGCACTCCTACACCAATTTGGAAATTCAATGATCAACTCATATGCAAGATAAAGTGCACTCAAGTTTCTTCAAGACAAATTATTTGACCACAAGATATAAAGTCATACAAGACAACTAATGGATAGAGAAGCAAAATTGAAATACTCAACCCACAAGCAAAATCCAGCTCATGCATAGTGGGAAAACAAATGATCAAAATGATAACTCACAAATCACTTGGATTCAAGAATGGCAAATAGAAAAGCAAGTTGAAATTGTGATGATTTTTTCATGACAACTTGCATGAAGGATGCTTATAAATAGAAGGGAGGGGTGTGTGTTCTAAGACCATGCTTAGTATGGGAGGATGCTTTGGAAGAGCCATTATTTTGAGAGCTTGAGAAAAGAAAAGAAAAACCAAATAAGAGAAAAGAAAATAATGGTTGGCTCTTCCATATTATCCCTTGGAGAATTTTCGTTGCATATTTTCAATATGTGTAACTAAATTCTCAAGGATGGCTAGGGATGAACTTGTGTGTGTGATGGTATTTGTAATTTATTTTTGATTCATGTATTTGGTCTTTGAATATTAAAACTCTTTTATTCTATTATTCTCAATTTATTTGTGACGTTTTTCGTCTTCAAATAATTATAGAATCTATTTCGTTTATGGATTCAGTCATGCTTTTTCTATTGAGTAGATTAGTTCTATAATTATGTTTGGAGCAATTGATTGTCTATATTGATTTAATTCTCTACTGCAATATCGCTTCTTGGGTTTATTGTCGTCGTTGGATTTTCTTAATATCGAAGACAATTTATGAGAATTAAACGTGAAGAATGATTTTTCAAAAAATTACATTTGATTTAAATTTTGGTTATTAATGTTATATATTCCGATTAAGACTTTGGACATAGAATTTTTAATTGAGTTATTAATGAATTAAGAATAAATTTGAATACCACAAATACGCAAGGAATTCCCTACGTTCTACTTTTCGTCTCATTTTTATACTTTTCAAATTACTCATTTAGTTTTAATTTACGTCACACTCTAAAATTTAATTTTTGCACTCGTCTAAATCTTTTTGTTAATTTCGTTACTATTTTTCAATTTCTCAATCCATCTCCCTGTGGAATCGACACCCCAAAGCTATACTGCAAAAGACCACGTTATTCTTTGGGTGTAATCAAATTTTGGCGCCGTTGCCGGGGAGACGGTAGAAGAATTTGTAGTTTTTTTTTAGTAGTTTGTAAAAAAAAAGAAAAGAGCAGTAACTTTGTTCATTTTCTTTTTAGCTTTTTGCATCTTTATTTTATTTTACTTTTCTTTTCGTAATTATTTTTTTCAGTATTACGCTTTTCTTTACTTTGCATGTGCAGGTACAAAGACGCTTTTGGACGGTTTGCTAGTAGACCCGTGCTGGAATCAGATTCAGAATCTAATTTTTCTAATCGCTTGTTTGATAATTCTTCCGATTCTGACGCGATGAGTGAACACGCGGACCAACATATTAGAACCCTCCAAGATTATCTTCATCCCGCACGAACAGCCACACCATCCTGTATTATGTTTTCACCTAATGTTCGTCATGTAGATTTCAAAACAGGAATGATACAATTACTTCCGACTTTCCATGGTTTAGAAAATGAAAACCCCTATATTCATATTAGGGAATTTGAGGAAGTAGTTGCAATATTCCACAGTCAAAATACAACTGACGACACGGTAAGGCTAAAGTTCTTTTCTTTTTCTTTGAAAAATAAAACAAAGAGTTGGTTGTACTCACTAAGACCACGGTCTATTGGAACATGGAGTGAGATGACTCAAGTGTTTTTCAATAAATACTTTCCCCAACATATGACCAATGTTTTAAAAAGACAAATCTCTACCTTTGCACAAAAGGATAGTGAGACTTTGTACTAGTCTTGGGAAAGATTTAAAGAATTACTGAGTATGTGTCCTCACCATGGATATAAAAATTGGCGCTTAGTGAGTTATTTCTATGAAGGGCTTACGCCCAGGGAACGCCAATTCGTAGAAATGATGTGCAATGGAGAATTTTTACAGAAAAATCCTGATGAGGCCATAGAGTACCTTAATGAGCTTGCTGAAAAAGCTCATACTTGGACTGGACCTAGTGCTACTGATAGCACAAATAGGTCACGACCTATAAGAAACTCGAGTGGTGGTATTTACCATCTAAGGGAAGAGGATAACCTTAAGGCTAAGTTGAAATGCTGACCAAAGAATTAGAGTTATTGAAAACTCAAAACTCAAAACCAACACACATGGCTAATCATGCAGACTCTTTTGGGCCATGTGTTGTCTGTGGTGGGGTAGATCATCATACTCAAGACTGTCCTACACATGCTAACATGAGAGGATGGCGTAATCACCCCAACTTCAGCTAGAAGTCTGAAAACCAACAGCCTGCACAATCCTCTAGATCATATCATGCATCTTCATCTTCTAGAAATCCCTTAGAAGATACTTTGCATGCGTTTATAGAAGTACAGGGTAAGACTAATAAAAAATTTGAATATTTGATTACGCAGGTTGTTGAAGAACAAAAGAAGATAAAGAGCCACATGTCTAAAATAATGGGCTTCTTGAGTGTGATTGAGCGAGATAAGTTCCCATCTCAAGCTCAGTCTGTGCCCCATGGTCAACATATGGCACAAGAAACTGTGAAGGATGATGAGTGCCACCAGATATATATGATTGACTCACTCATAGACAGGGAAGTTTTCACAACTCATGATTCTAATCCCTTTGAGAATTTTATTGTTGATTTTGAGTTTAATCCTATCAGTGGTTCGTCTGATGTAGCTAATATTTGTAAAATTTTTGACAAAACTCAAGATTATAGCACACAGGCTTGGCAACCGAACTTTGAGGAGTTGCCTGAGAAAAATGAAAAACAGATTCCTTCAAGTGGGCAAGTACCAAAAGTTAATCTAAAACCTTGTCACCTACCTGTGAAGCTTGAACACCAAGCTTATTGGAAAAATGAGCGTTTCGTTTTTGACCCAGGAGGAATAGTTCTATAAGTGGAAGATAGTCCGGTTGTAGACTTGGTCTATCAACTTTGACCACAGCATGCAACAATTATTATTATTATTATTATTATTATTATTATTATTATTATCATCTTGTTTGTTTTGTTTTGTTTTATTTTAGTTTACTACCGTTTTCTTTATTTTTGTTTGCAGGATAATTTTATTTTGTCATTTCAGATCACCACTTTTGACGCTTAGTGAGCGATCCACATCACACATCAGGTGTATCCTACCATTTTTAGTTACTTCCCATTCAATTTTGATTTTTAAATATTGAGGACAATATTTCATTTAAGTTGGGGGGTGGGAATGCAAATTTATCATTTAAACTCTGTGGCATATTTCAATCAAAATATAAAAAAAATTGCCAATTTTTTTAAAAAAAACTTACATCACACAGGCATCTTTTCACACATGTATACTCATGCTCATTCATAACCATCTTGGTGAATTCAACAAACCCATCTTAAATCATTTTGCTAAAGCATCCACAGAACCATTTATGCACTTCTCCAAACTTTATGGTAATATGGTGATTTGACACATGTAACTAGAGAATTATTTTGCTTAAGTATTCATATGAATTTTGGTGAGAATTGAGAGCTTACAAATACAGAAATTGTGATAAGTATCCATTGATCTGTTGAATTTGACACTTCTTTTGAGAATATTATTACATGGTTTGTGGTAAGATGGTGGATATACTTGGGATATGACGAAAGTCAACTTAGGATTAACGTTTGAGCCTTTCAAGCTGACCATTTTCATCATAGACCCCTAGCAGCCAATTTTAAGCCAATATACACATATGGCCTTTTCTTTTCATATCTACATCATCCATACCTCTCCACATTGGAGTATAGCTTATACACTAAATTTTCCTACCCTTTTACTTCCAAGTGTGTACTAGGTGTGAAATTATCATTTCAAAAAAAAAAAAAAAAAGCCATGACAAAAATGACATGGTGCTAGATGTGTTAATCAAATTATTCATGAAAGAATTCATCAAATTGTGAAGACATTAGTGGCAAAAGAAGATGGAAAAGTATTATTAGTGAATAATCTGAAAAGTCAAAAAGTACATTAAAAGGAAAGTATAGTCTCCTGAGAAATTTAACAGATTCCCTTTTATGTATACTTGAAAGTTTTTGAATATCCTTTACCCTTTTCTTCTTATGAGCCCCAAAACCTAACCTACATTACAACCCTTTGTGTTGATTATTCCGATCCTAAGTATGTTTGTGGAAAGAATGGTGGAATTCTCAATTGTTTGTATTCCTATCATAAAATCAATGTTTGATTGTTGCTTATATATAATTGCCTGAATTTCCATGAGAGTAAGTGTACACCTTTGTCAACTTCATAGAGGGAATTCTTGCACAAAAATACTTATATACCCGTAAGTTATGGAGTTGAACCTTTTGCTTAACATATTCTTACTGTTGAATATGTTGGAACCTTTGATTTGATAAAAATAGTTTGGAACACATACACACTCTGTGGATTGCTATATGAAAATTACTTGTGAAAGGATTATTGAATTCCTAAGATTATTTTGATATGCAAATTTGAAAAATGTGTCTTGATGGCCCCTCTGTGTGATTTTCTTTGGTCTTTCTCATCATTTTGCATGAAAATTGCTAGGGACTAGCAATGAGTAAGTTGGGGGGTGTGATGAGTGCATAAAAATGCACTCTAAATACTCTATTTAAATGCTAAAAGAAATGAGAAAATAATGGATAACTCATGTTATTAAAATTAATGGTCATTTATCTTGAGATAGATATAAGCATGATTTAATATATTGATGAGAATATAAAATGCCATATTTTTCTCTCTTAATGTTTAATATTTTATTCTTATTTGATGCCTAAATATACTCATTATTCTTATATTTTGATTTAGGACACAAATAGAGGCATTAGGAGCAAATGAAGATAATTGCGGAATTTTAGACAGTTTTGACATCTTTTTGTAATATGGGCATAACTTTCTCATCCAATATCCGATTGAGCTGATTCAAGATGATATAGAACCAAAAGCAAAATATCTATAACTTTTATGTTTTATGTTTTAAGAGATATCTACTCGATCCAAGACAAAATCGACTATCAAGTGGACGCACCTGCACTTGACGTTCCTGAATATTCTTCAGCCACTTGCATCAAATCCAAATGTCATCATAATATTTTCCAGCAAGCACTCCTACACCAACTTGAAAATTCAATGATCAACTCATATGCAAGATGAAGTACACTCAAGTTTCTTCAAGACAAATTATTTGACCACAAGATATAAAGTCATACAAGACAACTAATGGATAGAGAAGCAAAATTGAAACACTCAACCTACAAGCAAAATCCAGCTCATGCATAGTGGGAAAACAAATGATCAAAATGATAACTCACAAATCACTTGGATTCAAGAATGGCAAATGGAAAAGCAAGTTGAAATTGTGATGATTTTTTCATGACAACTTGCATGAAGGATGCTTATAAATAGAAGGGAGGGGTGTGTGTTCTAAGACCATGCTTAGTATGGGAGGATGCTTTGGAAGAGCCATTATTTTGAGAGCTTGAGAAAAGAAAAGAAAAACCAAATAAGAGAAAAGAAAATAATGGTTGGCTCTTCCATATTATCCCTTGGAGAATTTTCGTTGCATATTTTCAATATGTGTAACTAAATTCTCAAGGATGGCTAGGGATGAACTTGTGTGTGTGATGGTATTTGTAATTTATTTTTGATTCATGTATTTGGTCTTTGAATATTAAAACTCTTTTATTCTATTATTCTCAATTTATTTGTGACGTTTTTCGTCTTCAAATAATTATAGAATCTATTTCGTTTATGGATTCAGTCATGCTTTTTCTATTGAGTAGATTAGTTCTATAATTATGTTTGGAGCAATTGATTGTCTATATTGATTTAATTCTCTGCTGCAATATCGCCTCTTGGGTATATTGTCGTCGTTGGATTTTCTCAACATCGATAACAATTTATGAGAATTAAACGTGAAGAATAATTTTTCAAAAAGTTACATTTGATTTAAATTTTGGTTATTAATGTTATATATTCCGATTAAGACTTTGGATATAGAATTCTTAATTGAGTTATCAATGAATTAAAAATAAATTTGAATACCATAAATACGCAAGGAATTCCCTACGCTCTACTTTTCGTCTCATTTTTATACTTGTCAAATTACTCATTTAGTTTTAATTTACGTCACACTCTAAAACTTACTTTTCGCACTCATCTAAATCTTTTTGTTAATTTCATTACTATTTTTCAATTTCTCAATCCATCTCCCTGTGGAATCGACACCCCAAAACTATACTGCAAATGACCGCGTTATTCTTTGAGCGTAATCAGTTATCCAATTCATAATTGCATAAATGTTTTCTCGATTTTCTATGCCTAGATATATATGTTACACTAAGAGAGAAAGAGGGGGGGGGGGGAGTGTAGAAGTGTAGAATTAGATTGAAAAGTTTGAATTTCACCTCCTAATTGAAATGCATATGTCATCTTTGAAAAAAAATGTCATGCAATTCAAGAGAAAGACGCTTGCTCATCAATCCTTAGATGTTGCTTAGATGAGCAAACTAGTTTTCAAAATGAAACTTTTAGGTCAAACATGTTTAAGGAAAACATAAAATCCTTGTGAACTAACTACTTATAAAGAAGTCCTCCACCGATCAACATGACCATACTTCAATCCCTCTCCTCTTTGTATCTACATTGTTATGAATTCCTCAGTATCTTCACATCCTTCTCCCCCTTATCTACAAATCTAGGAACTTCTTGAACTTCTCCATGATGAAATAAGATCCTAGATCAAAGACTTGACCCTCCAAAGACGAGCAATATTGCAATTCATTCAAAGTATGTGATGTTTGGATTGCTTCTAGAAAACTGATAGTTACTCATTATCTTTGCCTACGATTCCTTTTTAAATGAGTTCTATATGCGATGTTTGAGCAAGATTTTTATTTGACCTATTATGGTCACAATAGCCATTTCATTGATAATTCCTAGACAAAAGTGCTCCAAAGTGATGTTTATCATGCATGGTGATTGGAGAAAGTACTCGACTGAGGATCATCTAGTCTTTGGGAGAATAATTTGTTCTGCCCCAATTATTGTGAATTCAACTTATCAATAATATTGAGACCCCTAATTTCCAAAGAGTAGGAAAAATGTATCCACTGATTAACTAAAGTGTTATTTACAAAAGTGCTTTATATACAAAGCCACATGTAACTCTGATTGGCTAATACATTAATAGAAAATTAACTAATTTTCGATACATGTGTGTAAAGCATATGCAGTCTTAATACTTCCCCTCAAGATGGATTATATATGTTCACTAGTCTCATCTTGTCAATGAGATGATTAAATTGATACAAACCGAGTGACTTAGTCAAAATATATGCTATCTGATGACTGGATGCCACATGAAAGAGTTTAATGACCCTTGTTTGTAATTTTTTTTCTCACAATGTGACAATCTAATTTTATGTGCTTTGTTCTCAAATGATATATTGGATTCAAAGAGATATGGATGGAAGCTTGATTATCACAATACATTAGAACAGGTTGAGGATGCATAACACCAAAATTTGCCAACAAGTTTTTCAACCAAACTATTTCACACACAACCGTTACTACAACTCTATACTCTACTTCAGTAGAGGATCTAGAGATGGTATGTTGTTTTTTCGATTTCCAACTAACATGATTATCACCTAAGAAAACAGTGTAGCCAATCATAGGCCTCTTGGTATCGGGGCATACTACCCAGTTTGAATCTATGTAAATCTTGAGTTGAAGGTCAGTTGAAGTAGAGGAAAAGAACAAGTCTAAACCAATAGAGTTTTGATCTATTGAATAACTCTATGAGCTGCTGATGTGTGGTTTTCTAGGCTTATGCATGAATTGACTTAATTTTTGAACTGAAAAAGCAATGCTTGGCCTTGTGATGATTATGTGACGCCCCCAATTTACGTCTAAAATTTAACGTAAACCAGAGTGTCAAGATAAGTAACACTTGACACCCCGTACTTATCAAAATTTAATGCAAATCGCAGTGAAAAAGTTTTGACTAAAATATTTACTAATGATCACATGGTGAAATAAAACCACAATATCCACATAACCCAGCTAGTTTTCTTAGCCAAAATACAAACTTATCAAAACTTCGATTTAGGATTTCCTAGGCTCATTTTTCACTTCGGAAAACTCTTTCTCCATACCGATGTCGGTCCTTACTATAAACTATGTTAAAACATCTAGAGAGAGAGAGTACTTTGGGGACCCCTAAGGGTTTGTCCGGATCTCTCTAGCAACTGGGACTTAGCTCATGACCGTTATCCAACCCTGCAACGAAAATTAAATTCCAAAAGAAAGGAGACATACAATAATGAGATTTTCAGGAAAATCTCAGTAAGTACATACGTAACTTAATAAAAACATACACATCGTGAAATAATCACATACAAGCCAGACAGTCAGAGTATGCATTTATGACATGCTTCATGTGACTCATGCATGACTTAAACTTATTTTTTTCATGGACCCACTCTATCATACCTAAACTCTTATTTCTTTTATTTCGTAACATTGTGAGTCTTACTTGTTTCGTATCATCGACAGACGTCCCCATCGAATATTACTTATTTCGTATCATCAATAGGCTTAGGTCTTTGCCGACTTTCATATCCTTGACAGGCTTAGGTTCTTACCGGTTTTCAAATACTCGACAGGCTTAGGTTCCTACCGGTTTTCAAATACTCGACAGGCTTAGGTCCCTACCAGTTTTCATATCCTCGTCAGGCTTAGGTACCTACTGGTTTTCATATCCTCGACAGGTTTTGTAATAGCCCTAAAAATCTTCATCTTAATTTAATTAGTTAATTAAATGCTAATACACAAGATTAGTGGTAATTGGTAAAAGAATAAAATAGGCTTTGAGGAGATGGGCTTAGGAATGAGACTTTTGAGGAATGGATCAAGTAAATGGGCCAAGAGAGCAATGGTGAGCCCAAAAGCCCAAAGAATGAGCCCATGGCCCATCAAGCCCATAGCAGAGACACATGTCACTTGGAGAAAAATCCTTGAAAATTATCCAAATACTTGTAGGAAAATCCTAGTTGGTGGAGATTGACTAGTAGGTGGATACATGCCATGTAGGATTGAGTGTAGGATCTAATGGAATGATTTTTCCTACCATGGAATCTTGGAGGTACAAGACACCATCCCTTGACTTGCCAATTGAGATCATGGTGTGTAGGGAAGTGACAAATGGCATGAAGAGAAGCATGGAAGAAAGGAGCAAGATGGTTTCGGGGAAGGCAACCCGTGGGGTATATTTGGAGAATCTCATGGGGTATGGCCACCAACAAGTGATAGGACAAAATGGGAAGAGTGTGTAAGTAAATAAGGTACATGTGTAAGAGAGTATGGTGATGTGAAGAGAGGCTATGGTGTGGGTGTAGGTGATGGAAATGACAAAAACTAGGAAAATGGACAAAGTGGATTTCGGTGGAGGCTTGGCTTGGCCAGATCATGCTTTGCTCAAATTCCAAAAAGTATGGCTTTGAGATCACTTGGATGGACACATGAGAGGATAGGGGAATGATGATTGAGTGAAAAGCAAGAAAATGGGTGCTAAACACTCCAAGAAGCCGCCGGCCATAGCAAGTGAGAGGGAGAAAGGAGAATCCACCAAGGCATGGCCAAGATTTGATCTTCAAATGGCCTAGAGTTGTCAATCACTCAATCTATCATTGGCCATACCTAAGTATGGTAAAAAGTGTACCAAAGACCCTAGGAAAGAGAGTTGGCCGTGTGACCCCATATGCAATTCCCTTAGCTCATTTCACTTGGACACATGCAAACACTCTCCTATCTCATTCTCTCTTCACCTCTCGGCCAAACTCACTCAGGCCACTTCTACTTTTGCTTCTTCTCCTTTCACCACATAATTTGAAGAATCCTATAGTAGTGAAGCCAAAAATCAAGAGTATTGAGGTGATCAATTCATTGGAGAAGGTTAGTGACTAAATTCATGCAAGTTTAGGAAGAACACACACACACATGTGACACTTTGTTTTGGTTAGAAGGAAATAGGGTTTCCTTTAGAATTTTGTGTTTATAGTTAATCTAATAAGAGATTTCATGTGTGTATTTTCAGATTTTAATCAAAAATCTAATAGGAATATTGTAAGTATACTCTCACATTTTCCTTAACAATTCTTGTATATAGTGAGGTGATCATGTTTGTTGGATTAATGATTGTATTGCCATGTTTGGATTGAATTGATTTCACTTGTCTTTGATATGAATATTCTTGTGTAAACTTCTATGATGAAATAAGCTTAGAATGTGAGTAGAGATGATGGATCAAGTATTAGTTGCCAAAAAGAAGAAAAAGCATGATTATTATATGAAATGATGAAGTTGATGCATGATGGATTTTAGTGTTAAGTATTAAATTTGGTGTTGTTAAGATAAAGTTTATTTGAGGAAATTAGTAATGAAATTGATTTATTCAAGGAAAATATTATCTTGAGGAAATGAAAATGGACATGGGAATAAAATACATGATTAGTATGAATTGAATGGGTGTATACTTGTATATGGAAAGAAGTAACCACTTGTGCATGATGACTAGTAATGTTTACTTTAAATTTTATGATATTTAAGGTTGAGATTAGAAGATTTAATGATATTGCTTTGTGGTGGAATTATTTAGTTGTGCTTATAGAAGAAACCTATAGAAAAGGAAATTTCGAATAGATTAATGGAAGGAGTTTCCCAAATGAGAAAGGTGAAGGAAGGAAGTTGAAATAAATTAAGTTTCGAGATGAAAATGTCTACTTGGTGGATTAGAGGGTTTCGGTTACCCCATTTTCTAAGGATGGTATATGTTGTAATTTAACACTTTTAAATTA
Organism: Platycarya longipes; assembly: GCA_036559045.1. Lineage (NCBI taxonomy): Eukaryota > Viridiplantae > Streptophyta > Magnoliopsida > Fagales > Juglandaceae > Platycarya > Platycarya longipes. Next base: position 29,553,342 of record CM071793.1, on the reverse strand, counting down.
TTGGAGGATATTTGGAGTCAAATGATGAAGGAAAGCCCTAGGAATTCCCTAGGAAGATTCGGCCATGATGGGTTGGAGATGGGCCAAGTACCCCACTTCAATCCTAGGCCCAATTTTGGGTATAGAGCATGATGACTAAGTAGGAAATTGTGAAGTTATCCCAATGAGGGAGAAAGGAAAATGAAATGTGAATGCACTCGAGCTTTGTCTCGGGTTTTGCATGAAAATAAGTAAGCATGCATGTCCCATGCATAAGTCATGAAAATAATGTTTTTAAAGTCAAGCATGTTTTTAAGAAAAAGAAAAGAAAAGAAAAGATTGAGTTTTTTTGAAAGAAAAGAAAGGAAGTAAAGTTTTATAAGAACCCCAAAGGCTGGGACGGGGAAGTGTCCCAGTGGAACTCCCTGTCCACTCAGGAGTGTTTAAAGTCGAGTGGAAGCCCCTGGGTCGACGAAGAACAGTCGGCGGACCGTGTATGACACCAAAAGGTGTCCGGAGCGCGGTAGCACCTAACGCTGGTGGGTGCCAAGGACGGATAAGGTGTAAGGACCTGCCGTTTTAAAGTTATAAGACGCACTCACATTCAGTGATGCGGTAACCAGCAGGGAACACGCGGTGCTTAGGGGAACCGTGTTGTATCTCATACATGTTAAGTGAAAAGTCATGACAAGATGGGCTTTCGAGCCATAAGAAAAGATCTGTTTAAGATAAGTGGCGCCTAAGAAAGAATAAAAGATACGAAATGTTTTAAAGAAATGATTTGAGAAGCAATGATATGAAAGAAGTCTGAAAGAAGAAATCCGTATGAAAGTTTTATGAAAAGAATTATGAAAGAAGCAAGTTTGTTTAAAAGTTTTTATGAGCATGTGCATGAGTGAGTCATTCATTGCATGTGCATTAGTTACGTATGTTTTGTTCACTTATCTGTATATTGGAAATGTTCCGGTTTAAGTGCTAGTATACTTGCTGAGACTTCTCCCGAAATCTCACCCCCTTTTTATTATTTCTACTATCGCTCTCTTGGGAACGATAGAAGTTATTGCAGGACATGATGGATCCCCGGATTACGACTCTCGAGAAGATGGGCCGGACCCTCATGGGTCCAACTAAGACTGAGACTGCTGGGCCAGTGACCCTAGACCTATTGGGTTAGTGGGCGGCAGAGTCACTTCCTATGGCGACGTATTTTTTTGACGACCTCCGTCCTACGGGGTGCTGTTTGGTGCTAGGAATTGATGGGCTCCTACACATGGGACGCCTGTTTACGTCATCCTCTGGGATGATGTGTGATGTAGGCCCAGGACTGAGTCTGGACAACCTTCGTTATGGCTCAGACTTTAAGAAGATAAAAGAAGAACCCGCCTATTAGCATGGTTGGTGGAAGGAGGAGTGGATTGGCAGTATCTTTATTTTGTATTCGCCAATGTATTTTGAGGAAAAATCTTCCCGTTGTTTTGGGAAGTACTTTTGTATAAAACTGTTTACATTGGTGACTTTAGCTTTGATATATGTATATGTATGTGATGTTTAATTTGGGTTTTATTTCGTTAACCATGTGATGTGCGACGAATGTAACGTTTCGTCGATTGTTTATGGCTTGACCTTTTTCCGCTGCAAGTAAAAAAAAAAAAAAGTAAATTTTTTTTTTTATTTACTATAACTTAAAACGAGGCTCTCACACGTAAAGATGAGGGATGACTTCCTTGTGACGTTCATCCCCGGCGTCGCAATTTGTGTACGAACCCAAGCGCAAGCTGGGGAGCCGATAGGTTTAGGTCCCTGCCGGCACGTCAGTCATACGGGCGTATCGTTGGTCCCCGTCATGACGTAACTGACTTATTAATCTTTCCACTTGTTAAGTTTTCTTAACGTATTTTCTTAAAACAGACGTTATGACTTATGATGACATATATATGTGACGTAATGCAACATATGCATAAACTTAGACTTATGACATGCATGATTCATGTTTTCGTAAAGTATATGACATAGAAAAGCATATCACAAAACCCACATGTACACCTATATTCGTAACGTCAAAACTTAACAAATAATACGTATGAAATTAAATAAAATATTAAATTTTTATTAAATCAATAGTTGACCAATTTTCATGGGAAATTTTATTCTTAATTATTTATTCCTTTTAACTTATTCAACCCAAACTCAAAAGTTTGCATAATTTCATAGCTTAAATATTTTTAAGTGTATCTTGCGCTTTTCTTATATATATAAAATATTATTATTTTATTTTATCTTTTTAGCATAATAATTCTTAAAACTTCTCCTAATATATTAAGATTTATAAACTTATTATACTTGTTAAAAATCTTATTCAAATAATTCACTAGAAGTTTTAAATGAAGGAAAATATTCCTTTTTAAGAGTTTACCTACTCTGTTTTGTGCATTATTTTCAGTTTCGTCCTTCATAGAGTTCTTATTAAATATTATAAAACACAAAAATTTTAGATCTATGTCTTATCTTTCTACAGCCGTTTGAGTCACTCAATTTCGATATCACACTAACAAGTTATGACGATTTTATAGTAGAATGTTAAATCTACCAACTTAACTCCCTTGAAGTCTGAAAGTTACTAGAGTTGTTTTTTCATTCTTTTCCATAGAAAAATCCCACATTTTTACATAATCCTCTTAATATAACATCATACAATATATTTTTAAAATCTCATAATTTTCCTAATATTTCTCCATAACAAAAACCACTCCAAAATCCAATATGTTTCAACTTAACACGTAAACAAAGATTAAATTCAAATAAATATCAACCATAATCCAATCATCAAACCACTTATTCTATACCAAGATTAAGTTGATATATGCACTTACAAATTTTTCCTAAGCTTTATGGAGTGTTTGGAGTAGGCTTTGTGAAAATCTCCTTCAAAACTCTCAACCATTCTCTTTTGGGTTTAAGGTGAAACAAGTATGGTTTGGTTGAGGTTTTTGTTCCTTTTTTTCCTTAAGTTGCCGTGTATCTCCACTAAAAAGGACCTTGAGGTACTTCTTACACTTATATATGTGTGAAATGAGTGGCATATGCAGATATTAGGAGTAAGAGTGCATGAAGCACTCGGATGTTTGTCTTAGTTGAATAGGTGAGGTGTCTCTCCTCCCTTTAAGCATCATCATGACTTTAATCTAGGCTTAGCTACTCCTAATCCCTCATCCAATGGTCATGTTTGTTCCAGTTCCCATCTTATCTTGATCAAGAGCTCAAATGATTCCAGCACATGGGGTAGAAACAAAATATCATGATAGTATCTTTTAATGAGGTGTATCTGGCCACTTGACCTCTCCTAGTGGTCAGCCACGTTCTATCCCAAATAAGTCTTTGATACAATTCAATTCTTTGAAAACTCAAAATATAAAAGTTTTATATCATTCTCTTAGTAATCTATAGGATTTTGAATCACATTATTCCGAGATTATATGAGAGAGATATGCTTAATTTTACCAAAACACGTCAAAACTCACCTGAGAACATCCAATCCCAGTTTTCTATTTGTTTCCTTTATTTTCTTACCCACCAAGACTTCTAGATCAATTCTTATTAACTTCTCACATGTTTCCACACATGTAAAAACCTCAGAAAAATTGATAGCCAATCACAATTTTCGTCACATGGCCAAGATCAATGCACTTTGCTTAAGTCGGTTACTAGTTGACTACTATTCTTATCCGTCCACTTCACACCAGATTTAGTCCTTTATCCAATCCTTATTGTTAAAAACTAAAAACATGAAAGTTTTAGATCTACCTCTTAAGGGTCTATAAGAATTAGAATCACTTCGTTCTGACCTCATATGAAGGAGTTATGCTTATTACAACAAAACTCGACGGATCAGCCTTAGAACTCATTTTGGCACCAAGTGTTTGATATTTTGTTCTATCACTTCTTCTTGAATTTATTCCTCAAATTCCAAAAATTTACCTCTTTTTAGGTCTAAATTAAATTTCTCTAGTTGATACTTTGTCACAAATCTCAAAAGTTCATCCAAAATTTATCTTAGAATGCATCTAAGTCTCAAATTTTATATTCATGGGAAAATATACTTCCAATAAATCCCTTTAAAATATTCTCAAGTAAATGCTTTATCTTAACAAAATTGGTATATTACAATCAATCTTTTGTGTTGAGAGGGATCTTCTAATTCATTACCACTAGTTGCACTTAAAACTAGATTTTATTCCATTGGAAAGCAAGTTGGTTTAGAAATAAGTAATCCACAATCTTCTATGATTTCCAAGGAGTACTTTCTTTGACAAAGATGGATTCCTAGAATATTTGATAGCCTTTAAACCCAAAAAATATTTCAAAGGTCCTAAATCCTTCAGCTTAAAATGAGTAATCATATATTCTTACAAAGAGTTCACAGCTGAAACATTATTACTTGCAATAAATATGTTACCAATATAAACTAATAGCATGATGATTGAAGAACCCTTTTGTTTGCTTAAAAGAGAATAATCTGACTTTGATTGAGTGAAACCAGTAGCCAATAAATTTGAACAAAATTTGGTAAACCATTGTCTTGAAACTTGTTTCAAACCATACAAAGATTTTTTTAGTTTGCAAACTAGATTCAACCCCCTTCCTCTCAAAATCAGATCGTAGAGACATATAAACCTTTTCTTGTAGGTCATCATTCAAGAAAGCATTATTCACATCCACTTGAATAATATGCCAGTTTTTTACAGCAACTATAAACAAAAAACTCGAACAGGGTAAGCTTAGCCACTTGACTAAATGTTTCTTAGTTAGTAATCAAAACCCTTCGCTTGAGTGTAGCCATTTGCCACCAACCTAGCTTTGCATCTTTCCAAAGTACCATTAGATTTTAGTTTCAACTTATACACACATTCATAACCTACTGGATGTTTACGAGTAGGTAAAGGAACCAGATCCCATGTATCGCATTGGCTTCTGAAGTTGAAATTTCAGGCCTCATAGTAACTCTCCATTCAGGATACAAAATGGCTTGAGAGTATGTCTTGGCTCAATTAATGTGGAAGTAGCAAGAACAAATGATTTGTGAGAATGGAATAGTCTATCATAGGTCATAAAATTACTGAATGGATAAGCAATACTCGAGGAAGAAGAACCAGCATCTTGATGATCATTGGAAGGAGTTGATTGCAAGCTAGCCTGTTGACAATAATATGATTAGAGATATGTGGGAGGATGTTTGGATCTAGTGGATCTTCTAGGAGGATGAACTTGACTAGTTGATAAAGGAAATGAAAGTGAAGAAGAATTTTCTAAAATTGAATTAGTTGTAGAAAGAGGTAAGTCTGAGTTTGGAGCAGGAAATGAGAGAGGACGATTAAGAGAATTGTTCTTAGAGATAGAAAAGAAGAGATCTAAAGTTAAATAAGGTGTTGATGAAGAAATACTAAAAGGAAAAATTTCTTCATGGAATAATACATCTCTAGAAATGTAGTAAGTCTGAGTATCTAGATTTAACAGTTTATATCCCTTAACACCATGGGATATCCTAGAAAAATAGACTTCACAACTCTTGGTGAAAATTTGGATCAATTATGAGAGAGCGTTGAGCCAAAACATAGACAACCAAAGATCCTCAAATGTGAAAAAGAAGAAATTTGTTGATATAAGAGCTTAAAGGAGTCTTATGCAGAAAAAGAGGGGTGAAGGTTCTATTAATGAGATAGATATGTAAGAACAAATTCTCCCTAGTGACAGATAGGTAGTTTAGTTACTTAGCATGAAAAAGAAGTTACCTTGCCACATTGAAAATGTGTTGATGTTTGCCCTCCATAATGAAATTTGTTGCAGAGCAGTAATACAATTCAATTGGTGAAGTACTCTTTTAGAAGCAAAGAAGTTCTTTAAAGCAAACTTAGGTCCATTATTAGACCTAAAAGCCTTAATTTTGACTTAAAACTGAGTTTTTATGTGAATAAAGAAAGATTGTAAAAGAGGACCAGCTTCAAACTTGGATTTCATTAGGTACACCCAAGCGCCCAAGAAAAATCATCAACAATAGAAATAAAGTACCTAAAACTATAAGTAGTAGGAAATTTCCATGGGTCCCCATATATCACAATGCACCAAATCAAAGGAGGCAGCACATTTATGATGATCAACGGGAAATGGTAAACGTTTTTGTTTAGCAACAAGACAAGTAGTACATGAATTAAATGAGGAACTCAAATTTGGAATATGTTTATTCAAAAGTTGCATTCTAGAGAAAAAAAATGTTCCAATCTAAAGTGCCACAAGGCTAGATCAGATTGAACAGAATTACAAGTAGAAAAATAAGGTATGGAGCTGGAAGTTACCAACCTAGGCCATCTTGCGACTCACACTTTCCAATCATCTTTGAAGTGGCTAGGTCTTGCATGTAGAAAATATTTGTCAGCCTTAACAAGTATAAAACAATCGAGAGTGTAGGGGACACATAAGACATTGGTTAAAGTGGGAGTAGGACTCAAGATTATGTTAGCAATGTGTGTAACTTCTGCATAGGAACCATTAGATAGCTTAGCTGAATTAGAAATAATATGAAGGAAGCTTGCATAGATAGTTGGAGAGCAAACCATATGATCTGAAGCACTACTATAAATAATCCAAGAACACAATTGAACTGAGTTTTTAGCAACACATAAAGTTTTGTGTTTACCTAAAAAATTCAGAACCAAGGCCATGTTGACAAAGGGGGTAGGGTTAGTTGATGAGGCTAGTTCAAGCAAAGCTAGCAACTGTTGGCATTGATCCATAGTCGAAGGCATGTTTGAAAATTATCAGAAACCACAATAGCTGCTGAACTGCAATAGAATAAGCATTGCCACCTGTACTTATCCCTATAGCTAGGAGAATAACCATGAACTTTATTACACTTGTCAATTGTGTGGTTAGCAATACCACAGTGACTACAAATGACCTTATTTTGTGGATTACCCATAAAGACCTTAAAGGAAGTGTCATCTTTGGCAGCTAGAGCAACAGATTTAATAGAAGCAAAAAAAGTGCCTTGATTGCTAACAAGCATTTGTCTCTCTTATTGGATAACAAGAGAAAAAACTTTATTAATGGAAGGTAAATGATCCATCATCAAGATTTGAATCCTTATATTATCAAAAGCATTTGTGAGTCTTATAAGGAACTTCATGACATAATTTTGGTAATGATGCGTAACAAAAATCTTAGAAGAGTTACATTTGCAACCTTGGAAATAATAGAAAGGCAAGGGTTGATAATTCAAAAATTCATCCCATAGTACCTCTAGATCTGTAAAATATGTGCTAACATCATTATGTTCTTGACATAGGGCAGAAATCATAGTTTGTAATTTGAATATGCAAGGACCATTCCCTTGTGAAAAACACTCCTTCAACTCAAGCCACATCGCATGATAGGAATCAACGTAGATGACACTTTGAGCAATATTTCGAGGATAGAGAACTCAATTTCCACGAAGGCACAATCGTGTCACACTTCATGGTGAAAACAGAGGATCTTCCTCTTTTGGAGCAGGAAGTGAGCCATCGATGAAGCCAATCTTGTTGTGTGCCTTTAACTAAAGAAACATAAAGCGTGGCCACGAATGTTAGTTGCTATTGCTCAATTTCTCACTAACCAAAAGAACTCTAGGATGATCAATGTTGGCGAGAAAGTAAGGACTACGAAGATCAAATGCAACAATGGAAGAAGGATTTGCGTGATCGGCCATGATCGGAAAGAAGTTATTAGAAATTAGAGGAGATAATATCTAATATCTGCTGATACCATATCAATAATATCGAGACCTCTAATTTCTATAGAGTAGGAAAAATGTATTCATTCATTAATGAAGTGTTATTTATAAAACTACTTTATATTCAAAGCTACATGTACTTCTGATTGGCTAATACATTAATAGAAAATTAACTAACTTTCTATACACGTGTGTAAAACATATGCACTCTTAATAGAACTACTCAAACAATGACATTGTTTACGGATTTCTCATTCTCCATTTTTCCAATGGTTTATTAATTTATGTGGAACATTATACATACATCAAGTTGATTTATTGTTAAGAATATTAGATCAGAATACATAGTAGAAGTTATATTACCTTCTCAAAAAAACCTTGGATCTAGTGCAGTTGCTCCATTGAATCTCCAATGTCGTTGTTCATCCAAAATCCTCTTGACGATGGCAAAGTGTGCTATATGATAATACTAGAACAACACCCACAAATTCCAAAGTCTAGATGTTGGGACAAGAAATAACTATTTGAGAGAGAGAGCTTATTTGTTATGTGAGTCAAGTATATCAACAAGGGGGAGGGCTATTTAAATAGGCCCTCTAGTGTAACTTCTGGTTGGCCCTTAATGGCCAGCCATCGAGTTTCATGAAGTGGCTCTTAAGCCACTTCATAACCTCTAAGAAGAGGTGAAGGGCGCCCACTATGGTTTCCACTTTTTTACTTATCCCCCTTTCTCAATCTTGTTCATATTGGCAAATAGGTTGTGCGACTATCGAGCACAGCTGTAAAAAAAATGAGAGAATTATACCAAATCTCTTCGACAGAAAACCAACACGGCAATATTGATAAATTGTTAATTATGTTGTATTAATACTCTTAATATCTTGGGTTAAATGAGCATTGTGTGATAAAATAAAAGTATTAATCAGATAATTTGAATCAACTGTATTTGGCATATGAAATAATATTTTATTTCTAACTAATTATAAATGGGCTTATGTTATTGGGTTGGTTAGCATTTAATTGGACTCACAAATTTGTGTTGGCCTATTCTAGGAACAAAACCCGAGCTGCATGTGGAGAAATTAAATAAACCTGAGACATTAAACCCAGAAAAACTGAAGCCATGACATGCAACTAAGGTTTTGCCAAACTTGAAGCCCACTTACATGCTTGATTGGAAAAAGGAAGCCTACATACATGCCTTGAAGCCTGCGCCCATAGGTTAAAGCCCATGTGGAGCTAAAACATGTACCATGACTTAGTTAATTGTAACTCAAAAGAAGAAGGCCACCTGCGAGGCACATGTTCTAGCAATAACAGGACCACAAGCAGATGAGGAGATGCAGTGGTTATGCAGGGGAGATGCTGCAAATCGTGGCAATAAGAGAGAAAAATTAGGAAGAAGGGAAGTATAAAAGGAAAAGGAAATTTTGAAAAGGGGTAGCTAGTTTTTATTTTATTTTATATTATTTACTGCTCTATTTCCAGACAATATTTTTGCACTTTTTTAGGATTTTTTTATTTTTAGTATTTTACTAGCTTTTGAGGATGATTATCGGCTAATTCTTGTAGCTTGGGTTGCGGTAAAATTTCTATTGCCTTTCATGATTTGCTAGATTTTTGTAATGTTGATTTTATGAATTTATTTGGTTGAGACCAAAATATGATGAGGAAAAGTTGATTAAATCTCTTGCTTTTTTTTCTTGTTTTGTTGTTGACAGCACAACAAAACTTTGAATTAATCAGGGATTTCATCAGCCAGGTGTTATATGAATTTTAGTTGAAGCTTAGTGAGAGTATTTTTCTATTAGAACTTGGCATGTTTACTTGAGTTTAGAATTGGATATTTCAGTTTGTTAATGCCTTGATTGGATTAATAAGAGAGGAGTAATGCCCAGAAAATTAGTAAATTGTGGAAACAAAGAATGTTTGGACTTGTAACCTAAGTGTTTGTTAATTTGATTCTTAGAACCTGTTTTTATTTCAGATACTGTTATGGAATTGTATTTTAAAATCTTGGTAAAATTTTAAATCTCATGTCAAATTTTAAATCTCATTTCAAATCATTTATTTTTAGAGAGCAAATAGAGCATGATTTAGCTTACTTTCCAAAACAAAATCACAAGTTCGAGACCCTCAGAACTAACCATACATTCTTTTTTTAATAAATCTTTCACTGTGAATATAATGCTTTTCATTTTGCTTATTCTTTTCAAATACATAAAAATCCAAGAGGAATTTTACACAACATTTTACTTTATCTTATTTTTTCATTGAACTTTCACAAATACTTTGATAATCATTTGTCTCTATAGAATACGATCCTAGACTTATCCTTGACACAACTTCAACTTGGCACTTCTACACTTAGAAGCACATTTGAGAACCTGTCAAGTTTTCAGCGCCATTGCCATGGACAATTGGTGTCATTAGAGTATTTTTCTAATTGCTGAGAAGGTATTTATAGAGTTGTGAACCTCTTCATAGCCTGGGTGATATCACTACCTCTCATTTATATTGTTTGCTTTTATTTTATTATTTTGTTTTCCTGCAATCAGTTTTTTCTTTTAATCTTATTTTATCTTTATTGACTTTGAAAGTCTGGTTGGGCTAGAGATAACACATTTAGACTTGCTAGGACAGAATCATTAACCTCGTTCTCGGGTGCATCTTTCTCTCTCTTAATTCAACATTTGAATCATCATTTGACACTTATAGTACCATGGTTGAAAATGAAAATCATGAGGGGAAGATGGTTAATCATAACAGAACCCTTAGAAAATACTTGCAACCTATTAGGACCAGCCTACTATCTTGCATTATTTAACCTTTGAATACAAATAATTTTAACTTTAAACCTGGAATGGTTCCATTGCTACCACACTTTTATGGCATGGAATCTGAAACTCCTATTTGCATATCAAAGGGTTTGAAGAAGTGTGTTCCACATTCATGGATATAACATGCACTGTAGAGGTTATAAGACTAAATTATTTCCATTTTTCTTAAAAGACAAGGCTAAGACATGATTAAATTCTTTAAGACCAAGATCCATTGGGATTTGGCACGAAATGCAAACTTAACTTTTAAAGAGTATTTTTCCCATGCTTAGAACTAATGCTTTGAAAAGACAGATCATGAATTTTTGCCAAAAGGATGTGGAAACATTTTATCATTGTTGGGAACGATTTTAAGACCTTTTAAATGCATGTCCTCACCAAGGATATGAGAATTGGAGGGTCATTAGTTTTTTCTATGAGGGGTTGCAACAAAAATGAGGCAATTCAAAGAGACAATGTGCAATGGGGAATTTTTGAACAAAGAACCTGAAAAAGCTTTTGAGTATTTTGATTATCTAGTTGAAAATGCACAATCAGGGCAAACATTGGATGTTTATGATAGGTCTGAAAGTTCAAGAGTAGTTTTAGGGGTTGTAAAATAATTTGAGGGAAGTAGATAATTTGAATACTATGTTAGGTATGATTTCTAAGAAGTAAGAAACCATAGAGCTGAAAAAAGTGAATGAGGTACAAGCTGTAACCCAAATTACTATAAGCTGTAATATTTGTGAGGATCAAAGGCATTCAATTAATGATTGGCCAACCATTCTAGCTTTTAAAGAGGTTTTCTTGGATCAATCTAATGTTGTTAATATGGTTGCTAAATCTTTTTCAAGTCCTTATTCCAACACGTACAATTTGGGATGGAGAAATCATCCTAATTTCAGTCGGAAGGGTGAACAAGTTGCTATCCTGCACCTAATACTGTTGGTCCTTCACATTCTGCACTTTACACAACCCTGGGACAGCCAGGATCATCTCAATATACCAACCACATGGTTTCAGCTTAGAAAAAGAACCTTGAAGACACTGTCCAGCAGCTGGCTACCAATTTCCAGTAATTTATGCAAAGCCAAGCTACCATCAACAATTACATTTCACAAGCGATCGTTGATATCCAAGGTTCAATCATAAGGTTGACCACAACCTTGAGTGCTCAAGAGCAAGGAAAGTTTCTAGCACAATCTCAGCCTACGCCACAAAGCCAAAACCAGCAAATTTAAAGTGTAGCTGGAGAGTTCAATGTCAATCAAGTTAAGACTATTACAAGTTTGAGAAGTGGTAAGGTGATTGACATACAAGCTCAAGAGGCAGAAAAGAATGGTAATACTTCTAAACCTCCTTTTGAAAATGAGGCACAAGACCCCTTCGAATCTGAAAATGTTCTAATCACTATTCCTACACCTTTTCCTCAAAGACTAATTCCTATGCACAAAAACAAGCATCAAGCTAAAATCCTTGAAATTTTTGAGCAAGTTAGGATTAATATATCCTTGTTAGATGCTATTCAATAGATTCCTACTTATGCTAGATTTTTAAAGGATTTATGCACCGTAGAAAGAAAATTGAATGTGCAAAAGAAAGCTTTTCTTACTAAGTAGGTTAGTGCCGTTACCCAAACCAACACCCCTCCCAAATACAAAGACCTAAGACCCCCCACCATAGCTTGCACGATAGAGAGTTCAAAAATAGGTCAAGCATTGTTAGACTTAGGTTCAAGTGTGAACTTATTGCCGTATAATGTTTATGTTCAGCTTAGGTTGGGTGAGTTGAAATCTGCATCTATTACATTGCAGCTAGTCGATAGGTCTATTAAGATTCCTAGAGATGTTGTGGAGGATGTTTTAGTTCAAGTAGACAAATTCTACTGTCTTGTAGACTTTGTGTTACTTGACATGCAATTGGCTACTCCTTCTACCTTTCAAGCATCTGTTATCTTAGGAAGATCTTTCTTAGCCACCTCTAATGCGCTCATAACTTGTAGAAGTGGAGTTTTAAAATTGAGTTTTGGAAATATGACTTTGAAGTTAAATTTTCATGAAGTGAACTTGCTGGAAAATTTCATTGATGAAAATTTTGCACATTCTTTTCAATTTACTGATTCTTTAGAGGAATTAAAAGAATTGAAAATATTTGATATGTGACGTCTCTCAATTTACGTTTGAAATTTAATGTAAACTGGAGCGTCGAGGCATGTAACACTAGGCAACATACCCCTCGTTTATGTAAAAAATAATGTGCTTGCACCTAACTTACTAGTAGTATGAAATGTATATTGTAGTGAAATAAGGTTAATTCTATGTAGTCAGCAAAGAAATCTAAATCTTTGCGAGTAGCACATAGTAATTTATGTTAAACCCATAAATTTATAAACATAAAACATAATGTACCGGATTCTTATTAGTACACATCATTGTTCTATAATACAAAAGAACAAATAGACAATTACCCATTTTCACCTTCAGGGATTTCTCAAAATTTTTCGAGTAGTCTAGATCTTATATTGAGTCATTTATTCTCGCACTAATGTCTATCATTCCATAAAATTAAAAGAGTGACAGGTAAAATTAGCATTCTGTAAGGAATGATAGGTAAAATTAAAAGAGTGTGATTTTCTAGAAATCTCAGTAAGTACACAGATAACCTAATAAAAGCATTATTAGCATATACAGATAACAATATCAATGCATGTATCATGATCATGAGACTTATGACATGACTTATGCGTGACTTATTTACCGTGCTTGCACCTTTTAGCCAATGTTTTCATATTTTTATAAAAAGAATTTCGTTTACATAGGAGTAGAACTTTTCGTGACTTTGTCATGCTTTTTTCTTGTAATTCTTATTATTCTTGTTATGACAGCAAATCAAATCACCTTCACTGTCATTCTTATTCCTAATGATAGATCGAATCGCCTTCACCGTTGGTTTTCTTGGTTATGTCAGTCATATGACAGTTCAAATTGCCTTCACCGTTATGACACGACTTTTCAGCATTTGACAGCAGATTGAAATGCCTTCACCATCAATTTTCTTAGAATGACTACAGATCAAAACGCCCTCACTGTCAACTTTCTTGGTCACGCCAATCATACGAGAGATCGAATCGCCTTCACCGTCATGACATAACTTTTTCTTTTTTGACGGTAGATTGAATCGCCTTCACTGTCATGTCATGATTTTTCATTTTTCTTATTTTTTTCTTATTCTTGTCCTTATATTCTTTGAAAACCATGATAACTCAAATCATGAGACTTGTGTCATGAATGGTCATGCATGCAAACTTGGACTTTTCCAAATCATGACTTTTACATACTACTATGCAAACATAACCCTTTTTAAATAAGTCATACATAATTCAATAAAAAGAGTTTCAAAACAAATCATTCCTAACTTTCAAGGGTTAAAGTCGAAACCCATAGTAGGGTTAAACCCAAATTCCCTTTTGTTTTCCTTTGATCACCTTGTTCTTTTCTCAGTATAATCCATAACTCAATAACTAGGCTAAATTAATCCACTAGTTGGAGCACTCATGTAACTCATGGGGTTCTTTTCTTTAGTCACTTTTCATCATATAATTTTTCCACCCATCAAATACATATATATCTTCAACAAATCCACAAGAAAAATCAAAATTAAGGAAGTCACTCAAAATTTAGGTATAATCATATCATTACCTTTGAGTTAAAAGCATCAGATTTCTCCAAAGAAAACATCATGACCGAAACATATGAACCTCCAAAATAATATTTCATCTTCTAAACACCATATACCATGATCTAATTCCTTTAGCCAAAATTTCACTAACTATATTCCTTGAATTCTTTCCTCAAATCTTCACTATATTGTTGCAAATATTTCTTAGACCAAATCTAAAAGTATCATCTTAACAAAACATAGGTTGAACTATTCATCAAGCATATCATACATTCAAATAAAATATCCAACAACAAGTTAGCTTTACATATACAAGAAAATGCTAAGATTAAGCTAAGAGTGTACTCACTAAATTACCAAGAGATCTAGCAAAGAAAACCTTTAAAAAGAAGATTTCCACTAAAGCCTTGAAGAGAACCCACACAAGTGTGCAAGGGGGAATGTTTGGAAGGTGAAGAAAAAAATTGAAAGAAGTGGAGGGAGTGGTCTTGGCTGAAACTTAAATAAAAGAGTAGAAAAAGAGTGAGATGCTCCTTGAACGAAAATGCTAGGAAGAAGAAAGGTAAAAAGGGTGAGGAAAAGATATCTAAATCGTCCTTGTGTCCTCCTAGGATTTAGGATACTCATTTCTACTTTAGGCTTAATTGGTATAAGATAAGAACACATCCTTATCATTTCTAGTAATGTGCTATAAAGAAAAAGACAAAGAAAATTTCGGTTTCTCCCCCTTTCCTTCACATCTACGTCTCATCTGATTCCTTATAAGAAAAGGTTACACAGCCTTGCTTTCGTTTTTTTCCCACTTGTCACTTGTCCCTCTTTTCTTGAAAGATAAAATCATGTATAGAAAAAGACAAAAGTTAGGCATAAATCCCATCTATAGCTTACAAAGAGAGAAGATCCAAATTTGCTTACATACACTTGTCATTTGTTCTTTATTCCTTAAGAAAAATGATCTTAGTATAGATAAACTAAAAAGGTAGGCAAAAGTTGGTTCTTCCTCACTTAGCAAATTCGAAATTTACAAGAAGAAAATCCCATGACTTGCTTGCATCATCTTTTGCCACTTGTTCAAACATTTTCAAAGGATAAGATCTTGGTATAGAAGAAGACAAAAAGTTAGGAAATTGTCTAATCCTATCTCATATACCTATCACCAAAGAAAGTCTCAAGTTTACTTACAAATCTCTTCCTTATTTGCCATGTGTCCATTATCTCAAAGTGAGATCTTTGTATGGAGAAAAAGACAAAGTTAGGTATCATTCAAATCCCTATCCAACCTTGAAATACTATTCATATAAAAACAAATATGCAAATTCGGCTACTCCTCTTCCAAATTCATCTTGCTCGAAATTTACATAGGAAAATTCTTACCTTGTTTTCATCTTTCTCCCCCCAATTGCCACTTGTCCCATCATGCTAAGAAGATGAGATCTTGTATGAAAAAAAAAAGTTAGGCATATGTCATTGTCTTCCCCATCTATTCTCCAAACTGTAGCTCACCTTCAAGGAACAATTCTTCTTTCAAATTTTCATGCAAATATCACTTGATTCCACTTTCTAAGAAATTGGCTCTTTTGAAAATCTAAAAGACATATATCCTTGTCATGCCAAAACCCCAATAGGCGCCTCTTCAATTTTCCTATAGCTTCACTTTGGTCTCATCTCCAATTTGGATCCATTTGACATTTATCTTATACAAGTAAAGGGCCTATAGGAAAAAAAAAAAAAAAGATATATCTTTAAACATTTCTAAAGATTGTCTAAATAAAAAAGGCATTTATTTCCAATATGAGGAAAATCCATTAAGGAAAAAAATTCGGGTTGTCATATATATATATATGACACAAGAAAAACTTGAAAATAAATAGTAAATATATCTATTTCCAAAAAATTTCCAAAGAATTACTAAAATAATTCTGAAAAAACATAACCATTTCAAGCATAAAAAAAATTCAAAAGGAAAAAATTTTGGGTTATCACATGATATTATTTATGACTCGTCTCATATTTCCTTAATAGGTTAGCAAGTTACATCACCATGGAGGCCAAAATTTGACCAATTTCCACCCTTGGCAGCAACTCTCAAAACTTCAAAGGAGCAATCTTTAGCTTTGGACCTCAAATCTATTCCATGGGAGCTGAAGTTTGCTTTCTTAAGACTACAAAGCACCTTTTGTGATGTTCTCAATTTACGCTTTGTAACTAAACGTAAATTAAAGAGTCAGAATAAGTAACACTAGCCTACTTACCCCATATATATCGAACTTATAAAGCATGCATCTATTCTTACTATCGAGTATAGGGAAACTTGCAGCGAAAAAATGGTCTAAATAAAAACTTTAGCATAACAAGCTAGTGATCACATGATAGAAATAAAATCGCAAATATAACATAATATTACATCTGTACATTGTCTCACTTCATAAGATAACCCAGTTAGTTTTGACTGTCATATACATATATAAGAGTTATCAACATAATACCAGGGCCACCTCGACTCCTTCTTGACTTCCGGATAGTCTCTCCCATATCGTAACCAATCTATACTAATATCTATATCTTTAAGAAGGGTTTTGTCCATATGGGATTTTATAGATATTACATATGGACAACGAATCCCTCAGATCCACAACCATGAAGCACCCAACTCGCTATCGCCCCGTGGATGAGATGAATGCGTACTAGCTCAAAATCGTCGATATGTAGTTATGTATAGGAAGAGCGTTAAAATTATCAAAAAGTGGGAAATCAGAGAGTCCTTCAAGGCTCTGCTGAAGTCCCTGTGTCGTCATGGGGGGCTTTCCCCTTTCTATCATAAGGTCCTGCGATAATATTTAATTTTCCAGAAAAAGACAAACATATAAAAGTGAGATTTCCTCGAAAATCTCAGTTTGTACACATTTAACATAATATAACATAGATAAAACACAATATTAAAGTACATGGCTAGAAGAGATCATATAATATGTGAAATAACTTATGGAGCTCATGCATATGAGTAACATATGAATGACAGACTTATATTTTTCATAGACCCACTCTTATGCTACTTAAACTCTTATTTCTTTTATTATCTTTCATAACATTGTGGGTCTTACTTATTTCATAACCTCGATAGGCGTTACGTATCGCCGTCCCCATCGAGTTTTCTTAGCATGACGCGTCAGCTTTGCCATACATAAACTCGTCAATCTTCTAGGCGTTACGTATCGCCATATCTATCCTAACGAGTCTTGTGTCAATCTTCTAGACGTTACCTATCGCCATCCCCGTTATAATACATAAATACTTATTATAGCGGGTGTTACGTATTGTCGTTCCCGCTAGTCATATCAGTCTTCTGGGTGTTAAGTATCGTTGTCCCTGTCGTGACACGACACTTAATGTATCAAATCATGTTAGTTGTCTGAGCGTTATGTATCACTGTCCCCGTCGTGACATAATTATTTGTTTTATTACGTTTTCTTAACGCATTTTCTTAAAACAGACGTCATGACTTATGACGACACTTATATGTGACTAAATGCAATAGATGCATAAACTTAGACTTATGACATGCATGTTTCATGTCTTCATAGTTCATGTGACATATAAAAATATATCCCAAAAACATACATCACATGTACATGCATTTACGTCATACAAATTCGTAACATTAAAACTTAAAAAAAATGCTTAAACAATTAAATAAAATATTAAAATGTTATCAAAACCAAGGCTGGCTGAAATTCATGGGGACTAAATCTTATTTATTTAGTTTATTCAACTCAAGTAAAAAATTCACATATTTAGCGTATCAAATTTCCCTTAATCAATTTATGCATATGAAATTGTTTTCTTAGTATTTCTTCTATAATTTTTAGCAAAATGATTCTTGAAAATTTCTTAAGTAACTTAGAGTTTCTAAACTCATTATAATCACTAAAATATTATGCAAATACTTAAAAACCAATAGATAAAATTTAGAACTAAAATTTCACCAAAAACCCTATTAAGGTTGAATTATCCTAGGGAGCTTTTCTCAAAATTTTCTCAAACCAAGACCTCATATTTTCTCATAATCCTATTAATATATTATCATAGAATATATTTTTGAGATCCTATAATTTTCCTAGCATTTTTCCATAACAAAAACCACTCCAAAATTAATAGATTTCAATTTAAGACATAAACAATGTTTAAACTCAAACAAGCATTAAACATAATCCAATAATAAAACCACTTATTCTATGCTAAGATTAGGTTAAGTAGTGTACTTGCAAATTTTTCAAAACTTGATTTGATGTTTGTGGTAGTTTTTGAACAATTTCTTCTCCAACACCTTTAACTAGCTCTCTTTTGGTGCTTTTGTGAAGTAAGTGGATTTAAGTGAATTTTCTTGAGTATTTTCTCACTATGGCCAGCTGGTATCTCTAAAGGAGAATGAAGAGAAGCCAATATTCCTATTTATACCCATAGGAGGTGACACAAGTCTTGGAGGAATGCCTTGGGCATTTCGGCAACTCCATTTGGCTGCATAGGTGATGTGTTTCATACCCCTTATAGCTTCATGATCACCTCTAACCCTTTGGAGATTTGCTGATATTTTAATCTAATGGTTTAGATTAGTCCATCTATAAGATAATATTGATCAATGGCTCAAAGAAAACCAACTCATGTGGGGTAAAAACAAAATAGCATAATGTGTGATCTTAGGAGATGCAAATCTTACCATTGAACCTTCTCAAGGGGTACACAGCAGATCATGGGGATTTATCCCCTTTTTCCACTTTCTTAGTCCCTCATTGGTACACTTGGATGTTTTTGGGAGAGTTCTATTGGTTAGCAACAAAGGGGTAATTTGGCTGATTAGTTAGTTCTAAACCGATCAGATTTGCTCCTAATTCCTTCATGGTTATAGGCTAATTATCTTTCTAGAAAATCTTCCTCCACATGACACCTACCTCCCCACACCTGTCTAGAAGATAGAAATGAAAAGAATCAATCAAATTCAAGCTCCTAAGGTAAGGCGGTGGCATACTTTATTTTTGGGCTTCAATTTTCGTCCAATTCAGGCCAGTCCACTTCTAGCCCAAATAATTCCTTGATCCACTTCGATTATCTAAAAACTCAAAACATGAAAAGTTTAGGTCATCCTCTTAGTAATCTATAGAATTTTTAGTCACCTAATTACAAGGTCAGACGAGAGAGATATAACCAGTTTACCGAAACACATGGACTAACCCGAGAACTCAATTTTGAGCTACATATGTGTCTTTCCATTCCACTTCTAATTTTCTCAATGTTCCTCTTAATCTCCTTGATATAATTATCCTCCAAATTCAAACTAAAATGTTCTATTTTACACCTTACTCAATTTCCAAAAATATTGATGAAAATTCACTATATTTCATCTAATACCTGAAGTGTCTTTAATTTGGACTTTAAGTCTAAATGTCATAAGTTTCCAAAAATTTCTTAAAATAATAAATAAGTTTTTAAATGAATATATAATCTAAGAAAATCTTTAAAAAGGAAGGGTTATTACATCCTCTTAAAATAAAGATTTCGTCCTCAAAATCGATAAGACATAATCTTTAATGAATTCAATAAAATATTTTACCTCGTTGACTAGTGGCGGTTGACTCCTCCGAAGACGTAGGTAATTTTTCTTCTATGGACCATGAGTCTTGTGAAAAATAGAAGATTGCGTCTACATCTGGGTCATAATACATGTTAACACTCATTTCCTGTAATTGAAGCAATCTTTATTCTTCAGTTTCTATTATAACTGGTCCTTCTACGTTTTGACGCCCGCGCTCTTTAGAGTCATCTGAAAACTCAACTGCAACTGATTTTCCTTTGTCAATTCTTCATAAAAATTCTCTTTCAACCTTCAATTCCCTTCTAGTTGGTTGTCTTTCTTTTCAGGTACAGCTTTCCTGAATATTGGTTTCCTTTTATCATCTATATCCATTATGTGTGTTCTATGCCATTCATTTTTTTCTAATCTCTTTAGTCTTTTTGCTTTTATCTAACTTTCTCCCTCTCTACGTATTCTTTCTCTTAATCTCTCTGATCTTTCTTTTAGTTGTTCTACCGAGACTAGGATATTCTTGCAATTTTTATTCTTCAGTTTCTATTATAATTGGTCCTTCCACATTTTGACACCTATGCTCTTTAGAGTCATCTGAAAACTCAACTGCAACTGATTTTCCTTTATCAATTCTTCATAAAACTTCTCTTTCAACATTCAATTCCCTCCTAGCTGGCTGTCTTTCTTTTCCAGGTACAACTATCCTGAATACCGGATTCCCTTGATCATCTATATCCATTATGTGTGTTCTATGCCATTTATTTTTTCTAATCTCTTTAGTCTTCCTACTTTTATCTAACTTTCTCTCTCTCTCTCTCTCTCTCTCTCTCTCTACATATTCTTTCTCTTAATCTCTTTGATCTTTCTTTTAGTTGTTCTACAGGGACTACGGGTATTCTTGCAGTTTTCTTAGTAGAGCCAGACCAATTGATGAATTTTAACAATTATAGCATACACAAAACAAATATTGAATTCATGAAAATCACATCACATATATACATAATCAAAATAGAATACAATCAATCACAATCAGTTTTCAAAAAAATTAGGGTATTTAGCCCTCATCATATCTTCATGTTCCCAAGTAAATTCTTGGAAAATGAGATTATTCCAAAGTACTTTAACTAACGAAACGACACGATTCTGCAGCGTTTGGTTCTTCTGATCTTCAATCCTTATAGGCCACTCTTCATACGTCAAATTAGGGCGTAGATTGATATGACCTAGATCTATTACTGCCACTGGTCCGTCACCTATACTTTTCTTCAAGGAAGACATGTGAAAGACATCATGAACTCCTTGCAATTCAACAGGTAGAGCTAGGCGATAAGCTATTGGCCCTACTTTTTCCAGAATCTCATAAGTTCTAATGTAGCGAGGACTTAATTTTTCTTTTTTTCCAAAACACACTACTCCCTTCATAGGCAAAACTTTCAAGTATACCCAATCGCCTACTATAAAGTCTAAAGCTCTTCTACGATTATCTGCATAGCTCTTTTGTCTGCTCTGTGCTGTTTTCATTCTATCTCTGATCATTTCCACTTGTTCCTTAACTTCTTGCACATATTCAGGTCCTAAAATACTGCTTTCACTAACTTCATTCCAATACATGGGAGATTTGCATTTTTTTTCGATACAATGCTTCATAAGGTGCCATCTGAATGGTAGCTTAAAAACTATTATTATAAGCAAATTCAATTAATGGCAAAAGACTTTCCCAATCACCACCAAAATCTAAACACAGGCTCGTAACATATCTTCTAAAGTCTGAATAGTATTTCTCTAAACAATCTTCCTTTCAACTCTGGATTATTAGGAATCACTTTTCTGTTTCTATAACATAATATTCCATTATCCGTGATCCGATAATGTGGGGACTCTTTCCCTTCCACTAACTGTTGTCTTAATTTTTCCAACTTATTATCTTTTTGTTGTCCCTCTTTAATTTCTTCATATGTCAGGGGAATGATTTCTTGAATTACCATCAACTTGATTTCTTTTGGCAGCCTATTTACAAGAAATTCTCGCATCACAGCGAGTACTGATGATTCTTCTATTTGGATTTTTTTGCTTAAAGCATCGGCCACCACGTTAGCCTTCCCAGGGTGGTATTTAATTTCACATTGAAAATCACTTAGGGTTTCCATCCATCTTCGGTGCCTCATGTTCAAGGTTTTCTGAATGAATAGATACTTAAGGTTCTTATGATCCGTGTACATTTCACACTTTTCTCCATATAAATAATGTCTCCAAATCTTCAAGACAAACACAACAGATGCTAATTCTAGATCATGGATAGGATAATTTTGCTCATGATCCTTAAGTTGTCGGGATGCATACGCAACTACTCTTCCTTCTTCCAATAATACACACCCCAGGTCAATCTCCTTTTGATTTCTTGAAAACTCCTTTCACACTGTTCACTCTAAACATACTTAACATTCTTCCTTGTCATTGCCGTTAAAGGTGTGGAAAGTTTCAAAAATCCTTTTACAAATCTTCGGTAATATCCAACTAAGCCCAGAAAACTATGTACTTCATGGGCATTTGTGGGTTGCTACCAATCCATCTGTAATAGCCCAAATTTTCTAAGGTAAATTATTTTATGGAAATTACTTTAAGGAAATTTATTTGATGTATTTATTTTCTAGGAAATTAGAGTGGGAGATTTAATTGAGGAATATGAGATAACACTTGGTATTGGGAATTATGCATTCTCGAATTAATCTATCGAGTTTTAGTAAAATGGGCATCAGTTATTCATATAAGGTCCAAATGAGGTGATTCCAATTGGTATATAACCTTGAGAGATAGATCTAAAACTTGTATGTTTTAAGTTTTTCGAGATTCGGAAGGGATCAATAACTTATTTGGGAAGCAAGTGGGCAGCTCTGGAATGGGTTTAAATGGAACCCGAGTTGGATAAATTAAACTAATTTGAGGCATGTAACTAATTAGGCAATTGGTTTTGAGATTTTCTGGGATTAGGACATGTGTAGAGATAGTTGGAAATGGATGGAAAGTTGATTTGGAAGCTAATTGATTAGTTAGTGTGATGGAAATACAAGGGGAGCCAAAATCTAGTTGATAGGTGACTAAGTGGGTTAAATTTGGCTCTACCCTCACTAAACTAAGAAGTGGCCTTCTAGAACTTGTTAAATGGAGACTTAAGGGAGTTAGGAAGTAACCAAATGAGTAGAAAAATTTGGAGAGGGGCGTGTGACACAAGGAGAGGGCTGGAGATGGGAGGTGCATGCATGGTTAGGTGAAATGCCACCTCACCTCTTATCCCTTTAGCTCACTCCTCAGCCATGGATCAAAGTTGGCAACAAAAATATCTTAAATGTGAGCCATTGGATGACTAATTCAGCTGCAAAGCCTAGGATTTGGGAGGCTTAAGCCTTATCATAAGATATGTTTAGATTGACACCTCATCACCAAAACTGACAACTAGTGCACCTTAGGGTATTTTTCCTCTTCTCTCCCTCATGTTGATCGACCATCACCCTATAAATAGACTCTTGAGAGCTTTCTAAGCTCCTTTATAAGGAGAGAACACATTTCCCTTTGGAAGATACACCAGAAAAACCCTCCCAAAACCCTTAAAGAGTTCCTTTGTGAGCTAAGTGAGTGAGTTTGGAAGAAAGCTTGCAAGAAGTTGGTTGGATCCATTCTCTTGAACTTTGAAGAATTTGCAAGTCCATATTCTAGCTTAACTTAAGCATGGAAATGGTTTATTGAAGTGATTGAACTATGTTTACTAGTATTGAACTCTTAAGAACATGATTAAGTGACAAAGAGATATATGAGTAAGGTTGGATTTAAATTGTCTTGTAAAAATGTTCAATAAAATTTTAAGAACTTAGATTTAAGTTTTTAAGAAGCCAAATAAATTATAGTAAAAAGATTGGCATGTTTTGAGTAGAAAAACTCTTAGAGCTGTAACCAAATGGATGGAAAAAATTTGGAAAGGGGCGTGTGACACAAGGAGAGGGTTGGAGATGAGAGGTGCATGCATGGTTAGGTGAAATGCCACCTCACCTCTTATCCCTATAGCTCACTCCTCAGCCATGGATCAAAATGGGCAACAAAAATATCTCAATTGTGAGCCCTTGGATGACTAATCCAGCTGCAAAGCCTAGGATTTGGGAGGCTTAATCCTCATCATGAGATTTGTTTAGATAGACAGTTCATCATCCATGCAAATCTGGCAACTAGTGCACCTTAGGGTGTTTTTCCTTTTCTCTCCCTCATGTTGGTCGACCACCACTCTATAAATAGAACCTTGAGAGCTTTCTAAGCTCCTTTAGAAAGAGAGAACACTTTCCCCTTTGGAAGACATACCAGAAAAACCCTCCCAAAACCCTTAAAGAGTTCCTTTGTGAGCTAAGTGAGTGAGTTTGGAAGAAAGCTTGCAAGAAGTTGGTTGGATCCATTCTCTTGAACTTTGAAGAATTTGTAAGTCCATATTCTAGATTAACTTAAGCATGGAAATGGTTTATTGAAGTGATTGAATTATGGTTACTAGTATTGAACTCTTGAGAACATGATTAAGTGACAAGTGACATATGAGTAAGGTTGGTTTTAAATTGTCTTGTAAAAATGTTCAATAAAATTGTAAGAACTTAGATTTAAGTTTTTAAGAAGTCAATTAAAGCTTAGTAAAAAGATTGGCATGTTTAGAGTAGAAAAACTCTTAGAGCCGTGATCTCGCTCGACCTCGCTCGACATGTGAGTCGAGCGAAGGCAAAATATGAGCCCTCGCTTGAGTTTCGCTTGATACTCTGTTGAAGCGAGTTCCAACCCGTGACTT
This sequence comes from Platycarya longipes, assembly GCA_036559045.1. Classification (NCBI taxonomy): domain Eukaryota; kingdom Viridiplantae; phylum Streptophyta; class Magnoliopsida; order Fagales; family Juglandaceae; genus Platycarya; species Platycarya longipes. Next base: position 29,528,710 of record CM071793.1, on the reverse strand, counting down.
CGTTCGACAATCGCTCGACACCCGCTCGAGCGAGATGCCCTGTTTTGCTTAGACTCAGAGTTTTCCTAGAATAAAAATTGTGTTCCAAATGGAAAGGGTTATTAGTGAAAACACTTGTATGAATAACAAAGGAACCACTAAAAAGAAAACAATGTATAAGAATAAGTTAGTCACGTCGTGACGGGGACGGCGAGACGTAACGCCCGATGACTGACGTGCCGATAGGGACGGTGATACGTAACGCCTGTCGTGTTATAAGAGTGTGTGATCTTCACGGGGACGGCGATACGTAACGCCCGTGAGATTAATCTGAATAGTGGGGACGGCGATATGTAACACCCGCAGTAATATATGTATATGTTTTGTGTCAAGACGGGGATGGCGAGATGTAACGCCCGTGAGATTGACACCAGACTCATCACAACGGGGACGGCGAGACGTAACGCTCGGATGATTGATGAGTGTATGTGATGGGGATGGTGAGACGTAACGCCCATCAATGATAAGAAAGAATAAGAACCTTTAAGAAAATGGTGTAATTCTGCATAAGATTATGTATTCGGTTGAGCTAAGAAAAGTACTAGTTAGACAGTGATCTTATGAGTGTATCTTAGGGTAAATTTCCCTAGTCATTCAGTGGTGATAATATTATGGTTGATTTTTCCCTGTTTCCTTTAAGCTGCTTATGTACTTACAGAGATTTCAAATGAAATCTCACTCTTTTGTGGATCCTTACTCTTTTGCGCATATCAACTATGAACAGGATTCGATGACCAGCAAGGGGACAGCCCCGTTGAGGCAGGAGACTTCGGGGAGTCCTGAGGGACTCTCCGACTATAGTCCTTATATGGACATTTCTTTTATTTCTTTTGGACCTCCTATTAGTAATCAATCTACCGGAGTTTGGAGTGTTGACGCATCCACTTTTGCTGAGGAGAGGCGACGTACAGGATGCTGTTTAAGCTTAGGACTTGATGGCTCGTTGTTCATGTGTGGAGTTTGTGTGACTCCACAGGGACAACTACTCCAGCGAGACTTTAGTGTTAGTATGGATAGGTTTCGCTATGGGAGAGAATTCCCCGAGGTTTAAGAAGGAAAAATAGTGAGGTGAAGGAAAGTCTTTTGGATGAATGTAATATAGTTTGTTGATAACATGCTACAATGTGGGCCTTGTGTATGTAAGAAGTACAATGTTAAGTTATAAATAAATGATGTGAATGTTGTAAGTATATTTTCTATGTGATCTCTAGAAAGTTTTATATCTAAAACCTGATCCGCTGTGAATTAAGTGATATATGCATTTTATTTTTGTCAAGTACGAGGGTGAGTAGCCAAGTGTTACTTATCTATACACCTTAATTTACATTAAATCCTAGGCGTAAATTGGGGGCGTCACAGAGTTGTATCAGAGCTATTACGTCTCTGGGTAAAGTCCACAGTGTCCTAGGAGAAATGGATCACATGGCATAAGAATTGGCTTGAATCTTTATTAGATTGGAATTTGGAGTAATATGGATGAATGATTTGGACTTTAGGAATTTGGAAGTTTCTAAAGCAAGTATAGCTTATAGTGAAGTTGGGTGTGTTTCAGGAAAACAACATGCCAAGAGGTCGTCCTCCTTTGAAACGAGTAGACGTGGTAGTCCAGAATCCTTCTTTGGTTACCCCTCCACGTACAGAAGAGCAGATGGCACCAAACCCACAGTTGGGAGAAGTACAGACGACACCAAACCCACCGTTGGGAGAAGGATAGATGGCACCGAATCCATCACTGGGAGAAGGGCGAATGGCACGGAATTCACTCTTGGAAGAGGGACCAGTGGCGCAAAACCCCCCTTAGAAGGAGGCCAGGCGATAGCTGAAGCTATTAGGCAAATGACGGAAGTGGTGAGAAATCAAATAGAACAGAGCCGTCATCATCAGCAGAATGAAAATAGAAGAGAAGCTTAAGGGTGTCCGTATGAGAAATTTCTGGCGTACCGATACCCGCCCTTTACCGGAACGGAAGGAGCATTAGAGGCAGACAAATGGATTGTAGACCTGGAACGTAGTTTCGAAGTCAGTAGTTGCACCGAAGTTCAGAAAGTGCAGTATGCGGGACATTTACTACAGGGAGAAGCAGGACTATGGTGGGACACGAAGCAAAAGCTACTAAAGTTAGAATTGGGAGAAAATGTAGTGCCCACATGGGAAAGGTTCAAGAAAGAATTCGACGATCGATTCTTTCTGGAATCTGTGAAGCGGCAGAAAGTTTTGGAATTTACTATGTTAATACAAGGCAGTATGACGGTGGAACAGTACTCAGCGCGATTTATGGAATTGGCAAGATTTGCCTCGCATTTGGTAGCTACTGAAAAGATGAGAGCCCAGAAGTTTCTGGAAGGACTGCAGCCACAAATTCATATGCAGGTGGCATGTTTGCAAATTGAGAACTTTCAAGAACTGGTGAATATAGCAGCCATAGCAGAAGCTGAACAAAGGAGTGTTATGGCGCAAACTCAAGCATATGGAAAAAGAAGATTTCAATTTTCTGGGGGAAAAGATGCTAGGAGGAAACCAAATTTTAATCCATGGATAGAGGAAAAAGAATAGCAATTAATCCAAATGTGCCGATTTTATACCCGCAATGTGCAAAATGTGGACGTCGACACCAGGGAGATTGTCGAGTGGATACTAGAGTTTGTTTCAGAGGCGGTCGGCCAGGACATCTGATCAAGGATTTCCCTCAGAATACCTCTCAAGGAGTAGCTCTACCCGGAGGAAAAGCCAAAGCTCCCACGAAAGCTAAAGTTTATGCTATCACGCCTGGAGAAGTGGACATGGAGGCAGACGAGACTATAGATGTTAATGTTATTACTGGTAAATTTCTAAGTCCCCTCTTTTAATTAATGAATGGATTCCTTGGAAGTGGTAATACTAATAATAGTAGAATAAAATTTTCTTTAGGTAAGGTTAAGCTGAAGCAATGCCTGGTCTATGCCTTGTTTGATTCGGGAGCGACAAGATCCTTTATTTCATATGATTGTGTCCAAATATGTAACTTAGAAACAGAATTCTTGGCCCAAAAGGTTATGGCAGTTATGCCTAATGGAAAGGTAGCAGGATGCCATCGGATGGTAAGAAGTTGCCCCTGGAAATTGGAGGTTCACAACTAGTCGCTGACCTGATACTATTCCATTTGATGGAATTTGATTTAATTTTAGGTATGGATTGGTTGGGCAAGTATTATGCTAAACTTGACTGTCGCAAAAATGAAATAGTTTTTGGCCTACCCAAGAAGGAGAAATTTTGTTACAAGGGGGAAATATTAAAGGCAGTTTCCTCTATAGTGACTACTAAGCGAATAAAGAAAAGTATTAGCAAAGAGACAGAGAGCTACTAGGTAATTATGTTAAATTACAGAAATTGTTAAGAGTATTCAAGGAATTCCTGTGGTGGAAGACTTTCCTCAAGTCTTTTCTGAGGATCTGCCGGGATTGCCTCCTGATCGAGAAACAGAATTTGTTATTGAATTGGAACCGGCCACAACTCCAGTTCATAAGGCTCTGTATAGAATGGCACCAGTGGAATTAGAAGAATTGAAAGCTCAGATTGAGGAACTTTTAAGGAAAGGATTTATCAGGCCCAGTTCATCCCCATGGGGAGCACCAGTACTGTTTGTGAAAAAGAAAGATGGGACAATGCGGATGTGCATAGATTACCGAGAATTGAATAAGGTCACGATTAAGAATAAATATCCGTTGCCACGGATAGATGACCTGTTGGATCAATTAAAAGGAGCAACTGTATTTTCAAAAATAGACCTTCGGTCTGGCTATCATCAGTTGAAGATCAGGGAGCAAGACGTACATAAGACGGCTTTCCGAACTCGATATAGGCACTTTGAATTTTTGGTTATGCCATTCGGAGTGACGAATGCACCAGCAGTATTCATGAACTTGATGAACCGGATATTTAGACCATATTTGGACAAGTTTGTGGTGGTTTTTATTGATGATATTTTAATCTACTCTCAGACTGACGAGGATCATAAAGAACATTTAAAAGTAGTAATGGAGATTTTGTAGAAACATCAACTGTACGCCAAACTTAGTAAGTGTGAATTTTGGCTACAAGAAGTTAAATTTTTGGGTCATGTTATCTCAAGTGGAGTTTCAGTGGACCCAGCTAAGGTAGAAGCAGTGGTAGAATGGCAGCAACCAACCAATGCACATGAAATACGAAGCTTTTTGGGATTAGCTGGATATTATAGAAGATTTGTGGAAGGATTTTCCAAACTGTCTGCACTTCTGACAGCATTGACCAGGAAGAATGCTAAGTATATTTGGAGTGAACAATGTGAAAGGAGTTTTCAAGAGCTAAAGAAGAGATTGACTACAGCACCAATTTTAGCCTTGCCAGAACCTCATAAACCTTACGTAATATCTAGTGATGCCTCAAAAATGGGACTGGGGTGTGTATTGATGCAAGAAGGAAGAGTAGTTGCGTATGCATCCCGACAGCTTAAGGACCATGAACAGAACTATCCCACACATGACTTAGAGTTAGCAGCTGTAGTGTTTGCTCTAAAGATTTGGCGGCATTACTTGTATGGGGAAAGATGTGAAATATTTACGGACCATAAGAGTCTCAAGTATCTTTTTAGCCAAAAAACCTTGAATATGAGATAAAGAAGGTGGATAGAGACTATAAGTGATTTCCAATGCGAAATCAAATATCACCCTAGAAAGGCTAATGTGGTAGCCGTTGCCTTAAGTAGGAAAGTTCAAACGGAAGAATTATCAGTGCTGGCAGTAATGAGAGAAATTCTGGTAGAGAGATTATCACAGGACCTCAAGCTAATGGAGATTCAAGAAATTGTTCCTTTAACGGACAAGGAAATTAAGGAAGAATAACAAAAGGATGCTAAGCTGGAGAAGATGAAACAGCAGATACTGGAAGGAAAAGGGTCTTCGCACTTTATGATTTCAGGAGATGGGATGCTATACTTTGGGAGAAGGAAGATCATTCCGGATACCCCAGAATTAAAAGAAAGGTTGATGAAGGAAGCTCATGGTACACTATATACTGCCCATCCTGGAAGTACTAAGATGTATCAAGATTTAAAAGAAAAGTTTTGATGGGAAGGAATGAAGAAGGATATCGCGACCTTTGTAGCCAAGTGTCCAGTGTGTCAGTTAGTAAAAGCTGAACACCAAAGAACAGTCAGTAAGTTGCAACCTCTACCAATTCCCAAATGGAAATGGGAAAATCTATCTATGGATTTTGTGGTAGAATTTCCAAGAATATCTACGGGGAAAAATTCGATTTGGGTAATAGTGGATCGGTTGACGAAGAGTGCTCACTTTTTACCTATCTCTAACACAGATTCTATGGAAAGGTTTGCAAAAATTTATGTGATGGAAATAGTTCGTTTGCATGGAGTACCCAAGACTATAATATCAGACAGAGACCCTAGATTTACATCTCGATTTTGGCAAAGTTTACAGAAGATGATGGGTACCAATTTAAATTTCAGCAGCGCATATCATCCTCAAACGGACGGGCAAACAGAAAGAACTATTCAGACTTTGGAGGATATGTTACGAGCCTGTGTATTGGACTTTGACAAAGATTGGGAAAGTCTGCTACCATTAATTGAATTTGCTTATAATAACAGTTTCCAAGCTACTATACAGATGGCGCCATATGAAGCACTTTATGGGAGGAAGTGTAGGTCTCCTATTTATTGGGATGAAGTGGGTGAAAGTAGTGTTTTGGGACCCGAGTATTTACAAGAAGTCAAAGAGCAGATTACAAGGATTAGAAATCAGATAAAGACGGCGCAAAGTAGACAAAAGAGTTATGCAGATAATCATAGAAAGGCTTTAGATTTTATGGTGGGAGACTGGGTGTACTTGAAGATTTCACCTCTGAAGGGAGTTATGCGATTTGGTAAGAAAGGAAAGTTGAGTCCTCGTTATATCGGACCTTATGAAGTTCTGGAAAAAGTAGGTCCAGTGGCTTATCGCTCAGCCCTACCTGATGATTTGCAAGGAGTTCATAACGTCTTCCATGTATCTTCTCTGAAAATGTGTTTGAAAGATCAACCAGTGGCAATAATGGATCCGCGTCCTAATAATTTACGTCCCAATTTAACTTATGAAGAGTGGCCTGTACGAATTGAAGATCAGAAAGAATAGACCCTTCGGAATCGTACCATAGTGTTAGTAAAAGTACTCTGGAACAATCCTGTTTTTCAGGAAGCCACCTGGGAACGTGAGAATGTAATGAGAGTTAATTATCCCCACTTGTTTGAAACATAGTTGTAATAATATGCGTTATAAATTGAATCAGCTGTATGACATTTGTATGATATTTGTATTTTCTTATATGTTAATATTCATTAATATTTAACCTTATACAGGATTATGGCTCCAAAAAGAAACGCACGTATGTCAGTCACCCCTGTAGACCAGTTAAAGAAAAGATCTAAAAGAATTAGAGAGAGATTTTGTAGGGAAAAATTGAAGCAATGGAAAGCTGAGAGATTGAACTGGTCAAATAAAAGTGAGAAGCACAGAACCCATATTATGGACATAGACAAAAAAGGTAACCCTGTAAGTAGAACAGCGTTACCAGGTGAGGAGAGACAACCCGCTCGAAAATGGTTAAAAGTAGAAAAAAGATTTTTGAGAAGAGAGGATAAAGGAAAATCTGTCATAATAGAGTCATCTGATAGATCTGAAGATTGGAAACGTCAATGTGAAGAAGGACCCATAATAGAAGAGACAGAGGGAGAGAGATTACGTATCTTGCAAGAAATAAGTGTGAATATGTATTATGATCCAGATGTAGACATGATATTTTACGACTCTCAAGATTCACTGCTTAATGAGGAAAAAGTACCTACCTCTTTAGAAGAATCTACTGCTGCTAGCAACCGAGGTATAGATTCCTTAAACCCTTAATTATTTATATCTTAGCGATTTCGGGGACGGAATCCTTTTTAAGGGGAGGAGGATGTAATGGTCCAAATTTTCTAAGGTAAATTATTTTATGGGAATTACTTTAAGGAAATTTATTTGATGTATTTATTTTCTAGGAAATTAGAGTGGGAGATATAATTGAGAAATGTGAGATAACATTTGGTATTGGGAATTATGCATTCTCGGATTTATCTGTCGAGTTTTAGTGAAATGAGCATAAGTTATTCATATGAGCTCCAAATGAGGTGATTCCAATTGGTATAGAACCTTGCAAGATAGATCTAAAACTTATATGTTTTAAGTTGTCTGAGATTCGGAAGGGATCAATAACTTATTTGTGAATCAAGTAAGCCGCTCTGGAATGGGCTTAAATGGAACCCGAGTTGGATGAATTGAGCTAATTTAGGGCATGTAACGAATTAGGCAATTGGTTTTGAGATTTTCTGGGATTAGGACATGTGTAGGGATAGTTGGAAATGGATGGAAAGTTTATTTGGAAGCCAAGTGATTAGTTAGTGTGATGGAAACACAAGGGGAGCCAAAATTTAGTTGATAGGTGACTAAGTGGGTCAGATTTGGCTCTACCTTAACTAAACTAAGAAGTGGCCTTCTAGAACTTGTTAAATGGAGACTTAAAGGGAGTTACGAAGTAACCAAATGGATGGAAAAAATCTGGAGAGGGGCGTGTGACACAAGGAGAGGGCTGGAGATGAGAGGTGCATGCATGGTTAGGTGAAATGCCACCTCACCTCTTATCCCTTTAGCTCCCTCCTCAGCCATGGATCAAAATGGGCAACAAAAATATCTCAATTGTGAGCCCTTGGATGACTAATCCAGCTACAAAGCTTAGGATTTGGGAGGCTTAATCCTCATCATGAGATTTGTTTAGATAGACACCTTATCATCCATGCAAATCTGGCAACTAGTGCACCTTAGGGTGTTTTTCCTTTTCTCTCCCTCATGTTGGTCGACCACCACTCTATAAATAGAACCTTGAGAGCTTTCTAAGCTCCTTTAGAAGGAGAGAACACTTTCCCCTTTGGAAGACATACCAGAAAAACCCTCCCAAAACCCTTAAAGAGTTCCTTTGTGAGCTAAGTGAGTGAGTTTGGAAGAAAGCTTGCAAGAAGTTGGTTGGATCCATTCTCTTGAACTTTGAAGAATTTGTAAGTCCATATTCTAGCTTAACTTAAGCATGGAAATGGTTTATTGAAGTGATTGAATTATGGTTACTAGTATTGAACTCTTGAGAACATGATTAAGTGACAAGTGACATATGAGTAAGGTTGGTTTTAAATTGTCTTGTAAAAATGTTCAATAAAATTTTAAGAACTTAAATTTAAGTTTTTAAGAATTCAAATAAAGCTTAGTAAAAAGATTGACATGTTTAGAGTAGAAAAACTCTTAGAGCCGTGATCTCGCTCGACCCTCGCTCGACATGTGACTCGAGCGAAGGCAAAATATGAGCCCTTGCTTGAGTTTCGCTTGATACTTTGTTCGAGCGAGTTCCAGCCAGTGACTTCGCTCGACAATCGCTCGAACGAGATGCCCTGTTTTGCTTAGACTCAGGGTTTTCCTAGAATAAAAATTGTGTTCCAAATGGAAAGGGTTATTAGTGAAAAAATTTGTATGAATAAGAGAGGAACCACTAAAAAGAAAACAATGTATAAGAAGAAGTTAGTCAGGTCGTGACGGGGACGACGAGACATAACGCCCGGATGACTAACATGCCGACAGGGACGGCGATACATAACGCCTGTCGTGTTATAAAAGTGTGTGATCTTCCCGGGGACGGTGATACGTAACGCCCGTGAGACTAATCTGAATAGCGGGGACGGCGATACGTAGCGTCCGCAGAGATATATGTATATGTTTTGTGTCAAGACGGGGACGGCGAGACGTAACGCCCGGATGATTGATGAGTGTATGTGATGGGGATGACGAGACGTAACGCCCATCAATGATAAGAAAGAATAAGAACCTTTAAGAAAACGGTGTAATTCTGCATAAGATTATGTATTCGGTTGAGCTAAGAAAAGTACCAGTTAGACTGTGATCTTATGATGTGTATCTTAAGGTAAATTTCCCTAGTCATTCAATGGTGATAATATTATGGTTGCTTTTTTCCTGTTTCCTTTAAGCTGCTTATGTACTTACAGAGATTTCAAATGAAATCTCACTCTTTTGTGGATCTATACTTTTTTGTGCATATCAACTATATACAAGATTCGATGACCAGCAAGGGGACAGCCCCGTTGAGGCAGGAGACTTCGGGGAGTCCTGAGGGACTCTCCGACTATAGTCCTTATATGGACATTTCTTTTGTTTCCTTCGGACCTCCTATTAGTAATCAACCTACCGGAGTTTGGAGCCTTGACGCATCCACTTTTGCTTAGGAGAGGCGACGTACAAGATGCTGTTTAACCTTAGGACTTGATGGCTCGTTGTTCATGTGTGGAGTTTGTGTGACTCCACAGGGACAACTACTCTAGCGAGACTTGAGTGTTAGTATGGATAGGTTTCGCTATGGAAGAGAATTCCCCGAGGTTAAGAAGGAAAAAGAGTGAGGTGAAAGAAAGTATTTTGGATGAATGTAATATAGTTTGTTGTTAACATGCTACAATATGGGCCTTATGTATGTAAAAAGTACAATGTTAAGTTATAAATAAATGATGTAAATGTTGTAAGTATATTTTCCATGTGATCTCTAGAAAGTTTTATATCTAAAACCTGATCCGCTGTGAATTAAGTGATATATGCATTTTATTTTTGTTAAGTACAAGGGTGAGTAGCCAAGTGTTACTTATCCAGACACCTTAATTTACGTTAAATTCCAGACGTAAATTGGGGGCGTCACAGCCGTCATCATCAGCAGAATGAAAATAGAAGAGAAGCTCAATGGTGTCCGTGTGAGAAATTTCTGGCATACCGATACCCGCCCTTTATCGGAACGGAAGGAGCATTAAAGGCAGACAAATGGATTGTAGACCTGGAATGTACCTTCGAAGTCAGTAGTTGCACCGAAGTTCAGAAAGTGCAGTTTGCGGGATATTTGCTACAGGGAGAAGCAGGATTGTGGTGGGACACGAAGCGAAAGCTGCTGAAGTTAGAATTGGGAGAAAATGTAGTGCCCACATGGGAAAGGTTCAAGAAAGAATTCAATAATCGATTCTTTCTGGAATCTGTGAAGCAGCAAAAAGATTTAGAATTTACTAGGTTAATACAAGGCAGCATGACGGTGGAACAGTATGCAGCGCGATTTATGGAATTGGCAAGATTTGCCTCGCATTTGGTAGCTACTGAAAAGATGAGAGCCCAGAAGTTTCAGGAAGGACTGCAGCCACGAATTCGTATGCAGGTGGCATGTTTGCAAATTGAGAACTTTCAAGAACTGGTGAATATAGCAGCCATAGTAGAAGCTGAACAGAGAAGTGTTATGGCGCAAACTCAAGCATATGGAAAAAGAAGATTTCAATTTTCTGGGGGAGAAGATGCTAGGAGGAAACCAAATTTTAGATCCATGGATAGAGGAAAAGGAATAGCAATTAATCCAAATGTGCTGATTTTATTTCCGCCATGTGCAAAATGTGGGCGTCGACACCAGGGAGATTGTCGAGTAGATACTAGAGTTTGTTTCAGATGCAGCCGGCCAGGACATTTGATCAAGGATTGCCCTCAGAATACCCCTCAAGGAGTAGCTCTACCCGGAGGAAAAGCAAAAGCTCCCACGAAAACTAAAGTTTATACTATCACGCCTGGAGAAGTAGACATGGAGGCAGACGAGACTATAGATGCTAATGTTATTACTGCTAAATTTCTAAGTCCCCTCTTTTAGTCAATGAATGGATTCTTTGGGAGTGGTATTAATAATAATAGTAGAATAAAATTTTCTTTAGGTAAGGTTAAGCTGGAGCAATGCATGGTCTATGCCTTGTTTGATTCGGGAGCGACAAGATCCTTTATTTCATATGATTGTGTCCAAAGGTGTGACTTAGAAATAGAATTCTTGGCCCAAAAGGTTATGGTAGTCATGCCCAATGGAAAGGTAGCAGGATGCCACCGGATGGTAAGAAGTTGCCCCTTGGAAATTGGAGGTTCACAGCTAGTCGTTGACCTGATACTATTCCATTTGATGGAATTTGATTTAATTTTATGTATGGATTGGTTGGCCAAGTATTATGGTAAACTTGACTGTCGCAAAAAGGAAATAGTTTTTGGCTTACCCATGGAGGAGAAGTTTTGTTACAAGGGGAAAATATTAAAGGCAGCTTCCTCCATAGTAACTGCTAAGCGAATAAAGAAAAGTATTAACAAAGAGATAAAGGGCTACTGGGTAATTATGTTAAATTCCTCAGAAGTTGTTAAAAGTATTCAAGAAATTCCCGTTGTGGAAGACTTTCCTCAAGTCTTTTTTGAGGATCTGCCGAAACTGCCTCCTGATCGAGAAACGGAATTTGTTATTGAATTGGAACCGGCCACAACCCCAGTTCATAAGGCTCTGTATAGAATGACACCAATGGAATTAGAAGAACTGAAAGCTCAGATTGAGGAACTTTTAAGGAAAGGATTTATCAGGCCCAGTTCATCCCCATGGGGAGCACCAGTACTGTTTGTGAAAAAGAAAGATGGGACAATGCGGATGAGCATAGACTACCGAGAATTGAATAAGGTCACGATTAAGAATAAATATTCATTGCCACGGATAGATGACCTGTTGGATCAATTAAGAGGAGCAACTGTCTTTTCAAAAATAGACCTTCGGTCTGGCTATCATCAGTTGAAGATCAGGGAGCAAGACGTACATAAGACGTCTTTCCGAACTCGATATGGGCACTTTGAATTTTTGGTTATGCCATTCGGAGTGACGAATGCACTAGCGGTATTCATGGACTTGATGAACCGGATATTTAGACCATATTTAGACAAGTTTGTGGTGGTTTTTATTGATGATATTTTGATCTACTCTCAGACTGATGAGGATCATAAAGAACATTTCAAAGTAGTAATGGAGATTTTGCAGAAACATCAACTGTACGCCAAACTTAGTAAGTGTGAATTTTGGCTACAAGAAGATGGTGATAATATGGAGAAGATGAAACAACAAATACTGGAAGGAAAAGGGTCTTCGCACTTTATGATTTCAGGCGATGGGATGCTATACTTTGGGAGAAGGAAGATCATTCCGGATACCCCAAAAGTGATAGAAAGATTGATGAAAGAAGCTCATGGTACACCATATACTGCTCATCCTGGAAGTACTAAGATGTATCAAGATTTAAAAGAAAAGTTTTGGTGGGAAGGAATGAAGAACGATATCGTGACCTTTGTAGCCAAGTGTCCAGTGTGTCAGTCAGTAAAAGCTGAACATCAAAGACCAGCCGGTAAGTTGCAACCTCTACCAATTCCCGAATGGAAATGGGAGGATCTATCTATGGATTTTGTGGTAGGAGTTCCAAGGACATTTGCGGGAAAAAATTCGATTTGGGTAATAGTGGATCGGTTGACGAAGAGTGCTCACTTTTTACCTATCTCCAACATGGATTCTATGGAAAGGTTGGCAAAAAATTATGTGAAGGAAATAGTTTGTTTGCATGGAGTACCCAAGACTATAGTATCAGACAGAGATCCTAGATTTACATCTCGATTTTGGCAAAGTTTACAGAAGATGATAGGTACCAATTTAAATTTCAGCAGCGCATACCATCCTCAAATGGACTGACAAACATAAAGAACTATTTAGACTTTGGAGGATATGTTGCGAGCCTGTGTATTGGATTTTGATAAAGATTGGGAAAGTCTGCTACCGTTAATTGAATTTTCTTATAATAACAGTTTCCAAGCTACTATACAGATGACGCCATATAAAGCACTTTATGGGAGGAAATGTAGGTCTCCTATTTATTGGGATGAAGTGGGTGAAAGTAGTGTTTTGGGACCCGAGTATTTACAAGAAGTCAAAGAGCATATTACAAGGATTAGAAATCAGATAAAGACGGCGCAAAGTAGACAAAAGAGTTATGCAGATAATCGTAGAAGGGCTTTAGATTTTATGGCGGGAGACTGGGTGTACTTGAAGATTTCGCCTCTGAAGAGAGTTATGCGATTTGGTAAGAAAGGGAAGTTGAGTCCTCGTTATATCGGACCTTATGAAGTTCTGGAAAAAGTAGGTCCAATGGCTTATCGCCTAGCCCTACCTCATGATTTGCAAGGAGTTCATAACGTCTTCCATGTATCTTCTCGGAAAAAGTGTTTGAATGATCAGCCAGTGGCAGTAATGGATCCGCGTCCTAATAATTTGCGTCCCAATCTAACTTATGAAGAGTGGCTTATACGAATTGAAGATCAGAAAGAACAGACCCTTCAGAATCGTACCATAGTGTTAGTAAAAGTTCTTTGGAACAATCCTGTTTTTCAGGAAGCCACCTGGGAACGTGAGGATGTAATGAGAGTTAATTATCCCCACTTGTTTGAAACATAGTTGTAATAATAGCAGTCATAAATTGAATCAACTATATGACATTTGTATGATATTTTTATTTTATTTTATGTTAATATTCATTAATATTTGACCTTACACAGGATTATGGCTCCAAAAAGAAACGCACGTATGTCAGTCACTCATGTAGATCAGTTAAGGAAAAGATCTGAAAGAATTAGAGAGAGATTTCGTAGGGAAAAACTGAAGCAATGGAAAGCTGAGAGATTGAACTGGTTAAATAAAAGTGAGAAGCACAGAACCCATGTTATGGACATAGACGAAAAGGGTAACCCTGTGAGTAGAAGAGCGTTACTAGGTGAGGAAAGACAACCCGCTCGAAAATGGTTAAAAGCAGAGAAAAATTTTTGAGAAGAGAGGATAGAGGAAAATCTGTTATAGTAGAATCATCTGATAGATCTGGAGATCGGAAACGTCAATGTGAAGAGGGACCCATAATAGAAGAGACAGAGGCAGAGAGATTACGTGCCTTGCAAGAAATGAGTGTGAATATGTATTATGATCCAGATGTAGACATGATATTTTACTACTCTTAAAATTCACTGCTTAATGACGAAAGAGTACCTACCTCTTCAGAAGAATCTACTGCTGCTAGCAACGAGGTATAGATTCCTTAAACCCTTAATTATTTATATCTTAGCGATTTCGGGGACGAAATCCTTTTTAAGGGGGGGAGGATGTAATAGCCCAAATTTTCTAAGGTAAATTATTTTATGAAAATTACTTTAAGGAAATTAGAGTGGGAGATTTAATTGAGGGCTATGAGATAACACTTGGTATTGGGATTATGCATTCTCGGATTAATCTATCGAGTTTTAGTAAAATGGGCATAAGTTATTCATACAAGGTCTAAATGAGGTGATTCCAATTGTTATATAACCTTGAGATATAGATCTAAAAGTTTTATGTTTTAAGTTTTCCGAGATTCGGAAGGGATAAATAACTTATTTGGGAAGCAAGTGGGCAGCTCTGGAATGGGCTTAAATGGAACCCGAGTTGGATAAATTCAACTAATTTGCGCCTTGTAACTAATTAGGCAATTGGTTTTGACATTTTCTGGGATTAGGACATGTGTAGGGATAGTTGGAAATGGATGGAAAGTTAATTTGGAAGCTAATTGATTAGTTAGTGTGATGAAAACACAAGGGGAGCCAAAATCTAGTTGATAGGTGACTAAGTGGGTCAGATTTGGCTCAACCCTAACTAAACTAAGAAGTGGCCTTCTAGAACTTGTTAAATGGAGACTTAAGGGATTTAGAAAGTGACCAAATGAGTGGAAAAATCTGGAGACGGGCATGTGACACAAGGAGAGGGCTTGAGATGGGAGGTGCATGCATGGTTAGGTGAAATGCCACCTCAGCCATGGATCCAAATTGGCAACAAAAATATCTCAAATGTGAGTCCTTGGATGACTAATCCAGCTGCAAAGCCTAGGATTTGGGAGGCTTAAGCCTCATCATAAGATATGTTTAGATTGACACCTCATCACCCATGCAAAACTGACAACTAGTGCACCTTAGGGTGTTTTTCCTCTTCTCTCCCTCATGTTGGTCGACCATCACCCTATAAATAGACTCTTGAGAGCTTTCTAAGCTCTTTTAGAAGGAGAGAACACATTTCCCTTTGAAAGATACACCAGAAAAACCCTCCCAACCCTTAAAGAGTTCCTTTGTGAGCTAAGTGAGTGAGTTTGGAAAAAAGCTTGCAAGAAGTTGGTTGGATCCATTCTCTTAAACTTTGAAGAATTTGTAAGTCCATATTCTAGCTTAACTTAAGAATGGAAATGGTTTATTGAAGTGATTGAACTATATTTACTAGTATTGAACTCTTAAGAACATGATTAAGTGACAAAGTGACATATGAGTAAGGTTGGATTTAAATTGTCTTGTAAAAATGTTCAATAAAATTTTAAAAACTTAGATTTAAGTTTTTAAGAAGCCATATAAAGTATAGTAAAAAGATTGGCATGTTTTGAGTAGAAAAACTCCTAGAGCCGTGATCTCGCTCGACCTTCGCTCGACTTGTGGGTCGAGCGAAGGCAAAATATGACCCCTCGCTAGAGTATTGCTTGATACTCCGCTCGAGCGAGTTCAAACCCGTAACTTTGCTTGATGATCGCTCGACACCCGCTCGAGCGAGATCCCCTGTTTTGCTTAGACTCAGGGTTTTCCTAGAATAAAATCGGTGTTTCAAATGGAAAGGGTTATAAGTGAAAAAGTCGTTTAAATAAGAAAGGACCTACTAGAAAGAAAACGATGTATAAGAATAAGTTAGCCACGTCGTGATGGGGATGGCAAGACGTAACGCCCGGATGACTGACGTGCCGACAAGGATGGTGATACGTAACGCTTGTCGTGTTATAAGAGTGTGTGGTCTTCACGGGGATGGCGATACGTAACGCCCGTGAGATTGATCTGAATAGCGGGGATGGCGATACGTAATGCCCACAGTGATATATGTATATGTTTTGTGTCAAGATGGGGACGGCGAGACGTAACGCCCAGATGATTGATGAGTATATGTGATGGGGAAGGCGAGACGTAACGCCTATCAACGATAAGAAAGAATAAGAACTTTTAAGAAAACGGTGTAATTCCATATAAGATTATGTATTCGGTTGAGCTAAGAAAAGTACCAGTTAGACAGTGGTCTTATGATGTATATCTTAGGGTAAATTTCCCTAGTCATTTAGTGGTGATAATATTATGGTTGCTTTTTCCCTGTTTCTTTTAAGCTGCTTATGTACTTACTGAGATTTCAAAGGAAATCTCACTCTTTTGTGGTTCTATATTTTTTTGTGCATATCAACTATATACAGGATTCAATGACCAGCAAAGGGACAGCCCTGATGAAGTAGGAGACTTCAGGGAGTCCTGAGGGACTCTCCGACTATAGTCCTTATATGGACATTTCTTTTGTTTCCTTTGGACCTCCTATTAGTAATCAACCTACAGGAGTTTGGAGCCTTGACGCATCCACTTTTGCTGAGGAGAGGCGACGCACAGGATGCTGTTTAACATTAGAACTAGATGGCTCGTTGTCCTTGTGTGGAGTTTGCGTGACTCCACAGGGACAACTGCTCCAGCGAGACTTTAGTGTTAGTATGGATAGGTTTCGCTATGGGAGAGAATTCCCCGAGATTAAGAAAGAAAAGGAGTGAGGTGAAAGAGAGTCTTTTGGAAGAATGTAATATATTTTGTTGCTAACTTGCTACTATTTGGGTCTTGTATATGTGAAAAGTTACAATGTTAAGTTATTAATGAATGATGTGAATGTTGTGAGTATATTTTTCCATGTGATCTTTAGAAAGTTTTATATCTAAAACTAGATCCGCTGTGAATTACATAATATATGCATTTTATTCTTGATAAGTACGAGGGTGAGTAGCCAAGTGTTACTTATCTAGACACTTTTATTTACGTTAAATCCTAGACATAAATTGGGGGCGTCACACCATCACTGCTTCTATTTTAGCTGGATCCACAGAAACTGTGATAACCCAGATTTTTTTAAGTATTAGTTTAATTTTCATATTTGGCATGATTATGTTTCTTTAAGATTATTTTAAGGAACCCTTGGAATTTTGATATATGTGTATAGTTTTTATGAGTCTTTTATTGGTATTGGAGAAAATTTATGGGAGACACTAAATAGGATAAGAAGATATGGTTTTTGAATATTCAAGATAATATTGTATAGAAATTGAAGGAAATTTACAAAAGAAGTCAAGTGGTATGAGTAAGAAATATATCCTATGATATTTTCGGATTAGGCTAATGTAGACAGTTTCAACGTCCTTTAGTAATATGGATATAAATTACTCATGTTATATCGGATTGAGATGATTCAAGATAATTTGGAAATTTAAGAGGAATATCTACAATTATTATGTTTTGAGTTTTAAGAGATATGGATTTAATAAAATACGAAATTGAAATTGAGGTGGCAGTTCTGAATGAGATATATAGTCATTGACTTGGAGTTGACTAGTGACTTTGACTAAGATTAAGCTTTTGATGTGTTTTCTTAATTATCCTAAAATCTGGAAAATTGTGTAAAAGTATTTCAAATGAGAAGATTTTATTTAGCGTGTGAAACAAGAGGGATCATTTATCAAACACTTGGTGTGCTCGGATTGGTACTTTTGGGCTTATCTGTCGACTTTCAGTAGAAAAATCATAACTTGGTCATATGAGCTCCTAATAAAGTTATTTAAGTTTATATAAAACCTTAATAAGTATATCTAAAACTTTTATGTTTTGAGTTTTCGGAGAATCGAAGTGGATCAATGAGTTATTTGGCCTGGAAGCGAACTGATCTGATTTGAGCGTAAACTGAAGCCCGAAAATGAATCACACCACTGACATACTTTAAGAGCTTCAATTTGATTGGTTATCTACATTTACATATTCTAGATATGTGCAAAAAGGTTTTTAATTTGTGGTGGAAGAGTTTCTAGAAGGAAAATTTGTCCATAACCATGGGAGAAGTATGAACAAATCTGATTGGTTTAGAACTAACCAAATTAGCCAAGTTACCATTTGATTCTTAACCAATAGCCAACCAAGCCTTAAGGGGATTCTTCCAAAATGTTCTAAGGGTGTCAAGGAGAGCTGGAACATGTGGCAAAGGTAAAGAAATGGTCTAGAAACCGTGGGGTGCAAGGGGGAGGCCAAGTGGCCGGTTTGATCTTATCTTGGATATGCTAAGATTTTGTTTTATTTGTTGTTACCTATGTGTTGTAATTATTTGAATCATTGATTTAGATTATTTTAGAAGTGTATTAAGCTTAGCCATGGGAAGAAAATCTTGGAAGATCATTAAGGGTAAGGGTGATCATGAGGCCTTGCGTCTAGGGGGGAGTACTTCACCACTCAGCTAAGGGGGTTGCTGAGACACCCTTCCCTTTCTCAAGCCCTCTAGCACATTTTTACCCCTATAAATAGACACAAAAGTTTATATTTGTTTCTTTTTAGGGAGGTCATAGGGTCACCTTGAGAGAAAACTAAGAAAATACAAGAAATTTTACTCACAGCACACACACATCAAAAGGAAGCCAAGTAGGAGCCTTGGAGAAAAAAAGTGGTGCAAAATCAACTCAAGACTACTAATCTAGCTTTAGAAAAAATTGGTAAGTGCACTACTTAACATAATCTTAGTGTAATATAAATGGTTTGATTTATAAATTTAATTTGATACTTGTTTGATACTTGTTAGGGGAGAGCATTGACCGGTCCGGATCGGAAAGACCGACCGGACCGGTCATTTTGGACCGGACCAGGACTGGACCAAGTATGCTTTGGGCCAGTCCTAGTCCAAAAAAGACCTGGACCGAGACCGGACCAGACAGAATATAATATATATATATATATATTAATTATTTATATAATATAATTGTATATAATTAATTTATTATTTATGTATATCATTTAGTATCAAAGTATTATAATATTATTTAATGTATAATTATTAACTATATATTATAGTAATAGTCTAATAGACTAATAGTATTAGTACTTACTAGTTAGTACTAGTAATTAGTATACATTAATAACTTAATATATTAATATTTAATATATTATAAAAGTTATAGTATAAACTGTAAACTATAGACTAGAATTTCATATATTAGTAATACTACTAAGTATTATTTAGTAAGTTATAAGAGTAATAGAATATTATCAATTTATCACTAATATAATAACATTTAATATATTAATAACACTAATACTATTTTATTTATACTACTAACTACTAAGTACAGGCTATACTAGTAAGTATTTTTTAATAATATATAGTATTAGTAAGTAGTATATTAATAATTTAATGTTAACACTTAACATATTAATAATATATTATAACTTATAAAGTTATAAGAGTTGTAGACTTGTAGTATAAATTATACTATTATAGTATATGTATAAGTTATAAGTTATAACGTTATATTAGTATAATGTATTAGTAAATTTAGTATAGCTAAATTAACATGTTAGTATTCAAATAACATATAGTATATTAGTGAATAATACTAAATTACTAATACTAGTAGTCTAGAATAGAGATTAGAGTCCCAACTTCTAGTCTATGCTTATAAGTTATAAGTTATAATATTAGACTATTAACTATAATTTATTGTACTAGACTACTACTATATATAAATTAATAAATATATTAACATATTGTAACTTATAACTTATAAGAGTTGTAATATAAATTATAGTATATGTATAAATTTATATTATTTTACATATATAATATATTAGTATAGTTAAATTTACAATTTAACATGTAACAGTAAGTCTATAAGTATATATTGGGATTTGATTTGCATTTTAAATTATTATTAATTAACAAATAACAAATTCCCTAAAAAAAAGAAGAAACGACGCCGTTTTTTAATTTTGTTATTTTTTTTAATTTATACTCATTAAAAGGACGCCATTTGTAACCAATTTCAATTAAAACGGCACCTTTTTACAATGTTTCGGGGCTCAAAATGAGGGCATTTCGAGTGAAAACCTAGCCCTCAGCAGTCAGCTCCCGAAGCCTTCTCGAGTCTCGCCTAGTCGCCTGCCTTCATCTCTTCAAGGCTTCAAGCCCTCATGAAGTGCGAAAGTTGAAAGCCTAGGACCTTTTCTCCATCTCAACTTGCAAGTTGTAGCCCCTTTTCTTTGAGCTTCCTCACTGTGACGCCCCTAATTTATGTCTGGGATTTAACGTAAACCAGAATGTCAGGATAAGTAACACTTGGCTACTCACTCTCGTACATATCAAAATTTAATGCAAATCGCAGCAAAAAAGTTTTGAATAAAACTAATTTCTAGTGATCACATGGTAGCATAAAAATCTACATCGTCCATTCTTAAAATAACACTGTATCATCAAATGCATAACTCAATTAGTTTTCTCTGTCAATACATATACAAACTTATTAAAACTTCAATTTAGGGCTGCCTAGGCTCCTTCTTCACTTTAAGAAACTCTTTCTCTATGCCAATGCCGGTCCCTACTACTACCAACTGGTCAAAAATTTTTACTGAGAGAGTACTCCGGAAACCCTTCAGGGTTTCTCCAGGTCTCTTGAGCAATTGGAATCAAGCCCATGACCATCATCAAATTCTGCAGTGAAGTTAAAATATTTTAAAAGAGAAAAGAACATACAAGAATGAGATTTCCTTGAAAATCTCAATAAGTACACACGTAACTTAATAAAAGTATAGACATTATAAATTATCACAAATAAGCTAGACAATCAGAATATGCATTTATGGCATGCTTCGTGTGACTCATGCTGGACTTAGACTTATCTCTTATATGAGCTTATATTGATGTCCTTTCTTCCTAAACAAACTTATATTATACATGGACTTTTCATTCTTATCTTGAAATTTTTGTTCTTATAAGTCTTTACTTATATCTACTATTATTACCCATGGTTGGGCCATGCCACTATTATTACCCGTGATCGGGCTATACCACTATTATTATCCGTGGTTGGGCCATATCACATCCAATATTATTACTCGTGGTTGGGCCATATCATATAAAGTTTTCTTATCTTATTTCTTAAATGTTCGTCATGACTCGTAATAATATTTACATGACGACATGTGATGAGTGCACAAAAATGTACTCTAAATATTCTATTTAAATGCTAAAAGAAATGAGAAAATAATGGATATAACTCATGTTATTAAAATTAATGGTCATTTATCTTGAGATAGATATAAGCATGATTTAATATATTGATGAGAATATAAAATGCCATATTTTTCTATCTTAAGATTTTATTCTTATTTGATGCCTAAATATACTCATTATTCTTATATTTTGATTTAGGACACAAATAGAGGCATTAGGAGCAAATGAAGATAATTGCGGAATTTTAGACAGTTCTGACATCTTTTCGTAATATGGGCATAACTCTCTCATCCAATCTCAGATTGAGCTGATTCAAAATGATATAGAACCAAAAGATAAATATCTATAACTTTTATGTTTTATGTTTTAAGAGATATCCGCTCGATCCAAGACAAAATCGACCATCAAGTGGACACACCTGCACTTGACGTTCTTGAATATTCTTCAGCCACTTGCATCAAATCTAAATGTCATCATAATATTTTCCACCAAACACTCCTACACCAACTTGAAAATTCAATGATCAACTCATATGCAAGATGAAATGCACTCAAGTTTCTTCAAGACAAATTATTTGACCACAAGATCTTAAGTCATACAAGACAAATGGATAGAGAAGCAAAATTGAAACACTCAACCTACAAGCAAAATCCAGCTCATGCATAGTGGGAAAATAAATGATCAAAATGACAACTCACAAATCACTTGGATTCAAGAATGGCACATGGCAAAATAAGTTGAAATTGTGATGATTTTGTCATGACAACTTGCATGAAGGATGCTTATAAATAGAAGGGAGGGGTGTGCGTTCTAAGACCATACTTAGTGTGCTTGGATGCCTTGAAAGAGACATTGTTTTGAGAGCTTGAGAAAAGAAAAGAAAAACCAAAGAAGAGAGAAGAAAATAATGGTTGGCTCTTCCATATTATCCCTTGGAGAATTTTTGTTGCATATTTTCAATATGTGTAATTGATTTTCTAGTAGAGCTAGGGATGAATTTGTATATATGATGGTATTTGTAATTGTTTTTTATTCATATATGTGTTCTTCAAATATTAAACTCTTTTGTTTAGTCATTCAAAAGTTATTATAAATGTTTTCGTCACCAAATAATCTTAGAATTTATTTCATTTATGGATTCAGTCATGCTTTTTCTATTGAATGCAATAATCCTTTGATTATGTTTGGTTCAATTGGTTATCTATATTAATTTAATTCTCTGCTGCAATATTGCTCTATGAGTAAGTCGTTGACGTTGAATTTCCTTAATATCGATAGCAATTCTCGTTCTTATATTGCGACGAATGATTTTTCGAAAGATTACATTTGATTTAAATCTGGTTATTAATGTTTTATCTTCCGATTGAAAATTTGGACATAGAATTTTCAATTGAGTTATTAATGAATCGAAAATAATTAAAATACCGATTATATATAAAGAATTCCCGATGCTCTACTTTTCGTCTCATTTTTATACTTTTCAAATTACTCATTTAGTTTTAATTTACGTCACACTCTAAAATTTACTTTTTGCACTCATCTAAATCTTTTTGTTAAATTCGTTACTATTTTTCAATTTCTCAATCCATCTCCCTGTGGAATCGACACCCCAAAGTTATACTGCAAACGACCGTGTTATTCTTTGGACGTAATCAAATTTTGGCGTCGTTGCTGGGGAGACGATAGAAGAATTTATAGTTTTTTTTTTGGTAGTTTGTAAAAAAAAAAAAAAAGAGCGGTAACTTCGTTCATTTTCTTTTTAGCTTTTTGCATCTTTATTTTATTTTACTTTTCTTTTCGTAATTTTTTTTTTTTTCAATATTACGCTTTTCTTTACTTTGCATGTGCAGGTACAGAGACGCTTTTGGACAGTTTGCTTGTAGACCCGTGCTAGAATCAGATTCAGAATCTAATTTTTCTAATCGCTTGTTTGATAATTCTTCCAATTCTGACGCGATGACTGAACACGTGGACCAACCTATTAGAACCCTCGAAGATTATCTTCATCCCACACGAACAGCCACACTATCCTGTATTATGTTCTCACCTAATGTTCGTCATGTAGATTTCAAAACAGGAATGATACAAATACTTTCGACTTTTCATGGTCTAGAAAATGAAAACCCCTATGTTCATATTAGGGAATTTGAGGAAGTAGTTGCAACATTCCACAGTCAAAATACCATTGACGACACGGTAAGGCTAAAGTTCTTTCCTTTTTCTTTGAAAGATAAAGTTAAGAGTTGGTTGTACTCACTAAGACCACGGTCTATTGGAACATGGAGTAAGATGACTCAAGTGTTTTTCAATAAATACTTTCCCCAACATAAGACCAATGCTTTAAAAAGACAAATCTCTACCTTTGCACAAAAGGATAGTGAGACTCTGTACCAGTCTTGGGAAAGATTTAAAGAATTACTGAGTATGTGTCCCCACCATGGATATGAGAATTGGCGCTTAGTGAGTTATTTCTATGAAGGGCGTAAGGGAACGTCAATTCGTGGAAATGATGTGCAATGGAGAATTTTTACAAAAAAATCCTGATGAGGCCATAGAGTACCTCAATGAGCTTGCTGAAAAAGCTAATACTTGGACTGGACCTAGTGCTACTGATAGCACAAACAGGTCACGACCTACATGATGCCCGAGTGGTGGTATTTACCATCTAAGGGAAGAGTATTGATAACCTTAAGGCTAAAGTTGAAATGCTCACCAAAGAATTAGAGTTATTGAAAACTCAAAACTCAAAACCAACACACATGGCTAATCATGCAGAATCTTTTGGGCCATGTGTTGTCTGTGGTGGGATAGATCATCATGCCCAAGAGTGTCCTACACATACTAACATGAATGGTATGTATGAGGAACAAAGTAATGCTCTGGGTATTTACAAAAAGCCCTTCACACCTTACTCTGAAACCTACAACCCAGGATGGTGTAATCATCCCAATTTCAGCTGGAAGTCTGAAAACCAGCAGCCTGCACAACCTTCTAGATCATATCCTGCACCATACCATGCACCTCAATCTTCTAGAAATTCTTTAGAAGATACTTTGCATACTTTTATTGAAACATAGGGTAAGACTAATCATAAATTTGAATCTTTGATTACGCAGGTTGTCGAAGAAAATAAGGAAATAAAGAGCCAGGTGTCTAAAATAATGAGTTCTTTGACTATGAATGAGAAAGGTAAGTTTCCTTCCCTCATGGTCAACATATGGCACAAGGAGACTTGAAGGACGTAAATGCCATTGTGACACGAAGTGGTAAGTCTCTGCGTGATCCAATAATAGACAAAAAAAGATGTAGAGAAAGATCAAGATAGCAGCAATCCTGAGCTTCCCAAAGAACTTGAGGTAACAAAACCCGAGGAACCTGAGGTAACAAAAAATCCTCGTAAGGTACCTTTTCCTCAAGCATTAAAGTCAAGCAAACAAACTCTGGATCATAAGAATGATATTTTGGAAAATCATAGACAGGTAAAAATTAATCTTCCTCTTTTGCATGTAATTAATCAAGTTCTTACTTACGCAAAAATTCTCAAAGATTTGTGTATAGTTAAGAGGAAGCATCATGTGAAGAAGACAACATTCTTAATAGAGCAATTTAGTGCTTTAATTGAACAGAGGATTCCCCCTAAGTACAAGGATCCTGGATGTCCAACCATCACATGCAACATTGGCAATCATGAGCTTGGACAGGCCTTGCTAGATTTAGGGGCTAGTGTAAATTTGATGCCATATTCTATTTATTTGCAATTATGATTGGGAGAAATCAAAGCAACTTCTGTGGTATTGCAATTGGCTGATCGTTTAGTCAGAGCACCACGGGGTGTGGTAGAGGATGTTTTAATTCAAGTTGACAAATTTTATTATCCTGTTGATTTCTTAATTCTAGACACTAGTTCTACTGTAGAAACCACCTCTAAAATTCCATTAATTTTAGGTAGACATTTTCTTGCTACTTATAATGCGCTTATCAATTGCAGAAATGGATTTATGAAACTCTCTTTTAGCAATATGACTCTTGAGATAAATATTTTTCATATTGCAAAACAGCCAGAAGACGATGTCGAGTGTCATCAGACATACATGATTGACTCACTTATAGAAAGGGAAGTTCTTACAACTCATGACTTAGATCCCCTTGAATACTTTATTGTTAATTCTGAATTTAATCCTATAAGTGATTCATCTGATCTAGTTGACATTTGTGCTTTTTTTGACAGAACTCATGATTATAGCACACAGGCATGGCAACCAAAGTTTGAGAAGTTGCCTGAAAAAAGAGAAAGACATATTCCTTCAAGTAGGGAAGCCCCTAAAGTTGAATTAAAATCCCTACCTAAGGGTTTAAAGCATGTTTTCCTTGGTCTAGGTGATACTTTTCCTGTTATTATTTCATCTGAATTATCTAAGTCCCAAGGTGAGAAATTAATTCAGATTTTATGCAAGTATAAATCAGTCCTAGGATGGAGTATTGCTGATATAAAAGGCATTAGTCCCCTGATCTGTACTCATAAAATAAATTTAGAGGAAGGAACTAATCATCGAAGAGACCTCCAGCGTAGCCTTAATCCCACAATGAAAGAAGTTGTGAAAAATGAAGTATTGAAACTATTAGATGCAGGAATGATATATCCTATTGCTGATAGTAAATGGGTAAGTCCTACACAGGTTGTTCCTAAAAATTCATGGGTAACTGTGACAAAAAATGACCTCGGAGAGTTAGTCCCTACAAAACTGGTGACTGGTTGGCGGAAGTGCATTGATTACAGAAAATTAAATGCCGCCACACGAAAAGACCATTTTCCACTTCCTTTTATTGATCAAATTCTTGAGCGGGTGGCTGGTCATCCTTTTTATTGCTTTCTGGATGGTTATTCTGGTTATTATCAAATTGAAATTGCATTAGAAGACCAGGATAAAACCACTTTTACTTGTCCTTTCGGTACTTATGCTTTCCGCAGAATGCCATTTGGACTGTGCAATGCTCCAGCTACTTTTCAACGTTGCATGATGAGTATTTTTAGTGATATGATTGAAAAGTGCATGGAAGTTTTTATGGATGACTTGACTGTTTTTGGATCTTCCTTTGATGCATGTTTAATGAGTTTAGAAAGAGTACTGACTCGTTGCGAAGAAAAAGAATTGGTTTTAAATTGGGAAAAATGTCAATTTATGGTACCTTCAGGTATTGTTTTAGGGCATATTATTTCTTCCAAAGGAATGGAGGTTGATCAATCAAAAGTTGAATTAATCTCTAAATTGCCTACACCTAGGACAGTCAAGGATATAAGATCATTTCTTGATCATGCGGGTCTTTATAGGAGATTCATATAGAATTTTTCCGCCATATCTAGACCACTATGTAACCTCCTAGCTAAGGATGCCCCATTTGAATGGACACAAGCCTGTCAAGAGGCTTTCAAAACATTAATTGGCAAGCTTACTTCAGCACCAATAATGCAACCACCTGATTGGAATTTACCTTTTGAAATTATGTGTAATGCTAGTGATTTTTCTATAGGTGCTGTTCTTGGACAACGAAGAGAAGGGAAACCTTTTGTCATTTACTATGCTAGTCGAATTCTAAATAGTGCCCAAATGAATTACTTCACCACTGAAAAAGAGTTGTTAGCTGTAGTATTTGCTTTGGATAAATTTTGCGCTTATTTGATTAGTTCTCCTATCATTATCTTTACAAATCATGCAGCCCTTAAGTACCTTTTTACAAAGAAGGATGCTAAGGCACGATTAATACGATTGGTTTTACTTTTGCAGGAATTTGACATCACCATCAAGGACAAGAAAGGAGTGGAGAACGTAGTGGCAGACCATCTCTCTAGACTCACATTCGAGGATACTTCTGACCACATACCAATCAAAGATAATTTTCCCGATGAGCATTTACTTTATATTACTTCATTACCATGGTTTGCTCATATTGTGAACTATTTAGCTGTTGGTGAAATACCAAAGGATTTTAGCACCCAAGACAAAAGGAAATTCATGATTGAGGTACGAAAATTCTACTAGGATGACCCTTACCTTTTCAAATATTGCCCTAATCAAATTTTAAGGCGTTGCATCCCTGATGAAGAGATTGCAAGCGTTTTGAAATTTTGTCATTCCCAAGCTTGTGGTGGCCACTGTTCAATGAAGAAAACCGCTGCAAAAATTATGCAGTGTGGATTTTATTGTTCCACCTTGTTTAAATATACAAATATCTATTGTCGCTCATGCCAAAGATGTCAAAAGCTAGGAGTTATGACCTGTCGTAATATGATGCCCTTAAACCCAATTTTGGTAATTGAAATTTTTCACTGTTGGGGCATTGATTTTATGGGACCATTTCCTCCTTCTTTTGGATATTTATATATTATTGTGGCAGTAGATTATGTATCAAAATAGGTAGAGGCAGCACCTTGCAGGACCAATGATAACAAGACGGTAATTAAGTTTCTCAAAGAATATGTATTATCTCGATTTGGTACCCCACGTGCTATCATTAGTGACCGAAGTACGCATTTTTGCAACCGTTATTTTGAAGCTTTAATGAAAAGATATGGGGTGATACATAAGTTTTCTACTGCATACCACCCTCAGACAAGTGGACAGGTTGAACTTGCGAATAGGGAAATTAAACAAATTTTAGAAAAAATGGTCAACCCAAATCGGAAAGATTGGTCTTTGAGACTAATCGATGCGCTTTGGGCTTACCGTACAGCTTTCAAAACTCCCTTAGGCATGTCACCTTATAGACTTGTTTTTGGAAAACCTTGTCACTTGCCCGTGGAGCTCGAGCATCGAGCATATTGGGCCATTAAACATTTTAATTTTGACTTGGAAAAAGCAGGAAAACTTAGAAAATTCCAATTGACGGAATTAGAAGAATTGAGAAATGATGCTTATGAAAACTCCAAGATCTATAAGGCTAAAATGAAAGCATTTCATGATAAAAATATTTTGAGAAAAACATTTAAGCCTAATGATCGAGTATTTTTATATGATTCAAGACTCCATAAGCATCCAGGAAAACTTCGATCTAGATGGACCGGCCCTTTTATAGTAAAAAAAGGTTTTCACAAATGGAGCGGTAGAAATAGAAAATCCAAAAGATGGATATATCTTCAAAGTAAATGGTCAGCGCCTCAAAATCTTAATTGATAGACATTTCGGAAGTGGAAGACATTCCACTTACAGACCCAGTGTATCAATCTTAACCATCTCCAGGTATGTTTTTCTTTTATTTTCTTTTCGTTCATTTTCTTTTTGTTTATTGTTTACTTTATTTTGTTATAGGTTAATTTTATTTTGACAAATACCATCTTTGATGCCAAGCAAGCCACCCACATCCCACATCAGGTGTATTCTATCCTGTTTAGTTATTCAATTCTGATTCTTAAACATTGAGGACAATGTTTCATTTAAGTTGGGGGTGGGAATACAAATCTGTTATTTAAACTCCATCTTTGATGCCAAGCAAGCCACCCACATCCCACATCAGGTGTATTCTATCCTGTTTAGTTATTCAATTCTGATTCTTAAACATTGAGGACAATGTTTCATTTAAGTTGGGGGTGGGAATACAAATCTGTTATTTAAACTCTGTGGCATATTTCAATCAAAATATAAAAGATTGCCAAATTTTTTTTTCATACAGGCATCTTTTCACACATGATACTCATGCTCATTTATAACCATCTTGGTGAATTCAACAAACCCATCTTAAATCATTTTGCTAAAGCATTCACAGAACCATTTATGCACTTCTCCAAACTTTGTGGTAATATGGTGATTTGACACATGTAACTAAAGAATTATTTTGCTCAAGTATTCATGTGAATTTTGGTGAGAATTGAGAGCTTACAAATACAAAAATTGTGATAAGTATCCATTGATCTGTTGAATTTGACACTTCTTTTGAGAATATTATTACATGGTTTGTAGTAAGATGATGGATATACTTGGGATATGATGAAAGTCAACTTAAGATTAACGTTTGAGCCTTTCAAGCTAACCCTTTTCATCATAGACCCCTAGCAGCCAATTTTGAGCCAATATACACATATGGCCTTTTCTTTTCATATATACATCATCATACCTCTCCACATAGGAGTATAGCTGATACACTAATTTTTCCTACCATTTTACTTCCAAATGTGTACTAGGTGTGAAATTATTATTTCAAAAAAAAAAAAAGAAAACCATGACAAAAATGGCATGGTGCTAGATGTGTCCATCAAATTATTCATGAAAGAGTTCATCAAATTGCGAAGACACCAGTGGCAAAAGAAGATGGAAAAGTATACTTAGTCAAAAATCTAAAAAATTGAAAAGTACATCAAAAGGAAAGTATAGTCTACTGAAAAATTTAACAGATTCCCTTTTGTGTATACTTGGAAGTTTTTGAAACCTCTTCACCCTTTTCTTCTTATTAACCCCAAACCTAAGCCATATTACAACCCTTTGTGTTGATTTTTCCGATCCTAAGTATGCTTGTGGAACGAATGGTGGAAATCTCATTTGTTAGTACTCCTATCATAAGATCAATGCTTACTTGTTACTTATATATTATTGCCTGAATTTCCATGAGAGTAAATGTATACCTCTGTCAACTTCATAGAGAGAATCCTTGCACAAAAACACTTATATACCTGTGAGTTATGGAGTTGAACCTTTTGCTTAAGATATTCCTACTTTTGTATGTGTTGGAACCTCTGATTTGATAAAAATAGTTTGGAACACAAACACACTCTGTGGATTACTATATGAAAATTACTTGTGAAAGGGTTATTGAATTCCTAAGATTGTTTTGATATGCAAATTTGAAAAATGTGTCTTGATGGCCCCTATGTGTGATTTTCTTTGGTCTTTCTCATCATTTTGCATGAAAATTGCTAAGGACTAGCAATGAGTAAGTTGGGGGGTGTGATGAGTGCACAAAACTGCACTCTAAATACTCTATTTAAATGCTAAAAAAAATAAGAAAATAATGGATATAACTCGTGTTATTAAAATTAATGGTCATTTATCTTGAGATAGATATAAGCATGATTTAATATATTGATGAGAATATAAAATGCCATATTTTTCTATCTTAAGATTTTATTCTTATTTGATGCCTAAATATACTCATTATTCTTATATTTTGATTTAGGACACAAATAGAGGCATTAGGAGCAAATGAAGATAATTGCGGAATTTTAGATAGTTCTGATGTCTTTTCGTAATATGGGCATAACTCTCTCATCCAATCTCTGATTGAGCTGATTCAAGATGATATAGAACCGTAAGAGAAATATATATAACTTTTATGTTTTATGTTTTAAGAGATATTGTCACGCCCCGATTTTTCGCATTGATTACAACGCAAATCGACGCATCCGGACAAGCAACACAAGGCTACTTATCCTACGTAAACATAAAAAGTAGCATGCATGCATCTAAGCTTACTAATTAAATGCAATGCTGAACGCAGCTGGAAGAAGTAAATTACCAATATGTGCAAAGAGATCTAACTCTTGCATCAATAGATCACATGGCATACTATAATCACACTTCTCATAACATCGTATTTACAACAATATTCTGTATTTACTCTTACATAACCCAGTTAGTTTTCTCTAAACAAAAACTCATATCCTACCCTCATCCAATACTCTTACTTCTTCACTTGATCACGTACATGGGATCATCTCAACCGGAGAGGAGCATTCCATAGGACCCTCAGGGTACCTCAGAATCTCCCGTGCTGATCGGGTCTCAATGCAATTTATCTATCCCTGCAACAACATCTATCATTCCATAAGGAATGATAGATAAAATAGATAAAACATAAAAGAGTGAGATTTACAAGAAATCTCAGCAAGTACACAGTTAACGAAATAAAGTATAGATAACCTCAACTATCATCATACATAGTCATACTCACCAACATATCACTTATAAGAATACTTTATGGAACTTCACAAGTCAAATACCCATCTTACCATACAAACTTAAATCTTAGCTAGACCCATCATCACATACAAACTTAGATCTTATCTATATCCATCATCACATACTTAATACTTAGATCTTAGCTAGACCCATCATCACATACACTTATAGTTATACTTTCCACTTTACTTATTAACCTCATAAGTTTCTTTTATTTCAAAATCTCGACAGGCGTTACGTATCGCCGTCCCTATCGGCACGTCAGTCATACGGGCGTTACGTATCGCCGTCCCCGTCATGACGTGACTAACTCATCAATCATACTCATCAATCATCTGGGCGTTACGTATCGCCGTCCCCGTTATGATGAGTCTCGTGTCAATCGTCCGGGCGTTACGTCTCGCCGTCCCCGTCATGACACGGAACATATTATTATATCACGACAGGCGTTACGTATCGCCGTCCCTGTCGGCACGTCAGTCATACGGGCGTTACGTATCGCCGTCCCCGTCATGACGTGACTAACTTATCAATCATACTCATCAATCATCCGGGCGTTACGTATCGCCGTCCCCGTTATGATGAGTCTCGTGTCAATCGTCCGGGCGTTACGTCTCGCCGTCCCCGTCATGACACGGAACATATTATTTATATAAATTGTTTTCTTTCTTTTTGTTTCTCTCTTATTCATATGAGTTATTTTCACCTATAACTCTACCCATTTGAAACACCACTGCTATTCTAAGAAAACCCTAAATCTAAGCAAAACAGGGTATCTCGCTCGAGCGGGTGTCGAGCGAGTGTCGAGCGAAGTCACGGGTTGGAACTCGCTCGAGTGGGGTATCAAGCGACAGTCAAGCGAGATCACGGCTCATGGGGTTTTTCAACCTAAATCAAGCAATCTTCTCACATAAACCTTATTTTTACTCATTAGAACATAATTCTAGGTCCTTACAATTTTCCTAACATTTTACCATCACCAAATCATATCCAAAACACCATAGATTCCAAACACATCATATAAGCCTAATTCAAGCTCCAACCAACAACAAACTTAATTCCATCAATAATCTACCTATTCTATGCTAAGATTAAGTTAAATTGTATACTTACAAGTTTCTCCAAAGCTTGGTTGAATGATCCAACTAGTCCTTGCAACATTCCTCCTCAAAGCACCCACTTAGCTCACTTAGGAGATGTTTGGAGGTTCAAGGGTTAAGGAGGCTTTTTCTTTTGCTTTCTCTCCAAGTGGACGTGACTCTCCTCTCCCAAAAGGTCCCTTATGGACTGAAGGTGGTTATATATATAGAGGAATAGATGGCTTGGGGAAGAAGAGAAGGAAAACAAACTAAGGCCCTTAGTTAGCTTAAACCGTGTAAGGGGTATGGTGAGTTGTCCAGCTTTGCCTAATCCAATGATCATCCATATCTCTCATAATCTCCAAAGATATTCATCCTATGGCTATGCTTCTTCCTCATCTAAAATCATTTTAGATCAATGGCCCCAAATAATCACCAAATATAGATATACAAGTAAACTCCAAAAAGTCTAAAATACCCAAGATAAGCTTAGCTGGCCATTGGCCTTCCTTGCATCCTCAAGGCTTCTAGAACATTTTCCTCACCCTTATGCCCCACGTCCAAGACTTCCTTAGCACCCTTAGAGTAGCTGGAAAATATCTCTTCACCTAATTCCCAAGGTTTGGTTACCAATTGGTTGGAAACAAAGGGGATAGTTGACTGTTTTGGCTAATCAGATTAGTCCTTCACTCTTGCTTGGTTCTAAACCAATTATTCTTCTAGAAGCTCTTTCTCCACCTAACACATGCTCTCATACATGTATCTAGCAGATAACCATGAGGAGAACCAATCAAATTCGAACATCTAAGGTGAGGTGGTGAAGTGATTTATTTTCGAGCTCCAGTTTGCACTTAAAACAGATCAGTCCCATTCCATCCCAATTAATCCATTGATACACTTCGATTATCTAAAACCTTCAATCATAAAAGTTATATATCTATGTCTTAGGGTTCTATAGGAACTGGAATCACTTCATTTGGAGTTCATATGACCAAGTTATGATTTTTCTAATAAAACTCGACAGATAAACCCGAGAACACCAATCCGGTTACACCAAATGTTGGATAGATGGTTCATCTTATTTCACACGAAATTCACTAAATAAAATCTCCTCATTTTCCATATCTCTACACACTTGTCCAGATCTTAGGATAACTAAGAAAATAATCCAAAGGCTTAATCTTATCCAATGTTCTTAGTCAACTTCAAGTCAATACTCCTCTATCTCCAAATTCAGACCTGGTACTTCAATCTCCATTTCTTATTTGATTAAGTCCATATCTCTTAAACCTCAAAACATAAAAGTTGTAGATATTCCTCTTAGATTTCCATAGCCTCTTGAATCACTCAAATCCGACATCAAATGAGCAAGTTATGACCATTCTACTAAAAGACGTCTGTCTGTCCCTGTATTTCGCTCGAGCCAGACATCAAGCGAGAGTTGAGCGAGATCTCGGGTCTAGGCACTTTTTCACCTTAACACAAGTCACATTTATACCCAACCTTATTCCCAACCTTTCAATATAAGAATCTTATACATATATTCCAAAATTCTTAAAAATAGTCTTGGAGAGACATAATCATCCCACACATGAAAATTAAGCGGATATCTAAAAATCCGGGTTGTCACAGATATCCACTTGATCTAAGACAAAATCGACCATCAAGTGGATGTACATGCACTTGATGTTCCTGAATATTCTTCAGCCACTTGCATCAAATCCAAATATCATCATAATATTTTCCAGCAAGCACTCCTATACCAACTTGAAAATTCAATGATCAACTCATATGCAAGATGAAGTGCACTCAAGTTTCTTCAAGCAAATTATTTGACCATAAGATATTAAGTCATACAAGACAAATGGATAGAGAAGCAAAATTGAAACACTTAACCTACAAGCAAAATCCAGCTCATGCATAGTGGGAAAATAAATGATCAAAATGATAACTCACAAATCACTTGGATTCAAGAATGGCACATGGCAAAACAAGTTGAAATTGTGATGATTTTGTCATGACAACTTGCATGAAAGATGCTTATAAATAGAAGGGAGGGGTGTGTGTTCTAAGACCATGCTTAATGTGCTTGGATGCCTTGGAAGAGACATTGTTTTGAGAGCTTGAGAAATGAAAAGAAAAACCAAAGAAGAGAGAAGAAAATAATGGTTGGCTCTTCCATATTATCCCTTGGAGAATTTTTGTTGCATATTTTCAATATGTGTAACTAATTTTCTAGTAGAGTTATGGATGAATTTGTATATATGATGGTATTTGTAATTGTTTTTGATTCATATATGTGTTCTTCAAATATTAAACTCTTTTGTTTAGTCATTCGAAAGTTACTATAAATGTTTTCGTCACCAAATAATCTTAGAATTTATTTCATTTATAGATTCAGTCATGCTTTTTCTATTGAATGCAATAATCCTTTGATTATGTTTGGTTCAATTGGTTATCTATATTAATTTAATTCTCTGCAGCAATATTGCTCTACGAGTATGTTGTTGACGTTGAATTTCCTTAATATCGATAGCAATTCCCGTTCTTATATTGCGACGAATGATTTTTCGAAAGATTACATTTGATTTAAATCTGGTTATTAATGTTTTGTCCTCCGATTGAAAATTTGGACATAGAATTTTCAATTGAGTTATTAATGAATCGAAAATAATTAAAATACCGATTATATATAAAGGATTCCCGATGCTCTACTTTTCGTTTCATTTTTATACTTTTCAAATTACTCATTTAGTTTTAATTTGCGTCACACTCTAAAATTTACTTTTTGCACTCATCTAAATCTTTTTGTTAATTTCGTTACTGTTCTTCAATTTCTTAATTCATCTCCCTGTGGAATCGATACCCCAAAGTTATGCTGCAAACGACCGCGTTATTCTTTGGGCGTAATCAACATGTAACAAGGACTTTTCTTAAAAATGAACGTCATGACTTATGACGACAAGTATGTGACAAAATGCAACGTACATGCAAACTTAGACTGGTGACATGCATGCTTCATGTTTTCATAAAGCATATGACATAGAAAAGCATAACACAAAACCTACATACATATACATCGCCTAATTTCATAACGCAAACTTAACAAATAATACGTATGAAACTAAATAAAATATTAAACTTTTATTTAATCAAGGGCTGGACAATTTTTTATAAAAATATTCTTAATTATTTATTCCTTTTAACTCATTTAACTCAAACCCAAAAGTTTGCATAATTTCATAACTTCAATATTTTTAAGTGTTTCTTAAACTATTCTTATATATAAAATTTTATTATTATTTTATTTTATCTTTTTATGATAATAATTCTTAAAAATATCCTCCTAATATATTAAGATTCTTAAACTTATCATACTTGTTGGAAATATTATTCAATTAATTCACTAGAAGTTTTAAATTGAAGGAACACATTTTTTTTTTAAGAATTCACCTACACTATTTTGTGCATTATTTCCAGTTTCATCCTTCATAGAGTTCTTATCTCTTAAATCTTAAAACACAAAAGTTGTAGATTTTTGTGTTATATTTCTATAGCCTTTTTAATCACTCAATTTCGACATCACACTAACAAGTTAGGACTATTTTACTGTAAGATGTTAAATCTGCCAACTAATTCCCCTTGAAGTCCGAAAGTTGCTAGGGTTTTTCTATCATTTTTTTCCAAAATAGGACTTCATATTTTCATATGATTCTCTTCATATAACATTATACAATATATTTCTAAGGTCTCATAATTTTTCTAACATTTTTCCATAGCAAAAACCACTCCAAAATCCAATATGTTTCAACTTAACACATAAATAAAGATTAAGCTCAAATAAATATCAAACATAATTCAATCATCAAAGCACTTATTCTATGCCAAGATTAATGTAATATATGTACTTACTAATTTTCTCCATGCTTGAATGGATGATAGAATCAAGTCCTTGCAATAATTCCTCAAGATTACTCAATTGGCTTACTTAGATGGTGTTTGGAGGTGCAAAGGTTTAGGGAGGATTCTTCTTTGATTTCCTCTCCACTTAGGCGTGTGTTCTCCTTTCCAAAGAGGGTTATAAGGATTTCCAACACATATATATTCGAGAGTGGTCGACCCTTTAGAAGAAAATGAGAAGGAGAGATGGCTATAGGCAACCAGTTACCCAAAGGCTTTGGAGGATGAGGTGTCATGCCTCAAGATCAAATGATTAGATCTAATTCCTAAGCTAGATTGCAAATATCTTCATCCAAGCGCTGATATGGAGTCATATGGCAGCGTCACATGATCCACGGTAGAGAAATAGACCACATGGAAGGGGTATGAGTAGGCATGGGCTGGCTGTTTGCCATCCACGCATAATCTAATCTGTTGGCTTCTTCCATCCCAAATACTTCCCAAATCCAGTTATATATTTCAAGAACACAAAACATGAACGTTTTATATCATCTTCTTATTGATCTACAGGATCTTGAATCACCTTATTCCGAAATCGGATGAGAGAGATTTGCTTAATTTACCAAAACACGACAAAATCACTTGAGAACACCTAATCCGAATTCACCATTTGTTTTCCTTTGTTTTCTTACCCACCAAGGCTTCTAGATTAATTCTTATCAACTTGACACATATTCCCACACATGTCAAGACCTCAGAAAAATTGATAGCCAATCATAATTTTTGTCACATGCCAAACATAAGACAACTCATCTAAGTCAGTTACTAATTGACTCCCATTCTCGTCCGTCCATTTCACACCAGATTTAGTCCTTGATCCATTCCTTATCTTCGAAAATCCAAAACATAAAAATTTTATATCTACCTCTTATGGTTCTATGAAAATTAGAATCACCTTATTCTAATTTCATATGAAAGAGGTATGCTTATTACACCAAAACTCGACGGATCAGTCCAAGAACTCGTTTTGGCACACCAAGTATTTGATATTTTGTTCTATCACTTCCTCTTGAATTTCTTCCTCAAATTTCAAAAATTTACTTCTTTCTAGGTCCAAATATAATTTCTCTAGTTTATACCTTGTCACAAATCTCAAAATTCAATCCAAAATTTATCTTAGAATGCATCTAAGCTTCAAATCCTATTTCCATGAAAAATATTTCCATTAAGCCCCTTAAAATAAATTCTCAAGAGAATATTTTATCTTAAAAAAAATTGGCTATTACACTCACAGCCCCTTCTCTTCGTTGCAAGTCGCAGCCTTCCTCGGCTCTGTCGCAAGTTGCAGCCCATCCTCTCCGTCACAAGTCACAACCATCCTCAGCTTTATTGGACCACAAATAGTTGATGGGTAATATATTAGTTTTGGGTTTTATTTCACTAGGGTTTGATACTTAGATTAGTTGGTATTTCACTCTAAAGTTTGATGATTTGATTAGTATCTATTGGGGTTTGATTAGGAGCCTTGTGTGATGTAACTGATGTTTTTTTATTTTCCTGTTTTTAGTTTTTTAATTTGATTAGTAACAGTAAGGTTATGATTTAGCTTATGCTAGGGTTTGATTCGGTTTCTATTATTCTCTAATGTCACGTTGCTACCTCATATATCTGTCATGCAATCTATTCTTTTTTGATCAATTGTGATTGGTCATGTTGCTGTTGTGATTGGTATTTGGTCCTGTTGAGTTATTTCTTGATATTGAGTTATTTCTTTATGAGGCTATCAGTTTTGATTGGTCCTGTTGTTTCTTTGCCTAATTATTTCTTTCTGTTTTGCTTTGCATCAATGAGCTTTTTTTTTTATTTCTAAATTAGCAAAGCTTGCATATTTGTATATTAACTATATATTTAATGAAATTTTTGATTGCATATTTTGCTGGATGGACTCTACAAAAGACGATAGTCACAATGTGATTAGTTTAGATGATGTGCAAAACACAAGTTAGTCTCAATGTCAAGACATGCCTCCACCCTCACCCATATTTGATACAACTACAAGTACCCCTATTGGTGGGTCACGAAGTGGTAGAGTTAGGTCAATGGTTTGAGATCACTTCACAAGAGTACCAGGTGGTGATCCAAGTAAACCTAGGGCTGCGTGTAACTATTGTGGGCAGACGTATGCATGTGATACCATTAAAAATGGTACGACAAAAATGAGGAATCACATTGACAAGCAATGTAAGAAATATCCGAGTAGGAAGACGGATAAGTCCCAGACGATTCTAAGTTGGAAGGCGGGGGGAGTAGTGCCTATTGCATTCAGTATTGAGTGTAATAGCCCTAAAATCTTCATCTTAATTTAATTATTTAATTAAATGCTAATATACAAGATTAATGGTAATTTGTAAAAACAAGCTCTAAAGAGATGGGCTTGGGAATGAAACTTTTGAGGTATGGATTAAGTGAATGGGCCAAGAGAGTGGTGGTGAGCCCATAAGCCCATAGAGTGAGCCCATGACCCATCAAGCCCATAGTAGAGACACATGTCACTTGAAGAAAAACCCTAGAAAATCATCCAAGGCTTGTAGGAAAATTCTAGTTGGTGGAAATTGACTAGTAGGTAACCATGTGCCATATAGGATTGAGTGTAGAATCTCATGGAGGGATTTTCCTACCATGGAATCTTGGAGGTACAAGGCACCATTCTTTGACTTTCCAATAGAAGTCATGGTGTGTAGGAAGGTGACAAGTGGCATGAAGAGAAGCATGGAAGGAAGGAGCAAGGGGGATTTGGTGGATGCAATCCCGTGAGGCACTTTGGGAGAGTTTCATGGAGTATGGCCACCAACAAGTTGATAAGACAAGGGAGGAGTGTGTAAGTGAATAAGGTACAATGTGTAAGAAAGTATGGTGATGTGAAGAGAGGTATGGTGTGGGTGTAGGTGATGGAAATGACAAAAGCAAGGAGATGAAGCAAAGTGGGTTTCGGTGGAGGCAAGGCTTGGCCGGATCATGCATTGCTCAATTCCCAAAAAGCATGGCCTTGAGATCACTTGGATGGACACATGAGATGATGTAGGGATGATGATTGAGTGAAAAACAAGAAAATGAGTGCTAAACACTCAAGGGAGGCGCCGGCCATGGCAAGTGAGGGAGAAGAAAAGCAAATCCTCCAAGGCATGGCCAAGATTTGATCTTGGAATGGCCTAGTGTTGTCAAGCACTCAATCCATCATTGGCCATACCTAAGTATGGTCAAAAGTGTACCAAAGACCCTAGAGCCAGGGTTTGGCCGTGTGACCCCATATCCACTTCCCTTGGCTTGCTTCACTTGGACACATGCAAGCATATTCCTATCTCACTTTCTCCTCACCTCTCGGCCAAAACCACCCAAATCACCTCTACCTTTGTTTCTTCTTCTTTCACCACACAATTTGAAGAATCCTAAATTAGTGGAGCTAAAATCAAGAGTGTTGAAGTGGACAATACATTGGAGAAGGTTAGTGCCTAGATTCAAGCAAGCTTAGGAAGAACACACACACACATGTAACACCTTTGTTTTGGCTAAAAGGAAATAAGGTTTCTTTTAAATCTTTATATTTATAACTAGTCTAATAAGAGATTCCACGTGTGTATTTTCAGATTTTTAATCAAAAATCTAATAGGAATATTGTAAGTATACTTTCACCTTTTCCTTAACAATTCTTGTATATAGTGAGGTGATCGTGCTTGTTGGATTAATGATTGTATTGCCATGTTTGGATTAAATTGATTATACTTGTCTTTGATATGAATATTCATGTGTAAATCTCTATGTTAAAGTAAGGTTAGTATATGAGTATAGATGATGGATCAAGTATTAGTTGCAAAAAGAAATGAAAAGCATGAGTATCATATGAAATGATGAAGTTGATGCATGATGAATTTTAGTATTAAGCTTATGAATTTGGTGTTGCTAAGATAGAGTTTGTTTGAGGAAATTAGAAATGTAATTGATTTATTCAAGGAAAATATTGTCTTGAGGAAATGAAAATGGACATGGGAATAAAATACATGATTGATATGATTTGAAATGGTGTATACGTGCATATTGAAAGAAGTAATCACTTGTGTATGATGACTATTAATGTTTAATTGGAATTTTATGATATCTAAGGTTGAGATTAGAAGATTGAATTATATTGCTTTGTGGTGGAATTATTTAGTTTAAGCTTATAAAAGAAACTTATGGAAAAGGAAACTTTGAATAAATTGATAGAAGGAAATTTCCCCAAGTTGAAAGGTGAAGGAAGGAAGTTGGAATAAATTAAGTTTGGAAATGAAAATGTCTACTTGGTGGACACTAGGGTTTCGGTTACCCCTTTCTAAGGATGGTGTATGTTTTAATTTGACACCTTTAATTCTTGGAGGATAATTAGAGTCAAGTGATGAAGAAAAGTCCTAGGAATTACCCTAGGAGGGTTCGGCCATGATGGGTTGGAGATGGGCCGAGTACCCCACTTCAATCCTAGGCCTTAATTTGGATGTAGAGTATGATGACTAAGTAGGAAATTGTATAGTTTATCCCAATGAGAAAGAAAAGAAAAAGAAATATGAATGCACTCGAGCTCGTCTCGGGTTTTGCATGAAAATAAGTAAGTGTTGCATGTCTCATGCATAAATCATGAAAAACATGTTTTTAAAGTCCAATATGTTTTTAAGAAAAAAAAAAGAAAAGAAAAGATTGAGTTTTTGAAAGAAAAGAAAAGAAGTAAAGTTTTATAAGAACCCCAAAGGCTGGGACGAGGTAGTGCCCCAGTGGAACTTTCTGTCCACTCAGGAGTGTTTAAAGTCGAGTGGAAGCCCCTGGGTCGACGAAGAACAGTCGGCGGACCGTGTATGGCTCCAAAAGGTGTCCGGAGCGCGGAAGCACCTAACGCTGGTGGGTGCCAAGGACGGATAAGGTGTAAGGACCTGCCGTTTTATAAGTTATATGACGCACTCACTTTAAGGTGATGCGGTAACCAGCAGGGAACACGCAGTGCTTAGGGGAACCGTGTTGTGTCTCATATATGCTAAGTGATAAGTCATGACAAGATGGGCTTTCGAGCCATAAGAAAAGATCTGTATATGATAAGTGGCGCCTAAGAAAGAATAAAAGATACGAAATGTTTTAAAGAAATGATTTGAAAAGCACTGATATGAAAAGAAGTCTGAAAGAAGCAAGTCCGTATGAAAGTTTTCATGAAAAGAAGTCTGAAAGAAGCAAGTCCGTATGAAAGTTTACATGAGCATGTGCATGAGTCAGTCATTCATTTGCATATGCATTAGCTAAGACTGTTTGGTTTACTTATCTGTATATTTGAAATGTTTTGGTTGATGTGCTAGTATACTTGCTGAGATTTCTCTCGAAATCTCACCCCCTTTTTATTATCTCTACTATCGCTCTCTTGGGAACGATAGAAGTTATTGCAGGAAATGATGGATCCCCGGATTACGACTCTCGAGAAGATGGGTCGGACCCTCATGGGCCCAACTAAGACAGATACTGCTGGGCCAGTGACCCTAGACCTGTTGGGTCAGTGGGCGGCAGAGTCGCTTCCTATGGCGACCTATTTTTTTGATGACCTACGCCCTACGGGGTGTTGTTTGGTGCTAGGAGTGGATGGGCTCCTCCACATAGGACGCCTGTTTGCATCATTCTCGGGGATGATGTGTGATGTAGGCCCAGGTCTGAGTTTGGACAGTCTTCGTTACGGTCTGGACTTTAAGAAGATAAAGGAAGAACCCGCCTATTAGTATGTTTGGCGGAAGGGGAGGGGACCGTTAATATCTTTATTTTGTATCACCGGTGTATTTTGAGGAAAAATCTTCCCGTTGTTTTGGGAAGTGCTTTTGTATAAACTGTTTACATTGGTGACCTTAACTTTGATGTATATGTATATGATGCTTAATTTGGGTTTTATTTCGTTAACCATGTGATGTGCGACAAGCGTGAACGTTTTGTCGAATGTCTTTGGCTTGACCTTTTTCCGCTGCGAGATAAAAAAAAAAAATATATATATATAATATTAAATAATGCTCTCACACGTAAAGATGAGGGATGACTTCCTTGTGACGTTCGTCCCCGGCGTCGTAATTTGCATGCGAACCCAAGCGCAAGCTAGGGCGCCGACATTAAGGCTTGCCGACAAGCCTTAACGGAGATGCTTATTCTTGATGAGTTGCTCTTTTATGTTTGTTGAGGGAGAGGGCTTCAGGAAGTTTATGCTTGCGGTTTGCTCTAAATGGGTTGGGATTCCATCCCGTTGAACCGATCCAAAAGATTGCATTAAAATCTTTAATAGGGAAAAAAATAAGTTGAGAAATGCTCTTCGAGGGAAACGAATCTCCCTCACCACGGATACATGGACATTCGTGCAAAACCTTAACTATATGTGTCTTACAACACATTTTATTTTATTGATGATAACTGGAAGCTACACAAGAGGATTCTCTCTTTTACTTTGGTTGAAAATCATAAGGGCGAAACACTTGGTAAGGGCATAGAGTTTTGTTTGCTTGATTGGGGGCGACCAAAATTACTTGCAATCACTCTTGATAATGCAAAGTCTAATAGTGAAGCCATTACTTATCTGAAAAAAAAAAATGAAGTATAGAAAGGACACGATCTTGGAACATGAATTCTTGCATGTTCGATGTTCTGCTCACATTTTGAATTTAGTTGTCTGTG
Organism: Platycarya longipes; assembly: GCA_036559045.1. Lineage (NCBI taxonomy): Eukaryota > Viridiplantae > Streptophyta > Magnoliopsida > Fagales > Juglandaceae > Platycarya > Platycarya longipes. The sequence continues at coordinate 29,485,968 of CM071793.1, read as the reverse complement.
AAGGCTTGAGAGAATATGAGGATTCTATTGCAAAGGTGAGGGGTGTTGTGAAGCATGTTAAATCCTCCCCTCAAAGATGGCGTACATTTAATAAATGTGTACATTTTGAAGAGATTCGATAAAAAAATCACGTTTGCCTAGATGTACCGATTAGGTGGAACTCCACCTATCTTATGTTGGAGAGGGCCTCAAAATTTGTAAAGACTTTTAAACAATTGGAGGAAGAAGATCTGAGCTTCCTTAGTAGTCTTGTTGATGAATCTGATGAAGATGATGTGGGGAATAAGAAGAAGTCAAAGAAGTTAGGGCCTCCCAAATCATCTGACTGGGAAAAGGTAAAGTTGTTTGTCAGGTTTCTTCAAATAATTCATTATGCAACTTTACGCTTTTCGGGATGTGAATATGTAACTTGCAGTCTTTTTTTTTCGGAGTTAGTTAGTATAGCTGATGTAATTAACATGGAGTGTGAAGAAGGAAGCAATAGTACTGTGGTAAGATCAATGGCCATAAATATGAAGAAAAAATTTGAAAAGTATTGGGATAACCTGAATAATTAGAACATGTTGATATATATTGGGGTTCTTCTTGATCCTCGTTGCAAGATGCGATATCTTGACTTTGGGTTGCGACAAATGTATGCACATGATCCTGCAAAAGCCAGTGATTTCAGTTGGAAGATGAGAAATGCATTTACCCGCATGTATGAGGTATACGAAGTAAAAATCTGAGAGTTCTCCTTCTCCAAAATGGGCAAATTCCCCACATAAAGATGCAAGTCCTTCAGATGGTAAGTTTGCATTTAGGAAGGCAATGTTGATGGCCCAATTTAAATCTGAGTTACAATCAGAGAACTCTCTGGAAACCAAGTTAGAGATTGAAAGATATCTAGCTGAAAAGTGTGAGGTTCAAGATGATGGTTTTGACATTCTGAATTGGTAGAAGGTGAATGCAGTTAGATATCGCATACTTTCAAGGGTTGCACGTGATGTACTTGCAATACCAGTATCTAATGTAGCATCTGAATCTACATTTAGTACTGCAGGTCGTGTACTTGATCCTTTTCGAAGTAGTTTAAGTCCGATGATGGTTGAGGGTCTCATATGTGCGCAAAATTGGCTTCGTTCATCTTTTGCTCCAATAAGCCTTAGGAATCTAATGGATGAAGTGGAGGAATTTGAGAAGCATATGGATATGGGTATGCAATTAATTAACTTTTCATATATTTTTATGGTTTATTTATTTTTCTTCTATGTTATGTAAGTTTATTTAATTTGTTGTATTTCAAATTTTATGTATAGAACTTGAAGGAGACTTTGCTGAATCTGCGGAGCCGGAGCCAGAGTCATCAAATTCAAATTCAATTCCTACCGACCCTACAAAAATTGTTGATTAAAGATTAATGTCAAATGAGGTGAGACTGAGAATATTGATACTTGGTTAGAAATTGGAATAGTTTGTTTTTGCTGTTTTTTGGTTAAAAATAAAATATGAAATTAGGACTTTTGTGCATGCATATTATCTATCTATGCTGAATCTGTATGGATATTTTGCTGAATCTGTGCATGCATATTATCCAATATCCATCCTGCATGCATATTATCCATTTTTTTTAATGTATATAAGCTTGAAAACTGAATTTGTGCATGCATATTGTATATTATGATATTATCCACATGCATTCATCCTGCATGCGTATCTTGCTGCCTAATCAGAATAAATGAATAATATCCTGCTGCCTTGCATGCATTTAATCATATTAAACCTAATGTTTTGTTTTTTGCAGATAACTGGAGACTGGAGTACTAATTCTAACTTCTATATGTGGTCAATGGACATAAAATTGCATTGATGTCTGATTTTGGTGTTTTTGAAATTTTGGTTTTGTTAGAAAGTTAGACTTAGAGAGTGAATCAGTGATTTGTAATAATTAGTAACTCTTGTATGATGTTGATTATGTTTTTTTGATTAGTAAATCATTCAGTATAAGTTAGACTTCTATATGTGGACAATGTTTTTTTTTTCTTTTGGTATTTGGCCTCTGATGATGAGTTGATAAATTATAATTGATGACACAGGTCACAATATTAGTCTTTAGATTTGGACCGTTTGGTCCATTTGGTTATGTAGCTTATACTTTTTTTAGTTTGCATGAATGATTTAGGTTATGTTTTTTTAACATATACTGAATTATTTAGCTTTACAAGTTACAACTTTGATTATTTTTTTTGTAAAATTGAAATAAATAGCAGTAAATAATTTAATTTTACAGATTAAATATTTTTTTGCAAAAAAATAAAAATTTGGGCTGCATGGTCTGGACCGAATGGACTAGATCGGATCGGACCAGACCGAAAGGGACTGGTCTTGTCCAGTCCTATTTCCAGATCGGTCCAAGCTTGGAGTGAATGTGACCGGTCCGGTCCATCAAAGCCCTCAAAGACCGACCGGACCGGACCAATCCCCCCTAATGCTAGTTTTAGCTTATGTATTGTTTGAGTGGTAGATTGAAAAATTTTAACTTATGGAGTGGTTTTTGTTATGGAAAAATACAAAGTAAACTTTTTGAATCTTAGGAATATATTTTATGATTATATATTAAAAGGATTATGTGAAAAAATGAGATCATGATTTAGAAAAAAATGAAAGATCAACCCTAGTAACTTTTGGATTCAAAAAGGGGAAATGTTGACAAATTTAACATCTTATGATAAATTGGTCATAACTTGTTAGTGTGATGTCAAAATTAAATGATTCAAGAGGCTATGGAAAGCTAAGATAGAGATATATAACTTTTGGATTTTAAGTTTTAAGAGATAAGAACTCTATAAAGGGAAAAATTGGGATTAAGTGGAAAAACAGAGTAGGTATGGACTTCAAAGGGTGTATTTCTTTTCTACTAAACTTCTAGTGAATTATTTGAACGAGATTTTTAACAAGTATGGTAAGTTTAGGAATTTCAATGTACTAGGAGAATGTTTTAAGAATTATTACGCTAAAAAGATAAAATAATAATAATAAAATTATATATATATATATAGGAGAAATATTCAAGAAAACTTATAAATATGTTTAAGTTGTGTAATTATGTAAATCTTGGTTTAACTTAAATAAGTTAAATAAATAGTTAATTAAGATTAGTTTCCCATGCAATTCGGCCAGTCTAGTTTAATAAGATTATAATATTTTATTTAATTATGTATGTATCAGTCGTTAAGCTTTGACGTTACAAAATTTATGTGACGTATATGCATGTAGGTTTTTGTGATATGTTTTTATATGTCATATGATTTATGAAAACATAAAATATGCATGTCATAAGTCTAAGTTTATGCGTATGTTACATTTCGTCACATGCATGTATCGTCATAAGTCATGAAGTCTGTTTTAAGAAAATATGTTAAGAAAACATTAAGAGAACATGATAAAACTTAAGTCACGCCATGATGGAGATGACGATACGTAACACCCGGAAGATTGACGTGATTTGATAAGTTAAGAGTCATGTCATGACGGGAATGACGATATGTAACGCCTGGAGGACTAACATGACTAGCAGGGATGGTGATACGTAACACCCGCTATGTTAAGTATTATCCGTGTCACGACGAGGATGGCAATATGTAACGCCCGGAAGATTGACACGAGACTCATCACGACGGGGAAGGCGATATGTAATGCCCGGACGATTGATGAGTTATATGTATGAATAAGCTGATGCGTCATGCTAAGTAAGCCCGATGGGGATGGTGATTCGTAACGCTCATCGAGGATAAAAGATAAGTAAGACCCGATAGGGACGACAATACATAACGCCTGTTGAGGGTAAGCATTAAGTAAGACCTACAAGATTAACAAATAAAATGGAAAATATAAGTTTTAAGTATAAGATGGTGGGTCCAAGTAATGTTTAAGTTTGTATGGGGAGAGTGATCATTGACATGCATAAGTCACATAAAGTATTTTCATAAGTTATAGGTCTGTGATCATTGCTATGTATGATAATTTCTAATGTTATCTATGCCTTATTTTGTTAACTGTGTACTTACTGAGATTTTCAAGAAATCTCACTCTTTTAAGTTTTATCTATCATTCCTTGAAAGTTTTAAGGAATGATAGATGTTGTTGCATGATTAGATAAATTGCAATGAGATTGAGACAGCACAGGAGATTCTGAGGTACCTTGAAAGTCCTACAAAATACTCCTCTCTGGTTGGAATGATCTCTTATGTACGTGATCAAGTTGAATAGTAAGATTACTAGATGATGGTGGGATACGATATTTTGTTTTAAGAAAACTAACTGGATTATTATGTAAGTCTTGGATACAATATGTTTTTGTAAATGTGGAGTTATGTAGGTTATAGTTTTACTATGCCATGTGATCTATTTATGCAAGAGTTAGATCTTTTTGCATGTACTGGAGATTTACCTCTTTTCGCTGTGTTTCACATTGCATTTAATTAGTAAGCTTGGATGCATGCATGCTATTACTTACGTTTATGTAAGATAAGTAACCTTGTGTTACTTGTCCGGACGCTTCGATTTACGTCTTAATCGAGGCGAAAAATCGAGGCATTACATAAACTTCTTTACTTGAAATTACATCACCTAGGAATTTGACTTCTTGTAGCCAGAACTCACATGTAACTTCCCGATTTTTTGCCTCGATTATGACGTAAATCGAAGTGTCCAGACAAGTAACACAAGGCTACTTATCCTACATAAATGTAAGAAATAGCATGCATGCATCTAAGCTTATTAACTAAATGCAATGCCATACACAGCGGAAAGAGGTAAATCTCCAATATATGCAAAGAGATCTAACTCTTGTATAAATGGATCACATGGCATATTAAAACTATAACCTTTATAACTTCATATTTACAAAAACATATTGTATCCAAGACTTACATAACCCAGTTAGTTTCTTAAAACAAATATCGTATCTCAACGTCATCCAGTAATCTTATTATTTCACTTGATCACGTACATGAGAGATCATTCCAACCAGAAAGGAGTATTTTGTAGGACCCTCAGGGTACCTCAAAATCTCATGTGCTGTCTGAGTCTCATTGTAATTTATCTAATCCTGCAACAACATCTATCATTCCATAAGGATTGATAGATGAAACTTAAACGAGTGAGATTTCTAAAAAATCTTAGTAAGTACACAGTTAACATAATAAGGCATAGATAACATTAGAAATTATCATACATAGCAATGATCACACACCTATAACTTATGAAAATGCTTAATGAGACTTATGCATGTCAATGACCACTCTTCCCATACAAACTTAGACCTTACTTAGACCCACCATCTTATACTTAAAACTTATACTTTCCATCTTATTTCTTAATCTTGTGGGTCTTACTTAATACTTATCCTCAATAGGCATTACGTATCGCCGTCCCTGTCGAGTCTTACTTATCTCTTATTCTCGATGGACGTTACGTATCGCCGTCCCCATCTGGTTTACTTAACATGATGCGTCAGCTTATCCATACATATAACTCATCATCGTCTGGGCGTTACGTATCGTCGTCCCCATCGAGATGAGTCTTGTGTTAGTCTTTCGGGTATTATGTATCGTCGTCCCCGTCGTGACACGGAAAATACTTAACATAGCGGGTGTTACGTATCGTCGTCCCCGCTAGTCATGTCAGTCATCCGGGCGTTACGTATCATCGTTCCCGTCATGACATGATTCTTATTTTACGACAGGCGTTACGTATTGATGTCCCTGTCAGCATGTCAGTCATATGGGCATTACGTATCGCCATCCCCGTCATGACGTGACTTTAGTCTTATCATATTCTTATAAAGTCTTCTTAATGTATTTTCTTAAAACAGACGTCATGACTTATGACTACACATATGTGATGAAATGCAACATACACATAAACATAGACTTATGACATGCATATTTCATGACTTCATAATTCATATAACATATAAAAACATGTCACAAGAACATATATCACGTATACATGCACATACGTCATCTAAATTCGTAACGTCAAAGCTTAACAAATAATACGTATGCAATTATAAAATATTAAAATTTTATTTAATCAAGGGCTAGCCGAATCTTCATGGGAAAATATTCTTAATTATTTATTCCTTTTAACTTATTCAACTCAAGCCCATAAGTTTGCATAATTTCATAGCTTAAATATTTTTAAGTGTTTCTTGAACTTTTCTTATATATATAAAATTTTATTTATTATTCTATTATATCTTTTTATCATAATAATTCTTAATAAATCCTCCTAATATATTAAGATTCCCAATCTTATGATACTTGTTAAAAATCTCACTCAAGTAATTCACTAGAAGTTTTAAAATGAAGGAAAAATATCCTTTTTGAAGTATTCATACTCTGTGTTGTCACTAAGTCCTAATTTCGTCCTTTATAAAGTTCTGATCTCTTAAAAATTAAAGCACAAAAGTTGTATATCTCTATCTTCTATTTCCATAGCTTTTTGAATCACTCAATTTCTACATCACACTAACAAGTTATGATCATTTTACTATAAGATGTTAAATATGCTAACTTAATCCCCTTGAAGTCCGAAAGTTGTTAGAGTTGTTCTATCATATTTTTCCAAATCATGACCTCATATTTTCATATAATCCTCTTATTATATGATCATAAAATATATTCATAAGGTTCTAAAATTTTTCCTAGTATTTTTCCACAACAAAAACCACTCCATAAATCAAGAGTATTCAAGCTACTTCATAAATAATACATAGGCTCAAACAAGCATCAAATAGGTATTAAACTAAATCTATAAATTAAGCCACTTATACTACATCAAGATTATGTTAAGTAGTGCACTTCAAAACTTTTCCAAACCTAGATTAGTAGTCTTGAATTGACTTTTCACCACCCTTCTCTCCAAGGCTCATACTTAGCTTCCTTTTGAGGTGTGTGTGTTGTGAGTGAGTTTTCTTGTATTTTTCTTAATTTTCTCTCAAGGTGAAGGTAGGGCTTCTCTAAAAGGGAACAAATGGAAGCTTGTGTGTGTATTTATAGGTGTAAAAAATGTGCTAGAGGACTTGAGAATGAAAGGGGTATCTCGGCAACCCCTTTAGACAAGTGGTGAGGTGTCCCCCCCTAAATTGCAAGGTCATGATCACCCCTATATCTAATAATCTCCCAATATTTTCATCCTGGCTAGGCTTCGTCCATCTATAAAATAATCTAGATCAATGGTTTAAATTAATGCAGCACATAGGTAAAAAAAAATGAAACAAAATCCTAGCATATCTAGGATAAGCTTTAATCGGCCACTTGGCCTTTCCTTTGCTCCCACATTTTCTAGATCATTTCTCCCCTTTTTGCCACATGTTCTAGCCCTTTGTGAAACCCTTAGAACATCTTGAAAGAATCCCCTTAAGGCTTGGTTGGCTATTGGTTAAAAATAAAGGGGCAACTTAGTTGATTTGGTTAGTTCTATACCAATCAGATTTGTTCATACTTCTCCCATGGTTATATACAAATTTTTCTTCTAGAAACTCTTCCACCACCAAGTACAAACCTTTTTCACACATATATAGAAGATAAACATATAGAGAACCAATCAAATTCAAGCTTCTAAAGTAAATCAGTGGTGTGATTCAATTTCAGGCTTCAGTTTACGCTCAAATCAGATCAGCTCGCTTCCAGCCCAAATAACCCATTAATCCACTTCGATTCTCCAAAAACTCAAAACATGAGAGTTTTATATTATCCTCTTAGTAACCCATAGGATTTTTAATCACCTTATTCCAAGATTATATGAGAGAGATATGATTAATTTACAAAAACACATCAAAACCATCCGAGAATACCCAATCCAAGTTCTCCATTTGTTTTCCTTTGTTTTCTTACCCATCAAGGCTTCTAGATGAATTATTATCAACTTGACACATGTTCCCACACATTTCAAGACCTCAAAAATTTTGATAGCCAATCACAATCTTCGTCACATGGCCAAACATAAGATAACCCATCTAAGTCGGTTACCAGTAAACTCTTATTCCTGTCCTTCCACTTCACACCAGATTTAGGCCTTAATATACTACTTATTTTCAGAAACCCAAAACATAAAAGTTATAGATATACTTCTTATGGTTCTATAGGGACTAAAATCACTTTATTTGGAGCTCATATGACCAAGTTATTATTTTTCTACTAAAAGTTGACAGATAAGCCCAAGAGTACCAATCCAAGCACATCAAGTGTTTGATAAATGATCCCTCTTGTTTTACACAAAACTTACTAAATAAAATCTTCTCCTTTGACATATTTCTGCACACTTGTTAAGATTTTAGGATAATTGAGAAAATATATCAAAGGCTTAATCTTAATCAAAGTCACTAGTCAACTCCAAGTCAATGCCTATATATTCAATTCAAATCTACCACTTCAATCTCAATTTAGTATTTTATTAAATCTACATACATTAAAACTAAAAATATAAGAATTATATATATTCCTCTTAGCTTTCCAAATCATCTTGAATCATCTCGATCTGACATAAAATGAGTAAGTTATGTCCATATTACTAAAGGACGCTGAAACTGTCTACTTTAGCCTAGTTCGAAATATTATAGGGTATATCCCTTACTCATACCACTTAACTTCCTTTATAAATTTCCTTCAATTTATATACAATATTTCATTGAATATTCAAAAACCATATTTTTTCATAATATTTTGTGTCTCCCATGATTTTTCTCCAATACCAATAAAATATACATATATCCAAATTTCTAAAGGTTCTCTAAAATAATTTTAAAGAAATATAATCATATCAAATATGAACCTTAAAATAATATTTAAAAATCCGGGTTATCACAATCAAATAGGGAGTGGAGTACCCTAGGCCTAGGAAGCAACCCTTGGTCGACCATGGCATTGCTTTTTCATCTCTTCACTTTGGTTTTTCTCTCATTTCTTCCTTGAGAACTCTCGGCCACTCTAGTCTCTCTACACTCTCCACTTTTCTCTACACTTTCTCACCTACCAAACACCTTTTCCTAGCAAGCTCAAGGATTTTTCTTCAAGGGTTTTGTGAAAGCTACTACTTTGAAAGGTAAATTATCCTTTTAAACTCTTTCTATCCATTCAAGCAAAGATCAAATGAACCTTTTCTTTTCAAAAGTTTTAGTCACCATGTTTATTAATATTTTCTTGAACTTGCATGAAAGATCTAAACTTTTTGGTTCTTTTTAAAAGGAAAATGAAAAGTAGAGTGTTTTTAGGAAAATAGCTCTCTTTGAATCTCAAAAAAGATTTTCTACTAAGCAAGCCACTCTTCCATATGTTATTAATACCTAAAATTAATGTTATGGCATCATTATTCAACCTTTTAAATTTTGGAAATTCTATTGGGTCAAGAAAAATTGAACTTGAGCTTGATAGCATCCCAAATACTAACTAAACTCTTTTTACACCCCAAATTGAAACCCACTTGGTAGAGGCCCACTAAGGCCCACGAAATTGGCCACCTTGGCAAAGTTTCTTGAGGAAGCTTCCTCTCCCACATGGCAGGTCATCCCCTATTCTTGGATGCACTCAAATAGTGCCATGATGTGAAGTACAAATTCACATTACCTCGCTCCATGCTTCACAACTACAACAGTTAGCCTTACTCCTTACCATTCCTAACTTTATGTGACTTAATCACTTCCAATCAAAGTTCATTAAAGACCATATCTTCCCCCTCCAGAGGTCTATATTCATGCAAGAACCCCTTAACATCATTCCATCACCTTTTCACCCCACACTTAAAGAGGAACCCGAAATAGCTCTTTCTTGGACAGATTTCTTTCTATTCTTGCCTGGTGTGTTTGGACCCTTTATAAATATTACCTTGATATAATTCTTTCAGGTAACTTGTTTGTATTTGAGTTTAGTTTCCATGTATATATATTTCATTTCATTTCATGGTCATTTGTTTGGTCAAAAGTAGTTTTAACCAGGAATAGGTCATTTCAGACATTAAACTGGAGAGTGAGTTATATTTTGGAGTTTTGACCAAACTAATAGAAATATGTTGGTCCCAAAATTTTATGGAGTATTGTAAACATGTGTTTATGAATCATAATTGAGGTTTTGTTGCATTAATAAAGCTTTTGATAATAGTTTTTCTTGAATCTAGAAACTTGAAAACTGGAAGTGGAAAAATAATTTCCGTTTTAAGTAAGTTTGAATATTTCGTGATTTAATCCTATTTTAATGGCTTTGATAATTTTATTGAAGGACTCTAAGTCTCTTATATACATTTTAGAATGATGTCTTGAAGATATTTGATGTTAGTTTCAAAGATATGAAATTTTATGCAAAGAGATATTTGGATAGATGAAAGTATTGTGGTTTTTGACTAAATTTATGTTTTGGTTGATTTTTGACCGTGTGATCTTGAGTTTGATGCTTAGATCTATTTTAGGACACCTTTTTAAACTATGTAATATTTGTGTTTGAAGATCACCTCTTTATAAGTCATAGATCAAGAGGTTAATCAAAACAAGTTAGAATTAAAAATATGCTTTTGGACTTAGAGGAAAGCCAAAAATTTCAAGTGTTATTTTAGTGATTTATAAAGAGGTGATCTTCAAACACAAATATTACAAGTAGTTTAAAAAGGTGATCTTATATGACTTTTGATTAATGACTCAAAGCATGATTTTTCTTATGAATATATTAGAAGTAGAATTTGGATTTTTGAAATTTTTGGAGATGCTTTGAAATAGATCAAATCATATAATTCAGGGTTATTCTTTTTAGTTAAAAAGATTGAATCTTTTTCTAAAAAGTTTGGTTCGATGACTAGCATATTTTTAGTGGATATCTTAAGTATGTTTTAAAATTAGGATAGGAAGATCTTTTTAGCAAAAAAATTTGGTTTGATTATGAATTTTAAAATTGGAAAAATTGCAACAAAAATCCAAGGAAAAAGCCAATGCATGTTTTGGGCTCCTATAGATTTTTCATGGTTGTGTTTAACTTTAAATTTTTCTGAGTTGGTAGTTGTGTTTAGGAGAAGATTTACATGTAGAATGTAAAATCCTTAAGTTAAGGCTAAAATGGTCATTTTTCTACATGTAGAGGGTAAAATGATAATTTTTCTCGAAATTAATATTTCTTTTGGTGTTGCTAATTGTTAGTGATTAAGTGCTAATTTTTAGAATCACTATTTTCAGTTTATCGTATTTCACGTTTTATTCTCGTAGAACACGATAATTGAGGTCAGTTAATTCTTAACTTACTAGTAGTTTATTGTGTATGTGTGAAGGGTAAGGGAACTGCATTATATATATATATGTTATCATATATGTCATACCATAACATGTCATTATTTGTTTATCTGTTACACGAATTATACTGTCACAGAATGATTATCTGTTACGCTATAGATTTTGCCACATATTATATTTGTTGCAAGTATGTCATGTGACAACCCGAAATTTTCATTCTATATTATAATAGGGGTAATTTTGGTATTTTATTTTATTTACGAAGAATTGGGTTGGACTTGGGCTTAAACCTTGAAGGTGTGGCATGTGAGTGGGCTTATAGAAGAGTGAAAAGGCCCAAAAGCCCACTAAGAGGTGGCTTGGCCGACCACCTTAGGACCATGTAATGTATAGGACTTGGTCAAATGATAGGGACACTTGGCACACTTAGAAGAGTTTTCTTTAGTCTTCAAAGACTGGTAGGTTATGGGAGAAAGAGCTTGTGAATAGAAGATTTGACTAGTTGATTTCTTGGAAAAGATTGTGATTGAGACAAGTGGAGATTGTGATCTTGGGGAGACTTGGAAAGAAGTTGACTAATGAGTGAGTGAGTGACATGTCAAGAGATGGAATCATTGGAAAGAGGAAATGGTAGTTGGAGGCAAAAGAAGTTTCGGATGATGCAAGGAAAGGTGAAAGCCGACTCTTCCCTTTTTGTTTCTCGGGCAATGCTACATACAGTCCAAAAAGTTGGACTCCTTTGCAGTCCAAACAATAAACAAATAAAAAAATCTCCATTTTAGAATAAAATTGATTAAAACATCCTTATTTACAAATAAAAAACTTTAAAAATCTGAAAAATTCATTTCATTTAGTCATAAAATGGGAGTGTTTATATGTGGACTGCAATGCAGTCCATCAAATATGGACTGCAAAAAGAATTATTCTTATTTCTCCATGTGCTACCCAATCTAGGTGAATGACTTGTGAAGATCTTGTAAGAGTGAGTAACTCGTGATGTGTGGAGTGACTTGTGAGTGAAAGTGGGATTGAGTGACAAGAGGAGATGACTCACCTTGAGGGAGAAGCTTCGGTTAGGGTGGTTGAGTGTGGGATCCGATGGCTCAGCCCCCATGCTTTCTTGGTACTTTCACATCATGAGAATGAGATCTTCTCAAGTAAGATAGGCATGATTGGATCCTAGTTGATAGGGACATCTTTTGGGATTGGCTAGGAGCTACTCACTTTTGGTTTCCTTTCCATGAGCTCCGACAATTCCTATAACGCCCCAATTTTTCACCTCAATTAAAACGTAAATCGAAACATCCAGACAAGTAATACAAGGCTACTCATCCTACATAAACGTCAAGAATAACATGCATGCATCTAAGCTTACTAATTAAATGCAATGCAAAACATAGCGGAAAGATGTAATTCTCCAATATATGCAAAGAGATCTAACTCTTGTATAAATAGATCACATGGCATAGTAAAACTATAACCTTCATAAATCACATTTACTAAAACATAGTATTTCCAAGACTTACATAACCCAGTTGGCTTTCTTAAAACATAATATTGTATTCCACAGTTATCCAGAAACCTTACTATTCCACTTGATCACTTACATGAGATTATCTCAATCGAAGATGAGTATTCTGTAGGACCCTCAGGGTACCCCAGAATCTCCTGTGCTATCTGAGTCTCATTGCAATTTGTTTAATCCTGCACAACAACTATCATTCCATAAGGAATGATAGATAAAACTTAATAGAGTGAGATTTACAAGAAATCTCAGTAAGTACACAGTTAACGAAATAAGGCATAGATAACATCAACAATCATCATACATAGCAATGATCACAGACAAATAACTTATGAGAATGCTTTATGGGACTTATGCATGTCAATGACCATTCTTCCCATACCAATTTAGATCTTACTTAAACCCACCATCATATATTTCAAACTTATATTTTCATCTTATCTCTTAATCTTGTGGGTCTTACTTATTTCTTATCATCAATGGGCGTTACGTATCGTCGTCCCCATTAAGGTCTTACCTATTGCATATCCTCGACAGGTGTTACGTATTGCCGTCCTTGTCGGGTCTTACTTATCTCTTATCTTCGATGGACGTTACATATCGCCATCCCTATCGCATATAACTCATCAGTCATCCGGGTGTTACGTCTCGCCGTCTTCGTTGTGATGAGTCTCGTATCAATCTTTCGGGCGTTACGTATCGTCATTCCCATCATAACACAGAACGTTCTTAACATAGCGGGCATTACGTATCGCCGTCCCCGTCGTGACATAGCTCTTACTTATCCTCGATGGGCATTACGTATCGCCGTCCCTATCGCATATAACTCTTACTTTTACGACAAGCATTACATATCGCCGTCCCTATCAGTACGTTAGTCCATACGGGCGTTACGTTTCGCCGTCCCCGTCATGACGTGACTAACTTATCCATAAATCTTAGTCTTAATTGTTCATTTCTTATTCTTATGAGTATTTCACAAATACATGCCATGTTATTCTTTCTTAAAACCCATCACATACTGGGACCTGCATGTTCTTTTAAACTTTATGTTGTATGCACATCCAATACAACATATATCATATAGACTATACTTATTTTTCACAGATAATTCTTCGTACTTGAATCATCCACCTTTATCCAAGGAAAAATCCTGAATTTATGAAAACAGGGTATCTCGCTCGAGTAAGGTATCAAGTGAGCATCAAGCGAGGTCTCGGGTTGTCTCTCGCTTGAGCAAGATATCGAACGAGAGTCGAGCGAAGTCTCGGGTTGCACTTCGCTCGAACCAAACATCGAGCCACCTTCTAGTGAAGAGCTCTGGTTGTTCCACACTCGATTCATGGGTCGAGCGAGATCATTTCTTATAGGGTTTTTCAATCTAAAACATGCAATATTTTCACATAAACCTTATTTTCACTTATTAAAACATAAATCTATGTTCATATATTTTTCTTAGCATTTTTACCGTAACAAAATCCCATCCAAAACACACTTACACTTCATTTCATCATGTAAACAAGGTTTAAGCTCCAACTAACAACTAACATGATTTCATCATCAATTTACTTATTTTATGTCAAAATTAGGTTAAATTGTATACTTACAAGTTTCTCCAAAGTTTGAATTGATGATAGAACTAAGCTTTAGACAATCCTCCCTCCAAAGTCTCTAGATTGCCTTCTCTTTGATGTTCTAGTAGTATAAGTGTGTTTAGGTGAATTTTGCTTGCTCTCTTTCTACTATAACTGAAAGTTTTCTCTAAAGGAAGATGGAAGAAGAGCACACACACATATATATATACCTAGGGGTGACACCTTAGGAAAAATAAGATGAAAAATATGCCCATAGGTAACTGGTTCTCCCTTTAGAGCCGTGTATGAGCTTCCAAGCTCTTTAGGCTCATCATCACCCCTAGAGCTTAGGCTTATTTGGTCTTATCTCTATCCAAGGGTCATGTTTGTATCACTTATATGCATATCTTGATCAATGGTTAGAATCATTCCAGCTCATGAACGGAAAAGACAAAGTAGTATGATAGTTTCTTCAAATGGGGTGTATCTGTCCACTTTAATCCCAAACAAATCCTTGATTTGGTTCGATTCTTTTCAAATTTAAAACATGAAAGTTTTAGATCATCCTCTTAAGATTATATATGATTTTGAATCACCTTTTTCCAAGATTAAATGAGAGAGATATGCTTAATACACCGAAACATGTCAAAACCACCCGAGAACCAATCCGAGTTCTCCATTTGTTTTCCTTTATTTTCTTACCCACCAAGGCTTCTAGATCAATTCATCTTCTTATGACACATACTCCTACACATTTCAACACCTCAGGAAAATTGATAGCCAATCACAATTTTCTTCACATGGCCGAATATAGGACAATTCATCTAAGTCGGTTATCAATTAGACTCAACCTAAGGCCGTCCACTTCACACCAGATTTCTTCCTTGATCTGTTCTTTATATTCAAAAATCCAAAACATAAAAGTTCTAGATATACTTTTCAAGGTTCTATAAAAACTAGAATAACTTTATTTGGAGCTCATATGAACAAGTTATGATTTTTCTACTAAAACTTGACAGATAAGCCCGAGAACACCAATCCGGGCACACTAAGTGTTTGATAGATGATCTCTCTTATTTCACACAAAACTTACTAAACAATATCTCCTCATTTTCCACATCTCTACACACTTGTCCAGATATTAGGATAATTTAGAGAATAATCCAAAGACTTAATCTTTTTCAAAGTCCTTAGTCAACTTCAAAGTCAATGCCTATCTATTTCCACTTCAGATCTGTCACTTTAATCTCCATTTTGTATTTGACTAAGTCCACATCTCTTAAAACTCAAAACATAAAAGTTTTATATATTCCTCTTAGCATTCCATAGCCTCTTGAATCAGTCAAATCAGATATCAATGAGCAAGTTATGACCATTATATCAAAAGACGTCAAATTTCTCCCTGTATCTCGCTCGAGTTAGACATCAAGCGAGGGTCGAGCGAGATCTCGGATTAGGCACTTTTTCACCTTAAAACAAGTCATCTTTGTACTCAACCCTACTCCTAACCTTCCAACATAAAAACTCTATACATATATCCAAAGGTTTCTTAAAATGATTTTAAAGAAACATAATTATGCCACATATGAAAATTAAATGGATACTTAAAAATCCGGGTTATCACAATTCCACTTTGGTGCTAGCCAACTATGCCAAAGCCCATACCTCATCATTTCTTCCTTCCTTCAATCAACCTTGCTTGTTCATGATGTGTCAATCAACCCTAGGTAGAGTGGAGTAACCTAAGACCTAGAGAGAACATTTCTTGGCCGAATATGGCTTGACCATTTCACAACATGTTTGTTTTCCTCCCACTCTCAAAACTTTCGACCACATCTCTCTCAACTCCCTCCGCTTTCTTTTGTGTTTTTCTCTCCATCCAAACAACACTCATCCTAAGCTAAACTTGAGTTTTAACTAAGATTTCCTTAAGTGGAAGTATCCCTTGAAGAGGTAAGCAACTTTTGAGCCCATTTCATCTTTTCCATATTTAGATTTGTAAGTTTTCTTTCTACATTTTAAACCCTATGTTTTCTACCTTCTCATGTCTGCATGGTTTTGGTTTTAGATTTAAGCTTGCTATTTTTCATATTCATTTTTTCAGATATATGATGTCACTACACTTGAATTTTTGTAAGTACATCTTTAACCTAACCCTAGCATTCCTTGTATATGTGTAAAGTGAATGAATTGTTGTGATGGTTGTTGAATGCTTTGTGTTGCTAGGTTAGTTATTTGAAGAGTTTCCTTGTACATCTATACAATATTTCATACTTGGTTGATAGTGTTTTAGGCTTGCAATTTGTAATGTGTTGGTGGTTGTAGCTATCTTTGTTGGAAAGGAAATATAAAGAATATGTTCTGTTTAGTGGCTAATGCATGTGAGATCATGATAAGGTTCTTGGTTGTTGAGAACTTGCCTAGAGATCATGTATATGTTTCGGCCATGAAGGGTTTTGGGGTTAAAATTTTCAATGCTTGAGAAGTTTAGAAACATGAAACTAGAAAAAAGCTATTGGTATAAATTTTGGGTTCTTATATGGAATAAAGTGTGGATTTTAATTGGTGAAAAGTGATAAAAACATTTAGGTTATGGACTTTAGGGGTTTGGTTAGCCCTATTTTGGTGATGAAATTATTTAATTATTTTTCCTAAGGCATGCTAAATTTAATAAGAGGAAGATTAATGAAGAAAAACACTAGGCTTTTAGCCTTAGGGTATCTCGGCCTACTCTATTGGGTGAAGGCCAAGTGTTTGCTTCTCTTGTTGAATTAATACTATGTTTTATTATAGTATCATTGATGAGTCCATGAAATAGTTTGATTAAAAATGAATATGAAGATGTATGTGTAAGTATATGTCTCATGAACCCTACTTCTAGCATGAAAAGTCACATGTTACATACATGAAACATCAAAGTCACGATTTTTAAGTTAACATGGGTTTCAAAGAAAAGAAAAAGAGTTCAGCTTTTATAATAACCTCAAAGACTGGGAAAGGGTTAGTGTCAAAGTAAAACTCCTTGTTCACTCAAGAGTAATTTAAAACCGAGTGAAATCCCTGGGTCGATGAAGAACAGTCGGTGAACCATGTATGACTCCAAAAAGATTCTAGAGCGTGGTTGCACCTAAATCTAGTGGGTGCCCAAGGATGATGAAAGCGTTGCACCTTGCCGTTATAAGAATTAAGGATGTAGTCACATCGATTTGAGTGGTCACTGGGTGATGAAGAGTGGATAACATAGTTTTCCTGTCTTGAGTGGTCGTCGGATGATGCGGTAATGCGTAACGTAGTCACTTTGGGATTGCTTGATACGCGCGTCGGTCGCAGGTGGTCGTGTGGTAGATGTGTAAACTAGTGGGAAACACGCATGAGTGCATAGGAAAACCGTGAAGGTTATCCATACTAGAACAAATCATGACAAGAACGGCTTTGTTTAAGCTTACCACAAGAATGCATATGAACATGGTTTTTATATGGTGCCTCTAAAGATTAGAAGATATATGATGAAATGGACACGAACAAAGGTTTCTGAAAATTGGGGTTATGTTATATGATGCATTTCGTGTATGTTATATTTGAATTTGTTGACTTAATTGGAGATTTTCTCTCGAAAATTTTCGTCCATTTTAATTTTCAAAACTATCGTTCCTTGTTTTGGGAACGATAGAAGTGGT